>CM035174.1:83167747-84367747 GCA_020205615.1 Panax quinquefolius | reverse complement strand
TCCACATATATGGTCCTTTCAAAATTTTCATGACAAATCCATAATTAAATAACTCTTCTCATTAATTATACAAGTATCACATTTTTGGTCTCTCTTTGTCCCAGATTGTTATAAAGGTCCATATATACGTTGAAATCCTATTTCAACCAAAAAGTATAGAATTGTCCACAAAATTCAGACTGGGGCCATTGCCCTTGACCCTCATTGATGGGGACTTCAAGAAGAAATTTTTATATTATTTGGAATTTTTATAATGTTTAATATAAATGTAGTTGATGTGATTTATATATTTTATTTATTAGTGGGGATTTAGGACATTAATTAGTGATTATGAATTATTAATAAGGGTATTTTAGTCGTTTAATATTTTATTATTCTCCAAATAATATTAGAGTTTTGTGTCTTCAAATAGTGATGTAATCCCCACAAGTCATTTAGACTACATACTATAGATATTGAAGTTGATTATTTCATTCATACCGTAGAGGTATTCTACCGTAGATGCATTTTATCCATCTTGGTGTGCGATTCACTGTTCAAAAAAAGAAAAGAAGAAAGGTAGAAGAGAGAAATTGTCGCTATGTTTTGCCACCGTTTAGTATGATGAGTGGTAACTCCAATTTCCAACTTATAAATATCTTACCAAAATTACAGTTTGCTCCCCTATAGTTTCATCTAATATTTTAATTTTACCCCATAGTTTATATACTTTTCACTTTTACCCTTTTATCATTTTAAATCAGCCACTACACTTTCCGCATTCATACTTTAGCCCCTATTTTTTATTTTCTTTTCAGTTAGGCCCTTAAGTTATCAACAAAAAAAGATTTATTTTATAATCCATTGTCACAAACATCCAACGTCTCAAGCCACTAAAGAATTGCTTGCGGAAGTAAATGAGTATATTTGGTTTCTCGATGGTGAAAGTGATCGAATATGCTACATTATTAATACATGTCTTAATTTTTTTCTTTAAAAACTGTTCATCGTCAAAAGTTAATGTTCATCGCTGGCCTTAGTTACTGTTCGCTGGTGTTACTGTTTATCGCGATTCATTGTTCAAAAAGAAGGAAGAAAGGTAGAAGAAAGAAATTGTTGTCGTGTTTTTCCGCCGTCTAATATGATGAGTGGTAACCCTAATCTCTAACTTATAAATATCTTATCAAAATTATTGTTTGCTCCCCCATAGTTTCATCTAATATTTCAGTTTTAGCCCATAGTTTATATATACTTTTCACTTATACCCTTTTATCATTTTAAATCAGCCCCCACACTTTCTGCATTCATACTTTAGCCCCTGTTTTCTATTTTCTGTTCAGTTAGGACCTTAAGTTATCAACATAAAAAGGAAGTTTTTTTTTATTTTATCCCATTGTCCCAAACACCCAATGTCTCAAGCCACTAAAGAATTGCTTACGGAAGTAAATGAGTATATTTGGTTTCTTGATGGTGAAAGTGATCGAATACACTACCTTATTAATACATGTGGTCATAAATATTTGAAACCAAAGCAGGAAAAGCTTAGATGGGATATGATTGATGCACAAGATTACCTTAAAAAATTGCAACGTCGATATCAAGATGAACAAAGAACAAGGAAACGTCAACAAGTTAAAGAAAAAGAACTTCAAAAGGCTACACATTAAATGGTTTCTATATGTTCTTCTATAAAAGATAACATCTCTTTTATAAAAGATGACATCTCTTCTATAAAAGGCGGCCTTATTGACTTGCAGACACATATTCAAGCAGAGCAAGAGAAAGAAAAAGAGGATGTTCCAAATTTTGGGCCTACAAGCAGTTGTGATGTGTCCATGAAAATTTTTGTAGTTCCAAAAGTTGAACCAGAGATTGTGTATGAGCAACAAATTGAGAAAAACTCCAAAGTTGCTTTTGAGTTGTTCTTTGCGACTATTTGAGAATTTGATCCAATCCAAGTTGACATTGTTGACTTCGTTGTTCCAGAAAAGTTCTTTTTAGAAGCTTTGAATACAAAAGCGATTTTCTCATCAATTCTCTTTCCAAAATTTTTTGAGCCTCACCACGTGATGATGTTGTCAAAGGTGTTCCAAAATGTTCTTCTGTGCAGAGAAGTTTGTGGCTTATTCTAACATATTATAAAACTCGAGGTCGAGGTTTCTCCATCAAGAGGAGAACGATCGGGACTCCAAGTCAGGAATAAAGATGAGATTTTTATATTTATTATTTGGAGTTTTTATTATATTTAATATAAAAGTGGTTGATGTGATTTATGTATTTATTTATTAGTGGGGATTTTGGACATTAATTAGTGATTAAGAATTATTAATAAAGGTATTTTAGTCGTTTAGTACTTTTATTATTCCCAAGTAATATTAGGTCGTAATCCCCACAATTCATTTAGACTACATACTATTGATATTGAAGTAGATTATTTTATTTATACTGTAGAGGTATCCTATCGTAGATGTATTTTATCCATCTTGATGTTGATACGTGGAGTTGATACTTTTATTCATAGCTATAGAGGTATTCTACCGTAGAGGTATTTTATCTATCTTGGGGTTGATACGTGGAGTTGTTACACTTGAAAGATTCTAGTGGTTTAAACGTGGAGTTTAAATTTTAGTTTATTTTCTATTAATTCTTCATCCTAAATCTGTCCTGCATCAACACGACTCCAAAGGAAGGGATAAACAACCTTGACACAATTTGCGATATAAACATTCGTCATTGGAGGCTGATATGGCAGAAGAAGTGTGTCAGTATCTGTTGACATGTTGTGATTGCTAATAAATAGGCTCCGAGGCACAATATCATAGAAAGTCCTTGTAGCACCCGAGTTTTCAGGGCAACCAATACTGCTTCCACCTGCAAACATAAAAGTGAAGCAACTCAGCGGCCAAACTTGCATGAATTGAAAATTGTAACGCATATTGTTGAAGATTTAGAGAATGATCCAATATGAAGTGAAGTTAAAACCTTATGAGAGTTATCCAGTGGACCACAACTTTTTTAAATATCTATTGCTAAAAACTTAGCAAATTACCAATACATTTTTCAAAATAAAACCAAGTTAAAGCAAAAGAACTTCAAAAGACCACATGAAATGGTGTTTTAAAATGTTCTTTCGTTGCAGAGGAGTTTGTGGCTTATTCTATCATATTATAAAACTCGTGGTTGAGTTTTCTCCAATAAGAGGATAATGATGAGGACTCCAAGTCAATAACAAAGAAAAGATTTTTTTATATTTATTATTTGGAGCTTTATTATGTTTAATATAAAAGTGGTTGGTGTGATTTATGTATTTTATTTATTAGTGGAGATTTGGACATTAATTTATGATTAGGAATTATTAATAAGGGTATTTTAGTCGTTTGGTACTTTTATTATTCACCAAGTAATATTAGGGGTTCGTCTCTTTAAATAGTGATGTAATCCCCATAGGTCATTTAGACTACATACTATTGTTATTGAAGTTGATTATTTTATTCATATCGTTCATGTATCTTACCGTATATGTATTTTATCCGTCTTGGTGTTGGTACGTGGAATTGATACAGTTGAGAGATTTTAGTGGTTTAAACGTGGAGTTTAAACCCTAGTTTATTTTTCATCAATTCTTCATCCAAAATTTGTCCTACATCAACACGACTTCAAAGCAAGGGAACAACCTTGGCACAATTTTCAAGATAAACATTCGCCGTTAAAAGCTGATATGGGAACTCTAGAAGAAGTGTGTCAGTATCTATTGACATGTTGTGATTGCTAATAAATAGACTCCGAGGAACAATATAATAGAAAGTTCCTGCAACACTCGAGTTTTTAAGGTAGCTAAGACTGCTTCCACCTGGCAAACATAAAAGTGAAGCATCTCAGCATCTAAACTTGCACGAATTGAAAATGGTAACACATCCTGTTGAAGATTTAGAGATTGATCCGGTATGAAGTGAAGTTAAAACCTTACGAGAGTTATCCTGTGGACCGCCAAACTTTTTAAAATATCTATGCCTAAAAGCTTAGCAACTTATCAATACATTTTCAAAATAAAATCAAATTAAAGCAAAAGAACTTCAAAAGGCTACACATGAAATAGTGTTCCAAAATGTTCTTCCGTTGTAGAGGAATTTGTGATTAATTGTATTATATTATAAAACTCGAGGTCGAGTTTTCTCCAACAAGAGGAGAATGATGGGTTCTCCAGGTCAAGAACAAAAAAGAAGAGATTTTTTTATAATTATTATTTGAAGTTTTTATTATGCTTAATATAAAAGTAGTTGATGTGATTTATGTATTTTATTTATTAGTAATTAATAAGGGTATTCACTCATCAAATTATTCATGGACTTAAATATTATGTCGCCTGCTTGAAAAAATTTTCTGGCTTCGAGTGGAATGTTAGAATTTGTGTCAGACGAGTATTGATTTACTATGGGACAGAAATCAAAGTTGTTACGGTGTCGCCAAGGCATCACCTAGGTGACGCAAAGCGACTGGGTGACTTGCGCCCTGTCGCTGTTGCTGGACCAAGTCGAGTGGTCGCCTATCTGCATCAGAGAAAGTCGTGCGCCTAAAGGAACTAGTCTCGCCTTTTTGACTTGGCGATGCTATGGATGACTAATGGCCAAGGTGTACGACTTTCTGTTTGATTTTGTATCCCACCCAATTACTCAAACTCACTGGAACAAACAGATTTTAAGTCGTGATAAGCCCTTTGGAAGATCAGAACAATGATAGAAGAAGACTAAAGATGCCAGCTAAAGTCGCAGCCACCATCAACGCCATATGCAAAAGCCTCCGCCTCTGTTTTGCCGTTGTTGTCGCGATGTTATTGTCTTCGCAGAGTTCGTTTCTACTTGAAGCTGGTGAAATGCGCTTAACCTAACACTCTTTTGTTAAAAGTGAGTCTCAGTAAGTGCTAGAAGGAAAAATAAAGGTGTAGTATGCATTTTGTCGAAATCTTGTTCATGCTGATTATGCAGTTCTGTTTTAGTTTACACTGGCGTTAAATTTCTGGCATTACGCTTTCTCTTTTTCTATCCTTGTCAAGGCATAAATCATTTTATGGATGATTTTGTTATTATTTATGCAAAATTAGAATGTCATCTGATTTATGCTTATGCTTCATTCAGCTTGCGCATTAATATGTTTAGTCTAGACATCACCTTTGCTGTTTGTTGTGCCGAAGCTCACAATGGCTAAAAGCTTCTAATGTTATACTTGTAATTATAAAATGTAAAATACATGTTTAACCCTGTGTGCTCTTGGTTCTCACCCCGTATGGCGTTTCTAGTAGATTTATTTACCTATTAAAAAATCATTATATATTACTGCTTCATAGTATGTACCATATACAATATTGACAATAAGTTTTGCCTCTTTTGGCATGAAGGTTGGGCCTGGATCTGTTTTGCGTGGTCCTTTAGAAAATGCCACAACTGATGCCGTGTAAGTTTAGCTTTGTTGTTTGTCTTCTTATATACTCTTAAGAGCATTATCATTATATTTTTCTAAATTGTTTTTTTTCCAATGTATGCTAGGACCCCGAAGCTGAATTGTGAACTTCAGGGCTGTCCCATTGAGATGCTACATCCACCTGAAGATTGCAATGTGAACTCTTCTCTGTCCTTTACTCTTCAGGTGGTTACTATAAAATTGCTTTCTGACCATAGATTCTTTCGAGGATCTTTTTTTCTAATTTTCATGTATTATCCGCGTATTCAGATCTGTCGAGTTGAAGATATCCTTGTTGAAGGCCTCGTAGAAGGATCTGTAGTTCATTTTCATAGGGCAACAACTATTGCTGTCCAGCCATCTGGAATAATTACCACATCTGGGAAGGGTATGCTGTCTTTTTCCCTCGCATTGAGTTCTCATCCTATCATGAGTTCATAACCATATATGCTCTCTCCCTCCACCCTTCCTCAGCACACACAAGCACCCACAAAATAGAAGGAAATGGAAAACTTCTGGATTCATAGATTATCTGAAAAACTTAATTGCATTGAGTTACCTTCCGGAGAAGAGAAGTTATGTTTTGATGAAAACTCAAAAGTGAGATGAAATAAGTTCTTTGCTGCATGTGCATTGTTATGGTTGAGTTATATTTCCAATAATATATATTTCTTTATCATGTGACTTTGCAGGCTGCATAGGTGGTGTTGGCAGAGGACAAGTTGTAAGTGGTCTTGGTAGTGGAGGTGGGCACGGTGGTAAAGGTGGGATTGGTTGTTACAACGATAGCTGCATTGAGGGCGGTATTGCATATGGAGATGCTATTATGCCTTGTGAACTGGGCAGTGGAAGTGGAAATGATAGCATAATGGGTTCTACAGCCGGTGGCGGTATTTTAGGTAAGCTGAAATATTTCAGAATGATAGGTTTTTTATCACAGCACTTTCAATCTGGCAACACTAAAACTTGTGAAGCTTGTTTGTTTGTTTGCTGCAATGTTCTAAAAGGCGGGAGGCGGACGGCCGAGGGGGGACTAGCGCCTAGGGGGCCTAGGCGAGATTTTTTATTAAGCCAATTTTAATATTTTATCTTACATTTATCCAAACAAAATAATAATATAAAGTAAAACGATCTATAATAAAGATAATAAAGACCTTTTCTTAAAGTTCAAACACATCCATATTATTAATGTCAAAGTTCAAACACAAACATGCAATTGTTCAAAGTTTAAACATATTAGTTTTATTTATAAACAAGATTGCTATTAAATAATTAAATTTAAAATTTCAAAATAAGAAGCTAAACATAAATTTAAGAATTATAAAATTGAATTAAACTAAATATTACAAATGTATCATCATTTATATAATTTGAAGTTGGTACAAGTTCAAAAAATTACAACTATAATAAAATTATCCATTTTGACTTGATATTGTTCACTTCTTCTTGTTGTGATTTGATATGTTACAACCTGTATTATGAATATGGTAAATAATTATAAAAATAAATATATTAAGATTTAGTTTGGGTAGTTATTAAAAAAAAAATATCTTCGCCTAGAATTCGCCTAATTTCTTAGAGGGATTTTTTTGCCGCTTTGAGATTAGGTGAGGCGCCTGGGGGGCCTAGAGGCGCCAAGGGGGCCTAGCGCCTAGGCGGGGGGCCTAGCGCCTAGGCGGACCTAGGTGGGGATTTTTAGAACAGTGGTTTGCTGTATTTATTTATAATTTTTTACCGTTTACATTTTAAAGTTATCTTTTCAAGTAAACAGGTGTGAAAGCAAGTGGGAGGATTGTTTCAGTGGGTTCATTTTTTCATTAAATTAAAACGACAGCATGAATCGTAGTTTCGATACTCTAGGCATATTTTTTGAAGTGTCCATAGATATACCCTATCACAAATAGAACAAGAGAGTTTTATCACGGCATATTCCCAGTAAAAGTTACTTATTTGTATTTATCAGTCATCAAGTCTAATAAACAATTAAACACATTAAAAGCAAGCTAATAACTAAAACATTAAATATTGTCTACAGCAACGTAGATTTACCATCAAATCCATGCTTTTGCCGAGATTCTTTACAATGTGCCAGTAAATGGAAATAAAATATAAAACAAACACAAGAAGTATCCGAAGTAAGAAAATACCAAGAAACAGTTCATATCCAAAACTAACCAAATTTAACAATGATGTACCCAGCAGAGGAAGCTCTTAAAGTACTTGTGAATAATAAAATAGTAGTTCGATTTATAGCCATGAATCATGATTTTTTAAAATCATATAATGAATTTATGTATGAAAGTAAAAACACTCATATTTTATTTAGTTTCTGCTTGTCGTGCATGTAATGATTTTTTTCGACATTTAGTAGCTTAAAGTTGGGTTCTAGTAGTTTATAGGCCTGTGTTTTCTTGAAAAAGTCTTAACTTTTTTTGAAAAAGAGGCAAAAGTTGCGCGGGAACTTCCACTCAGAAATTTTGAAGTGTTACATTTAAATCTGATTCTGAGTTTGAAAACAATATTGTGAAAGGCCGAGCCTACAATATCATTCTGAAGTTCAGGAAATGCTGGAACATAAATGACATTTTTTAAAGCTCATGAGATAAGTTGTCACATGTACTACGGAATCATTCTCAAAAAAGAAATTTTATATATTTATAATCGTGTAAGATATGAAAGCTTTACACAACGAGAGATCTTCTGATGCAGAATAAGAATACGAGATGGAGAATTAAGGGATTATTAAGTAATTTTATTATATTATTATCTAGAGATAAATCTATTTTAATTAATGTATATATCTTTTGAGTATAATAGTAGTTTATATGTTCGGATACATAATTTAATATATTGATTGATTTGACATTGGTTTTATGCCATTCTACATTTCGGGCACTATTCTTATATTTTCAATTCTTTCTTCCCCTTTATTCTTTCCCTTTAACTATTCAAGACCTTGTCCTGCATAAGTTAGTATCGTAGCCAATCTCGGTATCTTTTGATTCGACCTATCACTAATTAACAGCCTTCAACCTTTTAACGCCCATCCACGATCATACCTAATTTTCTTTGCCATCATAGTTGTCGAAGTTTGCTAGTGTCTGCATCAATATCAACAATAACAACCAAAAAAATTATTATCACTGCTACAGTACTTCTCAATCACACCAAATCACCTAACACTACCACCATCATCACCAGAAAAATTCATTCATCAAAACCATCCATCCCGATTTGAATCAACAGCCTCCGGAAAATGTTGCCTGAACCCCAAGTCCAGTCAGCCATCGTCAGAGCCATCTCATCTATTGCACTGCTGAAATCCATAATGTTCATCCATCCGAGCTCCATAACCATACACTTTACTGGGGAAAAGGGGAATGGAGAGATTCATCTCCATCGGGCTGCCAAGCAACAGTTTCCGACTTCATTGCAATCCTCATCGATCTATATAATCCAGTGGTTAAGCTTTGGATTCTATTGCAAAACATACTCATTATGTTGTCGTTGTGGCTGTCCTTTGACCGAGAAACGCTGGTTCATCACTTCTAAGGAAAACTCAAATCCACTGGAACATGTCATCGATGATTCCTTTCATCTTTTCCATTTTTTCTAAAATCATGGTGTTAACTTCTTTTTGAAGTTTCGGAAATTGAAAAAACAAAATTACAATTAAGATGCGCACGCTAGTCCTTATTCCTACCGAACTACTCTCAAAATTGAAACTTAAATTATTCCTAGAGGTTGAGGACAGCCAATTACCCAATGACATACGAGCCAAGCATCGGTGAGGTTGACGAATTACTGAACATTAAATGTCGGTTTTTCTTATCTTTACAAATAGTTCATTTGTATCAGTATTATCTTGAAGTTCTCGATGTTGTCCTTTCGACGGTCCAAGGTTGTTTTCATATAGATGAACACGGAATGAATGAACTTTATTTATGTCCTCTAATGCTACTTCAAACTCGAGGACGAGTTTTTCTCAATGAAGGCTAGAATGACATGGAAAGAGAGTTGAAAATTAATATATTTGTAAGCAGTAATTTTGTATTATTTAGAGATAAATCCATTGTAATTGGTGTATGTCTTTTAGCAATAGTATTAGGTTTATTTAGAATTTAGATTAGTATTAGAATTGAATTTAGGTTTCCTATTATATTAGAATTAGAGTTTTATTATATGGCCTTTATAAGTGATGTAATCTCTAAGGTTGGTTTCCACCGTTTAATTTATTAATTATTTGACATTGGTTTTACGCCGTTGTTGTGTGTAGGCATTATTATCTCCTATTTTCTTATTAGATACCTTGTTCTGTTTGGTATTCATGGATGTGTATGTGTGGCACGGCTATCTCTACATATATATATGTATAAAACCAAATCATATTTGCTTGAGTTATGATGGAAAAATATAAGAAAATAGCCATGAAATCTGTTATAATGCACTGTAATAAGTGCTTTTGCTTCCCAAGAATTTGAATCAGGGAGTTGCCATATAATTTACCTTTTTGATGTGTTGTTTCACCATGCAGTGATGGGTTCATTCGAGCAGCCGGTATCAATTTTATCAATAGAAGGCTCAGTTAAGGCTGATGGAGAGAGTTTTGGAGAAAAGATTCAGAAGAAACAGTATGTTGTCTTGGATGATTTGAATAATGAAGCTCCTGGGGGTGCATCTGGTGGAACCATTCTTTTGTTTTTGCGCTCTCTGGCTCTTAGTGATGCTGGCATTCTCTCAAGTGTTGGGGGTTGGGGTAGTCCTAATGGCAGTGGTGGAGGTGGTGGTGGAAGGATTCACTTTCATTGGTCAGACATTCCCAGTGGAGATGTATACCAGCCAATAGCTAGTGTGAAGGGAATCATCCAGTCTGGGTTCGTATATATTATTAAATTTTAAATTTTATTTTTGAAAGTTGCTACCTAGTTCTATGCGTTTTTATGCGTGTCATGACGATGATTATTTCTCTTATTTGCCTAAAGTTAATGCTTTCTTCTAATTTTTCTTCTCATCGTAGTTGAATTAAGTTGTTTCTTTAGATAATCACCACCATCACGACAAATTTGATGTGAAGTAGTCACCTTTTTCCGTTCATTACATCCGCACTATGCAAAGGTTAAATTTTCTGGAGGATGTGATTGAATAGTATGAATGAATTAGTTGTCTTGTGCTAAGTGAAGATACTGTTTTGATTCCAAGCTGAAATGGGGGTTTTGATTTGCAATTCTCTCCCAAGTGGTCGTCATAATATATATGTATATACATCTATATTAGTAAGGGAGAGGAAGAAAAATAACAAACTCTTGAAGCTGTGTAACATTTCAACTTCTCACAAAAAGTTATTTTCTCTCTGCAGTTCTTATCTACCCCTAATTTTGCTCCACTATATTTTTAACCACACAGTGTGTATGCTTGGAACACTAGTATATAATAAATTGAGTGACTAGTTAAGTCATTAGTGTAGGACTCTACGTGGTCACTTAACCTGAAAATATGCATGTATTCACCTGTTTTTTTCCCTTTCCTTTAAGTTGATAATAGGCTTTCTCTGCTGCAATTATATTTAAATGCGACAATATTTTCAGTTTTATTTTGTTCTTCATTCAGGAAGTTTTATAAAGGTAAGAACAAATCATTGAGTGCATGTAAGCTGAGGCACAATCTAATTTTGAACCTGATGAAAGCACTCGTGATTGTAAACGAAACTCCAACTTTCCTCTGATTCAAATTGAGTCGAGCTTTCCTTTTTGAAACTTCTCAAAATGTCAGTCCACTTTCAAATTAATGTACATCTCATTCTCGTCTTTGTGAAGTAACTTTAAATTATGGTGTTCAAGTATAAGAAAAACAAGTGCAGTCCTTTTTTTTATTTGGTTTTTAGGTGATAAATAAAAGGAGTGCAGCCGTCTTATTGGATCACACATCATACGTGTGTTTGCATTGTTGTGATATTCCACAATGTCCTTATTTTTTGTTCTCTTACAATTTGCAAGTTAAAATTGCTCTATCATACTGTTATGCTTTCCATGCCACGACACTTTAACTTTGTTTAAAGCCTAATTATTCTGTCAATTCATTAGAATTGTTTGTCCTTGTGGATTTTAGCAACTAGACAGTGAAAACGTTTGTCACACATCCTTTGGGTTCTTCAAGACCCCTCACTAATAATTTGGTATCTTTGGACATTTTAGCCCGCATAGAGTAGCCACATAATTGGAACACACAAAAGAAGGCTACACATTAGTAAAAAAAATAAATCTACAGAAATTCACGAGTTAAGTCGCCCCACCAATATGTGATGCAACTAAATATTGCGGATTTGTGACCAAGCTTTCAATATTAGAGGAAAGTACCTTACCGTCTTAGTAATTTATTTTTTCCTTTATGTATTCATATGCTGGAAGGAAGGGGAGCCGCTTGTCGACCATGGTAATGAATGAGTGGTGATTTGGGAGTTTTGCGACTGAATGTTTTTTATCTTAAACAATAGGCCCTTTGCTGAAGATGGTCATAGAGGAACCATAAAAGGGTAAACTGCACTGTGCTCTTTCTTATCTAAGTTTTGGTGGTTGGAATCATATCTGGAGATCTGAAGTGATTATTGCAGAAATTATTTATCAGGGGGAGTTATGTTTTCCTATAGAAAATAAGTGATTAATGTTTAAAATGAATCTAGAATTTACTTCAGCTAAGATTGTGGGAAAAGTGTATGTTCATGACTTCATGCTAATAAACATAAGAAAAGAGAGTTCCTAAGAAGAATTTGGTTGTATATAGTTTTAATTTTGTGTCCCTGTGTGCAAGAGTATGTGTTTTAGTAGTGAATTTTTTTTTATATAACTTTGACTTGTGTATTGAGTCTCTTGACTATTGAACATATACAAGTTATGTGCCTCATGCCAAGAGAGAAGTAGTTAGTTGGTCTCAGAAACTTAAGAACAGTTTAACGTTGTTATGAAAATGTAATTAAGCTGAGGTACACAGCGCCTCCTGCGCTAGGCTGCCTGAGCACTAGTCTTGTAAATTGGGTCTTCTCTTCAACCTTTATTCAAATTAGACTCGACAGAAACCTTGGTTTCACTCCTCTGTCATTTTTCTACTTTTTTCGTTTGGATATGTGTTATGCTCAGTACCAACATATCTTTCATTCATTTATTTGTATCTTTACATTCTACTACTAAGCTGAATCCTTGAGCAAAAAAAGGTGCTAAATATTTTGTAGCACATTATGATAACTATGACATGCTAAGCACTGTTTTTTATCCTGTTACGTCAATAACAAACTAATCTGCCATAAAACCCAATGTTTTGATCAGTTCATATTAGATATTATATACTAGTTTGGACTTTGGAATCTAGTTACATTTCCAAATAATGCAAATTTTCTATAAGATTATCCCATCCACTGGTTTCCAAAAGGCTGGCTCTAGAATCGTTCAGTCAGGTCTATAGATGAGGAGACACAATATCTCTTCCTATTTTACTTTTTTCTTGGCAATAATGATTTGATCTTCACTACTATAGGGGAGGCCTGGGAGGGAAGCAGGGGGGCGCTGGGGAAAATGGAACGGTCACCGGAAGAGCTTGTCCGAAAGGCCTTTATGGGACATTCTGTGAGGTACACATTCTGATCAAATTTATTTAGGAAATATTCTTCCTTTTGGTTTCATAAATACCGTTTATTACCCATTAGCCACTACCAACATCCCTTTTTTGGTAATTTATCATGGTTCGGAAATTAATTGAATTTTAACTAGAGCAACTGCTTCCAGCTCAAATTGTTGTAAATTATATAATCAATTTATATGTATTGCCCGTCTTTCAACAGGAATGTCCAGCTGGCACTTATAAAAATGTAACAGGATCTGATAGAGCCCTTTGTTATTTGTGCCCATCTTATGATCTTCCCCGGCGTGCCTTTTACATCGCAGTTCGAGGTATCTGTAACTTAGTGGTGAACATAATTCTTTTAAGAGTTACCGTACTGTCAATGCATAGTTTACCTCTTCAAAAATAAATTAATCACACTGGGAATATATAGTACTATCTATATCATCTACTGCTTTCTTAGATGATATTACTGCTTTGGCATGTTGTAATAGGTACATAGGATTTGTTAGTTGCTACTGTGTCTGTAAAATATTTCTCTAATTTTGTTTTGTTTGTCTATTAGGGAGTACCCTTTCCTGTCAGTTCTTCAGAGGATTTGTTAGTTGCTACTTAGTCCTGTAAAGTATTTGGCTCTAAATTTCATTTTGTTCGTCTTTTAGGGAATACTCATTTCTTGTCAGTTGACTCAGTTGTTCCCAATGTTGCATGTTGTATGATTATCTCTTATTGGTACAATCTTTGAAAATTACCTTGTCCTTGTAACAGGTGGAATTTCTGGAACACCTTGTCCTTACAAATGCATTTCAGACAGATATCACATGCCACATTGTTACACAGCTCTCGAAGAGTTGATATACACATTCGGTGGGCCTTGGTTGTTTTGTCTCATTCTTTTAGGTCTCCTTGTGCTCTTAGCTCTGGTGCTCAGTGTTGCTCGAATGAAATTTGTTGGTGCTGATGAATTACCGGGCCCTGCCCCCCCACATCAGGGCTCACAAATAGATCACTCATTCCCTTTTTTGGAGTCACTAAATGAGGTTATTCTTCCATTTATCATTATCAAAATTTCTTTTCACGCTAATTATCACAAAAAGAAGATTTTATGCGTATCTATATTTGATTCAAGTCTTCTTTTTTTCCTTTATTGCTTTTTCCTGAATGTGGGCTGGTACTTTCTTTTTCAGGTTTTGGAAACAAACAGAGTTGAGGAGTCACAAGGCCATGTTCATAGAATGTACTTTATGGGTCCCAATACATTCAGCGAACCTTGGCATCTTCCTCATACACCTCCAGAGCAGATAAAAGAAATTGTGTAAGGAACCCCCACCTCCATCCCGCCCCTTTCAAATTCCGGCTTTCTTCTCTATGGTGGCACTTATGTTGTTTATTAAAAATGCAAGTAATAGGCATGTCTACACGCCCAAGTAATAGGCATGTCTACACGCCTCTTAAGTCTATTATTTAAAAAAAGTCATTTCATGTGCGTCTGTCTTGTCTTGTCTTCTTGTAAATATATTTTCAAAATTGCATTAAATCTCTTAGTAATAGATTAGACTGAACTGGCAGATATGAGGGTGCATTCAATAGATTTGTGGATGAGATAAATGCTATATCCACTTATCAATGGTGGGAGGGATCAATATATAGTATTCTTTGTATTCTGGCATATCCTCTAGCATGGTCATGGCAACAATGGCGGCGTAGAATGAAGTTGCAAAGACTCCGTGAATTTGTCCGATCAGAATATGACCATGCTTGCTTACGCTCGTGTCGCTCACGTGCTCTTTATGAAGGGCTGAAGGTTAGTTTTAGCTAAATTTTGACTAATGTTGGTGCTTAAGGAACCCCTTTAAATGTCTCTCTCATCTACTAAATTAGTTCACTCCACTTCGTGGGGAATTCACAAGGTCACATTTTAGTCTAACCTGCTACCAAATTTTAGCGGAGAATGGACAACTAAGAAAAAATTGGCTTCTGTCTTCTGTTGCAGAATTACATGACACATGTTCCCCCATTTGCAAAGTTTTTTCGTTAAACCTATTTTTATAGCTCATCACTGTATGAAATCATGTTCAAATATACAGTTTAAACAAACTGACCTTGTACCAAGGAAAATTAGGGAGCTTATTAGGAATTGAGTCCCAGGTTGAAAATCAAGAACACTAATCATCAGGATGGCCCATATATCTTTATTGTCTACCCTCCATTTTATAAGTTATTGAGCAGTATCTCTGAGCTAAAGCAATTTTTCCATGTCCAGCTGCAACACTGAGGGATTAGGCTGTTCCATTGATTAACTATTTTGATGCAAGAATTAATTTCTAAAATTTGGTATTGATACTTTATACTTCTTATTGTATGGACTATCTCAACTATGTATAAACTTTTTCAGTCCATATTCTATTAGATATAGTTATTTATACTCGAATGGCTCAAGTACATTTTTTGTGCAAATTAAGAAACTTAACACTCTCTCTCTAATATTGATGCAAAAAAATTAAATCTGTATCTAATTATTTTAATGAGAGAAAGTACTTTTACATGCGATTCACAAACTTTATAACTTAGTTTAACCTTTCTTTTGAGGACAATTTATTTTATTCTTTAACTTCAGTCATTATTTTGAGGACAATATAAAAAATCGATGTGTTTTTTTTCTTTTTTTGGGTGACACCAGTGCTAACGAATTTAGAAGTGCTGCAGCTTACCATTGTTTATTGTAATATTGTAGGTAGCTGCAACCTCTGATCTAATGCTAGCATATGTGGATTTTTTTCTTGGTGGTGATGAAAAGAGATTAGATCTTCCTCCTCGCCTTGATCAAAGATTTCCATTGTCTTTGCTGTTTGGAGGTGATGGAAGTTACATGGCCCCTTTCTCACTTCATAGTGATAATATCATCACTAGTCTCATGAGCCAGGTTTGATTCTTGTTAATGTGAAACTTACTCTTTTGTTTAGGTAACACCAAAGCCATGTGTTGACAAAACACTTCTTACACATGGTGGTATTTATATTGTATCGTTCCACTTTGTCTTTGCCTCTTTGGCAGTCTGTTCCGCCTACCACTTGGTATCGGTTTGTGGCTGGTTTGAATGCACAGTTGCGTTTGGTACGTCGGGGTTTCCTTAGAAAAACATTCCGACCTGTTCTAAGATGGCTCGACTCCTATGCCAATCCTGCATTAAGGACCTATGGTATGTGTGTTGATCTTGGTTGGTTTCAAGCTACAAGTGGGGGCTATTATCAGTATGGACTTCTGGTATATGCTGCGCAAGAAGAAGCTGAGTGTATACCCTTGGAAAGTGCTGAGCATGTAAAACCAAATCAACAACACTCGCGGTAATAATTTATCATTTTGAGTGCGCATGCATTCAAAATTATGTTTCTATGACATCAAAGCATACATTATTTTTGTGTAATACAAGTGTGTGTACGCGCGCGCGTGTGTATATATATATATATATATATATATACATATATATAGAGTCCGGTTCCAGTCCGGACGCCCGGATTTTATCCCGTCCGGACTTTTTTTTTTTTTTTTTTTTTTTTTTTAAAACAACTAAAAAAAATATTTAATATTTTATGGAATTGAAATTTTTTCATAATAAAGTGTTTTGGGCGTGATTTGGGTACGTATAACAAAACATGGTGGTTAGACTGTACCACCATTTTTTGGTATAGGTATTCAAATCACCCCAAAAACACTTTATTATGGGAAAATTTCAGTTCCATAAAATATTAAATATTTTTTTTTAGTTATTAAAAAAAAAAACAAAAAAAAAAAAAATTTTTGGGTCCGTTTTTGATCAGGTCCGGGAGTCCGGACCTGATCCGCTGTGTGTGTGTATATATATATATATATATATATATATATATATTACATGTATATTGTATAATGTCCCTGTCATCTTTAAAGTAAAAAGGAAAAAGTATTTAGATTCTTGTTTAATTGTTCTTCAGTTTACTTTATGACTGTTGGCCCAGTCAAGTGTGTAGTACAGACTAGAATGTTAATTGACTAGATTGGATAAGCATAGTTTACCTTTTTCATTGAGAAGGATTTAACTGAGTAGCCACAGTGATGATGGGGCTTGGGACTTGGGAGAGTCCCAATTCCTCCACAGCTAGTTAGCCTTTGCCAACCGCATTGGGCACTGGTGTTCTCCTAGTATGTTTTGTTTTGTATGCACAAAAGTGAGCATGAGTTATGGGAGGAGAGGTGCAGGATGTTGAGTGGTAGTTGGGACTTGGGTGCAAAAAGTGTAGACACATATTTACTTGTTTTTAGAGTAGAAAGTGAATAAATGATAGGTCATTCTGGTGGAACCTCTATGGTGACTGTTCAGGAGCAACTGCACTCCACTCGCATGCATTTGCCTCTAGTTGATTGACTGCTGACTTGAGTCTCGGGTCCCTTGGCTGTACTTAACGTTAACTTTTGTTATTGGCATCGATTTGTTTGTTGATCTATTTTTCTTTGAACCATTGTTGATCTACCACTGAATTTACTCTCCCTCTCTTCTGGCTGTCAGTGCTGGTGATATTCATAGAGAGAATCCATATATACATCTGAAAGAAGAGACACCCTTGATCCAAACTCTCAGAGGCAATGAAAATAGTGTGAGACCAAAGAAGATTTACGGTGGAGGTGGAGTTGTAGATGCTAATAGCATAAGTATGCTCAAGGAGAAGAGAGAAATATTATTCCCGCTTTCTTTCATAATTCATAACACTAAACCTGTTGGCCATCAGGTAGCTCTCTCTCTCTTTGGGGGTGTGATACTAAAATATATGAAAGGCGAACACTATCTAGGTGCTTAGCTTTTCTTGGGTGTGTAAATTCATGGTCTATTTTGTAACTTTTTTATTTGATTTGATGCAGGATCTTGTTGGTTTGATCATCTCAATGCTACTCCTAGGAGATTTTAGTTTAGGTTTGCTTACTTTGCTCCAGTTGTATTCGATCTCATTGGCAGATGATTTTCTGGTTTTGTTTATTTTACCCCTTGGGATTTTACTTCCGTTCCCTGCTGGAATCAATGCTTTATTTAGTCATGGACCCAGGCACTCTGCGGGGCTTGCACGTGTCTATGCTTTGTGGAATATCACATCCTTGATTAATGTGGTAAGTTGTTATGTCCATCCACTAATTTACCCTTGGTGATTTGAACATTTTTTTTTTTTACTTTTCTTCGCCACTGCTTATTGGGCTTTAAGTAGTGAGACTCAAAAAAATTGCAGCCTCTACACTTTTTTAGTATATATGTACTGATATACGGATTTGTACAATGTCAGGCGGTTGCATTTATTTGTGGATATTATCACTATAGCACCCAGTCAAGTAAAAAAGCACCTAATGTTCAGGCATGGAGCATGTAAGATGATTTTTGGGCATCCTAACTAAATGTGTGTATTTAGGGTTTTGGACATGAACAATATTCTCAACCTCCTGTTCTTGTGGTTGCAGGGATGAAAATGAATGGTGGATGTTTCCTGTTGCACTTGTTGTTTGTAAATTTATCCAATCCCAGCTTTTAAATTGGCATGTAGCAAATTTGGAGATTCAAGATCGATCCTTGTATAGTACTGACTTTGAGGTTTTCTGGCAATCATGATTTTTGTTTTGGAGGTCCACTTGGATTTTTGCCTCTTCTTAATCTCAGTAGTGTAGGGAGTGGGTGACACAGGAGTAGTAGGTTGGAAGATAAGGAGGGCAGTATTATGCAAAACCCCTCTGACCGACAGATAATTAGTTGTAGTGTTTTTTTCTCCCCCAATGTAAATATTAAGTGAGAAATGCCTACAACTTAGCAATTCATCAATATTTTTAAGGTGGTTGGTTGGTACTAAGTGCAATTTTTATTTTTATTTTTGCACTAGCAATAGCAATAGCAATAGCAACTGCCTTCATTTGCAGGTATTGGAGACTGACTGATGTTCTCTTAACTATTGTTACCTGGGATTGCCATATACATTACTTGAAAGTATTAATTAATCTGCCCACAACTCTCTTAATTATACTGTGTCTTTTGAAGTTTTTATTTGAGTTGAGGGGAAGGGAAGAGAAAATAATTAAAAAAAATTTGAATCTATTTTTTGTGTTTTTTTTAAGGATTTGGAGGTAAAATTGATTTAATCTTTGGCTCAAAATTTTCTCCTCATAAGTGGGAGGTGTATTTGGAGGGATGGGAAAGTGATATATTTTATATTACCAGAAATAACTTTGTAAAATAAATAATATGATAATTTTGCCCTCACTATTATAACTGTTTTGAAATTAAACGAGTTGAACTGAAATAAATTGAATTTGACTCGAAATATTAAATTTATATTTAAATGTGGCTCGAATTAAAATTATATTTGAAAAATTTTATTCAGATTACTCGAATTTGATTCGGTCGAATTATATTCAAACTATTTGCGAGTTTCAAATTTAAGAATTTGAGTCTCCACATAATAATTAATTTTATAATAAATATAATTATAAATTTAATTTATTAATTTACTTAAAAATAAAAATATATATTTATTATTACACTTTACAAATATAAAATCATAATTAAAAATAAAATAAAATAATAATAATTAATTTGTATTAATCCGACTCTCGCTCGCCTTATTTGAAACTCTCATTTTCACTCTCTACACTTTGCTGAAATTTTTCTCTCTACACTCTGCCGAGTTCAGCGCTTGCTCGGCCGCTGTGGTTCTCTTGTCCGCCATCAATTTTTCCTATCTGATTCTTTGTGTTGAAATATCTGGTAAGATCCCAAATCATGTACCCTAATTTTTGCAAATTGATAATACTCAGATTATGTTAATCATCTTTTCGTCTCTACATAAAATTCATACGTTGATTTGATGAGTCATGAAGCTGAATAAGCGCAATAATTCGATTAAAAATTTAGGGTTGGGTGTTGTAATTCAGTTTTATCCCATTTTTGCTCAGTTCTCTATCATCTCACGGAAAACCAGCTTTACATAACTTTCAGCAGTGGTGAGATTATAGCTACTCGAAAATTGAACACTAGGTTTTTGAAAAAATGCCCGACTGAGTTTTTCATTTTTTTTTTGTATACTAATCACTCAATTGAACATTTGAATGAAACCCATTTTGGTTTATATTTGAAAGCCATTATTTGGAACAAGTCTTTTGCTATTGGTATGAATGATGAAATTATTTGTATTTGAAAGCCATTATTTGAATGGTAATAATATAGAAGCTACAAAACATTATGACCAAAAAAATCACCCTTTTACATATAACCAAAAGAAATGCCAGTTTAGCATGATGTCTAGTAAGGCTGGCAGGACAAAACAGGTGATACAAAGAATTCTGGTCACCTTACAGTGAGAAAGATGGTCTAATTTAAGACTATAAATTGATGCTAAGGTGATCCACCACTCAGTCAATGATTCATCTGCCATGATTTTGTCTACTACTGTTATAATCAATTGGGTATTGTTGATTTTAGTATTACTGCAAGTTTAGATTTCAATCTCAACACTGATGTCCATCGATTTGAAAAGTTCAATATATTATTCTGCCACATACACCTGCTAGTTCATAAAGAACTAAAACCAGAAGGGCTACAAAACAATGTTATATAGCAAGTAGTCTTTTTTCCTAAATTTGGGATTGCATGAGGAAAGCTTTGTTCTAGTTGGGAATTCTTATTTGTTATATCACAATCTTCTTTTATTTAGGTCTAGCTGCCGTAAACCTTATTCCAAGTACTTTATCTATTTCAAAATATAAGATTATTATTGATTTATTGAAGTCAATTTAAAATATATTCAAACTCAACAATTAATATAAATTCATTTAGTTTATAATACAATGATTAATGTGGTAAATTATCTCAAAAATACTACTAATTATAAAATTTCTAATTTTATAATTTTTAATGAGTCTTATTAAATTTAAACTTAAAAATATTTTAAATTTACTTTTAGAAATTAATAATAATGATAATATATTATGAAACAGAGGCGCTATTATAAAATTAATTTGATTCTTAAAATTCAATATAAAGCAAACAAATTAAGGTAGACTTAAAACATAATCAATAAATAAAGTAAAATGATATATATTGCGAATGTTTGTCGATTTTTTGATTGTCAATTACGTGGATAAATGTTGGTCATTACTTTTTTGGAGAAATGTGTAATAAGTGGAGACCTCCTATAATTCTTATTAATTTCATGTATTAATAAACTATAAACTTGACATAATTATAATTCGGCATAAATTTATTACAATACATATCATTCATCAATAAATAAATTTTTTTGGCACCCAAATTTACCCAAAAGTGTTATGGGTCTTTTTTGGACCGCTGTTTACAAATTTCCTATATTATTGCTAGTCTGCTAGTAATATCGTTCGGGTACCAATACATACACAGAGTTCCTCGAGAGCTCCTCCATTCTCTCTTGCTATTTCAAAGGAAAGAGGTAACACTCTCTTAAATACCCACAAAGTGTCCATTGTAAATGTTTACTTTTTTCTCCGGAAAGAGGGAGTATTATAAATAATTGAGGCAGGTAGAGTCATCTAAATGTTTGCATTTAGTAATTCTTTCTGGGTGCAACTAATATACCAGAGAGATTCATTTAGTTGGGTATCAAGTATGTAAAAAGTATTGTATTGGGGAATTGT
This sequence comes from Panax quinquefolius, assembly GCA_020205615.1. Lineage (NCBI taxonomy): Eukaryota > Viridiplantae > Streptophyta > Magnoliopsida > Apiales > Araliaceae > Panax > Panax quinquefolius. Next base: position 84,346,036 of record CM035174.1, on the reverse strand, counting down.
TTAACCCAGTATTGGATATTGCAATTAGATGTTCGACGTAATGTTTGAAAGAAATGTAGTTTTTCTTGTGTTGTGTTCTATATGTTACTTAATCAATATCATGTTTGGTTGTTCATAGCATTCTCTTCGTTTAATACAATGTCAAATGATGAGATTTTTTGATATTTATGAAATTCTGTAATTAAGCACACCTAGAGGGGGGGTGAATAGGTGTAAATACCCAAAGTGATCTACAGTTGTCAAATTTTAAATTATACTATAGCAGGCTATAATCGGATGGTCTAACCCACCTTTTAGTATTAGTTATGTTCTTAAATCATTATAAGCAGATGACTAATACTGTCCAGTATTAGTATAAAATTTTTCTGACGTAAACAAAATCTGCAGAATATTGAAGCTTAAAACAGAAACAAAAGAACAGTAAATCACACCAAGATTTTTACGTGGTTCAGCCCCTATTCTCTAGTCTAGTAGCCTAATCCACGTCCAATCCCAACTAGGATTGGAGACTCACTTTATTAAAATAATATTCAGCAATTATAAAGTAAATAGAACTCTCTGTTACAACGACGATCGATTGGACACCTCTGCTCCCTTTGCACCTCTGCAACACATCTTACCTCTGAGATTTTGATAGCTTCGTTGTACAGACTGAATATTACTAAAATAAAATTCCCAAGCCAACCTAGACTTGTACTATGTTTACAATAGATATTGAAAGAAGAAATACAAGAACAACACTGTAAACTGAGACTAAAAGAGTGATATTCTGATTTGTATGTATCTCAGATTAGCTTTTTTGATGAGTTTCTATTTTGCAGTCCTTGTTTTTCCTTGTAGCCGAGCAACAGTATATATAAAGGAGTAGAGCAACGGCTATGTCATGTAACGTTCTAATTCATCAAAACAACGGCTATTACTTTTTAATTAAAATAGAAGATAAACATTAGCCATAACAGTCGATAGCTATGAAGGAGTCAAATAAAATTCAAAGACTAGCTTAAAGAGTCCTACTAGCAATTAGCATGTTTCCTTCAAAATAGCAACTGCTGTTAGCATGTATCTTAAAAAAACAATAATTGCTCCATCAACTTTAAATAAGAATCCTTAATAAAACCAATTCCTAAAAAATCTCCAAGCCAAATATGAATTGGTAACCAAACAGATAACATATATATAACCCAGCAATTCAAAAATATGAGATTCCTAGTTATATTAGATTCCATAAAAACTAAAGCACGTGGTAAAAATATAACCCAACTTGTTTTAGTCACTCTCCATCCTACAGTAAACTTTTATACCATACAAAGTGATTATGAAATCAACCCATGCAATAATCCATGCAAACTATTATATAATTAATATGCATAAAAATATTTAACCCAAATAAATCAAATAAGACCATTACACAAACCCAAATATATTGTCATTATTAAAATCACAAAAGATATAAACCAACAATCTATTAGTACAATCATACTTCCTCTAGTCCCAAAATTAGAGTTATATTTTAACTTTTGGAGTCAATTTGCAAAGTCTTAAATTCAAAATTCATAAGAAAAGGATATGGTAATTACTAGTATTTTTTCTATCTCTATAACAATTTGTACTAAAATCAATTAAATTCCTATCAAATTTTGAATGTACTTGCCAATTGTCGGAAAAATTCAAAATGTATCTCTAATTTTGGAATGGAAGTAGTAAACTGTGCCTTACGTTCTTCTGACTTCTGTACCGACTTACTGAATTTTTGTTTTTCATTTAAAGGAATCAGGTTTGTGGAATTATGTTGAAGCAAGTGTATCACAAGTTATGTGCACATGGAGGTGATAAATATTGGCCTTCCTTATATGTGTTAAGAAGTGGTTTCCACTGTGGACAGGTATGCCTTGGAATTTTGTCTACTACTTCAATTGTGATTAACTTGGGCCGGTAGCAATTTTGGACTTACTAAAAGGTTAAATATTACATTAAGAAGTTGAGCTACATAAACAATGTAGAAACAATTTCTAATGGAGCAGGAATCTAAAATGTTTATCCAAATCAGTAAATCACAAGCTGCATTGAAGTTGGGTCAGCACAATGTCTAGGAGTGGAGGCTATATTTGGGTTAGTTTAGGTAATTTAGAGACTTACCAGGAGAGAGCACTTCTCCTGTCAGAGGCTCACAGTTAAATGAGAAAATATTGCTAGGAAACTATCAGTCAACCACTTACCTAAAAGAAAAACATTTAGTCAAAAAGCAGATGACCTTTTCAATACTCGCAAGTGCTTTCTTCTATATATGAAAGCTAGGGAGACTGCAAGAGAAGCAAGAAGCAGCAAGCTAAAATTTCAAGTTAAAATGATTTAAAGCCTCGTTTTATTTAGTGTATAAGAAAACCTATCATCCTTACACTGGAAAAGTTTGGTAAGATCATGGCCAGTCTTTAAGTCTTATCAACTGCTTGCTTATAACTTGGTTCAGGATGCTGATTATATAACCCCGGCAGATATCTTAAACGATATGCGCCAAGAGTTATTGTAGTTAGTGGAACTGTTAAGCAACAGTTTTGTAGATGCTTTGGACCAACCGATAAATGGTTAACTTTTATGGTCAGGCTTTGAGGTGCTGATTAACTATTGCATTTAAGTAGCTCAAGATGTTTGTAGTTTCATTGAAGGAATAAATGTGTTGATAATGTTATATTCCAAACTTTAAGAGGATCTACTTGAGGGAGATGCTAGGAGTCATCATTGCCATTCTTAATAGCTGTGTAAGCTTGAATGGTCTGGTTTAAAGTGGCTCATTTTGTTAAACAGTGCTGGTTTGTTTGATGGCTGGATATTTTTGGCTTGTTTTTTGTTAATTATCTGCAAAACTGGTATAAACTACATCTTCAAAGCCAGTAAAGTTCTTTGGCTACAAGTTGTTAAGCTTTCTTGAGGGGTTCCATAACAACAAATGAATATACCACATCCTAATCCATAGACACCTATATAGTTGTAATGGATGAAGGTTAATCACAGACATCTTACATCCAGCTTGTGGCTAACCTGCCATCAACTTAACCAAGGACTTGCTTGCAAATTAGATTCGGTTTTTCTCATAAACCAAATTGAAGGTACATTGAGTGAACATGTGCTTGGTTGACGAGGATATTGATTGGACTTGCAAGCCATTCTACTTAAGGCCATCCTTACATTTCTTATTTCTTACTTTCCATCTTTAACAATAAGGGCGTCAAAGTTTAATAGTAATTCCCTCTAAAATAAGGCCAAAAAAAAATTTGTGTTAGTACAGAAGGCTAAGGGCCTTCTGTGAAAAGGTTATTTAGTATTTGAAAATTCATATCCCTAAAAGTCTGGAGGATCAATTTTTTCTTTCATCTAAAGGTAGATTGTTTGAAAATTTTACTTTGTTACTACATTTTAATGATTTCTTTAGTAACTTCACAAACCTCGAGATTGCCTTTTCAGTTTTGGATTCAATATCCTATTCCAAGTCAAATAAATGTAAATTGATTTCAAAATTCTTGCAGGATCTGCATATTTTTCCTTTGCCAAAGGAAAATCTGAAATTTGCAATAGCTCAATAACTAAACCTTTGTAAGGTGTGTTCTTAACTTTTTCTTTCCAAATTTTTGTAGCCCCGTTTCGCACCAAGAAGCTTTTTTGGAGTAGAGGATTTCCTTGACGATAACAATAGTCGGCCATACACTTACCAGAAAGAGAAAAAGTCTTAAGAATCCAAGCAAACATGTATCGTTTAAACAGCGCACAGTAGCTTATATGGAACCATTTACGCTAGATGTGTTCATTTCAAAGCGCTTTGTTTCTGCCTCGATCACCCACAGAGTAACAAGCAAGCAGGTTGCTGTTGCTGGTACAAATTCCAAAGACATTAAAGCTACACTAAAATCGCGATCAGATATCCCAGCATGCCTGGCTGTTGGCCGGATTTTGTCCGAGAGGGCTAGAGAAGCTGATGTCTACACAGCTTCTTACACCCCAAGAGATAGGGACAAGTTTGAAGGGAAGATTAGAGCAGTTGTCCAATCCTTGATTGATAATGGTATTGATGTAAAAGTATACCTTGATTAACTCAGATTTTTTCAGTTTTGCTTCCTTTTTTCTTTTAGAAAGAAATAGTGTCAGCAACCCATCTACCCCCCCCCCCCCCCCCCAACCCATCTCTCCCATTTACCAATATTTGTATTGTTTAGTATTTATAATATTTGTAGTTGGGTAACGGTGTTCAAAGAAAGCGTCAGCAACCCAACTCCCCCCCCCCTCCCCTCCCCCTCCCCCTCCCTCCACACACACACAACCGGCCGAGGTTTTTTCCCCTACTACATAAAAAGCCAGGAAATTAATAGTTGCTTCAACCTCCTAGGAACTGGCCAATCCATGGGTATACCATGAAGTTACAAAGGTTGTACCTGTGAACCGATACGGGACTCAATGGAGCTATTTTACAAATAATCTCTCATGGATTTATCGGTGCTGCGCTTTTTTTCTTGGCAGGAACGAGTTATGATAGAATACGTCAAGTTTTGCAACTCTAATTAAAATTACTAAGAATAGGCCAAGCCATTTTCCAATATCATACCAAACTAGCTTCAAATAATGGCTTTCAATTACAAAGAATTGAAATAATGTACATGAAATTCCCTCATTTTCTGATACTAAGGTTTAAAGATAGACTATTTGGTTTATAATTGAAAACTAGATTTTTATTTGCACTTTGCACCTTTGTGATGAGTCATGAAGTTGTGGTTGTTCTACTTGGGTTTGGTTCTTTGTGTTCTGTTTTTAAATAGGCACATCAAATTGGGCAAGGGAGTAAGCTAATATTGACTAGATAACACAGATCTATCTTTAATCAAAAGAAGCTGTTTGATCAAATGCTGGGAGGTAGATGATAGTTATGATTTTTAGCTTAATTAATCTATTAACTCCTTATAAATCTTAATTAAATATTTGTTTTCTCGAGTAATCTTTTCTAGGCAATAAAAAGATTTACAAATTTCTTGTGTTGTATATGTGTGTATTCTTACTTGTTATTTGTTCATTTTAAATAATAGATGACTATCGAAGAAGAGGTGATGAAGATTCGTATGATGATAATATGATTCGAGTATCAGTAGAAAATTGTAATTTGAAGATGTTCGAGTAAATTATCAAATGTTAAAATTTGCTCATATTTGACTCATTTATATTTCGAGTTGAGCTCGAATCGAACTTTTAGTCGAGAAAGTACGAATCGAGCCCGAACTGTTTGCTCATTTTAATGTGAGAAACCGTACGATTTGCTTCTTTTTTTCACTGGTCTAAGGAAACTAGTCGTCATTTCCACATGATCTCAAGAGCACTAATATCTTTAGAAAGAAAATTCCTTAAACAACCAACTGGATCAGAAGTTTGTCCTGAACAATCCAAGATTTTATCCATAAAATAAAATTGATTGTATTTCTAAGCATTTTTAAGATGTTAAAATACTAATATATGACTATTTCAGAATTGTTCAGGGGCAATTGATGGAAAACATATTAGGGTGAGAGAATCTCGAGAGGATGCATCCAACACAAAATGTAATGGATTTATGTACCTTTGATTTGAAGTTCACATATGTATTTACACATTATTTAATAATTATACCCATTCTATAGGAAAATACTATCTTGTTGATGCGGGATTTCCACATACTACTGGACTAATGACTCCTTATAGAGGTGTTCGTTACCACTTAAAAAAATATTCAGTTCGACGTCCTGAAGATGGCTGTGAAGTATTTAACCTTCGTCATGTATCATTATGTAATGCAATTGAAAGTACTTTCGGTGTTCTTAAAAAAAGATTTCCCATAATTGGATCGACCGAGCCATATTACTCGGCGGAAACTCAATCTCAATTTGTGTTAGCATGTTGCATTTTACTCCCTCCTTTCCTAAAAGATTGTCGTTTTAAAAGAAAAAATTTGTTCCAAAATGTTTGTCGTTTACAACTTTCGAGCAGAATAAATTATTAATTTTCTTATATTACCCCTACCTTCTCTCATTGTCCAAAAAAATTCTCTCCTTTGTATTAATAGTTTTCAACTTCCCATAAAGGGGTAGTGATGAAATTTCAAACAAATTTTATTTGGTAAATGATATTTTCTTAATTCATCTGCAAAAACTTTAAACGACAATCTTTTAGAAACGGAGGTAGTACATAACTTCTTGATGGACGTTGATCTTGATGAACAACTTCTTGCGGAAGTTGACAATGAGATTCTAAACCAAACAAAAGAAACCCCTCTTAAAGCTGACGAAAATGATGTAGCAAATGCTAAATATTTGAGAAATTGTATGTGTCAAGATTACTCAGAAGATAGATAATGATATTTGTATTGTTTAGTATTTATAATATTAAAATCTTTCTTATCGCATAAAAAGGTCGCATAATTTCATTGTACACACACTTTTGCATGCATATTGTGGGTCTTCGCCTGACATGTGAGGCCCTCAGTATGCATGTGTGTGTATGTGATCATTATGTGACCTTTTTTTATGTGACAGTAACATTATTTTTATAATATTTGTAGTTGGGTGTTATGTTTTTGAACTTCAAAACTTGTGTCAAGAGTATGGACAGTGGAGGAAAGATTTGATACAAGTACATCTGAATGAATCAATGGTTGTCTTACCCAACAAAATAACTACTATTAATGTTTTGTTGTAAAGTTAAATAATGATAATTGATATACATGTGAAATGCTCCAATCAAAGTATTGTACTATTCCTAAACTGCTAAGTTTGGTCAGCTTGCTTGATTGCTGAGGATTTTTATAATATGATATGAACCTGATTTCAGATGTCTATATATGTTTGATGGTTAAGCATTGCAATAGGAGAATTAGTAATTCTTCTTTTATGTTTTCTGGTAGGGAGATATCAAGATAAAGAGGCTGGCTTGATAATGTTTATTCTGGAGAATTTATGGTTTTTGAATCAGGCAAACCCAAAGGCATGAAAATGGAGGACAAAACCTATCAACCATGACAAATTGGAAGAGCTTTTTGCCAAGGGAAATGGAGCTGAAACTCCAAAGGATAAACTTTGTAAAAGATGGGCTAACTCGTTTGAGAAAGAAATGGATATAGACGATATTGACAAATTAGTATTTCATAATGAAGAACTTTGTGGATTTGGATGAAGCTGAGGAATTTCCCCCAACATCGACAACTCAAGCACAACCTTCAAAGGCAAAGAAGAGGAAGGTTGTTAGGAGGGAAGATGATGATTTCAATAGCTTGTTTAGTCGTGTAGTGGAAGTAATTAATGTTGGGAATGAAAATCTCGTGAATGAGCTCTTTCTAAGAGGGTGAGAAAATTCTTTGACTATCCACAAGAAAAGCTGAAGATTGGAGTTAGAAAAAATTTGTTTTTTCTAAGGGTCAATATGTGCGTGTAACAAAGCAAAAAGAAAAAAAAAGACTAAGCAAAATAATTCTAATAGATAGACATTATTAAATCATATCATTTCTTATGTTTATATATAAGGGTAATATAGTGATAGTGTAGTTTAAAAATAAGAATCTCATCCTTTCCATTCCCTCCTTCTAAACTCACAAACAAGGGAAAATTTAATTAAAATCCCAACCCACCCATTCCTTTCTAAAACTCACAAACAAGAAAACTATAATCCCATCCCTCCAAACGTTGGTTGGTTAAATTGCTTGTCAGAAGTGCCAAGGTCTCTTTCTTACTTGTGTCATTGCATCTCCTGTTCCTGCATAATGATAATAAATGAGAAATCCTTGCTGGGTGAGATATTTGCAGCTATTTTAATTTAGAAACTATTGTGGTTTTCTTAAGGGTGTGAACCATGAAATTGCATAAATATTGGATTATTGCTAGGGATCTCAGATTTTGGTGTCTCACTCTCAAATGTGTCTCAACTATCATGTCCAAGAAAAATTAAAAACAAATGTCTCAACTACTCGCCATTATTACATTGATAGCTCAACTCATAGTAGATTCTAAGCCATTATTACATCTCGATGTAACGATGACCGTATATTGGAGACGCATTTAAGACCCCTACATTAACCAGACTTGCTTCTATATTACTCACTCCGTTCCTAAAAGATTGTCGTTTAAAGTTTTTGCACATAGATTAAGAAAGTCATTTAATACTACCATTTAACAATTAAAATTTGTTTGAAATTCCATCACTACCCCTTTATGGGAAGTTGAAAACTATTAATACAATTGGGACAATGAGAGAAGGTAGGGATAATATAAGAAAGTAAATAATTTATTCTCCTATAAAGTTGTAAACGACAAATTTTTTCTTCTAAAACGACAATCTTTTAAGAATGGAGGGAGTACTAACAACACATTGCATGGCTTTAAAAAATGTTAAGCTCTATCGTGATTGTTCAAATATATTGATGAAAATGGGGTATTTCTAGCTTCAGTCAAGACTACTCCAAAACAACATCTAACTAGAAAAAAACAATCCACAAAAGAAAGTGAAGGGCTACATACCTGAATCGTGTTACTCTTTGTTCAAGACTTTGGGAACTTTGATATATGGCTCCTCATAGTTTGGAACAGCAGCTATCATGGCCTCCCTGTAAAGGACAAAGGTCAAGTAAACATTGATCGCATTATAATCTTGTCCATCAGATGGTTACATGTAGAGTATTTAATAATCATGGAAAGTAGATTACAGAAACTAGAAACTCTTGCCTGTTCTCAAATGTTTCAGGCAAATCATCACGCCAGTTGCCTCCTTCAGTATCTGAAGGCGCAATAGAATTTTTTTAGCTTGATTCTATACTTGTATATTTAGCAACCTACTTCCGTGAAAATGTATTTGCTACCACTTAGTCTTGGGGCAGACTTGAATTCGGTGTATTTGTGTGTGCATGTTTGAGTGTGTATTGGGTGAGAGAGAAACCATTAAGTGATGAGACATAATTCACAATATATCCTTCTCTTCTTCTTTCTTTCCTTAAATTAATACACAAGTTAGCTTTATCCCAACAAATAGTTAGCTATGAGAATTCTGCTACTCCATTCCCTTTGAATGAAGTCCCTAGTCCCTTTTTCACCTTTTTTGGTGATGAGTAATAGAGGAACAAGAACTCCAAATGGGGCGAATCTACATACACGAGAAGCACAAGAAAAATAAGAGGCCATATCCTCTAATAAACAGCAATTTATCACATCATTAATAGCACAATTATAACTGATCAACTATGAGTGTATTCATTTATCTTGAATTCTACCACCAAAAATTTTCCGAAAATGTCCATCTTGACATTCATAATTCATTGTCATTATCAATTTGTTTTTTTAATCCAATTAGCATCTGTATTCATTATAGCTAATGAGAGCCATCTGTTTAGCAACTTTCTCTGACCCTTTTAGATGAACATCAACTTTCTTCAGTCTCACCAGCATTACATATTTTGTACCTGCCTTTCCCATTACTCGATTCAAAGAAAACTCTGCCTTGCAATATCATAATATAGCCTATTATATACATTCCTGCACCAAGATCGAAAAATTATAGATTTACGCATGTTGTGAGGTTAATATTCAATCAAATTAACGCCACAATATTACAACTTATCTATCTATTTTCCACTTAATAAAATTCACCTGAACTTTGTCCGAATTTCATTTAAAAGATTATCAACTAATGCCATAGTGAAACAAAGAACAACTTTGAGCATCAACAATATTCCCAATTTAGTATTACAATGCACGTTTTCTTGCCACCACCCTCCAGGCCTCCACTATCTTTAGCTACATCACTTGTTATGTAATAGAACTCAACTAAAGCTTTATACCAGACTATCAGATGAATCCTAATGAACACACGCGCGCGCGCGCACACACATATATACATGTATGCATAATTTCCTTCCCTAGGTTCCCCTTAAGTATAAACAGTTACATACTCAAAATTTGCCTCAGTATACTCATCTACTCTTATTTTGGTGCACCGCATCTAGTATGTTAGTTACAATTCTCCTAATCTAAGTAATACAGCTTATATTCGTCTCATATATCTTAATAATAGTTAGTTAAATCAGGCCCTGCTTCTAGTTGTTGCCTTGTTGGTACAAGAAAAAGGCCTTGAAGTTAAGTTTTGATATTCCATTCCAATTCGCACACAATCTATTGGAAAGTGTACTTTCGATGGCTTTATTAGAGAACAAATCATATATAATTAAAAAATGTGTAAATGGATTGAGTCAATAATCAATTATTCACAGAATAGACATTGACAGCTTTATTAACAAAATGCAGCAAGCAAAAATGTTTTAAGATAAGAAAGATTAGTTGATAAGCAAAAGCAAGTTTCTGTGGGAGTGTCAAGCACCTGCCCTAATGGCTGGTTCAATGCTTTGAAGATCTACAGCTTGAAGTTTCCCAAACCTGTTGTGAAAAAATCAAAAACATAATGAAAAACTTTTTTTCCAAAACAATGGGGAAACTTGAGACTTTGTGAGGGCGACTATGATACAAATATAACTCAAATTTGTCAGAGCTGAGACATCAAATTTGTAGGAAAACTGTGAGGAACTAACCCACTAATTAAAGTAGGATCCAAAGCAAGAAAAAGGAGTTTCAACTTATTCTGTAATACAAATAGTAGTAAATAGGATTAATAAATAAAATAAATAAATAAAAGATTCTATATTCAGAATCAAAGTAAAACATAAGTAAGAGGACGAGCTCTATAAACCACCCCAACCAATTGTGAAGCACCCCTATTTCTAATAACTTCGGGAGTGTTTAATAAAACTGAATGAAATAATTCTGAATGTTTAAGTAAATCTGAATGAGCTGAATGAAGCAGAATTCTGAATATTGAATGAAACAAGTTGTTTAATAATTGAAACATCTTAATAACATATTTTTATTATTTTACCCCTCTAAAAAAATTCAAAATTGTTTTAAATTTATTTAATGTTACTTAATATAATAGTTAATATTGTAAAAAAAATTAAATATAAAATATTTCATTCAGCCAAAAAAATTACACTTGGTCATTCAGTCCAAAAATATGACTCATTCAGTCATTCAAATTATTTTTATTCAAAACAAACGCTTGATGAATAGTGAATGGGTTCAAATGATTCAAACCCATCTGTTACATTCAGCTCTAAACAAACACCTCATTAGGTAATGTTTGATAAAATTAAGCAATTAAGATCTGAATGGTTAATATATCTTAATAAATTAGATCATCTGACTAAAATAACATCTGAACTTAAAAAATTGTTTGACAACTAAAAAATATAAAACATTTGAATGACTTTGGAATGGAGGGAGTACACTATTTATAGAGGCTCTTAACGATTAAGAGACGATAAAAGGCAAACAAAATTTTACCAAATAACTTTACCATCAAACCAAATTACATGCAAAGTTGTTAAGAGGAAAACAAACACTACCTTAGTGTTATCCTATTACTGAATTTGTACCAAGTACATTAAGACTCACATCAAATGAAGTTACCCAAGTAAGAGTATTCATAAAGTTCCACAAATAAAAATCCATAAAATTCATCACACAAATGAAAAGTAATTAATCATCAAACACCAATATCCCAACAAAGCTACAGAACGCAGTATATACATCAAAGAAAATGAGGAAAACAATACATCACATGTAGATAATGGAGTATATAATTATTATAACATCACACGCACATAGAGACGCACACACACATATAGAGAGAGAGAGAGGAGTTACCAATCCATCACTTGCTGAATTTTGGGAGCAAATTCTTCAACCTACACCAATTACAATAAAATTTTAAGAACAACGTGCGCACAAATCTAGGTAAGAAAAAGGGAATTGAGTTGTACTACTACTTACTTCATCCTGAGTGAGAGATATACGAGCGGTTTCGGCCAAACGAGGCAAATCAGGAGGCTCAAGACTAGACCTAGCAGCCGCGAAGCTTCGAGAACCTTCCTGCAGCTTCTGTATAAGCGCTTCTGAGAATGAAAAGCTGCTTTTTGTGAAGCTGAAATGCCGAATTTGATTTCCCGGTGAAAATGGCGGTGTTAATTTTCCACTGACCAGAAATAATCCTCTCCTTTGTAAGATTAATCTAGTGGATGATGCAGTTACAGGGTTTAAAAGCAATTGACCTACCATTTTTCTTCTGCTCTTCTTCTTCTTCTTCATCATCTTTTAAAAGCTTTGATTTTGAAGTACTTCTCCATTGGGCTTTCAGGCAGGCCCATAATCCTATACAAAGTGAAAGGAATTTTTTATTTTTTTTATTTATCTGCCTCTTGTTTTCAATAAATTAACTTAATTAATTAAAAAAAATTGTAATACTCCATATATTAAAAGCTATGAAATCAATCCATTAATATATTACTCCTAATAGATAGTATTTCAAGGTTAGAGCACCGATCTAAACCGCTCCTCTTAAATTCCACCCTGTCTTAAATAGCACTCTTTTATTAAAATTACGTCGTTTTGAAGATTTTTTTAAAAAATAAGTGGGTCGCGGGTGACATTTTTATAAATAAAAAGAAAGCAAGTGGGACCACTCCATTTTAATATTATTTTGTATTTTAAAAAAATCTCCAAAACAACGTAATTTTAATAAAAAATTGTTACTTAAGAGAAAGTGTTATTTAAGAGGAGTGCTTTAGCTCCTTTCTGTTCGAGGCTTCAAGGTTAATTACTAAGTTATGTACCTTTTTGGCACATATATTTAACTGTTCTGTTTTATTTCTATGTTTTTTTATTTAGGGAATCAATATTTTCACACGTAAAAAACTTAAAAATTATCAAGTTTTCTCTCACAACATAGGAATGGGTCCCACTTACTCCATCCGTCCCAAAATAAAAGTGCCGATGGATTTTTTACGCATATTAAGAAGAGGAATAAAATGACAAAATTGTCCATAATAATATTTTATTAATCATTTCCAATGTAGGTGAGAGGAAATATACTTATTAAATATGGAGAGATAATTAAAATAAGAAAAGTATGAGATATTTAATACTAAGGGTATAATAGAAGTGGACATTTAACATGAGACTAGCCAAAATAGTAATAAAGTCTTTTATCCTGGAACGGATGGAGTATTATTTATGCCAAAAGTAATTTGTGAAATTATCATTTTTACTTGTGAATATATTAATTTTCTAAATTTATTCTCAAACTAATAAAATAGGAGTCAAATTAATAATTAGGAAGGTCAACATAAAACAAAATTACAACTAAAATATATTTTTCTACAATACAATAAGTTCAATTGTAAGTAGGATAAAAAAATAAGAATACATTTGGTTTAATTGATATATACAAGTATGGTACCCGTGTTTGGCACGAGCAAGTATATATGCAAAATAGTTTGCTGAAAATATGAATTTATTTGGCAACAACTTAATGCATATACCCTGTGTAATGTATATCACACAGTCATAATTTGGCTTATTGGCTTATTATTGTTTAGAGAACACAACACCAATTTTCAATATTGAATTTGTCATCGTACATTAAAATAAATTTAAAATTAATATTAATTTTAATTAATGAAATAATTAATATATATTGTAAAATAATATCAAGTATAAAATTCTTATTTTAAAATTATGAATAAATTTATATTTAAAAATTTCACAAATAAATTTAATAAAAGTTATAACATAGTCTTCTTCAAAAGAAAAGGAGTATTTATCTATATTAAAATATTAAAAAAACAAAAAATAAAAAATAAAAAAATACGGGAGTGATTAGTATGAAGTTCATTTTGGTCAATTGATGAAGACAAGATTAACACATGATCAAGAGGTGATCTCTCGTATGCGTGACGACGAAATCGACTAACTTATCATAAAATTAACTTTATCAATCTACTCCCACGTCACAACCAACTCAATAGCGGATCAATTGAACAAACTATAAGTAAAACAAAATCTATTATTGAATTAGTATAGATCTTAATTGAGTAAACCAATTTATACAAGAACCTAATTCATACCATAATTTCAAAAGGCTAATCCAATGGCATATTAACAAATACTCCATTCTGTTTTAAAATTAGATATACAATTTAATTTTTGAGATCAATCGCAACAGATTAAATTGTAAGACTCATAAAAATTATTTAGAATAAAATAAATTTTGTTATTAATAATTTTTATTATTCACTTTACGATTATAATAATTGTTTCAGCCGTTGTTGGAACGTCCAAACTCTCGAGTCAATTTATAAAATTTTAAAATTCAAAATGTTTATACCAAAACAAATAAATTTGATATCAGTTTTGAATTTTAAGATCCACAAGCAGAATATGGGAATAGGAATCAAGAATATGGACTTCTGCAATCAAAAACCTTGAAATTATACCACTGAATTGATATTTCTACAAATAAATTTTGATATTTCTACAAGATTCCTATCACATGATATGATTATGGGATGCATTTACTATTTCTGAAAGGGAAATGATATTTCCACAACAGTTTTTGATATTTCCACACGAAAAGTGTAACTATAGATCCTCTATAGCAACGATTTTTACATCTACAGCAACACTTTGCATGTGAAAATATCAAAAATTGTTGTGGAAATATCACTTGCCTTTCTGAAACTCGATCAATTCCTTCATAGAATGAAATCCCAACATATTTTTGCAACTCTTTTCTACACATCTCAAACAGTTTTACAGATTCACATTTTTACAGCATTGATTCAAATACACAAGAATGGGTATGAATGCACCTAATTACAGTGGGAAAAATTTCTCAGTTAATCAGGTAGAAGCAATTTGGTGCCATACAAGAGAGTCAGTTATTGCCAGGATCTGCTCCATCCATCACATCGTCGTTGCTACTTTCTGCAGCATTACTGTTGCAGTGAACAAGATGTGAAGTTGCTGATAAAATCTTTTGGCTTTCAATTGAAGAAGTTATATTTGGCACACGATCATTTTTTACTTCAGCTAGAGAAGCAGATGCTACATTATAGGCGCGCTCAGTTTCATTTATAGAAAAAGAATCCAAATTACATGACCTTTCAGTTTCGGGCAAAGAAGATGTCCCTTTTCCTGCAGACTTGGTTTCGGACAAAGAAGTTGAGGCAATGGTATGCGCAGTCTCAGTTTCGGGTAGAGAAGTTACCACATTTGTTGATGGGGCAGATTCTGGTTCATTGCATTTATTGGCTCCATCTTTTCCACCACCTACATTATAGAATTAGAACTAATATCAGGAGAAATAAATCATCATAATCATATAGTATCAGGCACACAATTGTAGGGTTCTTGAGCATATAAAAGAAATGTAGCCTAGAAGTATCATCCTTGGCAAATAGAGTATCTGCAGTGACTGCACTTGCCGAAGGTCACAGTGTCTTTCAATTTCTGATTTAAACAGATATTAATAAGAAAAGAAACAAAATAACATCCGAAATATCAATAAGACCTGAATGAGAAGCAACAGATGAGCTTCCAGCTCCTTTCTTCGTCTTTGACTGCAATAAACATTTAGAACCCATGATACATTAGTTCCTCGGACCAGTGAAGCACTCTCATTTGAGAAAATCACAGACGTCTTGCTACAGCACATGCTTCATGGTATGGTTGGCCATATAGCAGTCAAAATTGTTAGCAACAGGCCTACCATGCATTATAATGCATATAGCATAAAATCTAAACCCCAAGATTTTATTTCAAATCATTGGGAGTGGTGATCAGATATAATTTTATAATTGGGAGTGGTGATCAGATATAATTTGATAATTATAAAATATCCAATATCTTTGTAGTTAGATTTAATCATTAATTCCTGACCATGGACCATCCCATGCATACATCAGTCAATAATACAAAATGAACATATCAGGTGCACTCGTGTACTTGGTCTGTACATGTTTATTCATTAAATAGTTCTACAGTTTATAGTGTTTATGAGGGATGCGTACATAGAGCCATAGTTTTCTCTCTTTTTCTTTTTGTATTTTCTTTGTGTTGCTGATTTGATGGGCTTCTGAATGCCAGAGGTTTAGTTGGGAAGGTATTTCCTTGGTTAAGTTGGTTGAATACTTGAGCATTATTTTTATTCCATAAATTTTTCTTGCAACTATTTTACTCTGGTGAATAGAAGTAGATAGATAATAACAAGTAGCTCTCCTTTCACATTAATCTACACAATGCAATCTGACATGTGAACCAACAATGTTTAACTAAGGCTAGATTACATACCTTAGCATGTTCTTCACAATACTTGATAACAGCAGAAATATGTGTGCAATGACCATGCAACAGCGTGTAAGCCCACAAGATGAGCTTTCGTGAAGTGCTCATATCAAGAATGTCAACCCCATCAATACCCGGCTGGATATATGTTTCTGTCGCTAACTGAGATGGCACCGTGTAGAGGTTTATACCTGATGGAAGCATTGCACAAGATGTGTCCTTATAGAAGTTGTAAGAAGATCTAAGCAATGAGGCGGCGGTTTCCAAATCTTCCTCTGAAGCTTTCTTGATTATAACATTCTCAATCTTGGACACCAGAGGATTCCACTGTGTTTCAAGATTTCTCAGATGGTTCGGGTCCTCGAGCGATGATGTCCATAATTCATCTGTTTGCAGATCAACACACAGCAGTTGGGAGTTCTCGGAACCACCATCTGACAAATTAGAGACTTGGATCTCACTTGAGTTCCTGGAATGCAACGGCGTTATCAAGACCATGCTAATTACAAGAGAACGACACCAAGCAACAGAAACATGCTTATAAACTTTAGCAATGTTACTACTTGACAACTTCGGGTTCTTCAGTCGCTTACGTATTTTCTCATTTATTCCTTCCAGTGTTTCTAACCTGACATATCTCTCTAGTGTCTGGATATACTGATAGAGATATCTGTAACAAGAGAGTAAATGTGAATATTTGCACAACCAGGAGACCACAAACAGCCAAACAACTTCAGGATTAATCATGTAAATGAGCATTGTAACAAATTTAATATTTTAAAACAAGATTATAGCTTAGCTTACAAGCAATATTAATTTTCTCAGCACGACTTACCCATATAAACTGCTTTCTGATAATTCAGAGCACTTGATCTCTGGCAAACTGCATATATCTGACCATAAATTCACCTGTTCCATGAACAAAGAGAACATTTTCTCCAATAGATGTTCCATTAGGCTGCCTTTAGCACCAGAGCTCTCAGGATTACGCAACGAAGAAATTAAAGCCTTAACGTATCTAGCAAGAGCCACTGGAACAAGATCTTCAAGGCACAAAGAGAACTGCAGTATAATTGAAGTTAGGAGAACAAAATAAAGAACGGAAAATACCCATGAGATAAATAAATTGAAACAGTAAAGACATAGATAGCATATTTATCACAATCAATATAAGATTGAACCATTTAGTATCTATTTTTTATAAGGAAAAAAAAAAAAAAATGGATCATATAAGCTTGACAGATGTATGAGCATCCAGATTTCGTAAAAATAAATTTTTAGAAAAGAAAATGTCAACCAAAATACTCAGAGGACATATAAGCAAAAAAATATATGAAAAGTGGAAAATATGAACATAGGAATTGCCATTAATTAAAGTAAATTTTTCCAGTCGAGATTGTTGAAAACCTTCATTTGGATCAAGGAGTGTTTGAATTGATTGAACTAGAATCAATATCTTTCAACTATGAATTCCATGGTAATGAGTTATTCTTCAAAATCTCAACTCCAAGATATTACTGATAAATCATCTGTAATGCTGTTTACATATATGACATCAAGCAACCACTAAAAAACAAAATTGACATGTATACCCTCTTATCTGCCCGGATAGAGATATAAGCCCGCTCAAGAGTAGAGATGTCTCCTGTCTCGTCCAACAGTTTCAGGTAGAACAACATGTACTTCCTAATGCAAGTGATAAATTTACGAGAACTTTCTGGCAAGTTAACTTCAAGGGCTTTCCTGTTCCCAGAAACAGCTGGTGTTTTGCGCCTGAAATCGAAGAAAGAAAAACAAGAGTGATTAACACGTAACAAACAAACACAAAAATATTATTAGGGATTTTTAATACCCATGAGAATGACATATACTCCCTATGTTTTCAAAAAGAATGTCACTTTTTGGGTGTGTTCGAGTTTGGCAAGTATTTTAAGATGTAAACATATCAAATAAAACATTATTCTTTCACATGTCATAAGGATAAGTAAATAATAATGTATAAAATGTGTTTCTGGAATGTCTTAATATCTGTACAAAACACACCCCAAAAGGTATGATGTTCTATTGGAAAGGAGGGAATACAACTTCTTCTTTTTATATTTTATATTGCAATTTGAATTGTTCTATTTGCCTCGGAACAGTTAAGATGAGTCCCCATTAGTTGCATGCAGTGGAGTTTGATTTCAAGTAATTATGCATATCAATGTTTTGTAATTGTAGATGATAAGCCATTTTTTCTTGCGACAATACCTTGACCAGCTTTTCTTCTAGATTAGCATGCACATAATTACTACAGAAAATAAACAAATAATATTCATATCATTGTTGTGTCCTAAGTCTGTAATTATGCATATCAATGTTTTGTAATTGTAGATGGTAAGCCAATTTTTCTTGCGAAAATACCTTGACCAGCTTTTCTTTCAAATTAGCATGCTCATAATTACTATGGAAACTAAACAAACAATATTCATATCATTGTTGTGTCCTAAGTCCTAACATATCACATGAATTGCTTGAAAAGACAAAGTACATATAAAGTTCATACCTTCCTTTTTTTACCATACCATCAATCTCCCACATATTATATGTGAAGGAAGAACGAGAAGATTTAAAGCAAAATGAAAGCTCATCCTTTGCCTTTTCTAGATCCCCCCTGTCACCCCTTCTGTACAGCCCTTGAGCAAGCATATATCTGGCCTTGTGAAAATGTTTGAGATCCCCTTCTACACAAATCTCAAGGGCAGAAAGGCAATCACTGTAAAGCATATGCCACACCTCCTCCAACTGCTGGGAATTCACTTGCTTTTTGTGGTCAGAACTACCTACAATGCTTCTGTCCTCAATATCCAGTGCCATCTCTGGATTTTCAGGATTCGTGTTTCCGAAGATAGTCATGACAGTTTCCTTTGTTGATTGAACGAATGAATATGCAGCAACAGCCTAAGACAGATCCAGTTATACTTTAGATGGATGAGATGAAGGCATCCTCATAATTTTTGCAAGTTCAACAGTGATCAGCCTTAAAGATGATAATGAATTTAGTGGGGAAAATCCAGTATACAAAATATTATAGGGCTGTGCATGTCTATTGCTTGTTTCTGCTCTAATACTAGAATATTAGACATTTTCCATGTTCTTATAGAAACAAATATATTTAAAACATTATGCAATATAAGATGTTGGATGAAAAGATAAATTTTACAGAGAAGAAAACCTTTAAAGCCTCTATATTTTGTTTCTCGCATGTAAAGAGTAACTTCAAGCGTGAAGCATGCATTCTATAGAAAGGATCTACAGCGTTCTGATTCAATGAAATAGCCTTATCATAAAATGAGAATGATATCTCATGCGAGTATCCAAGCTTTTCGCACAATTTCCCCAGATAAAATACATAAGACCAATCTTCCCTGTGACCAGAAAATATTAAATTGTTGATTTAGTAGGCGATAAAGCTAAAAAGAAGAAAGAAAATAAAAAGGGAGATACTTATTGGGTAACACAAAACTACTTGTATGTAAATGCCTTCTTGAAATGTCTCATTGAATTTTGACAAAACATCAACCATTCTGCATCCTTCGAGGGTATAACTGATCTTTGATCGTATAATGGGACCACATTTTGAATGGCGTCGTAATACACCAATGCCAACAACTCATGTATCTCACCCTGAAACAAACACAGTTGGTCCTGGTGGTTGACAAGGTATTACAGAAAATAAATACATCTAAGAAACAACACCAGCATCCTGAATGCTTGTTCTGCGGCAAAATCATCCAACTAAAAAAGTTCAGTTTTATAATTCGTAACAATTAAGCTATAGTTAACAATTTGATTTGGCACCCATAATAACGATTACAGATTATCCCTTAACAATACAACTAACAAAAAATTCTTTAGGGTACCACATATATAATGGAGTCACAGCTTAGTAAGATCAGATGATCCAAGTAAGTTATCATACAGTATATTTCATTTTTCATTTTGATAAATAATTGTATTCGAGTTATTGTACTGTAACTTCAGCTTAGTGGAGCCTGCATATTGTTGCATCCACATTCTTCTATTTGCAAGACTGAGTATGTCAAGAGGGATAAATGAAAATAAACCCTGCAAAATTCAAGAAAGTTATTGAATGGTTTCTGAACAAGTAATTAAAACCTGCTGAACAGCTGTCTTTGCTAAAGCCAAAGTCATTAACAAACACCGCCGACTCCTCCTTCGACTTGTCTCAACTCTCTGAGGTAAAGTGGCATTCTTTCTCCATGCAGCAACATTTATCTGTTTACTGCCATCATTTAGCAACAAGTCCACCTCCTGCACAAATAAAGCCAGAGAAATTCCTAAAGTATTCAAAACTACCACCAGAACTAGTTGTAATTTACTTGCATGTTTTAGATTTTGTTATCAATATGCATATTTTATACAGTTTCCATAGATGATCTCACCTCGTCATATATGTTTGCAAGTCGTTGCCAACTCTCAAAGTGTAGTGGGTTATATAGTAAGTCATATTTGAAGAGGACTGCATTTTGCTCCACAAATTCTTCCCCTTCCTTGGTGAGTACAAAGCCAGGCCACTTGTCAGTAGCACTCATTTCCTCAGAATGAGCAAGAAGATAATATAAGTTTCTGTAAACCTCCAAATATGGCTCAGAGCTGTAATTAGTTAATCATACTTTAAGCA
This sequence comes from Panax quinquefolius, assembly GCA_020205615.1. Classification (NCBI taxonomy): domain Eukaryota; kingdom Viridiplantae; phylum Streptophyta; class Magnoliopsida; order Apiales; family Araliaceae; genus Panax; species Panax quinquefolius. The sequence continues at coordinate 84,325,132 of CM035174.1, read as the reverse complement.
TTCATTCCAAGAAAAATAATGAGGTCCATGGACATGACCATATAAACAAACAAATCAAAAGATACACACAGAATGATTGTGTACAAATTAATACCTCCCTACCGATGAAGAAGTCTGTTGCTTGAGGCTTCCGGCATCAGGAAATATTACTTGCATGATGGAACCAAGAAACCCATCAGATACGGCCTCCTCTGATAGTTTATCTTCACATAAATCAGGATCATCTAAAAATTTATCTATTGCATTCTGAGCCAATATGTTTTCAGGTGGCTGTGTAAAGTGCTTGCGTATAGCTCTTAATACTCTCCGCAGTTTAACTAACCCAGTTCTCTAAAAAACATTCAAATGTGGACTAAAAATTACAAATAAAGGTCTGACAGTAATATTACAATATGAGATCTTTCGTAAAGTAGAATAAGAGCTCGTACAGAAGAGATGAAAGAGAGAGAGAGAGAGAAGAGGAAGTGAGGGAGAGAAAGAGAGAGGGTTGAATTTCTACTCACAGATGAAGCCTTAGCATATGGCAGTATATACTGGAAAACATCAGCACACTGTTCCTTCGTCTGATAATCTCCACGGCTTGTATTTTTGTGCATGGCTAGATCATCTTCATAGGATGAATCAGATCTAAGATGCAAACCATATAAACAGAAAAAACACTGGTCCAAAGCATTGTCAATTCCCAACTCAAGTTCCTCCATTTCATCTTCAGTTAGTTCATTGCCAAATTCGTTATATCGATCACTTGCTATTTCTCCTTTATGGAACATGATATCAGCCCCTTGACCAGCATGGTCACCACCTTCAACATCTGTATTCTCTTTATCTGTACCTTTATGAGATTGAATCCCATTCGAAGTCATCCATTGAACCGTCTCCTTCTCCAAATTGTTGGTTTCATCTATCCCAGCATGGCCCACCTCCACAGATGATGTATCAACATCTGTTATGTTAAGAGATCTTTTGCCATGATCATCTTGTGAAAGCTGCTCATCGCATTGAGTCATTTCCACTCCCTTGTTGAAGGAGTTTAAGTTTGATTTAAGCTTCATATCTAAGGCCAATAGATGCTTTATTGCAAGTTTAAGAAATGTTCCTTCCTCCTCTTCACCATCTCCACTCGCACAGCAGAGTCCATACTCCGCGAGCATATCATGGATTGCCACAATCAATTCAATCTATGATAAAAATAACAGTCAAATGACATATGCATACACACAGACAAACTAAATGAGAAAGAAAAAAACACAGTATAAACCAAGAAAAGCTATTTCATCAGAAGGTGAAAAGAATTACTTGTGTTTTTAAAGGAATATTGGGGATCAACTGTTGAAGTTTGAAGAATGTGATAGCTGCATCAACAAAAAAACCCTTTTGCATTTGTTCATTTTGCTCTGAAACTCCAATCCCAGAAGACCTCCTAAAGAAGTATATGTTCACAATATTGCACATGAGTGCTACCAGCAAAGATTGAATATCACCAACTATTCTCATTGCAACAACTAAGCCATTCTGTTTGTGCAACAAAAAAAACAAAGTAGTTCAATCAAATGAAAAACACTGAAGAGAGCAGTTAAATCATTAACTAATTGACATCCACAGATAATGTTTTGTAACCGTACTTCGTAACTTTTACAGCTCTGTTTAGTGCTCTCATATTCCTTTAAGATTATTATTAAATTTTTTAAAAATTGGGGGTGGGGAGGGAATCATTGCTATAGGAACACCTAATTCTGAAGAACCATTCGCTTACAGAATTTCCATGACTAATGAAGTTCTTTATGTGTGATGCACATGAAGAGATTGCCTTCACTTCTTCAGCAACCAAGTGATTCCACTGCTTGTTTGAGCTTTCTTTTGATTCTTCCAAAATAGTAACAGAGTTTATTCCTGACATCTTGAGAGCTGAGTTTTGAGAGGCAGGACTTAATTCCATACCAGCTTCAATCATGAGTATTTGCAGCTTCCGATGGTGACAATTCAAATTAACCTCAACATCCATTGGCTTTACCTTTTCACAAGCTTTAATAAGAACTTCCAGCGCCGCTAGTTCAACTGAAGTAATCCATTCACCTTTCTTATTGTTGATACATGAGACACCCATATGGACATCTTTTGTAGAAAATAGAAGGGGAGCCAGCAAAGTGACACACTCAAGATACTTCTCTTTCTCAATCATCTCGTCTACAACCTTCTTCAACAAGAAATCAATCTCCAATAAATTAATTTCATGGAGGACCTTATCACCAGTTAACTTTTCTATAACTTTGCTATGTGGCAAGCACACAGCACCAAGAAGATTATTCTCATTTTTTTCATCAGTCAGAAGTGAGAAGGAAATGCCAAATTCTTTCTGAGCTTTTGCCTTGACGCCATCCAGAATCGATAATTGCCCACTTAACCAGAAAAAGCGAACCCAGAAAGAACTTTTATTGCTCAACAGAGAACCAAGTTGACAACTGCTTTCAGAACTCTCTGTGGATGAGCAACGTTCATCCCCAGACAAGCCACTTAGATGTAATGGATACTCCAAAGCTACAGACTCAATGACTTTACAAAGATGATAAGATGCCTCAGACATTAAGTCAAACTTCATGGACGAGTCTGAACAACGACACCCAAAGTCATAACAAAGCTCAGCATGAAAAAGACTGCATTCGGGCGTCCTATCCTGTCCATAGTGCCTTGTCAATTTCTCCAACTCCAGAAATTTGGTAAAAGCATCCTGATAGAAAATGGTTCTACAAGAAACCTCTTCTAAAAGCAAGTGGCCCACGTGATAAGCGCCATAATTTTTTGAAGCTTTTTGGGCAAATCTGGTAACATCATCACAATCATTATCAACTGGATTGGCCAAAACCTCAGTGCATGGGGAAGAACAACTTATATCACCAGTGAAATTTTTAGTTCCTGATCCGCTCACGATGAAAGTTTCAAGAGATTGAATGACAACTTTAGCCAGATCCTTAGTGGTAGAAATACCTAACTCGTCCTTATCTGGTTTACGACTTCTAAGCCTTTCAAGACGACTACTGCGCCTCTCTTGAGGTTGTTCCTCAGACATAAATGCTTCTTTTACCCTAGAACCATTACCTTTCTCAATATTACATCAGTACGAGACATATTTTCATTATGTTGGGTGACTAGAGATCCTCTCCTTTCAGAGAACCCATTAATATTTTCTGAGCTTTGAGGAAGATGTATAATCAATCTAATATCCCCAGTTCTGCATGATTCTTCAGCCACTAGTTTAGAGCCAAATCCATTTGACGGGAGCAGTATTTCTAGGAGTGCGCCAGCAAGAGCTGTCCAGGTAGCTTCTTTAAGGTGCATGTCCAAGTTCTGATTCAGCTTTTTAGCTGCAACACCCTTATCTAAATCATCATTTATTGCTTTTCTCTTGTCCAGAAATTTCAGTCGGACATGTTTTGGTTCCAGCTTATCTATACCTCTTGGAGCAAATGGAATTGGTTCAGACTCTTCAATGGTATTTTTCACATGCAAAGCACGAGAATGGGAAGGCCAATGTCTCAGAATCAACTCCGCAACAGAAAGACAAGCAATCTCATCACCAATAGCAATAAGAACTTCCAATAGTTTCTCCATGCAGTTCCCTAAATGCATTGCCCAGGAAAGAATATAAAGCATAAGTGTGATAATCAATCTATAAAGAAAACGATGGTCATCTTGTACAACATTGAATGAGAAGAAAGAACACTTCACCCAAAAAACATTGTATTGCCCCTCAGAGAGCCAAATAAAGCAAAACTGTATCAAGAATAATAAATATAAAATGAAAAAAAATGAATATCCCTATAAAAGAAAGGAAAATTAAAAAACAAATTATAGAATATTACAGTTGTTGGGACTGCAAACAAGCCCTTGTTCAAATGCCCAACGAGAGATGCTCAGTAAGCCCATTGAGCATGACAGTGTACCCAGCTGGTTCCAGACAACAGAATCTTTGGAATCAATCTCCACAGCTTGAAGATAGCAATTTAGAGCACTCTCATGATAGGTACAACCTTGTTGAAGGAAAACAGTAGCAAGGTTCTTAAGAGCCAAAAATCTGCAGAAAGGTGAACATACTAAGGCTGACTATATATTCATAAAACAACATACAGTCAAATTTCACTGGTGTTTAAATAACTATTTGTAAATACCAGAAGTAGTAAAGTAATCAAACTTGATCAGAACTCGTCAGTATTTGAGTAACCTTTAATAAAGCTCTAAAAATTTCCCACATGCTTTCGGACAATGCAATATCTAAATGAAAACCAATCACAAAATCAACATGATCCTGGTCAACCTATCTGAATAGATTTCTTCAAGTTACAGCAAGAAGTCCAAGCATTAGTATATGTAGGCACATGTTGTAACCGTTTGATCACTGTTGCAACTCCACTAGATATAGATTATAGACCTTCAAGGTATTATCTTAGCAACAGAAACCTTCCGTACTAGGTGATGCTCCAACTCAAGGACTGGGGTTTACATGTATTTTGGACAGTATACCCATTCAAATCTCAGAGACGGAATGCATTATAGACGTATGATCATTATGCTTTAACCGGGTTAGACTATTCCACCATTTAGAAACAAAAAGGACTTTATTCAAAATACTTAATTGCATGGCGATATATTTATACAAAACTTCTACCCCGAGCACAGGAAGAAGAAAAGCAACATCAGTTTAACAATACAACAGTTCAGAACCATAATAAATTGTAGTCCTACTTTTTGTTAACCTAATAAGAGCTTAATATCTCAATACCAAAAAGGCAATAGCTTACTTTTTATGACATCAAAACATACAAAGGTTTGTCCCTTACCATAAAGGTGATTATGCGTTCTATCCCAAAGTACCCTTGGATATTACTTCAATGGGGAGTAGGGTACTGGAAACTACCCCTTACACATAAAATTTCATGAAGAAAATCCACAGCCAGTAGAGATCTAATCGGAAAGAATTAGTGGATAATCTCTAAAACAAACAGTTCAACAAACTTGTAAGTAAATAAAGAACATGGAGATTAAATCTGAACCTGAGCTGTAAAAGATGGCCATCACTAGCACTAACATCTGCCTGCAACAGAGAAAAACACCAGTAAGAAAAAGATATCACAAAAAGAATTGCACAGGGATAAAGAATAAGTCAGACGCTTCGTGCACCTGAACACTTAACAAAATAGGATCTTTTAACACTGCTTCTAAAAGTTCGCGAGCCTTTTCATACTCTTTAGCTTGTAACATCCGAAGTCCTTCATGATAAGTTTGCGAAAGATGAAATTCCTGATAATATCATATACATATGAGATCATGAGAGGCAGGAGAAGAATACTAAAATCATTGATATACAGTTAGTGAGCAAAAACAAAATGAAGGACAACAATAAACAACAAAATTTTACCATGCTTATTTTATGTGAGAATTTTTTTTTACCTTGCTTATATAAACTTAGAGTGGACTCAAAACATCTATCATTCTATATACATCAAATTTTGAGCAACTAACATGGAATATCTCTAATTCAATTTAAACCAGAAGAATACATTTTAACATTCTTTGAGAAAACAAAACAGGGAAAGGTAAATCTTTCTAGTAAAAACATATGTTGAATATTACATGGTGGAAGAATCATTTGCATTGATCCAATAAACCGCTCACAGATGTTGCATTTGCCTAGCTTGACTGACAAGTAAACACTCTTACAAGTTTAAATTAGGATTAACGTCCTGATAGTCAGCTGCCACTGCTAAAAAATTGCACCAATATTGCTTAAATTGGGCAGCTCGTATAATAACTAATCTTCTACTTATTTCAATCACAAGATTCACAAGTAGAAAATTAAAAAGATTGGCCAAACCCTAGTATTTAAGCCTACTTCAATACTTATACTATAACAATGTAAACAAAATAGGGAGAATTGATATGTTATTTTAATATCACAATTCTCTATATTTCTCAGCAAACCAACCACCAAATACCCAATGCTGAATATAACTAGTACTACTCCTCTAAAATCCCTAAAATACAATGTAACACTGAAATTACTTGACCCAAAACTAAAACCAACACAATTACTGTGAACATAAATATATTCACATATACATAAAACCATATAGAGAGAGAAAAAAATACCTGGGCTTCTTTGGTGGGAGCTAAAGGTTCCCACTGGCCTTTAGAATCTGTGTCATTAATTGCTGCAATTGAGAACTGCAAAACAAACAAATGAAGAGAAAATTCATCAGAGACCCATCTGACTACTAACTTAAAGTGGAATAAATTTGGGGAAATTGAGACAAATAATTGAAAATTACCATTCTTCGATCTTTCGTTTGAGCTCGAAGCGGTTCCCAGAAGTTCTGGGACTTCTCTTGTACGGACTGTTAATATTCCTGAAATTTACTACTACAATATTGAGCGGCAACCAGATCCATTTAACAATAATATACTTGTATTTATTTATACTCCTATAGTTATGGGTGGTAATGGGTAAATTATCGAACCGGAACCGATTCGAAATTATACCGTATTATTGGTTTGGTACAAAATTGGTACCGATTTTATTGGTTCAATTTTCAGTTATACCGCATGTTAATATATATAATTAATAATAATAATTAAATAATTTTTTATATATATTAACATTTTTTTTAAACTAACAAATCATTAACTATTAATAATAATTAATATATAAAATAAAATTACAAAACATTATTAATATATAAAAAAAAATTAATAAAGCTGCTATTATATATAAATTATTAATATATAAAAAAATTATTTAATATATAACACTACTAAACATTAATTATTCAGTATTTTGATTTTTACCGAATTCAAAAAATTCATTACCGTTATCAGTATCAAAAAGTGTAAAAAACCAAAAAACCGGTATTGCCGGTTTCGGTATCAACCAGTTCGGTAAAAAATAGAATTTTTTGAACACTCCTACCTATAGTCCTATAATAATAGTGAAAAAAGAATCATTGGAATTGGATTTGAAAAGTTAAATTCATACTCGATTTAAATTACATTTTAAAAAGATGTTACTCGCGAATCCTATTCAAAAAATAATTTTTAATATGAAAATGAAAACTTCTATTAAATATGAGTATTATTTTAGAAAGAAATCAATTAATTTTTTAGTAGAAGTATTATTTTGAAAATAAATCAATTAATTATAGTATAAATTTTATTTTGGAAGTGTTATGTTTTGAATATGGGAGGAAAATTATGGGTATTCTGTGAATAAAGTATTATGTTGAGTAGTTGAAATGTAACACAATCATAAATCATGTAGTATCTTAAGAGTTGAAAAAAGGTGTGAGTGGGTTTTATGTTTGCGTGGGGAATAAGGTTTTATGAACTTTTATTTGCAGTTTTTAATTCGAGCAAAAAGTTGTGTTGCGAAATTGTGAAACTTCAAGTTTTAGGGTGTAAAATTTGGGAGAATTACTGTAAACTCATTATTTTGATATAGTGGATATTTGAAGTTTGGCCTGTAGTTTTTTCCTTTAAGAATTTTTCACATTAAATCTTGTGTTGTTATATCTATATTTATTTTATTGTGTGGTTTGCGTTAACTTAATTCTCAACAAGTGGTATCTGAACTAAATTAATTGGATCCATGGTAAAAGGGAATTAGTTGCATTGTTGTGACAAATAAAAAGAGTGAATATTGAAGGAGTTGGTGTTCATGATGTTGATGAATAATAGATTTTGCGATTATAAAAGATTGTCATTGCAGTCGCTCGATGATGAAGATAATGGAAATGTTAATGAAAATAAAAACAATGATGTTGATGATGTTATTGAAGAAGGTGATAATATTAAAAATAGAAGATAATAGTGGTAACTATAATGCAACCAATATTAATGACATGAATGATGTGGATGATGCGGGTTACAAAGATAATGTAAATGGTGCGGATGACGCGAATGACACAGATAATGTGTATATTGCGAATAACGAGAATAATGCAGACAATGCGAATTATAATAGCAACTACAATAACAGTGAAAGTGATGAAGTTTAAGTGTTTGCGGATTCGAGTCGAGTGATGGATTGTTGGGTTACTCCTTGATTCTTATTCAGTAAATAATTGTTAATATGGAAAGGAACAACTCCTATTTTTAATAGGAGTATTATTTTGGAAATAAATCAATTTGCAGTATACATTTTATTTTAGAAATGTCATGTTTTGAATACTCTATTTTATAAATAGAGTATTATGTTGAATTGTTGAAATGTAGCACAATCAAAAGTCATGTAGCATCATAAGAGTTGAAAGAGGGTGTGAGCGAGTTTTGTATTTGTGTGTGGGAGAGAGTTTTTGCATTTTTTATATTATGTACAAAAAAGTTGTATTATGGGTGAGAGAGTTTTGCAGTTTTTAGTCCAAACAAAAAGTTGTGTCATGAAATTGTGCAACCTTAAGTTTTAGGTCGTGAAACCTTAAGTTTTAGGTCGTAAAACTTGAGAAGATTATTGTAAACTCATTATTTTGATATAGTAGAGATTCGGAGTTTGGCTTGTAGTTTTTTTCTTTAAGGATTTTTCACATAAAATTGTGTGTTGTTTATCTCTATTTATTTTATTGTGTGGTTTGCGTTGACTAAATTTCAAATAAAAACTCTAATCAAATTCAACTTGGCTTGAAAATTCATTACTCAAATTCGATTCGGATCAAATTATATTCAAATTACTCAGAAACTTCGAATTCAAGCTCAAATACGAGTCTCCAAATAATGACACTTTATAATACATATAATTATATAGATTGTAGTTTACATAGAAATGAAAATAAATTTACAATTATACTTTACAAATATAAAATCACAATAAAAAAACTTAATTATCCTAATTTTATTAAACTTTGTACATATTATATATCTATTCGAATATGTATCAACACCGAGTATGTAGCTTTTTGGGCTTAGCTGGTTATTATCGGAGATTCGTGGAAGGGTTTTCTCGAATCATTTACTCCATTAACTTTCATTTAACTTCGGAAGGATACAAAATTCGTTTGGAGCGAAGAATGCGAGAAGAGTTTCCAAGAGCTTAAGAGGAGACTTATTTTAAGACTGTTCTAACAATACCATCCGGTTCGGATGGATTTGTTATCTCTGGCGATGCTTGAGCAAAGGGTTAGGATGTGTTCTCATGCAGCGTGGGAAAGTCATAGCTTTATGCCTCATGACAACAAAAGAGTATGAGAGGAATTATCCTACTCATGATCTAGAGTTAGCGGCCCGATCGTTTGCCACTAAAGATATGGAGGCACTATCTATATGGGGAGAAAGTGGAGATATATTCGGACCATAAAAGCCTTAAATATTTCTTTCAATCAAAAGAACTCAACATGCGGCAATGACGTTGGCTCAAGCTATTGAAAGACTACGACCACCATTATTGATACCATCCTGGAAAAGCGAATGTGGTGTGACGCGTTGAGTAGAAGATCATATGCGAGGAGCGAGTGCGATGATGTCAAGTATCGCGTAGAGCCAACTTTAATAGAAAAAGTTAAGGTTCTTTCGAGCCATGGCCGGGAGGCGATGCGTATGAAGAAGAAAGTACAAGAAAGAGCTATTTGAAGCGAGAATTGATGAAGAAGGAATACTTGAGTCCACTCTAGACTTTGTGTCCCTAACGACTCGATTTGAAGTACAAGATTATGATGGAGGCACACAATACACCATTTGCAATCCATCACGGAAGTACTAAAATGTATCGTGATCTTGACATACATTTTGGTGGAACAATATGAAGAGAGAGATTGCAAAGTTTATCTCGATGTGTTTAACTTGTCGGCGTGTAAAGGCGGAGCATGTAGTACCTAAGGGTCCAATTACAACCACTTGAGATTCCAAAATGGAAGTGGGAACACATTACCATGGATTTAGATTACGGGTCTTCCCTACGGTTTCTCAAGGCATCAATCTTTATTTGGGTTATTGTTGATAGATTAACCAAGTCCGCTCATTTCTTGCCGAATCGGAGACTTATTCCTTGAAGCGTCTTGCTAGTATATGCGTGAATGAGATTGTGAGGTTGCATGGCATGTACTGTATCCATAGTTTTGGATCGTGACCCAAGATTCACTTCAAGATTTTGGGTTAGCTTGCAAAAAGCTATGGGCACGGATTTCTGATTGATTCGGCATACCATCCTCAAAGCAGACGAGACAATCGAAAGGACTATTCAAACTCTTGAAGATTTATTAAGACTACGTGTCCTAGACTTCAAGAGGCGGTTGGGATAAGTATTTACCATTGGTGGAATTCTCCTACAACAACAGATTATCGAGGTAAGTATAGGTGTGGCTCCATTTGAAGCATTATATGGACGAAAGTGTCGCTCTCCGGTATGTTGGGGACGAGGTGGGTGAAGCAACCTTTGTTGGGACCCGAGTTAATACGTATGACTACGGAAAAGATCCAAATGATTCGACAACGTATACAAAAGCGACACAAGATCGACAAAAGAGTTATGCGGATCTTCATCGAAAGGACGTGGAATTTAGTGTAGGGGATCATGTATTGTCATGAGTTGCTCCATGGAAAGGGATTTACAAGATTTGGGAAGAGAGAAAGCTAAATCCACGATTTATTGGTCCATTTCAAATTCTTGACCGAGTAGGAAATGTAGCTATAGACTCGCGTTACCTCAAAGTATGTCTCGTGTTCATAATGTGTTTCACATATCTCATGCTTCGTAAATATGTGAAAGACCAGAACCACGTTATAGAGTTAAGCAGGACGAGATAGTAGAAGACTTAACGATATGAGGAGGTACTGTCAAGATTTTGGATAGGAAGGAGCATGTCCTACGCTATGAAAGGTCATACCTGAGTTAAAGTTTTGTGGAGGAATCATCTTTATAGAGAAATGACACGGGAATTGGAAGCGGAAATGAAAGCGAGGTATCCTCACCCTTTTGAAACACCAGAATGCGTCGTCAATTTCGAGGACGAAATTTCAGGAGGAGGAGGTTGTAAGACCCCAATTTATTATTAATGAAATTTAATTTTCTCTATTTATTATTTTAAAATAGTAAGGGTTGATTTGATTAATGTGGATAGTTAGGGGTAAAATCATGCAAATACTTTAAAATAAGCAAGTGGTTATAAAATATTCATTGTTGTCGGGGAATATTCGTTTGGTCGTGGAATATTAAATCTGTCAGGGAATATTAAATGCGACGGTTGACCATGTGTAATGGGCCCCATAATGTAAAGCGATTGGATGAAGAAAGCGACAAATATAAGTTGTTTATAAATACTTGGCGTAGTTATTACTGATATTATCTTGTTGGAATACCGGTGGTTAAAACACACTTATCTGCGTTGTTGAGCGGTGGCACCGCAGTATTGCACCAATTATTGATTCTTACGTAAGAAGGCACTACTCAATAATTATTACGGTAATTCTTATTCGATTATTTTATTTTATTGATTGATAATTGTTGCGTTGATATTTTATATTCTTTGTTGTTTGATAATTGTCATTCTACGGTATTTTTTATTATCGAAGCAATAATTCATATTATCCGAATAATATTATTAGATAACATTATTGGCAATGTCTAGAAAGTTACATGTTTCTAAGGAGAGGTTTGGTCACCTAATTGCTACCAAAGAAGGAGAAATTCTTATTGGAAAGCCCCTCTTTCTGGAAGCGCACGGTTGTCAATATTGTGATTACGTAATATTATTTGTGAATAATTAATTATTGATTCATATGATGAGAAAAATATTGATTTTATGTGGATATAGATGGAGAAAATTTTAATGTGACAATTGTTGAAAATTGAAATTTTATATTTTACGATAAAATAATTCATTTAAATATATTGTTATATTTTAATAATATAATAATGGTGATATTTTTACAACGAATGTGGGATATGAGTAGTATCGAGGAGGAAGAGTATTTTTGTTGCAATAAATGTTTAAAACATGTTAAACATGTCGGTGGACCCCATTTATTGATTGAAATTTGATTATAGCACGTAAAATCGCTTGGTTTGTGAATTTCGGTCAAATTACATTTGGAATTTGAAAAAACTTTCTTACGTAAAGTTGTAGAGAATTGAATTTCCTATAAAAATTAGCGAGATTCGAATTTTACGATAAAAGAGCTATTTATTGTGAATTATTGAAGTTAGAAACTCAAAATAATTGATTTTGGAAGTTTAAATTATTTTAAATAAGAAAAACGTTTTTGGAATGTTTGGGGCATCTTTAACATGTGTTTGATGGCTGAAATCAGATTCGGGCATGCGTAGGAAATTTATATAATTATATTATTAATTTATTAAATTTTACGCTTTGGTGTTCTACAATTTTCTATAAATAGGGTCTTGGGTTAGAATTGAAAATCATGTGAAGCTGAAATTTTCTCTCTCTATATTATCGGCGTATTCTTGTGAGTATTTTGAGTATACTTTGAGTATTGTTAGGCGGTCTGAAGTTCCTTCAAAGACTATATACAGGTATTCAAATTTAGAAATCTTAATCTTTCGAGGTAAGGGATATTTTTTTTTTCGTAATGATATTATTTCTTCAATATCATTATGTTGAAATATTGATCTGAAGTTTTATCAAATTTGAAACTTTTGGTGTGAGATTCTTATTCACGTATCACTGCCTTTATTCACGTATCGATGACTTATTCACGAATCTTAAGACTATTCATCGAAAAATGAAAATTTTCTTTTAAGTCAAAATATCTATTCGGATACTAGCTTTGATTGTATCCATGTTTTGATCATTCTTGAATTTTACACCACTGCGATTATTTTTGAGGTATTTTTGGACGTGAATAAAACAAAGTACAAATCCTTAATCCTTAATCCTTGTCATTTTGTTTCACTGGATTCGTTTCTTTAAAAATATTTTTCATCATCTTGATCTTAAATGATGATATTATGGAATATCTTTGGCACCTGTAGTCAAAAAGATGAATGATTTCTGAAGAATATCTCGCCCAGCTTTAGTGATGAAGATGAGCAGTGTTTAGATGAACATGATTAGTGATGAATATCTTTGGCACGTAGTGCAAAGATGAATATGTGATTCAGGATATATATTGATTGATGTTACGGGGATAAAAGATGAGCGATGAACTTTTAAATTCATACATGGAAGATAGTAGTTTGCATTCTCTACTTAACTCTTCTAATGAATTATTATTTTCACTGCGAATATTGATTTAAAATTTGTTGTCTATATTGTGATTCTATTAGATTTTTCCTGTTGAAGACTAACGGTAATTTGTTGTATATTATCTTAGTCATAATATTCTTTCTTGAGCTAGTTGAGCTCACCCTTTTCCTTTTGTTCCATTTTTCTCGGGGAGGCGAGAATATAGCGAAATGCAGTCCTGGGTATGGAATGAAGGTTCTAGAGAGAGTTGTTTAGTAGTCCTCGCCATTTTTGTAAAATAATGTATCGATAAATGTGATGAGAATTTATTTGAGTATAGATATTTATCAGAAGATAATATTTGTATTTAAACTCACAGTTTTCTTGTTGTAATAATAAAGTTGTAGTTGTTTACATACCATGTATTGACAACTCGAGAATGGGTGATGTATACTATTTTGGGGGCGTCACATAGGTAGTGCTTGTAAATATACTCAAAGAAGTGGATGAGTACTGACCTATCTTATGATGACACGAGGTTGTATGTCATTAGACATTTTGTATGATAAGTGGCAAAACACCCTTCCAAGTTAAATTCACCTCACCTCAACATCTATAGACCAATTGAGATTCTATTCCCTTCCCCATTTGTCCCGGCTACACTTTTATTACCTAAAAGGAATTGTGAAGCAAAAGGGTGAAACAACTAGCTCGATAAAGAATATTATGACTAAAGATAAATAAATTATCAATAATCTTCATCAGTAATAAATCAGAGATTTAGAACATATGGTAGATGATAAAACTTTTCAACCATAGTTGCGGCGGAACGAGCAATCCATTAGAAGAGTCAAATAGACTGTAAAGTCTATTATCTTCTCCATGTTAAAAGCCCACCAACAATGTTTTATCCTGTAACATCAATCAACAATTCCTGTCCACAATCACATATATAACTCATAATCGTAATTGTTGTTCTAAATTCATTTTTCTCATCCAGGACAAAGATAATTTTCATCACTTGAAACATCAACGATCATGGTTATACCAAATCACAGTTCATAATCATACTAATAAATTCATCTTTGCACTACGGGCCAAAGATATTCATCAACAGACCATCTTTGTACTACATGCCAAAGATATTCATCAATAATTCATCTTTGCACTACGGGCCAAAGATATTCATCAATAAGTCATCTTTGCACTATGGGCCAAAGATATTCATATCTCAAAGAAACATATAATCATTTCAGAATTTATATAAATAATAATTATAACCATGTTGATCAATTCAACTTTGCACTTAAGCTAAAGATATTCAATTATAAATTCAATGGTCATGATCATACCAGTCACAATTCAACTTTTCACTACTGGCCAAAGAGAACCCTAGTCATGATCATACCAATAATCTACCCATCTTTACACTCCAGTGAAAGAGAATTTCAATATCAGGGTTATAAAAATGTTATATATGATAATAAAATAATATAATCAATATATAGTTTTAATCTCCAGAGTAATATTCATAAATCAATTATAATTTGGTTAGAAAAAGAAACCAATTTTGTAGTGAATAGTACCCGTGAATAGTAACTCATGAATAGTAACTCATGAATAGTAACACGTCGTGAATAGTAACTCGTGAATAGTAACTCCGACATAAAAAAGTTCTAAATTTGATAAAAAGTTCAAACCAATATTTTAACATAATGATATTGATGAAATAATATCACTTACGAAGAAAATAACATCCCTTTCAATCCCTTAAAATCCCTTACAATCCCCTACCTCGAAAGAGCAGTACTGAAATGTCGGATACAACGTTGAACGAACTTGCACCGTATAACAATACTCAAAGTACTAAAATACTCATAAAATACGCTCGATATTATAGAGAGAGAAATTTTTAGTTTCTGGTGTGATTTTCAATTCTAACCTAAGCACCCTATTTATAGGAAAATGCTTAGAACACCAAAGCAGAAAATTGAATATAATATTAATATATATTTTTAAAATTCCTACGCACCCCTCATTTGATCAAATCATCAGCCACACATGCATCAAACTCACCAAAAACGTTTTTCACACAAAAATCATTTAAAGCTCCAAAAATAAAATAAAATCAATTATTCCGGAACTTCAATAATTCATAATAAATAGCCTTTTTATCAGAAAATTCGAATCTCGCGAGTTTTTATAGGAATTTCAATTCTCTACAACTTTGCAGAAGAAAATTTTTCCAAATTCTAAACAGAAATTGACCGAAATCCATATACGGACGATTTTACAGGCTATAATCAAATTTCAGTCAAGAAATGGGCCCACAAACATGTTTAACATGTTTTAAACAACTTTTACAATAAAAATACTCTTCTTCCCCATTTATTCATATATCCCACATTCATTGTAAAAATATCACCATTATTATATTATAATAATATAATAAAATATTATTTTATCAAGAAAAGATAAAATATCAATTTTCAACAATTGTCACTTTAAAAATTTCTCCATCTATATCCACATAAAATGAATATTTTCCTCATCATATAAATCAATAATTAATTATTCACAAATAATATTACGAATCACAATAATGACAACCTGAGGCGGTTTCAGGAAGAGGGCTTTCCAATAAGGATTTCTCTCTATCTGGTAGCGCTATGATTAGGTGACCAAGCCTCTCCTTGAGCGAGAACTTTCTAGACATTGCCAATAATGTTATCTAATAATATTATTCGGATAATATGAATTATTGCTTGATAATGGAAAATACCGCCAGAAGTGATGATGATTAAAATAATAATAATATAAACTATCGATGTAGCAATTATTGAATCGATAAAATAAAATATTGAATAGTAATGGACCGTAACAATTATTAAGTAGTGCCTTTTACGTAAGAATCAATAATTGGTGCAATACAGGTAATCTTCTTTGTAATAACAGCAGACATTATTCGTATTTTAACCACCGGGTATTCCAACAATATTAATTGGTAATAATTACGTCGTTATTTATAAAAACTCAAATTTGTCATTTTCTTCATCAAGATGGTTATTACATTATGGGGCCCTGAAATGGCTCGCTATGGTAAATTTAATATTCTCCGACAGAAAGAATATTCCACGACCAAATGAATATTCCCCGATAGAAATGAGTATTTTATAACCATTTGCATATTTTGAAAAAATTTACATATATCACCCTTAACTTTAAACTTTTATCAATTTAACTATTTACTAAATAAAAAAATTGAATACTTTTATTTCATAAAATTCGGGGTCTTACATGGGCTTTGGGCTACAATTTTTTAGCCCATAAAATCTGGGTCGTTTTTGGCCCCACTTTATGAAAGCGAAGCCACCTGACTGACATGACTCTTTTTTTAAAAACAAAATGTTGCTACTTGTGGGTTATGAGGCTTGAACACAAGACTTGTAAGTAAATAAATAAGAGTTCAAACCAACTGAGCTACAACAACTATTTATTTTTAATGCAATCTTTAATATATTGTTTCTTTACTTTTGTTCAAATTTTACTATTCTTAAAAAGTAAAACTTAAATCGTACATAATTTATAATATTTAATTATTTATGATCATTACTATATATATAGAGACTAGAGAGAGAGGAATGAAACTAAACAACTAATAATATCAACTTCCGTTGTGCCTTTGGTTTTTTATTGTTACTGTTATGTGTTATAAAACTTTAGCGAAGTGTATAAATATACTCTTATAATTGCTCTAATAATATTTAGAGAGAAGCAAGAGAAAAAGGAGAGAAGCTCTTGGAGGAATTCTTCTTCCGAGAAGTTTTTTTTTACTTCTTGATTTCATTAAGCATTCTTTTTTTCTTTTATAGGCAAAAAATGAGGAGTCGTGGGAGTAGAAAGAAGAAAAAAAACAAAGAATGAAGTTGTGTTCCCCTAATAATTGAG
The DNA here is from genome assembly GCA_020205615.1 of Panax quinquefolius. Lineage (NCBI taxonomy): Eukaryota > Viridiplantae > Streptophyta > Magnoliopsida > Apiales > Araliaceae > Panax > Panax quinquefolius. The sequence continues at coordinate 84,308,027 of CM035174.1, read as the reverse complement.
GGAATCACTTTACAATACTTCCCCTAATTCCCTACGATAGAAGATTATGTCTCATTAAAAACCTTGTTAAGAAAACCCAGTGGAAAAAACTTAACGAAGGGAAAAATAGTACATATCTTTTACATAAATATCTTAATTGACTGCCTCGTTAAAACCTTGTCAGGAAAAACCCATTGGGATAAAAACCGTGACTAAGTAAAAAGAGTACAGTCTTCCCCTCAAAAGGAATTCGTTACTCCTTGATGAAATGTTGTCATAAGTCTTTCAATCGACACATTTCGATCCTTTTCTGAAGTTTTGTAAACGTTGCATTTGGTAGCGACTTTGTGAATAAGTCGGCTAGATTATCACATGATCGAATTTGATACACATCTATATCACCCTTCTTTTGTAGCTCATGTGTGAAGAAGAATTTAGGTGAAATGTGCTTTGTTCTATCTCCCTTGATGTACCCTTCTCTAAGTTAAGCAATGCATGCAGCGTTATCTTCATACACAATTGTAGGAATATCTTTGATTGATGGTAATCCACATGACTTTTGAATATGCTGAATAATTGATCTCAACCAAACACACTCTCTGCTTGCTTCATGTATAGCGAGAATCTCGTAGTGATTTGAAGATGTAGCTGTCATGGTTTGCTTTGTGGATTTCCAGGATATAGCTGTATCACAATATGTAAATACATAACCTGTTTGTGATTTTCCATTATGTGGATCTGATAAATATCCTGCATCGGCATATCCAACCAATTGCGACATTGAATTTCTTGGATAAAATAAACCAAGATCTATACTTCCACGGAGGTATCTCAAAATGTGTTTGATCCCATCCCAATGTCTCTTAGTAGGAGAAGAAGCGTATCTTCTTTAATAAGTTGACAAAAAAAGTAATATCAGTACGTATACGTTTGCAAGATACATAAGAGCACCTATTGCACTTAGGTATGGAACTTACGGTCCAAGAACTTCTTCCCCACTTTACAGAGGTAGAAATGGATCTTTATCAACTTCTAAAGATCGAACAACCATCGGGGTAGTCAAAGGATGAGCTTTATCCATATGAAAACGACTGAGAATATTTTCAGCATATATGGATTGATGAGCAAAAATTCCAGACGCTAAATGCTCCACTTGTATTCCCAAACAGAATATTATCTTTCCAAGATCTTTCATTTCAAATTCATCTTTTAAATAAGTAGCAGTTCTTGTGAGTTCTTCAGGAGTACCTACAAGATTCAAATCATCCACATATACAGCAATAATGGAAAATTCACTTTGTGATTTCTTAATAAAACACATGGACATACTTGATCATTTATATATCCATCTTTTATTAAATAATCACTAAGTCGATTATGTGACGCCCCCAAAATTAGGTATACATCACCCATCTTGGGTAGTCAGATACATGGTACAGAATTTAAATACAACTTCTTAATATAAGCGCCGTAGGTATGCAATCTGACATAAAGCGTGAGTTTGAATACAATATTGTCTACTAGAGATCATACAAACTCAAATGGAGTCCTCATTACAATTATTATCACACTATTTCACAGAATAGTGAGGACTACTAATGCTATCCTCTGGACCATTACTCGGTTCCCAGGCTCGTCCCGGCTATATTCTCATTTCTCAAGAGAAGCGGTGAAAGAAAGGGTGAGCTCAACTAGCTCGAGAAGAAATATTATGACTAAGATAATGCGAGAATAAATTATCATTAGCCTACAATGATGTTAAAGCGATAAAATATAATGAACATCAAGTTTAACTACACGTGAACAAGAATCCATTAAAAAGTCAAGTAGAAAATAAAATCTACTATCTTTTATGATTTTAAAAGGTTTTCATCACTTTTATAAATTTGAGACTCGAACTTTAATAAATATTCCACATCATCGAATCACCGCACTACTGACGAAAGATATTCTTTAGTATCGCGACCACAATTATTCATGCACTACGGCCGAGAATATTTGTGTATTCATTAATGGTCATGATCATGCCAACAATCGTCCATCAATGCACTACGGGCCATCGAGGATTTTTACCACATCATTTATAACATTACGATCATGATTACAAGAATAGTCTTTAGTCATAATCATACCAAGTCCATCTATGCACTCTGTGCCACGAGATGACTTTTCAACATAATATAAACATGAGGATGATGACAATGATATAAGAATTCAATAAAACAAGTTCAAGAATTAATTTATCTAGGAACCGATAACATCCAAATTATCGACATGATCTTTGCTTTGTAGAGTAAAATTCAAGAATCTTTGAGAAGAATATTTCCATGAAAGGATCTTAGATGAAGCCTTGAAATATCGAGGATATTCCACTAATTTCATGGAGTATAGAAGTCAAAGTTTTAACCAATTTGGGTATAATAAAGAATGGAATAACAAAAAAAATCATCATAAATGCGATAGAAGCGCATAGGCGAGTTATTCAACGAGAATAATAAATAACGGAACCGGTCGGCGTAAAACGCCATGAGCGGGATGTTCAGCGAGAATAATAATAAAAGGCGGAACCGGTCGGTGAAAAACACACAGACAGGATGTTCCAATAGAATAATAATAAAAAGCGGAACCGGTCAGGTGTAAAACACACCAAACAGGATGTTCCAGCGAGAATAATAGAAGAATGTCACCAAGTATAGGGTAAACCACATTATACTGAGTTATTCCAGCAGAATAATAAGCAATGGAATAACAACAGTTCTCTTCATGAATAAGAAAGAATAACACCCCTTACTTTTAGTAGGAGATTGAAATCTGCGACTTAGTGTAGTAACAAAATACTCTTCTTCTTCTCTCTTATTCTCTCTATACTTTCTCTCTCTATATAGCTTGAATGAATTAAGTGAAAAATAATGAAGCACTAGGCCTCTATTTATAGAAGATTTCTAGCTTAGCACCGCATCGTGTGAAAAAGCAAGTGACTTGACGATCGATGATGTGAAAAGAAAAGTGGTTTGGACGCTGTAATGTGAAGCGACAAGTGGTTCGGCGCTTTGTAATGTGAAGCGACAAGGGGTCGGGCTTTTGTAATGTGAAACGACAAGTGGTTCGGCCTTTGTAATGTGAAACGACAAGTGGTTCGGCGCTTTACTGTAATATGAAACGGCAATTGGTTTGACGTCGGTAAAGGTAATTACTATTGACGAAGGTAATTACTATTTCACAAAGGTAATTACTATTGACGAAGGTAATTACTTATTGATGAAGAGACTCTTAGATGATGACATATGGCCCCCATAAAATAATCAAACTTACCACAAACGTCTCATAGCAGACTCTTTATATACATCGAGGATTGAATAAATATTACCACAAATCATTTTATTTTTAATCAACACATATTTAATTTTTCAACAATTATTAATCATTTATAACTTGTCGTCTCAATTATTGATTTAATATTATAACATATTATACAAATGATACTATGACAATAATTGAATCAATAATATAAGAGATATGATGCCGCAATTACTGTAGCAATAATTGAGCATAGCTGAGTGACTTCTCACGTAAGCATCAATAATCAATATCGTGTCTACTCTTATCAACTACGCAGCGTATTCTTGTACTTTTTTACTAGGGTAGTTCAACGGTTTTAACGGTAAACACCTACGCCATTATTTTTATAGAAAGATAATTTTGTCGTTTTTTAACTACTACAATACTTAGATTAATGAGGTCCACCTGATGATTGGTAGTAAATACGAATATTCCCGAAACAAAAAGAATATTCCCGACCAAACGAATATTTTATAACAACTTGCTTACTTTGCAAAATTTATAAATATTACCCCAACTATAACATTATATCAAATTTATTCCATAATATTCAAAAATAATATTTATAAAAAAATTCATCTTTATTTATAAAAGTTGGGGTCTTACAACCTCCCTTCTTATGAAATTTAAGCCCTCGAAATTAGAAGTGCGATACACTGGTATGTCGAAGAGGTAAGGATACCTTGATTTCATTTGATTCTAACTCCCAAGTCATTTCCTCGACATCGTGGTTCCTCCACAAAACTTTGACTTGAGGTATAACCTTGGGCGTAGAATATGTTCCTTCTTATCAAGATTTGAGCAGGGAACCTCTTAAATACATCGTCAAATCTTCCGCTATTTCGTCCGGTTCTAACTTCGATAATGTGATTCGGGTCTTTCACATATTTACGTAACATGGATATGTGAAAAACATTATGAACACGAGACATACTTGGCGGTAAAAGCGAGTCTATAGGCCGCGGTTCCTACTCGATCGAGGATTAAAATGGGCCAGATGAATCAAGGATTAAGTTTTCCTCTCTTTCCAAATCTTATAACTCCTTTCCATGGAGCGACTCTTAACAACACATGATCTCTATATCGAATTTCCGTCCTTTCGATGAAGATCGGTATAACTCTTTTGTCGATTTTGTGAGGGTTTTTATCGTTGTCGGATCGTTTGAATCTTTTAGTAGTCATACGTACCAACTCCGGTCCCAACAACGTTGCTTCACCCACCTCATCCCAGCATCTTTGGAGAGCGACACTTTCTTCCATCCTCTGGCTTGAATGGAGCCATGCCGATACTTAGCGATAAGCTGTTGTTGTAGGAAAACTCCACCGATGGTAAGAACTTGTCCTGACTTCCTTGAAATCAAGGACACGGAGTCTTAATAGATCTTCAAGAGTTTGAATAGTCCTCTCCCATTGTCCGTCCGTAAAATCGAGGATGATATCTTGAGAGCTAAATCGTGAAAGTCTGTGCCCATAGCTTTTTTGCAAACTAACCCAAAATCGTGAAGTGAATCTTGGGTCTCGATCGAAACTATGGATCTAAGCATACCATGCGATCTTACAATCTCGTTTATGTACATCTGAGCAAGGCGTTCAAATGTATAAGTTTCTCGTGTCGATAAGAAATGAAGCGGACTTGGTCGATCTATCAACAATGACCCAAATCGCATCTATGCCTTGAGAAACCTTAGGAAGGCCCAGGTAACGAAATCCATGGTAATGTGCTCCCACTTCCATTACGGAATTTCAAGTGGTTCTGATGGACCTTTTGGTACTTGATGCTCGCTTTAACTTCGTTGACAAGTTAGACACCTTGAGATAAATGGTATATCTCTCTTCGTATTGCTCCACCAAAATGTATGGCCGAATATCATGATACATTTTGATACTCCCGAGATGGATTGCAAATGGTGTGTTGTGCGCCTCCATCGGCGATATTATACTTTAAATCGAGGTCGTTAGGAACCTGATATGCGGAGTTGACTCGAAGTATTCCTTCTTCATCGATTCTTGCTTCCGCGTAGCACCTTCTTTGCACTTTTTTCCTCATACACATCACTCCAGTGCGTAGCTTGAAAGCGACTTTAACTTTATCGATTAAAGTCGGTTCTACTCGTATACTCGCTATCATCACATGCATCCACAGAGTCTTTAACTCTATCTCCATCCTTTGCAAGTCACACAAAATGGGCCGCTGCGTTGACAATATCGCTTTTCGTACTTGCATATGATCTTCTACTTTCATCGTCACTACCACGTTAGCTTTTCGATGGATGGTATGATCATAATCTTTTACGAGTTCAAGCCAGCGTCATTGTCGCATGTTGAGTTCCTTTTGAGTGAAGAAATATTTGAGGCTTTTATGATCCGTAAAGATCTCCACTTTCTCCCCATACAAGTAATGCCTCCAAGTTTTAAGTTCAAAGACAACAAGCGCTGACTCTAGATCATGAGTAGGATAATTCCTCTCATATTCTTTGAGTTGTGGCGAGGCATAAAGCTATAACTTTTCCATGTTGCATAAGAACACATCCCGACCCTTTGCAGAAGTATCATTGTAGATGACAAATCCTCAGAGGCGGATGGTATTGTCGAGCAGTCTTTGAAATAAGTCTCTCTTGAGTTCTTGAAAACTCTTCTCACATTCTTCGCTCAATAGAACTTTTTATCTTTCAAAGTCAATTTGAGTCGATGGAGTAGCGATTAGAGAAAATCCTTCCACGAATCTCAGATAATAACCAATTAAAGCGAGAAAGCTACGTGCCGGTCATTGATTTAGGTTGTTCCCGACTTTGAATAGCTTGATCTTTCTTTGGGTCAGCAGATATTCCATGACTTGATACCACGTGCCCGAGGAATGCTACTTCTCAAGCCGAACTCGCATTTCTTTGACTTGGCATAAAGCTTATATTCACGAAGCTTTTGGAGTGTCGACCTCAAGTGTTGCTCATGATCTTCACGGCTTTTGGAATAAATAAGGATGTCATCGATAAAGGCGACCACAAAGTGATCTAAATATTCCTTGAATACTCGGTTCATCATATCCATGAAGGCGGCGGGAGCATTAGTCGATCGAAAAGGACATGACGAGAATTCATAATGCCGTCTGGGAGTTACGAAAGCCGTCTTTGGAATGTCGGTGGTTCTAATCTTGATTGGTGATATCGGGAGCGAAGATCGATCTTTGAAAAGAATTTGGCTCCTTGCTGGTGGTCAAACAGGTCATCAATACGTGGCGATGGATACCTATTTTGATGGTGACATGATTGACTCCAGATAATCAATCTGAAAGTCGCATACTCCCATCTTTCTTCTTCACGAATAGAGCAGAGCACCCGAGGAGAAGTACTGAGGGCCGAATAAAGCCGATATCTAACAATTCCTGCGGTTGGGTCTTTAACTCACGAAGTTGATAGGAGCCATTAGATATGGGGCTTTGGAAATAGGTTTTATCTGGGGTTGAGGTCGATACAAAATTCAATTTCACGCTTTGGGGGTGGTAGGGAAGTTCTTTGAGAATCGTCGGAAATTTATTAACAATAGAAATATCGTTCAAAAGCGGCGTATTTTGTTTAAATCGTGACATGAGCTAAGAAAGCTTGACATCAGTTTTTGATAAATGAGCGACTTTATGGCTTGAGATAGTAGTGATTGATTTTAATGGTTTGGTCGCTTGAATTAGCATAATAGGTTGGTTAGGAATATGAAAGCTAACAACACTTACGAAAGCAATCAATTTTGCATGATAAATAGTTAACGATAAATCCACTAGAATCACGTCAAATGCAAGTATTTTAATAAAATAAGATCGACGGGTAATGTGAGGTACCGATTTGAACCAAACAAGACTTATAAATAGTGGATGTAATGAAGGTTTCTCCCAAGCGGAGTTTCCATGAGATAAAGTCAAAGTCTAATTTCTCGAGTCAAATTTAATCGATGGTATAGTAGGAGAAATAAAAGAATGGGTAGAAAACCGGTATCATATAAAGTATAGACTTCATTAGAGTTTATGATAAGCTTACCCGTGATGACCTCATTTGGGTTCCTTGCTCTCTACGGGAGGTCACAACAAAGCGCTTTCCCTTGACTTCTGGGTTTGACTTTTACGGGAATGACCTTTGGTGCCTCCATCCTGCATTGAATTTGTCTTGATGGCAACAAAATCGAGCTAAGTGACCTTCTCTTCCACAATTATAACATGCTTTGGATGGCATGGCGTATGATTTGGATGATGTGTCCTCTCCTCGCATTTGAAGCATATGATGGGTGGTCTTTCTCCTTCCTTAACAACTGTGGTCTTTGGTCTTAACGTCTTTCCATTATTGTTGAATCTCCTTTTCTTGAAATGTCCATTCTTATTGTTTTTGTACGATTATTACCAGAAGTGGTTACCGTATATCTGGCACATTGATTCCCTCACGCTTGTTGTCACCGCTTCGATGACTACTACCATTTGGTATTATAAATTTTTAATTTCTCTCTTTTAGTTGCGTTGACTCGTTATCGCGCTCCCTTAAGCGAGCCCTATTTACAACATCCGAATACAAACACGGTTTATGAGAAATAAGATGTTGGCGTATCTCGACTTGAACCTCTTAAAACATTGGCGCCATTCTCTCTTCATTATCCACCGAGTGGGAATATGAAAATAGTGATAACTCGCAAATTTTGCCTCGTATTGCGACACGGTCGTATTGTTTTGTTCGACTTGATAAACTTCACCTCCTTCATGTGGCGAATACTTTTCGGAAAGTATTTTTCGTTGAGCGACTCCTGGAACTTCTCCCAAGATATCTTGATGCAATGAGTTGAGTCGTTTTCTGGATTCCCACCCGAGTGTCTGCCTCTCTGCATGACATAAAAGCGGAAAGGAGCCTTTTGCTCCTCGGAGCATCCAAGACATCAAATATCTTGGTAATCTGCTTTATCCATGTTTTCGCATGAGAAGTGGTTTTGGCTCTCCCTTAAACTCCGGTGGTCCAGCTCCTTGAATTGTTTAGCGGTGGCTTGAGAGTTTTTCGTGTTTCCACCTACGTTTTGGGCGAGAGTCGCTCTGCTTTCTTTGTTGCATGAATTGCATAAAGCCTCTGTACATTTGATCATTCATCATTTGGTCGGTGTTGTTATTTTGCATGAGGATTGTCGCCTTCACGATGCACATTATCCACGATTATTGATATGTGGTGAATCGATGATCGCACTGTGCTCCATTCTTATTCTCAACATTCTCGGATGTCATTTTGAGATCTTGCCACAAAACAAAAGGTTAATTGACATGTAACATATTATCAAGTATATTACGATGAGCCAATAAAATAGCACATAAACTTAGGTAGGTCATACTAGCGAAGGTATTCCGTCTCTCTCTCTCCTAGTACTATTCTCACATCTTAGCAGGGGATCATATCCCTAGCTCGATACTGTTGTGGCGACGCCCCAAAATTAGGTATACATCACCCATCTTGGGTAGTTAGATACATGGTGCGAATTTAAATACAACTTACTTAATATAAGCGTAGGTATGCAATCTGACATAAACTATGAGTTTGAATCTGATATTGTCTACTAGAGATCATACAAACTCAAAAGGAGTCCTCATTACAATTATTATCACACTATTTCACGCAGAATAGTGAAGACTACTAATCTTATCCTGCGGACCATTACTTACGTTCCCAGGCTTCGTCCCGGCTATATTCTCATTTCAAGAAGAAACGGTGAAAGAAAGGGGAACTCAACTAGCTCTTCGAAGAAATATTATGACTAAGATAATGCATAATAAATTATCATTAGCCTCTCTGTGATGTTAAAGCGATAAAATATAATGAACATCAAGTTTAACTACTGGTGAACCAATGATCCATTAAAAAGTCAGTAGAAAATAAAATCTGCTTATCTTTTATGATTTTAAAAGGTTTTTCATCAACTTTGTTATATTTGAGACTCAAACTTTAATAAATATTTCACATCATCGAATCACCCACTTACTACTGGCGAGGATATTCTTTAGTATCACGACCACAATTATTCACGTACCTACGGCCGAGAATATTTGTGTATTCATTAATGGTCATGATCATGCCAACAATTGTCCATCAAAGCACTACAGACGCGAGGATTTTACCACATCATTTGTAACATTACGGTCGTGATTACACCAAATAGTCTCACGGTCATAATCATACCAAGTCCATCTATACACTTCTGGGCCACGGATGACTTTCAACATAATATAAACATGAGGATGATGACAATGATATAAAATTGATAAAACAAGTTCAAGAATTAATTTATCTAGGAACGATAACATCAAATTGTCGACATGATCTTTGCTTTGTAGAGTAAAATTCAAGAATCTTTGAGAAGAATATTTCCATGAAAGGATCTTTGGATGAAGCGCAAATATCGAGGATATTCCACTAATTTCATGGAGTATAGAAGTCAAAGTTTTAACTTATTTGGGTATAATAAAGAATGGAATAACAAAAGAAATCATCATGCATGCGATAGACCGCTTGACAGGCGAGTTATTCCAGCGAGAATAATAAATAACGGAACCGGTCCGGCGTAAAAACGCATGCATGTGAGGATATTCAATGAATAATAAAGAATTGAACCGGTTAGGTGTAAAGCGCACGCGAGACAGGATGTTCAACGAATAATAATAAAACTTTTAACGAGTCAGGTGTAAAACACATAAACGAGGATGTTTCAATAGAATAATAATAAAAAAGCGAAACCAGGTCCGGTGTAAAACACACGAAGCAGGATGTTCAATGAGAATAATAGAAGAATGTCACCAAGTATAGGGTAAACCACCATACGAAGTTATTCAGCAGAATAATAAGCAATGGAATAATAACAGTTCTCTTTATGAATAAGAAAGAATAACACCCCTTACTTTTAGTAGGAGATTGAATACTGCAGTAGTGTAGTAACAAAATACTCTTCTTCTTTCTCTCTTATTGTAAGACCCAAGCTTTTATAAATAAAGATGAATTTTTCTATAAATATTATTTTTGAATATTATGGAATAAATTTGATATAATGTTATAGTTGTGGGTAATATTTATAAATTTTGCAAAGTATGCAAGTTGTTATAAAATATTCGTTTGGTCGGAGAATATTCTTTTTGTTAGAGAATATTCGTACAATGGCTCAATCATTGGTGGACCCCACAACAAAATTATTGTCGGATTGAAAAGCGACAAAAATATTTTATAAAAATAACGGCGGAGGTGTTACCAATTTAAACCCGTTGAACTACCGGTGGTAGTGGTAAAAATACGATGTCTGGCGTAGTTGCGTAGTAGCACACGGTATTGATTATTGATGCTTACGTGAGAAGTCACCTCACTATGCTCGATTATTGCTTCTGATAATTTTTTGCATCATATCTCTTATATTATTGATTCAATTATTGTCACGATATCATACATATAATATGTTATAGTATTAAATTAATAATTGTTGAAAGATTAAATATGTGTTGATGAAAAAAAAATGATTTGTGGTAAGTTTGATTATTTTATGGGGGCTATATGTCATCATCTAAGAGTCTCTTCGTCGATAGTAATTACCCTTGTGAATAGTATTTACCTTCGTCAATAGTAATTACCTTCGTCGATAGTAATTATCCTTGTGAATAGTATTTACCTTCGTCGATAGTATTTACCTTCGTTAATAGTAATTACCTTTACCAGACGTCGAACCACTTGTCGTTTCACATTCTGAGCGTCAAACCGATTCGTCGAGCCACTTGCCTTTTCACACTAAGCGGTCTAAGCTAGAAATCTTCTATAAATAGAGGCCTAGGGCTTCATTATTTTCACAAATTCATTCAAGCTATAGAGAGAGAAAGTATAAAAGAGAAAGAGAGAAAGAAGAAGAGTATTTTGTTATTACACTTTCTTTGCAGTATTCAATCTCCTACCAAATGTAAGGGTGTTATTCTTTCTTATTCATGAAGAGAAGCTGTTGTTATTCCATTGCTTATTATTACATTGGAATAACTTTGTATAAGTGGTTTACCCTATACTTGGTGACATTCTTCTATTATTTTGTTGGAACATCCACATCGTGTGTTTTACACGGGACTGGTTAAATCTTTATTATTATTCATTGGAACATCACATGCGTGTGTTTTACAGGACTGGTTAAAATCTTTATTATTCATTTGGAACATCACATGCGTGTGTTTTACAGGACTGGTTAAAATCTTTATCATTACATTGGAATATCCTATCGTGTGTTTTACAGGATCTGGTTCCATCTTTATCATTCTGTTGGAACATCCCGCTTGGTGTGAATTTCACGACTGGTTCCGTTATTTATTATTACATTGGAATAAACATGCATGCGTATTACTATCGCATGCATGGTGATTTCTTTTGTTATTCCATTCTTTATTATACCCGGTTGGTTAAAACTTTGACTTCTATACTCCATGAAATTAGTGGAATATCCTTGATATTTGCGTTTCATCCGATATCTTTTCATATTCTTCCCGATCATTCTTGAATTTTACTCTACAAAAGCAAAGATATCGTGTTGATAATTTGGGCGTTAATAATTCTGGAAAAATAATTCTTGAACTTGTTTTATTGAATTCTTATATCATTGTCATCATCCTCATGTTTATATTTTTTAAAGTCATCGTAATTTTGTAGTGCGTAGATGGACTTGGTATGATTATGACCGAGAGACTATTCGGTGTAATCATGGTAAGTAATGTTACAAATGATGTGGTAAAAATCCTCGATTAGTAGTAGTGCATTGATGGGACGATTGTTGGCATGATCATGACCATTAATGAATACACAAATATTCTTGGCCCGTAATGCATGAATAATTGTGGTCGTGATATTAAAGAATATCCTTGGCCAGTAGTGCGGGGGGTGATTCGATGATGTGGAATATTTATTAAAAGTCGAGTCTCGGCTATAATGATGATGAAAAACCTTTTAAAACCTAAAAGATAGTAGACTTTATTTTCTACTTGACTCTTTTAATGGATTGCGATATTCATTGCAGTTAAAGCTGGTTATCTATTGTATTTTATCGGTTTAACATTGTTGAAGACTATTGATAATTTATTACGCATTATCTTAGTCATAATATTTCTTCTTGGGCTAGTTGAGCTCACCCTTTCTTTCACCGTTCTCTTGTGAAATGAGAATATAAATTTGGGACGAGTCGGGAAATGAGTGATGGTCACGAAGATAGCATTAGTAGTCCTCACTATTACGTGAAATAGTGTGATAATAATTGTAATGAGGACTTTTTGTTTGAGTTTGTATAATATCTAGTAGGCGATATTTGTATTTAAACTCATGATTTATGTCGTATTATACACGGCGATTATGTTAATAAGTTGTATTTAAATTACATACCATGTAAGTGGCGACCCAAGATGGGTGATGTATACCTAATTTTGGGGCGTCGCGGTTAGTATCGAGCTTAGGGATATGATCCACGGCTAAGATGTGAGAATAATACTAGGAGGGAGAGGCGGGGAATACCTTCGCTAGTAGTATGACCTACCTAAGTTTTATGTCTTTATTTTATTGGTTGGTCGGAAGATAGGGATAATTTGTTACATGTCAATTAACCTTTTGTTTTGTGGCGATGTCTGAAAATGACATTTGAGAATGTTGAGAATAGCAATGGGCATGAGCGATCGTTGATTCACCACATATCAATAATCGAGGATAATGTGCATCGAAGGCGACAATCCTCATTTGAAACAACAACAACGACCAAATGATGAATGATCAAATGTTCGGAGGCTTTATGCAATTTATCTGGCAAAGCGGAGAGCGACTCTGCCCAAAACGGGGTGGAAACACGGAAAACTCTCGGCGGTCACCATTAAACAATTCAAGGAGTGGGACCACCGGAGTTTAAGGGAAGCGAAAACCACTTACGGCGGAAGCATGGATAAAGCAGATTACCAAGATATTTGATGTCTTGGGATGCTCGAGGAAGCAAAGGTTCCGCTACGCCTTTATGTTGCGGGAGGCGGATTCTTTGGTGGGAATCGGAAAAGCGTACTCAACCTAATGTACTAAAAATATCTTGGGAGAATTTCAGGAGTCATTTCAACGATAAATACTTTCACGAAAGTATTCGCCACATGAAGGAGGTGGAATTTATCAAGTTGGAACAAAACAATATGGCCGTGTCATAATACGAGGCAAAATTTGCGGAGTTATCACGGTTTCGTCCCCACTGGTGGATAATGAAGAGAGAATAAGCGAATGTTTTTAAGAGGTTTGAAGCGAGATACGTCGACATCTTATTTCTCATAAAGCGTGTTTGTATTCGGATGTTGTAAATAGGGCTTAGTTAGTGGAACGCGATAATGAGTCAACACAACTAAAAAGAAGCGCAAGCAAAATTATAATATCGGAGAGAGTAGTCGTGAGCGGTGACAACAAGCGTGGAGGAATCAACGAGGCGGATATGGTAACCGCCGGTGGTAATCGAGGCCAAAACAATAAGAATGGACATTTCAAGAAAGCGGAGATTCAACAATGGTGGAAAAGACGTCGACCTGGCACCCATTGTTAAGGAAGGAGAAAGACCACTATCATATGCTTCAAATGCGGAGGAGAGGACACATCGATCAAAGCTGCGTCATCTTTGTCTAAAGCATGTTATAATTGTGGAAGAGAAGGTCACTTAGCTCGATTTTGTCATTAAGAGAAGACAAATTCAACTAGGATGGAGGCACCAAAGGCCGTCCCGAGAAAATTCAAAGCCATTAGTGAATGCGAGGAGAGCGTTTGTTGTGACCTCCCAAAGAGCAAGGAATCCGAATGAGGTCATCACGGGTAAGCTTATCATAAACTCTAATGAAGTCTATACTTTATTTGATCTGGGTTCTACCCATTCTTTTATTTCTCTACTCATGCGCCATCGATTAAATTTGACTCAGGAGAAATTAGACTTTGATTTATCTGTGGAAACTCAGTTGGGAGAAACCTTCATTACATCCATTTTGTTTATAAGTCTTGTTTGGTTCAAATCGGTACCCTCACATTACACATCGATCTTATTTCATTAAAAATACTTGCATTTGGCGTGATTACAAGGATTGATTGGTTAACTACTTATCATGCAAAATTGATTGTTTTCGTAAGGTTGTTAGCTTTCATATTCCTAATCAACCTATTATGCGAATTCAAACGACCAAACCATTAAAATCAATCACGGTTATCTCAAGCCATAAAGCTATTCGTTTATTGAAAAGCGGATGTCGAAGCTTTCTTAGCTCATGTCACATATTTAAATAAAAAATACGTCGTTTTAAGCGATATTCTATTGTTAATAAATTTCTGACGTATTCCAGAAGAACTTCACGGCCTACCCCAGGCGTGAAATTGAATTTTGTATCGACCTTGAACCCCGAGTCTAAAACCTATTTCCAAAGCCCCATATCGAATAGCTCTATTGAACCGAGGAGTTAAAGACCCAACCTGCGAGGAATTGTTAGACATTGGCTTTATTAGATCTAGTACTTCTCCTTGGGGCTCTCTGTTTACATTCGTGAAGAAGAAAGATGGAAGTATGCGACTTTGTATTGATTATCGGGAGTTGAATCATGTCACCATCAAAAATAGGTATCTATTGCCACGTATTGATGACTGTTTGACCGATGCAAGAGCCAAATTCTTTTCAAAGATTGATCTTCGTTAGGATATCACCAATTGAAGATTAGAAGCCACCGACATTCCAAAGACGACTTTCGAACTCGATGACGGGCATTATGAATTCTAGTCGTATCCTTTGGATTGACTAATGCTCTCGCCGCCTTCATGGATATGATGAACCAAGTATTCGAGGAATATTTAGATCACTTTGTGGTCGTCTTTATTGATGACATCCTTATTTATTCCAAAGCCGTGAAGATCATGAGCAACACTTGAGGTCGACACTCCAAAAAGCTTCGTGAATATAAGTTTTATGCCAAGTTGAAGAAATGCGAGTTCGGCTTGAAGAAGTAGCATTCCTTGGGCACGTGGTATCAAGTCATGGAATATCTATTGACCCAAAGAAAGATTGAAGCTATTCAAAGTCGGGAACAACCTAAATCGATGGCCAAAATCGTAGCTTTCTCGGTTTAGTGGTTATTATCGGAGATTCGTGGAAGGATTTTCTCGAATCGCTATTCCATCGACTCGGTGACTCGGAAAGATACAAAGTTCGGTTGGAGCGAAGAATGTGAGAAGAGTTTTCAAGAACTCAAGAGGAGACTTATTTCAAAGACATTACGACAATACCATCGGCTCGGAGGATTTGTCATCTCTGATGATACTTGAGGCAAAAGGTTGGGATGTGTTCTTATGCAACATGGAAAAGTTATAGCTTTATGCCTCGCGACAACTCAAAGAATATGAGAGGAATTATCCTACTCATGATCTAGAGTTAGCATTTGTTGTCTTTGCACTTAAAATTTGGAGGCATTACTTGTATGGGGAGAAACTGGAGATCTTTACGGATCATAAAAGCCTCAAATATTTCTTCACTCAAAAGGAACTCAACACGCGACAACGACGTTGGCTTGGCTATTGAAAGATTATGATCATACCATCAATACCATCCGGAAAAGCGAGCGTGGTAGGCGGCGCATTGAGTAGAAAATCATATGCAAAGTCTGAGTGCGATATTGTCAACGCAAAGCCCATTTTGTGTGACTTGCAAAGGATGGAGATAGAGTTAAAGACTCTGGAGGACGCGTGTGATGATAAGCGAGTATCTGAGTAGAGCCGACTTTAATCGATAAAGTTAAAAGTCGCTCAAGCTACTGCACGGAGGCGATGCGTATGAGGAAAAAAGTGCAAGAAGGTGCTATCTGGGAAGCGAGAATCGATGAAGAAGGAATACTTGAGTCGACTCCGGACTTTGTGTTCTAACGACCACGATTTAAAGTATAATATCATGATGGAGGCGCACAACACACCATTTGTAATCCATCTCGAGTAGTACAAAATGTATCATGATATTAAATCATACATTTTGGTGGAGCAATATGAAGAGAGAGATAGATATTTGTTTATCTCAAGGTGTCTAACTTGTCAACGAGTTAAAGCGGAGCATCAAGTACCAAAAGGTCCATTGCAACCACTTGAAATTCTAGAATGGAAGTGGGAGCACATTACCATGGATTTCGATTCTCGGTCTTCCTAAGGTTTCTCAAGGCGTTGATGCGATTTGGGTCATTGTTGATAGATTGACCAAGTCTCGCTTCATTTCTTACTGCGTCGAGAAACTTATACACTTGAACGTCTTTGCTTCGTATGTACATAAACAAGATTGTAAGGCGCATGGTATCTTGGTATCCATAGTTTACGATCGAGACCCAAGATTCACTTCACGATTTTGGGTTAGTTTGCAAAAAGCTATGGGCACAGACTTACGATTTAGCTTCGGCGATATCATCCTCGGACGGACGGACGATCGGAGAGGACTATTCAAACTCTTGAAGATCTATTAAGACTACGTGTCCTTGATTTCAAGGGGAGTTGGGACAAGTTCTTACCATTGATGGAGTTTTCCTACAACAACAGTTATCAAGCAAGTATTGGCATGGCTCCATTCGAGCGCGTCGTATGGAAGAAAGTGTCGATTCTCCGGTATCTTTGGGATGAGGTGGGTGAAGCAGCGTTGTTGGGACCGGAGTTGTGTACGTATGACTACGGAAAAGATTCAAACGATCCGACAACGTATAAAAACCTCACAAAATTCGACAAAAGAGTTATCGATCTTCATCGAAAGGATGTGGAATTGATATAGGAGATCGTGTGTTGTTAAGAGTTGCTCCATGGAAAGGAGTTACAAGATTTGGAAAGAGAGAAAACTTAATCCTCGATTCATCGGTCCATTTTAATCCTCGATCGAGTAGGGCGTGGGCTATAGACTCGCTTTCACCGCCAAATATGTCTCGTGTTCATAACGTTTTTCACATATCTATGTTACGTAAATATGTGAAAGACCGAACCATATTATTGAGTTAGAACCAGGACGAAATAGCGGAAGATTTGACGTATGAAGAGGTTCTGTTCAAATTTTGGATAAGAAGGAACATATTCTACGCTCGAGGTTATACCTCAAGTCAAAGTTTTGTGGAGGAACCACGATGTTGAGGAAATGACTTGGGAGTTAGAATCGAAATGAAATCAAGGTATCCTTACCTCTTGACATACCAGTCACGTGCACACTAATTTCGAGGCGAAATTTCATAAGAAAGGAGGTTGTAAGACCCGACTTTTATAAATAAAGATGAATTTTTCTATAAATATTATTTTTGAATATTATGGAATAAATTTGATATAATGTTATAGTTGTGGGTAATATTTATAAATTTTGCAAAGTATGCAAGTTGTTATAAAATATTCGTTTGGTGAGAATATTCTTTTGTTAGGGAATATTAATACAATGGCTCAATCATTGGTGGACCCCATTAATGTAATTATTGTCGGATTGAGAAAGCGACAAAAATATTTTATAAAAATAACGGTGGAGGTGTTACTGGTAAAAGCTGTTGAACTACCCGGTGGTAAAGAAATGCGATGTCTGGCGTAGTTGCGTAGTAGACACTGCGGTATTGATTATTGATGCTTTACGTGAGAAGTCACTCACGTATGCTCAATTATTACTCTGATAATTCTACGCATCATATCTCTTATATTATTGATTCAATTATTGTCAAGATTATCATCAGATAATATGTTATAGTATTAAATTAATAATTGTTGAAAGATTAAATATGTGTTGATGAAAAAAAAATGATTTGTGGTAAGTTTGATTATTTTATGGGGGCTCATATGTCATCATCTAAGAGTCTCTTCGTCAATAGTAATTACTTGTAAATAGTATTTACCTTCGTCGATAGTAATTACCTTCGTCGATAGTAATTATCCTTGTGAATAGTATTTACCTTCGTCAATAGTATTTACCTTCGTTAATAGTAATTACCTTTACTAGAGCGTCGAACCACTTGTCGTTTCACATTATGAGGCGTCAAACCGGTCGTCGAGCCACTTCGCTTTTCACACTGGCGGTGCTAAGCTAGAAATCTTCTATAAATAGAGGCCTAGGGCTTCATTATTTTTCACGAATTCATTCAAGCTATAGAGAGAAAGTATAAAGAGAATAAGAGAGAAAGAAGAAGAGTATTTTGTTATTACTGCTTCGCTGCGATATTCAATCTCCTACCAAATGTAAGGGGTGTTATTCTTTCTT
The DNA here is from genome assembly GCA_020205615.1 of Panax quinquefolius. Taxonomy (NCBI): domain Eukaryota; kingdom Viridiplantae; phylum Streptophyta; class Magnoliopsida; order Apiales; family Araliaceae; genus Panax; species Panax quinquefolius. The sequence continues at coordinate 84,289,463 of CM035174.1, read as the reverse complement.
ATTCATGAAGAGGCATTGTTGTTATTCCATTGCTTATTATTACATTGGAATAACTTTTGTATAAGTGGTTTACCCTATACTTGGTGACATTTTTCTATTATTACATTGGAACATCACATGCGTGTGTTTTACAGGACTGGTTAAAATCTTTATTATTATTACATTGGAACATCCACATGCATGTGTTTTACAGGACCTGGTTAAAATCTTTATTATTCTACGTTGGAACATCACATGCATGTGTTTTTACGGGACTGGTTAAAATCTTTATCATTCTGTTGGAATATCCTATCGTGTGTTTTACACCGGATCTGGTTCCATCTTTATCATTACTGTTGGAACATCCCGCCGATTGTGAATTTCACGACACAGTTCCGTTATTTATTATTACATTGGAATAACACATGCATGCAAGGATCTATCGCATGCATGGTGATTTCTTTTGTTATTCCATTCTTTATTATACCCGGTTGATTAAAACTTTGACTTCTATACTCCATGAAATTAGTGGAATATCCTTGATATTTGCGTTTCATCCGATATCTTTCATACTCTTCCGATCATTCTTGAATTTTACTCTACAAAACAAAGATATCGTGTTGATAATTTGGGACGTTAATAATTCTGGATAAAATAATTCTTGAACTTGTTTTATTGAATTCTTATATCATTGTCATCATCCTCATGTTTATATTTTTTAAAGTAAATCATCGTGGCTGTAGTGCGTAGATGGACTTGGTATGATTATGACGAGAGACTATTGATTGTAAACATGGTAGTAATGTTACAAATGATGTGGTAAAAATCCTCGATTGGTAGTAGTGCATTGATGGGACGATTGTTGGCATGATCATGACCATTAATGAATACACAAATATTCTTGGCCCGTAGTGTATGAATAATTGTGGTCGTGATCTTAAAGAATATCCTTGGCCGTAGTAGTGCGAGGGTGATTCGATGATGTGGAATATTTATTAAAGTTTGAGTCTCAAATTTATAATGATGATGAAAAACCTTTTAAAACCTAAAAGATAGTAGACTTTATTTTCTACTTGACTCTTTTAATGGATTGCATATTCATTGCAGATTAAAGCGGTTATACATTGTATTTTATCGGTTTAACATTGTTGAAGACTATTGATAATTTATTCGCATTATCTTAGTCATAATATTTCTTCTTGGGCTAGTTGAGCTCACCCTTTCTTTCTTTATTCTCTCGTGAAATGAGAATATAATTTGGACGAGTCTGGGGAAGCAAAAGTGATGGTCACAAGATAGCATTAGTAGTCCTCACTATTACGTGAAATAGTGTGATAATAATTGTAATGAGGACTTTTTGTTTGAGTTTGTATAATATCTAGTAGGCGATATTTGTATTTAAACTCACGGTTTATGTCGTATTGTACACGGCAGTTATGTTAATAAGTTGTATTTAAATTACGTACCATGTAAGTGGCGACCCAAGATGGGTGATGTATACCTAATTTTGGGGCGTCACACTTATCTCTATACTTTCTCTCTCTATAGCTTGAATGAATTCGTGAAAATAATGAAGCACTAGGCCTCTATTTATAGAAGATTTCTAGCTTAAGACCGCCATGTGAAAAAGGCAAGTGGCTTGATGATTTGGTGATGTGAAAAGAAAAGTGGTTTGGCCTTTGTAATGTGAAACGACAAGTGGTTCGGCCTTTGTAATGTGAAGCGACAAGTGGTTCGGCGCTCGTAATATAAAAAACAAGTGGTTTGACGTCGGTAAAGGTAATTACTATTGACGAAGGTAATTATTATTCACAAAGGTAATTACTATCGACGAAGGTAATTCTTATTCACAAAGGTAATTACTATCGACGAAGGTAATTTTTATTGACGAAGAGACTCTTAGATGATGACATATGGCCCCCATAAAATAATCAAACTTACCACAAACGTCTCATAATGCACTCTTTATATACATCAAGGATTGAATAAATATTACCACAAATCATTTTATTTTTAATCAACCCATATTTAATCTTTCAACAATTATTAATCATTTATAACTTGTCATCTCAATTATTGATTTAATATTATAACATATTATACAAATGATACTTATGATAATAATTGAATCAATAATATAAGAGATATGATCGCAAGAATTATGTAGCAATAATTGAGCATAGGTGAGTGACTTCTCACGTAAGCATCAATAATCAATATCGTGTGCTCTTATACAACTACGGCAGACATCGTACTTTTACTAAGGGTAGCTTTCAGCAGTTTTAACGGTAACACCTCTGTAGTTATTTTTATAGAAAGATAATTTTGTCGTTTTCTAACTACGACAATACTTAAGTTAATGGGGTCCACTAATGATTGGTAAGTCGTAAATGCACGAATATTCCCCGACAAAAAGAATATTCCCCAAACCAAACGAATATTTTATAACAACTTGCTTACTTTTTACAAAATTTATAAATATTACCCACAACTATATACGATTATATCAAATTTATTCCATAATATTCAAAAATAATATTTATAAAAAAAATTCATCTTTATTTATAAAAGTTGGGGTCTTACAGATTATACCATATACGACCAGACTGTTTCAACCCATACAATGAGCATTGTAACTTGATTGAATATATGTGACGTGACCTTTGTGATTCAGCCATTTTCAATCTTTCAGGGATTCTCATGTAAATCTCACTGTCAAGTAAGTCATATAGGTATACTGTTACAACATCCATCAGACGTGTTTCCAAACCTTCCATGGTTGCCATACCTATCATAAAGCAAAAAGTGACTCCATCCATTACTGGAGAGTATGTCTCCTGATAATCAATACCAGGTTTTTGTGAAAACCCTTGAGCTACAAGTCGGGCTTTGTATCTCATAATTTCATTTTTCTCATTTCGCTTTCATACAAATACCCATTTGTTTCCAACCGGGATTACGCCCAGCGGCGTTTGGACTACTGGTCCAAAAACTTCTCTTTTCAATAGAGATTGTAGCTTAGTTTGAATAGCATCTTTCTATTTTGACCAATCTTTTCTTTTCCGACATTCTTCCACGTTTTGTGGTTCAGGATCCGTGTCAGGAATCAAAGTAATATCTGATGCTATAGAGAAAACAAATATATCATCAATCATGACTTTGTTTCGATCCCATATTTTCTCATCATGTACATAATTTATTGAGATCTCTTGGTGTTCATCTCTTATCCCTTCACTGAGATTTTGAACCTCTCTGGGCTATTCCCACTCTTGGAATATGTCTTTTTACGGAGCGATTTGTACCTCTTCCGGGGCTATTTCCATTCTTGGAATAAGTCTGCTTACAGGTGGGTATTTCTTGAGGGATTCCTTATTTGCTTTTGATTTTCGTAGTACGGTGTCTTTTGCACCAACCTAGGTCTTCCACGCTTACGGTGTGGTTTAGATTCTTTTATTACCATATTAAGTCGATTCTCCGTAAATTAATTTTTCAATAGGTATTTCTATCCTTCTTTGGAGTATTCTTTGCAGGTGTATGTGACTTTATCACTTTTCTAGCATCATTAAATGCATCGGCATTTGATTTGCAATATTTTATAAATAAATAATTCTTTGAACTTCAATTTCACATTGTCTGTCACGAGGATCAAGTGAATTTAAATCGATGCATTCCATGATGATATTTGAGGAGGGTTTTTATTTAAAATTTTCCCTCCTCCTAATGTTGGAAATCTGATTCATAAAATAACAATCTACATAACGTGCGGTAAAAACATCTCAGGTTAAAGGTTCAAGATGTCGATAATAGAAGGAGAACCAAAACCAATATAAATACCTATTCTTCGTTGGGCTCCCATCTTAGTTCTTTGTGAAGGTGCAATTGGAACATATACTGCACTTCCAAAGAATCGAAAGTGTGATATGTTGGGTATCTGTCCAAGAACTAACTGTAGAGGAGAAAATTTATGAAGAGTCGTTGGTCTTACTCGAATGATGGCTGCAACATGAAGAATTGCATGACCCCAAACTGAGGTGGGTAAGTTAACCCTTAACATTAATGGTCGTGCAATTAGTTGAAGTCTTTTATTAAAGATTGATTAAACCATTTTGTGTATGAATATGAGAGCAGAATGCTCAATAGAGATTCCAATAGTCATACAAAAATCATTAAAAGTCGTTGATGAAAATTAAATTTGCGTTATCAAGTCGAATTGACTTGATTGGATGATCCGGGAACTGAGCCCGTAACTTGATTATTTGAGCAAGAAGTTTTGAGAAGGCAAAATTTCGAGAAGAGAGAAAACAAACATGAGACCATCTAGTTGAAGCATCTATTAAAACCATGAAATATCGAAATGGGCCAGACAATGGGTGAATAGGTCCACAAATGTCTCCTTGAATTCTCTCTAGGAATTTTGGGGCTTCTTTATAAACTTTTACTGGTGATGGTCGAACAATTAATTTTTCTCGAGAACACGCAGCACAAGGAAATTCACTACTAGGAAAAACCCTTTTATCTTTGAGAGGATGACCAGTAGAATTTTCAATAATACGACGCATCATAGAAGTACACGGATGATAAGAGTCTTTCATGCCAAAGCATAAAAGGATTTGGGATCTATGATTTTGAAATCATAACAAGATGATGAGACTCAATTGCTCTAATTTTCATAGTATATAATCCAGAAGAAATTGAATGAAGTTTTTCTAAGATATTCTTTTTTCCAGAAATAGTAGAAGTAATGAGAAGATATTCATTATCATTCTCATTGGTTGTTTCAATGTGAAAACCATTTAGTCGAATATCTTTAAAACTAAGCAAATTTCTTCTTGATTTACTAGAATATAGAGCATTTTTGATAAAAACTTGTGTCTCATTTGGTAGCAAGAAACTAGATTTTCCAAATCCATCGATTAAATTTGATGTGCCAGAGATAGTTCCTACATTTTCCTTAGCTTTGATCAGTTGTGAAAAATATTTCTCACTTTGAAGGATTGTATGAGTTGTTGCACTGTCTGCTAAACATATATCCTCCATATCCATTAAAAAAATGGTCTGACACATATAAAAACATAAATAAGAAAAGTTACATTTCAAATATAATTTTATTCATGAGAAACACATACCACATATAGAATGAAAACTAATAATATTATACATGCAATGTGTTTAATTAAAACAAGAAATTAAACGATATCCCAAAAGATACTCTCAGAAGGTTCAGTAATATCATCAACCTTTTTCTCATTGTTGGTCATTGGTGAATCATCAACAATATTCAATTGATGATTAACAAAGTTTGTTTCTGCCTCCATTACTTTGTTCTTTTGAGACTCCTGGAATAAATTAGCCAGATGCCTCGGCGTACGACAGGTACGCGACCAATGTCCATTCATCCCACACCTAAAACAAACATCTGGTTTGTTCTTTTTCTGTGTTGCATTTTCTTTATTTTTACCCGACTCAGACACTTGCCACTTTTGGTGGCCTGAATTGTCGCGGTTCTGAAATTTGTTGTTACGATGGCCTCGTTTATTCTTTCGTCCCCAAGGCTTCTTTTTATATGACCATCTCTTGTCACATTTATTCTGCTGGAATGACGTGCTGTTAATATCCGGCAATGGGGTAGCACCCGTTGGCCGTACTTGATGGTTTTTCAACAACAATTCATTATTCTTTTCTGCAACAAGGAGGATAGACAACAATTCACTGAATTTTGTGAACTTACTCTGTCTATATTGTTGTGACAGAATCATGTTGGTGGGATGAAAAGTTGAGAGTGTTTTCTCTAACATTTGGGAGTCAGAAACTGGATCTCCGCACAAAGCCAAAGTAGAGGTTATTCTATAAACATTGGAACTATATTCAGTAATTGATTTGTAATCTTGTAGCCTTAAATTAAGCCACTCAAATTTGGCATTAGGAGAACAACCAATTTTGGTGATCAAATCTTTCCTTGATTATATGATATAAAGACAAAGGATCTTTGATTATTAAATACTCGATCTTTAATCCTTCATCAATATGGTGACAAACAAAAATTATGGCTTTTTGTATTTTGTGTAGAAAGTATTTGTATTTCTGATTGATGGTCTTTTCTAACTCATTTGCACTAAGGTGCGATTCGCATCAAGTGCCCAAGCCAAATAATAGTTGTCTCGAGATATTTTCAAAATAAAAAATTTTATTTTTGTCAAGTTTGCCATCTATTGCAGGTTAAAACACAATTTTATTATTTATTAAAACAATAAATAATTGCATGTATGATATATATAAAAATAAACTAAATCACGACTTCAGGTGGTAATAAAGTGCAAATATAAATATTCTTATATATATGTTATTAGCATATTATCTTAGTAAAAAGAATATGCAATCGTTAATGTATATATACTATTACAAAAGAAAATAAATATATATATATATATATATATATATATATACAAAACTGCAAATGGATCTTCACCCGCCATGCGGTAATCCACTTAGACAGATCATTTCCATAATTTAATAAGGAATGAAATACAAAGGATCATTCACCATGCATGTGGTAATCCACATAGACAGGTTATTCCAACAAAATAATAACGATGGAACCAGGTTCGGTGTAAAACACACAGACATAATATTCCAACAGAATAATAAATGCGGAATAATAAATGATGGAACCAGGTCAGGTGAAATTCACACCGACAGGATATTCCGACAGAATATTAAATGTCGAATAATAAATAATAGAACCAGGTCAGGTGAAATTCACTCCGACAGGATATTCCAACAATTTAATAAGAAATGAATACAAAGGATTATTCACCAGGTATACGATATTTCACATATACAGGTTATTCCCATAATTTAATAAGCGATAAAAGGTTTACCAAGTCTTGTAAGATCAACAAGGATAGATGGTACCATTGTAAATAACAGAATTTAAATGCAATTATAAGAATAAAATTATATTATTGGTGGTATAGCCAACCCGGTAATATAATAATAAATTGTAAAAATTTAATTTTATCGTCTCAGTTGGTTAGAGCTTCGTGCTAATAACGTGTTATAAAATTTTAGCGAAGTGTATAAATATACTCTTATAATTGCTCTAATAATATTTAGAGAGAAGCAAGAGAAAAAGGGAGAGAAGCTATTCAGAGGAATTCTTCTTCTGAGAAGTTTTTTTTGCTACTGATTTCATTCAGCATTCTTTTTCTTTTATAGGCAAATAAAGGAGGAGTCATGGGAGTAGAAAGAAGAAAAAGCAGCCAGAAACAGAAGTTGTGTTCCCTGATAATTGAGGGAATCACTTTACAATATTATGCTCAATTTTCGTCATTTTTAGCTCATGAATTGTTTGGCTTCTGTTAATGCTGTATTGTTACTATATTGTTATTATTGGTTTTTTGGTTATGCTCAATTGCTTGAATTAAAAAAATATTACTCATTATAAGATTATTTATTATTTTATAATCTCTAATTATTGTTAATATAAGGGTAATTAAAATTATTGTTTATTATAAATTATTTTATTATTTTTAATATTTATTAATATTACTATTTTCAAACATCAAATTATTACTATTATTACTATTTAAATTCAAACATCAAGCAAACAAAAGTATTTTTTTTCTTCTAGAAAGTCTATTACTTATATAATGAAGGAGTATTTAACTACAACCGATTCATGACAAGAACTTCTCAAGTTATTAGTATGTAATATTACTGTACTCCTTAAGAAAATGACCTTTTATTTATTAATATGCGACATTTTCAACAATTGATATGAAGAATTTTGGCAACTTGTTGAATATATATAAATTAGAATGATTGTTTATTATAAATTATTTTATTATTTTTAATATTTATTAATATTACTATTTTTACAGAATAAAATTTTGTAAAAAAAAAAAAAAAAAAGAAGTTTCATGTAATGTTTCCATTATTATATTGTCAAGACATTCTTAAATTTCAACCAAAACTAAAATTATTTATTTCTACCGATCTTATTTTACCTTATTTTACTTACCATTGTCGCTTTTCAAGTCTACTTCTTAAGATGTTATATATTACACAATAAATATTATTTCGGTTTCAAAATTAAAATTTTATTAAAAATGGCGATTTTAAAAATAAATATTTAATAAACATACCTTTAATATTGAATGATAATTTAGTGGTTGTATGATGGGGGAGTTTATATATTATTTTCGAATAGGTTAAAAATTAAAAATATTATTTCAATTTTAAAAAAATATTTTAAAATATGACCAAATTTAATATAGCATCTTATTTCCCCCTCTCGTCTTTTTCTCAATCTATTTCCTATTTATATCATTTTATCTCACTTAAATGTAGTCTTTATGCAATATATTAGTGATTGTGACAATAATATATAGGATTGGCATTTCGAACGAGGTGGTACTAAAAGACGATGAACAATAGTTTAAATTTAGAAAATTGATATTCTCACAATATTTTTTAATATTTTTATATGAAAAATGTCGTTATAAATGTAAAGCGACTGCGAAAATCGTGTTATAGGATCTATAGCGACGATTTTTATATAAAAGTATCATTTTTGGATTTATTGGTTTCCTAAATTTAATTGAGATCTATCTACTTGTGAAAATGGCAATAATACCTTGACCTAAAAGACATTGAATCACTTTTTCACTACTAATAGGAAAGTTTTGTTAAAATAGTCCTGACAAAATATGGTTATGAGTTGGTTTTAGTTTTCAAAATATGGTTATGGTTCTATTTAAGAACTAAAACCATATTAACCATTTTTAATATGGGTTATGTGGGTTGGAACTATATGGTTATGGTTAAAAACCATATTAACCATTTTAAGATATTTTGACTTTTAAACAATTTTTTTTAAAAAATGAAATTAATATATACATAATCACATAATCGTTACTTTTAGTAGGTAGGCAAGAGAGTGGGTGGGTAGGTTAGGTGGAGTGGAGTGGAGTGGGGTGGCGTGGGGGGTGGATAGGGGTAGAGGGTGGGTGGTGTATACATAATCGCTTAATATTATTTTTTTTGAGTGGGAGTGGGAGTGGGAGTGCAGGGTGGGGTGGGTGGGGTAGGGGGGTGGGGTGGGGGTGTATGCAAATTATTTTAATATGAGTTACTTTTAGGAGGGAGGGAGGGAGGAGGAGAGTAGAGGATGAGGGTGGGGTGGGGTGGGGTGGGGTGGGGTGGGGGTGGGGTGATACATAATCACATAATATTATTTTTTTGTGGGTGGGTGGGGGTGAGTAGGGGTAGGGTGGGGGTGGTGGGGTGGGGATAAAGGGGTGATATCATAATCACATAATATTATTTTTTTTCGGTGGTGGTGGGGGTGGGGTGGGGGTGGGAGTGGAGTGGGGGGGGTGAGTGCGTGGGAATGGGGTAAGGAGGTGTGATGATAATCATGGGTTTAACCCGACAGCTTAACCAATTATATCATGTTTCTAAGTTAGAGGAACATGTTTGCAAATATACAAACTGGAGGGTCAATTTTGCATTTTTAGTCTACATCACACAGTACCTTTTAGAGTTTGTTCGGCAGTGAATTACTCCCTCTTATTCATATTAAATGTCTTTTTAGAGTTAAACACACTTAATAAGAAATAACACAAAATGTCTTTTGTATCCCTAATTAATTATTTCTCTCTCCACAATGGTCCATGGAATTGCATTTACTAAGCATATTAAATAGATGGGTAAATTAGAAAAAATATAGTAATATATTATAGAAATCCAAAACGATAACTTATATTGAATAAAATGAAACTCTCCAAAACGACACTTAATATGAATAGGAGGGAGTATAAGTTAGTGAAACAATTTATAAGTCATTTGTCAGTTGTCACTATTCATCTTTTTGGCAATTACTTAATTTTTTTATTTATAAGTTAATTTTTTAAGTCAAAAAAATAAGTAAATATTTGTATCTTATTTTAAAATGACTTATAAGTCATTCAAAATAAGTTAATTTGATAAAATATAATGTCTATTTTGCCCATCTTCTATTTTGTCTCTTTTTTTATTAATATCATTTTTAATATTTTTTAAGTTTAATTTTAACTTACAAATCATTATGAGTCGAACAACTTCGTAACTTGTTTTAACTTAATTTCTAACTTATAAATCAAATTAATTCCTAATACTTTTACTTCTAAGTCACAATTTAAAATCAACTTCTAAAAATACTATTTTTTTTTCTCTTTTCAGTTTTTGGTGTTTGTTAGACTCAGGGGCGGATGGATAGCAAGGGAGGAGCATAGGCAGTTCTTTTTTTTGTTTTTTTTATAGGTAAATTTAAGGGTCAGAATTTATAAGTTAGTAAATTAATGGGGCAGATTAATAAAAAAGTTAATCTCATGGGCGGCAGATTTGACGTAAGAGTTAGATAAAACAGAGGGACAGAGGGTCAACCGGACGAGAGCTCAGAGCTCTTCCTCTGCACTTCTGCTTCACTTGGCCAACGATTTCTCCTCTTCTCAGCCGCGACCTCGTCTCCTCTTCTCATTCAGTCTCTCCCTCGCCCTTTTGCCTTTGCGCATATGAGATTTTGAAGGTAACAAACTTAGGGCTTTTTATTTGATAATTTAAAATTTTTAATTTGTTAGAATTTGTTGTTGGTTGTGGACTTGGGGAGTTGGGTTAAACCCAATTCAATTTATTTGATATATTTGTTGTATTGGACTTGAGGTAGCTAATTAAGGTTTTTTTATTTTGATATTTTTTTTAATTTTTAGGGCTTTTTTTTTATTATAATTTTTCTGTCGTTATATATATATATATATATATATATATATATAGTTCTGATCTCTTGCTTCATATGTATTTGTGCTGCTTTTATGGGTATATTCATGAAGTTTTTGCAATTGGGTGAATTAGAAATTGCTTTAATTTTATGTACAGGACTTATGGATCTTTTGATATTTGATGATTGCGGAATTTAGTGATGCACCAGCACACCATTATCTTAATGTTATATTATACTCTTCTTTGCTATGAGAGCTCAAGCATAAATGGTATTCTAGATGCATATTATCCTGTTCTATTAAATTTTGGAAGCTTTTTGTGTGTGTATGTTTATATGCTGACTGGAGGACCCGGAACTAGATAGTGCATTTGTTTTATGAATTGTAGACTGTATTTTTTTTAATATGTGCCTCATTGATGTAATTTAAAGGAAGACCATAACTGCAACAACTTGAGCACATTATAATTTAATTTTTTTGAATTTGTTGTTTTTGTAAATTGTGAGTTGATTTTAACTATTAGGGTTTGATTTTGTTTGAACATAGAAAGCAAATTTGGTATGAGGCTTTGTGCATACGGTTGAAATTGTAAGTGTTTAGAGAATCATTCAAATTGAACTATAACAAGTAATCGAAGTAAGTTTCTAAATTCTATCTAAATGTTTATTTATTTTGAAATTTCTTTTTTATTTTGGGTTATGATTTATGAATATTTATTTGTTGATGTTGCTACTGCCACGGTGGAGAGATTATTTTCAGCGATGAATATTATTAAAACTACTATTCGAAATCAAATGTGCGATAAATGGTTGAGTGATTGTTTGGTTCCTTACATTGAAAATGATGTATTTGATATTGATAATGAAGCTATCTTAGAACATTATCAAGCTATGAGGTCTAAGAGGATAGCATTGTAATTTGTAAACACTATTATGATTAGTTCAAATTTTCTTTATTTAACTTCAGCAAAAAAATTAATTAAATCCTCGCCTGCTGAGATTTATTCCTGGATCCGCCCCTGGTTCGACTCAAATTGCAGTATCCATTTTCTTCAGCACACTGTAGAGAGATGGTGAAGAGAGAGAAAAGGTTAAAGCTCCAAGAAAGCGGAGGTGATCTTCCAATGGCCCTAGTCTCCTACTACTTTCAGACTATAAGGTGTTTGTTGAAACTCCTCAACCAAGGTCATACCCAAATTGAAATGGATCTCTCTCTTTTTTTCTTAAATTTTGTTATTATCAACTCTATCAAAACTCGATATGGGTATTGTTTGGAGAAGTCGTTCTGACCACTGATAATAATTTGAGCCCATAATTCTTGATCAAAAGTAATTCTACCTGTAGTTACTTGCATAATCCTTTTACAATATCATGCATTTGGGTGACTTTACTTATATTCATGTTGTATGGTACTTTTTTATTTTATTTTAAGGTACAGTGTTTTTTGATTTATAAAACGTATTTTCTATAATTATTTCTTATGCTGGCCATTTAAGACCTGAAAAAGTATGGAAAATTATATACTCAAGTGTGGATGTGTGCTTACCATGAAACTCTTATTGTCTTGCGTTCCACGTACTGGTATCGTTCCGTATCGTAGATTCATAGTACGATAACTAAATTCCTTGTGCATTCTGCCATAGTTAGTGTTCCTGGTGTCAGAATGTACCCAGTGGATCAGCGTTTCTGGTAATCATAGGCGTGTTATGTGGGAGTTTATAGTTAAAGCCAGTGCAGTAGATTCTTATTTAGTTTTCCATTTGTATAATCATCATTCACCTATCTACCAACTTATTTACTACAAGTTATATAGTTAAGGATCCTTGTGAGTTATGACCACATGGTTGAGAACCAAAATACTTGGACAAGAGGCTTTTCTCAGTTGATTTAGTATCGATATTTAGTTTTTTAGATGAATTGGTAATTTGGTATTTTTTACTTGGGCATTTGTGATAATAGTATCTTTTTTGCATTTCCCTCCATCCCATCATGCTACGACATTATTTTGGATTGGTCTCATATTGTAATACTCTGTCATCCAGTCAATTATTTAAATAAAGAACTGTTGTGTAACTAATTTGCACATGTTTAGCTGGTTTCATGTTTGTGTATAACTGTATATCTGGTTGTGTTTTCCATTACCAATTTTTTCATTCTTTAATTTTTTTATGACTGTATTTCTTGGGGTTCAGTCAATTACGTTCTTGCAGTACATATTACTTGCCAAGAAGAAGACAAATGCATTTGACTAAACTACATGATTCTGGATTTTCAGGTAAAAAAAAAGTCAAGGAGAACAGAGTGTTCTGTTGATCTAAAATGCATCATGCAAGCACTTTCACTTTATTGGTTTGCATTGTTAGTTTCACCATCAGCTTCCTGCCATTCAGTAATGGGAACGTGTAAGTCTAATTGAGAGATTGTGTGCTGCGTCTGCTTTGTCAACATCTTTTTAATACAAAAACATGTCATACATGTAGTTCTCTTTATTCACCTCAAATAAATACTTATGCTAAAGAAATTTGCAGGATCAGTAGCAAAATTTTGAATGTTGGGGAGGAGCTACGGAAGGAAACTCTACCACTGAAAACGGGTTCCTGCTTTTACCAGATTCAGGGGCTTAAATCACAGATGTGGTATGAAGTGAAGATATCATATCCAGCTTCTGTATGTCTGTGATATTTTGTTCTTTATTTTTTCAACATTTTCTAGGTGAAAGCTTACTTCATTTCCGTACCTTAACAGATTCCTGCTAGCTTTTCTTTACAACTACAGAGAGATAATTCAGATTTGAGACGCACGCAACAAAGAAAGTTACTCAATACTGAAAAGCTAATTTTCAAGACTGATGACATGGACTCATTTAATTACCAGGTTTGCTTACGCATAGGATTGTCCTAATTATTTTCCTTTTATTATGAATAATTTTAACTAAATTTTTTACTTAGGGTGGAATGTTTGTCCTGGTTACTGTGGAGCCTGAAGGGGTTGTTGCAATACCAAATGGGCAGGAGAGGGAAGACATCATCTTTAATATAGGTAAGTTTTACATTTGAATTTCTTTGAAGTACGTAATTTGATGCTTCAGAAGAACACCAGTGCCTAAATTTGTTACTGCATTAGATTAAATTTCAAACATGTTTATAAAAATACCTACTTTTCTTTCATGGTGCAATTTCATAATGGTTGTGCAAGTTTAGTTTTTCTCGGCATTTCTTTCTCATATTCAGAAATTTATCAGGTGTTGAGACATTTTTCTATGTATCTCATATGTGCGACATTTGCTGATTTATTTTTATGATAAACAGACCAAGATGAGATATGTATAACAGTTTTCAGTTCTTACAGGGATAAATTTTTTTCCTGAAAAAAACAATTGACTTTGAAAAAGAAGTCTTTCTGTTTAGGTTTTAACCCTATTTTCTTTTGCCTCTATTTGTTCCTGTTATATTTGCTTTGCCTTTTCTTTTTCTATTTTATTTGTGTGTAGGGTTGTTAAGTAGTTGTAGTAGTGGTGGGTAGGGTGGTTCTAGAAAACCCTAGCACAAATTCAGTGGCCTGGATAAATCCAATGCCAAATTGGGAATGCTTAATAGTCTTTAAACAGAAATTGATGTGCCTCAATTAACATCATTGCCCTAAAAATTATTGATTCCTTTGACACGTTAAAGTTTTATCAGAATGCCGGGGTATGGAAATATGGATAGAGAGCCCATAACCATACTTTACCAGGCCACTCGTTAACTGTGTCAAGAAGATAATTAATTTGGAAGTGCCTACATAAGTGATGGAGGCTTAGCACATTACTCGCCTGCTTGTCAAGAAGTTATTTTAGCGGTATATATGTGTAGGCTATGTTTGTTTGGAGGGATTCACTTGGAATTGGACTAATAGTCCTTAGGCTATGTTTGTTTGGAGGATTATACTTGAGATTGGACTAATAGTCCATTACCCCTTTTTTGTTTTAAAAATTGGACTATGGACTATTAATCCTATGCCATGTTTGTTTACAAAGATTATAATTCATGAGATTATAATTTCAAGACTATTAATCTTAGGATTAAATAGTCCTAGTCACATGTTTGTTTTTTATGAGATTATTCATGAGATAATTTAAAATAATCCCATGTTATGTTTGTTTTTTCCATGATTAATTAAAAGATTGGATAAAAAAATATCGTTTGGACTATTATACCCTTACCACTAATACAATATTTAAAACTATAATTTAAACTTTTTTATACATCAAAAAATGAATCAAAAAATGATAATCTCATGAATTTGTTGTATTAGAATCACCCGTAGAAACACTTTAAGCTTCCTCTTTAACTAACTCTTCCACTACATCACTAGAAGCCTCAACATGTTACCCTGTAGCTCTATCCTTACCAAAAATTTGTTGTCAGTCCTCGTACCATGTCAGTGGCTTGTTCCGCAACTTAATTATATCAGGATCTTTCTACACAAATAAATAAAATCAAAATAAAGTCAATTTCAAATATTTTCAAACTCAAAATTTACATGAATTCATGTAATTTATGTCAATACAAATATGAATAACATAAACTACTTACTACTAGTCAAAGCTGATCCAAGCTTACTGTGTTATAGAAGGTACCGTGAATATTTTTGAGCAAATGCTATACCGTGAATATTTACTATTTTGAAACTAAATTGTTGTCGTTCTATGTTTTATTCAAGTATAGTCTGCCTACTGGAATTTGTTAAGCTGCACCAGGAAGCAGGTAGCTGGACATAACCCCTGGTACCCTAAGCATTAATACATGTACATATATATATTGATGTTCTTTACTATATTAAAAACATTGATATTTAAGGTAATGGTATTTGCAGCAATAATATGGATTAAAAACATCATGCCAAAGCAATACAATATAAATAATCACAACTGCAGTAAATCGGCATCCTCTTAACTCAATTTAACTAACAACATAAATATTTAATGACAAGTTTGGTTTAGTCACTTTTTAGTATAGATAAATTTACAGCAAGAGTCGTCTTCTAATAAAATTAGAATTTTATTGAACCTTATACCCTTCAACCTATGGTTTCTCAAATCACCAAATTCAGCATATATCAGCGATTTGTTATTTTAACATACAGGTAGCATGCTGCATCAAAAATATTGATACCAATTACCAAATATAGGTGCAGAGAAAATTGATCACATACAAAACTCTGAATAAGAAAACAGTAGATTAAACAGAAGGAAAAATTCATCATCAGAAAAACTTGACTCAACCCTGTGACAATGAAATATGGAACAGCTTCAATTTACTGAATGTGCAACTATGAAGCAACAACAACAATAAACTTGACTCACCCCTGTTATTTTGTTTTTGGGTAAATTCCTGGATATGTTGAAAGCATGTTTTTCACCTATTACAATTGGTTAAGTTTTTGTTGTCAAACTTTGATATGGTCATGTTGTTGTACAAAATCACACATGCACAAAATCACACACCAATCTGATATGTTTAAGCAAGTTTCAGACATAAAATATAAGATTTGATCCATCACATTATATATGCTTAATAAGAGAGCATAAGAATCTGTAGTAAAGTTCCTGATTCCCCACAAATTCCTCCTAACAATTGTATCTTACCCGGCAGGCAGTGCCCAAAAAAGCAAAATGCTAAATTAAACAATGTTTAAAAATCTTGTTAAAGAATCCATAATGCCTTCCTAAAAGGCGAAGCAAAATTCTTAAACAATTTAAATCAGATTCTTCAATAAGTACATGTGAATAAAGTCCCCCTTCAATCATGCATTCCATTAACCAATAACCATATATTCCCCTCAAATCCCAAGCAAAGTATCACAACTAGCTTCCATCAAAACAAACTCTCTTTAATTTTCCACAGCCACACAGCCACACAACCACACAGCCACACAGCCAGCCATGGCTCAATTCCTCTTCACCATTATTGTAACAATTATTATATTATTTTCCACTAGCTTTAAGCTATGGCCATTCCAATACTTGCCGATCCTATTGCGGCTTTGCCTTTTAAAAGCATCAAGCAATTTTAACATGAAAACAGAGTGTACAAAAATTGACTAGCAAATTCAAAAAAACTATTAACATAAGTTCATATAAAATCTGAAACAAAACCAAAACTTGAGTGTCAAAATTGAAGTTGAATTAGAAACCTAAATTGGTCATCATTAAAACCCTAAACTTAAATTTCAGAATAAAAAGTTGAAATCAGAAAATTTTAAGACATGATTTCTTAATAAAAGGTTCAAATCGGTGTATTCAGAAGGAGAAATTTTTTTTACAACTATATAGATCTTAATTCCACACAATTTAATTTCAAATCTTAAATTAAACGAATACAAAATAAAATTATACAAACCTAGCTGAAGAATGCATATTAGAAGAAAGAGAGATGAAGGATTCTCACCAGAAAAATTAATTTGAACAAAAGAATCCTTCGAGGGTGGTTGTTGCCGCCTAGGGAGAAGAGACGAGGAGAGGACAAAAAGAGATCGTATATTCAGACTGATAAATGGATAGAATATGATATTATGTTCATTTTAGAAAAAGGTTTGAGGTTAATTTTGTCTAAAAATTTTTAGTTTCAAATGGTAGGGATTATAATACGTGGTAGAATATAGTAGCTCAAATTTTTAAAAACAAATAAGACAATATCTGAAGTGTAATTCTTATAAATAAACATACCCTAGGATTTAAAAAGGACTTGGGAAGAGGTACTATTTAACACCTATCCGGCTATCCTTGCCGTGTATTGTAGTCCCATCATTTGGGACTAACCATATTTGGACGAAAATAACCCTAGCCTTTTTAAAATACGTCCAACCAGTATTAACCTATACCAACACTTCTATACCCCGGAACTTGTTCTCTCTGCTCTCTCCCCGATAACTTCTCTCTCTCTCTCTGTGGTAACTTCTAGTACTGTTTCGTTAACTTCTCCTTTTCAGTTATTGAATTTATTTCCATATTTTATACTTTCAAAGAGTAATTAATAAATTTCTTTTTCAAATATATGAAAATAATATTTTCCTCCTTAATATATAATTAAATTCTAAATAATTGATTACAACAACAATAGCTATTTGAGAATTAATAACTTTGTAACAGTTATGTTATATTGGCAAGGATATAATATTCTAATCATAGGATTATTTTAAGTTATTTCATATTTAATTCTTCCAAACAAACATGTGATAAATGATTAAATAGTTGTAGGATTAATAGTCTTGATGGGTTGGGTATATATAATCCCCGCAAACAAACATGGTCTGAATGTATTTTGAAGTTTAGGGATTTAATGGGGTCGACAGGTTTCAATCAAATTTGAGTTTTGTCATTAATCCCTGTTAAGCTACTTGCTCCAGAATCATAGTACATTTTTGGTTCAAATGATGCAATAATTTTTGTATCAACCTTTTCATATAATCTTCTAATAATTTTTGGTTCATCTTCTTGACAGTTTGTGATGAACTATTGCTTGGAATCCCCCACAAAGCTTGGTGGGTAGTAATCCTGGTAATTATTTGCTTGGGATTGGCACTAGTGATCCCATCTTTTCTTCCATCATATCTGCTGCAATCGGATCCAAGCCCAGGGTTAACCGAAGAGATTACTTCCAAGGATTCTTGAGTCGATTATAGTTTTCAGATTTCATTTGGCAATTAAGATTGGGGATGTGAGTAGATGTTGAAGCTCAAACTAGCATTAGAGGCTTCTAGCAACAATTTGATAGCTAGCCATTCACAATTAAAGTTTTTTTCTTAACTTGCTTTTTTTTACGCATATAGACTTTTAAGCTTTCATGCTGGATTTATTTTTAGCCTACCCCAACTATAGTTTGGGTTAAAAGAAGTCGTTGAGTTGAGTATTCTTTCTGCACTCAAAATATTCTATGAGAGATTTTTTAGGGATAGAGGGAATAGTTTTTGTTTTCCTTTGCTTAAAATGCAGAATTTCCTTCTGTTTATCTGTTTGTGACATTTTTGCCCATGAATTCCAGTATTAGTCAAGAGACTCCCTCAAGGTATAATTAGTAGTTTAAATGCGTCTTATTGAGTCAATTTTACAGTATTAATTATACCTTAAAAAACTTAAAAAGGACAGATTTTATACTAATAATTACAACTTGAGAGAGGGGTCTGTTAATTAGCTAAATTCATACACTAGATTCATACCCTTCCATTACATTTATAATTGAAATCGATACCGGTCAATTAATTTATTATATTAAATAATATAATTTTTACCCAACACTTTTTTGATTTTTCATTAAAATTTCAATGGATGGACTGTAAAAATGTTTTTACAATTCTATTTTTTTTGTAGAATTGATCATAATACCATTAATTATTTATTAATATATTTTGATCATTACTAACAAAATTATTAAGATAAAATAATTAATATAGGATAAAATTTGAGAAAATGTGTAATGGAGAAGGGGAGCCAAACACAATCATAGGAGACAATTTAGCATCTTTGTCTTTCCCTTTCATGAAGCAAAAAACTGCAGGCTTCAATTATGTCAAAAAAGACTTCCTCAATGTATATAATTAGTAGTGCAAAAGTGTCTTACTGGGTCAATTTTGCACTAATAATTGTAACTTAACAGAGGAGTCTGCTAATTATCTAACTTCATAAACGAAAACCGACAAGCAAATCAACCAAAATCCTGCAATAGGGTTTTTCCCACTATACTCGACCTCCTCGATTTATAAATGCATCACTGACTGTCAACCTGTCAACTCGTTGAACTACTTATTTTTCACAAAACGTCATAAATTCCGTCTAAATAAGTTGACTTTTAACTGAAAAGAGTAGGAGAATCAAAATCAAATGGCATTAAATAAAAGATGAAGCAAAAATAATTATTTTCAAATTGCCTTCTGGCAAGACTCATGACTGTAATACAATTGAATATGGCCACCAGGCCCACCAACCAGTAACTTATGAAGAGCCACAAATTATGATTGCTAGAGATCTATATCAAATAATTGTAAGGAAAACTAGAACATTACAAAGATTTCTACTGGTAAGTACTAGTAAGGATGAGAGTAAAATTAATAGCTATAACTCTAAATTTCTTCTACGAACCTGAAACAATCGACTGGTAAGATACATTTCACAAATTCAAGGTCTGGCTAATATCTCTGGGAACCAATGATGGCATGACGCAAACTAGGTTGTCATGAAGCTCAGGAAGCCATCAAAATCACAGTATCATATAGAACCTCCGGTGAGTGGTGTGACACTTGACTAAATCCAAGCAAATAAATATATGATAATTGGCAGGACACCTCCACTTGAAGTCCATATATACAATATAACTGGCTGACCATCTAACAACTGAGAGAGAGAAAAAAGTTCATGGTTTCGATTGGGTAAAACTAGACTCCTTAATAATGACTTTGCAGTCATGCACTTGTAGGAGAAGCCTGATACTGATCTGTCACCACATTGTTGAATTTTCCACTAGACCGCCCAACTTTGAAACTGCCATACCTTACAGGTTTTGGTTGAAAAAGAGAACTGAGTGTCTGCTCCAATGACTGAGCAGTGTACTTGGCATATTTGCTAGCACTTGCATCTTGTTCAACTAGTGGTCCATAGTTCTGCATGTAGCTTCGGTAAACAGGCACAATTGCCTGCACAATAAGCTGGCATGTCTTCTCCCGAAGTTCTTTTTCTGACAAAACCCAGTTCGAGTGCTTCTTATACATGTCATCAAAAGCTTCATTGAAGGTTTTTAGTCTTTTCTTAACAAGATCACGAGCAGTAGCACGCCCCCCAGAGAAGAGAATCAATCCTTCCCTACTTAACAGTGCCGGAAGCTTCTGCCAGCTATCCTTCAAGTAGATAGCAGAAAAGTACTCCTTGTATTGTTCATGTTCCCTTAACCAAGAATCTCCCAATAGGCTCCCCAGCTTTGTGCCTTTTAAATGCTTGTATAGGTGCCAATGATTGTTCATCATGAAAAGATACGACAAAAAAACATCGTTATATGCCTTTGACCATGTCTCCAAATTCAGCTCAATGGATTTGATTAGATTGAGAAGTTCATCAATAAGGAGTCTCTCTTGAAACTGTTCATGCTTCCAACTCCGTTCAATAGCCAGTGCTTGTGTCAGTATTGGCTTATAATCATCCCCAAGAAGCCTATTACAGTAATCAGTGATGAAACTCACCAGTCTTGGAACACTACCATCCGCAGGAGGTGGACTTTGCCTCTGCAATTCCACCTGAACTGAGAGTTCCCAGAATATTTCACAAGCTCCTTCAATCACCCTCTTGATGAGATCTCTAGTAAGATTTTGAATTTCAGCACACGCTTCACCACCAAAAAGCCGGTTGAAATCCAACCTTAGCTTATTCAAAGATGCAAAAATGTCTAACAGCTTCAATAGCTTTATAGGATCCTTTTTACTCTCTGTAACTGTTTTGCCGAATTGAAGGAAAGCGAGAATACCTGCCTGGGCAGCTATCTTAGCAAAACAGCCCCTCCACACATCTAATCCCATTCTCTCAAAGACATCGTTACAAAGTTTGTATTCAGCCTCAAATAGATGCTTCACGGCAAACTCCAAATGCTTACTCCACTGAGCTATATAACCCTCTATACTCTGCACATTATTAAACTCGGAAATTGATATCTCAAGGTAATCCAAATTGAGTGCCTGCAAACTTGCTCGAACATTTGAGCTACGAACTTCAACATAAATAGAAATGCAGTTTTCAAGTCTGTCATTAGCAATTAATCTCCCAAGAATAGCCTGCAGCTTGTGAATAACAGGAACTGGTAATGGGGAGGGCGCAATGCAGGCTTGTTCTCCAAGAGAAGATGGTGAGGACATAGGCAGAGGAACACTGTTTTCTGTTAATAGCCGACGAAATTCTTTCTCCAATCTGTTCAACGCAGCCTCAAGTAGCCCACCATCAAGACGGCCCTTTTCCTCATTACTCTGCAATTCCCTAAGATACTTCAGAGCCTTCTTCAAATTCGATATGTACCTCTCGTCTGCAACCATATAGTCCTCCAAGTACTCCACAATATCATCCAACCACTGAATCGCCATCCCACAATTATCCCCCAAAAACCTCAATGCCTCTTCGAGCCTCTTAAGTACAGAAAGATATCCAGAAAGATCTGATTGGGGATCAGATAACGACTTCTCGAGCCCATGAATGGCATCAAAAACCTTAAGAACTGCCGCTGCAGGAACAACGGCTTGATTTATGTGACCCCCAACATCATCAAGTGCTTCCTTTTGTGCACGAATTGGCGAACCATGCTTCCAAATAAGGTAGCCTCTGCTTGATGTCATCTAACCTAGGCCCAGCTTTCGCAAGAGATGCCCCTAAAGCTTTTGATTTCTCTAAGCTAATCTTCAACAATTTCCTTGCAGATACCAAATTCTCAGTACCTTTCTCCACTGAATCCATTCTTATATCAAAGCCCCAATGCCAGAAATCACAAAATAGGTCAAAAAAACTTCTTGATTCACAAAACCCACAAATTTTCTCACTTCATAAAGCACCAAAAAAACACCTTTAAATTCAAAGTTATATTTTTTCTTAATTGGTAAGCAATCTGGGTTCCTACATCAAAACCCTGATCCTAAAAATCACAAAACAACTCAACCCACTCCTTAATTCACAATACCCACAAATTTTCTCACTCCAAAAGCTTAAAATTATCATTTTTAACTGGGTTCTTGTAGAAATGGATCTCCATTTTTTCTTAACTAAACTTCACCCAATCGCAACTACCAAATTGATGACCAAAAGTAAATAGAAAAACAACGATAAAGCACAACAACAAGTCAACTAAGAGAAAATTAAAGAGAAAGAGTGATGCTTAACACTGAGCAAATCACAAAGTTTTAAGCAAAAAGTTGAATACTCACCTCGTATATACTGAATCAGGGCTTAGATATCAAATGGGGGATATACTCCAGAGAGAGGAAGAGGAGAGAGGAGAAAACATAAACGCCCTGTCTGTGTATAAAAAACTGCATAAAAAGAAAAAAGAGAAAGTTAGGAAGTTGCTTAGTATCTGTCACTTAATATAATTATTTTTTAGGGTTAGTGCAAAAATATTAAAAAAATAATTGTATAATATTAAATATAATATTAAATATTTATATTGTCTTTTTATTGAAAAAAATATTGTTATTTATTGAGTAAAAAATAATAAATAATATTAAAATTAAACAATTAATATTTATTTGAAATTAAAATGTCATATAGTAAAAGACAAAAAAAACTTCTCTAAACTGTTTTATATTGAGGTAGGGAGGGAGTACATCTTAAAGGATAGCAAAAAAATAGGTGAAAATGATAGGAAATACAAATACTACCACTTTATTCTTATAAAACTTTTCATTTTAAAATGAGAAAATTCGATTGAAAAAGTAAAATGAGTTAACTAAAATTTATTTAATTTAAATATTATTTTAAAAACAAATAGAATATTTAATTTATTCTTGAACGAGGATAAATTTACTACTCCATTCGTCCTTCTAACACTACGATACTGAGTTTTAAAATTGACAAAAAAGGAATAATTTTTTTTTGATAGTCCATTTTTTTGTCTAATTTCTTTATTATTGAGTTTTTTAATGAACGAAAAAAATGGAATGAAAAAATGGTCATTTTACTTATCAAACTTTTTCGTCTAAAAATAGACAAATTTAGTCGAAAAATTAAATAACAAGAGGGTCACCTTTTGTAATCCCTATTATATCTTCTAGTTTATAAACATAATAAAATTAATTTTATTGCACAGTAATGAATAGTAAAAATTAAAATTTTCTGTCCGTGATTTCGTTCAAAATTTTACTGTTCATCCGTGATTAAATAGTTCCATTCACCTATAAATAGGATGCTTAGTTAAGAAATGAAAATCACACCAAAATTAAAAAATTCTTCTTCTATAATATTGTGCGTATTTTTTTTGAGCATAAAGATACTTTGAGTGTAGCAAATAGTCCAAGTTTTCTTTAAGAATATCTCTACTATACCAGTCGGAATTACTCTCCTACTAAGATAATGGATATTATTTTCGTTCAATATTCGTAAGAAATATTATTTTCTTTCATACTCTATAGTATGTAAGTAATATTATTTCGTTTCATTCTCTTAAATCTATACTTATTTTGATAAGTATTGCTTCTATACTCCCTCAAATTAATAGAATATCCTTGAATTTTGTGTTTCATCCAGTATCGTTTCAATGAAATATTTTTCTGAATTTTCTTATTAAATTTTAATCTTTTCATGTATGTACTATTCTTATTCAGAAACTATTCACCTTGAAAGTCTTATTCATGATAAAATTGGTTTCTTTTCTGTCCAAATTATTTTTGATACATGAATATCATTCTTGAATTTTACTCCATAATTAATTATCATGTTGACTATTTGGACATTCTTAAACTCTGGATAAATTGAATTATAAATATTTAATATTTATCCTTGATCTTACTTGATTGATTTCTTATATCATTGTCATAATTCTCATGCTTATATTGTGGTGAAAGTCATCTTTGGCCCGTAGTACATAGATAGGCTGTTGATTGGTATGATTATGACCAAGAATTGTGTATTGGTATAATCATGACTTGTACAGACAAATGATGTGATGAAAGTCCTCTTTGACCTGTAGTGCATAGATGGACAAGTGGTTAGTATGATCATGACCACTGGTGATACTAACGAATATCCTTGGCCCGTAGTGCATGGATAATTCATGGATGTAAAATATTTATTGAGTTGTGTTACAGAGATAAAATATTGATGATAAACTTTTAAATCATAGAAGATATTAGACATCATGTTCTACTTGACTCTTCTAATGGATTGCTTGTTCCGCTGTAATTGTTGATCTAAACTTGTTGTCTATTGTATTCTATCAGATTTTACACTATTGAAGATTAATGATAATTTATTCTACATTATCTTAGTCATAATATTCTATACTGGGCTAGTTGAGCTCACCCTTTTCTTTCATTGTTCTCTTCAGAAAATAAAAATATAGCTGAGACTAGTCGGGAAATGGAGCGATGATCCAAAATGGTGGCTTTAGTAGTCCTCACTATTCTATAAAATAGTGTGATAATAATTGTAATGAGGACTTATTTTGAGTTTAGATATTGTCTACGAGACAATATTTGTATTAAAATTCACAGCTTACATTTTGTCGTATCTTACACGACAGTTGATAATTGTATAAATTAAGTTTGTATTTGAATTCTGTACCATGTATTTGGCGACTCAGAATGGGTTGTATGGACCTATTTTGGGGGCGTCACACTTATACACTTATATATATATATATATATATATATATATATATATATATATATAGGTTCCCATCCGTGGCAACCCGATTGCCACAGATACTATTCCAGCAACCATAATCTACACCGTTGATCTCAATTTGGATGACATGAATTAAAGGTAATTTCTCATCTGCCGCTACAGGCTGTAGCTAGGTATGATCATTCGGTTATAACCGAACCGAATAGCCTATTCGGTTATAACCAAAAATTGAAATTTGTACAATTTTAATATCCGAATAAGTAACTGAATTACCTAATTAACAAATTATCGAATTTACTATTCGGTTGTTCGGATAATAACATAAATTAAGATCTGAGGGTTTTGAGAATTCAAGATCGAGAGCAAATTTGAGATCAGGATTCTGAGAGATCGATTTGGTGAAAGAAGATGATAGTAGACTGTCGATTTGGTGAGAGAAGATGAGAGACGAGAGCATATTTTATAATAATAGTAGTAGATGAAGATGACAGGTTCTCCAAGATCTGATCTCATTTCATTCCAAGAGCAGACTATCGATTTTGTAATATTAAAGAAGATAAGAGATGAGAGCAGACTTTGCACCACCAAATGAGAGATGTTTACCGCCACATATTTTGTAATATTAGAGAAGATGAGAGATGTTTACCGCCACAAATCTGGACAAGAACGACGGAGGAATATTAGAACCCATTTTCTCCTCTAGTATTTTTCGAATTGCTTCTTCTAATCTCTTTGCAGTTTCCTCTTGTTGGCGCCTAATAATACAAGATTAACAATCAAGTGCAAACGTGGCAATCAGTGCAATAACAAAGCAGGTAGACTAAATATCTATGAATTAACAAATGCGGTAGATTTTTATATTTCGGTTATTCGGTTTAACCGAATAACTAAGAATCAAAACTGAACTCGAACCCGAAAAGTGAAAATAAATTCGTATATAACCGAATTATAAAAAATAACTGAATAATCGAAATAATTCGGTTAAAAAAATTCGGTTTAGTTCAGTTATTCGATTTTATCCATTTTTTGCTAAGTCCTAACTGTAGCGGTAGAACAATTAATTATAACAGCAACAAAAATGACAAGATTGTCCCCCAATAAATTAATTCCCTACCACTACAACATGTAGCGGCAACCCTTTTTGCCCTTTGCCTTTTGCTTCGAAAGAATCAAATTGTTAGAAAGTTATACATAGTTTTCTAACTCCCAATTATTAATTGATATATATTGTTTCATTTTATAAAATTTAATGATATATATATTATTATTTTAATGACAATACGTATATAAAATAAGGATAAATATATCATTTAGTGGGGTCCACTAGTATAAAAAAAGAAAGAATAATTATGTAAAATTGTGTGACAACTAAGGATAGACTTGAATTTTTTTATTATCTTTTTTCTATTTTACGTTTCTTAATTTATATGAAAAAAATGTACTTAAAAGACATTTTTTAGAAGACGGAAGGAGTATCATTTTTAATTTAGTCTCTCTTTTCTTTTCTCGTCATATTTTCATTTGCTTTATTATAACAATTTTAATCCTTTTATGTCTTTCCCACCAAAACATAACATAGAAGGTAAAAAGAAAACACGCCCTCAACTAAGGCTGTAAAGGAGCCAAACAGTTCGGGCTCGACTCGAAAAAATATGAGCGATACTCGGATTCGTTAATAATATGATCCAAATCTGAAGCATTAAATATAGTTCGAATAAAAATATGAGTAGAATCTGAGTAAGGTTATATTCGACTCGTTTAAGATTCAAACTATTCAAATTCTTGATTGTGATTCGATACATACTCGGTTAATACATATTTGATTAGATGTTCAATATATTCTCTTATATTATATACAAATTTATATCAAATTAGGATAATTAGTTATTATTTTGTTTTATTTTTAATTTTAATTGTGATTTTATATTTGTAAAGTGTAGTAATAAATATATTTTCTCATTTCTAAGTAAAATAACAAATTCAATTTATAATTATATTTATTATAAAACTAGTTATTATGTGGAGACTCGAATTCGAGCTTGAATTTGAAGCTCGCGGGTAGTTTGAATAAATATTCGAGTCGAGTCCGATCTAATTCGAGTAATAAATATTCGACTCGAGTCAAATCTGAGTAGAATTTTTCAAATATAATTCGAATTCGAGTCGAATTTGAGTACGAATTTATCATTTCAAGTCAAATTCGAATAGCTCTCTATTCGCTCCGGTTCGACTCGTTTACACCCTTATCCTAAACTAATTATTGATGGGAAAATAGGTAAATTAAAGCATTAGAAATGGAAAGAAAAGAAAAGACAATTAATTTATGATCTTTTGATTTTATTTATTTATTTATTCTCTTTTCTTAATTTCATTTTTATCTTAAATTGTATAAAAATATACAAAATATCTTTTATGAAATATATATATATATAACGATACTTTTATTATAAAAATATTAAAAAGTGTTGTGGAAATATCAATTTCATTTAGAAAACATGGTTACGAAAATCATAAAAATGTGTATAAAATGCAAATATAAATGTCCATATAATAAAGGGCTAATATTATTGGCCTAGAGTCATTGAACATGTAGTATATATGTGTTACACCCCCAAAATAGGTATACATCACTCATTCTGAGCTGCCAAATACATGGTACAGAAACAAATATAACTTCATTAATACAATTATAGTGCAAAATACGACAACACATATATACTGTGAGTTTGAATGCAAATATTGTCTAATAGACAGTATACAAACTCAAAAGGAGTCCTCATTACTATTATTGATACACTATTTTACAAAATAGTGATGACTACTAAAACAATTATCCTGAGTCATCACTTCATACCCCGACTAGTTCATGTTATGTTCTCACCTCCTGAGAAGAAAAATGGAACAAAAAGGAAAATGGTGAGCTCAACTAGCCCAATAAAGAATATTATGACTAAGATAATATACAACAAATTATTATTAGTCTTTAACAGGAAAAAATCTGATATAATAGACAACAAGTTTTAGATCAACAACTGCAGCGGAAACAACAATCCATTAGAAAAGTCAAGTAGAGAATGAATTCTACTATCTTCTAAGATTTAAAAGTCCATCATCAATATTTTATCCCTGTAACATCAATCAATATACATCTTGAATCAAATATTCATCTTTGCACTATATGCCAAAGATATTCATTTGTATCACTAGTTGGTCATGTTCATCTCAACACGTGTTCATCTTTGCACTACGGGCCAAAGATATTCATCAGTTAATAATTCATCTTTGCACTACAGGCCAAAGATATTCAGTAATATCATTATTTAGGGCTGAGGATGATGAAAAATATCTTAAAGAACACGAATCCAGTGAGATAAAAGATCAAAGATTAGGGATTCGTACTTTAGTTTATCAAAGTTCAAAAATACCTTATAATAATCAATTTTGGAGCAAAATTCAAGAATAAAGATCATAACATGGATACAATCAAAGATAGTAACCACAATAGACAACTTGGACAAAGAAAGAAAAATTTTATTTTTACGTGAATAATCTCAGATATCGTGATGTGACGCCCCCAAAATAGGTATACATCACCCATTCGAGTTGTCAATACATGATGCGTAAACAACTACAACTTTATTATTACAATAGTAAAAGCGTGAGTTTGAATACAAATATTATCTTCAGACAATATATATACTCAAATAAATCCTCATCACATTTATTGATACATTATTTTACAAAATGGTGAGGACTACTAAACAACTCTCTCTAGAACTTTCATTCCATACCCAAACTAGTACTTTCATTTATATTCTCGCCTCACGAGAAGAAAAATGGAACAAAAGGGAAAGGGTGAGCTCAACTAGCCCGAAGAAAAGAATATTATGACTAAGATAATATACAACAAATTATCGTTAGTCTTCAACAGGAAAAATCTAATAGAATACAATAGACAACAAATTTTAAATCAATATTCGCAATGAAATAATAATTCATTAGAAGAGTTAAGTAGAGAATGCAAACTACTATCTTCTATGTATGAATTTAAAAGTTCATCGTCTATCTTTTATCCTCGTAACATCAATCAATATATATCTCGGAATCAAATATTCATCTTTGCACTACTGAGCCAAAGATATTCATCATTAATCATTTCATCTAAACACTGTTCATCTTTGCACTACGGGCAAAAGATATTCTTGAAAATCATTCATCTTTGCACTCTGGGCCAAAGATATTCCATAATATCATCATTTAAGACCGAAGATGATGAAAAATATTTTTAAAGAAAGCGAATCCGGTGAAACAAAATGACAAAGATTAAGGATTAAGGATTCAGTATTTTTGTTTTATCCACGTCCAAAAATACCTCAAAATAATCACGGTGGTGTAAAATTCAAGAATGATCAAAACATGGATACAATCAAAGCTAGTATCCACAATAGATATTTTAGAAGAAAAGGAAAATTTTCATTTTTCGATGAATAGTCCATGATTCATGAATAATAATCAGATATCGTGAATAGTCTTAGTACACGTGAATAATAACTCAGACACCAAAAGTTTCAAATTTGATAAAAACTTCAGATCAATATTTCAAAGATAATGATATTGAAGAAATAATATCATTCTGAAAAATAATAATATCCTTACCTCGAAAGATTAGTATTTAAATTTGGAATATCGGGTATAGTCTTTGAAGGAACTTGCACCGTCTAACAATACTCAAAGTATACTCAAAATACTCACAAGAATACACTCGATAATATAGAGAGAAAACTTGATTTACGGTGTGATTTTCAATTCTAACCTAAGCACCCTATTTATAGGAAAATGTTTAGAACACCAAAGCAGAAAATTTAATAAAATATTAATATATATTATAAATTTCCTTAGCCCACCTTTGAAGATCTGATTTCAGCAATTAATATCACATCTTAGCCCACTTAAATGCAAAAAAAAACGTTTTTCTTTAAAATAATAATTAAAACTTTCAAAAATCAATTATTTCGGAGCTTCGGAACTTCAATAATTCACAATAAATAGCCCTTTTATCAGAAAATTCGAATCTCGCAATTTTGTATATGAAATTCAATTCTCTACAACTTTGCAGAAGAAAATTTTTCCAAATTCCAAATGAAATTGAATGAAATCCACAAAGCGGGTGATTTTACAAATTTATAATCAAATTTCGATCAATAAATGGGGTCCACAGACATGTTTAACATGTTTTAAACATTTATTGCAAACAAAATACTCTTCCTCCTCGTATACTCATGTATCCCACATTCGTTGTAAAAATATCACCATTATTATATTATTAAAATATAATAATATATTTAAATGAATTATTTTATCGAGAAAAGATAAAATTTCAATTTTCAACAATTGTCACATTAAAAATTTTCTCCATCTATATCCACATAAAATCAATATTTTTCTCATCATATGAATCAATAATTAATTATTCACAAATAATATTACTGAATCACAATATGTAAACCGCAGGCGGTTCAGAGAAGAGGGGCTTTCAATAAGAATTTCTCTTACTTCTTGGCGCATGATTAGGTGACCAAACCTCTCCTTAGATGAACTTTCTAGACATTGCCAATAATGTTATCTAATAATATTATTCAGGATAATATGAATTATTGCTTCGATAATGAAATATCTTTGTGTAATGACAATTATTGAAACAACAACAATATAAAATATCAACACAGTAATTATTAAATCAATAAAATATTGAATAAGAATAATTCGTAACCATTATTGAGTAGTGCCTTCTCACGTAAGAATCAATAATTGGTGCAATACCGCAGTGTCTTCTTGTGTTTTAACCACCGAAAGTATTTTAACAAAGATTAACTGCAGAATAACTACTTCTGTAGTTATTTTTAAACCACTTATATTTGTCGTTTTTTTTCATGCAATCGCTTTCAGTTATGGGGCCCACAAAATCTTTGTCTTGGTAAATGCGAATATTCCACGACGAATAAAGAATATTCCACGACCAAACGAATATTCCCCGACAACAATGAATATTTTATAACCACTTGCTTATTTTGAAATATTTGCGTATTTTACCCATAACTATTCACATTAATCAAATCAACCCTTACTATTTCAAAATAATAAATAGAAAAAATTAAATTTCATTAATAATAAGTTGGGGTCTTACACGTGAATAGTAACCCCGACATGAAAAAAGTAGAAATTTCACAATAAAATCCATACCCATATTTCGTTATAATGATATTGAAAGAATAACATCATTATTAAGAAAATAACATCCCTTATCTCAAAAGAACAGTACTTCCGGCTGAAATATCAAGTATAATCTGAAGCAAACTTGCACTGAATAGCAACTCACAAAGTATTTAAATACTCACAAAATACGCTTGATAATATAGAGAGAGAAAGCTTATGATTCTGGTGTGATTTTCAATTCTAACTAAGCACCCTATTTATAGGAAAATGCTTAGAACGTCATAGCAGACAAACTTGCTACCTGATGGCTTTACCTGCTACTATTCACGCCCACTATTTTTGAAATAAAATTTCGACACATTTTTTCACCAACCAAAAGTGGGGCCCACTCATGTTTTTTGTGACGCCCCCAAAATTAGGTATACGTCACCCATCTTGGGTCGCCACTTAATGGTACATAAATTCAAATACAACTTACTAATATAAGCGTAGGTATGCAATACGACATAAAGCGTGAGTTTGAATACAAATATTGTCTACTAGATATTATACAAACTCAAAAGGAGTCCTCATTACAACTATTATCACACTATTTCACGAATAGTGAGGGACTACTAATCTATCCTCCGGACCATTACTCCGTCCCCGACTCGTCGTCCAAATTTATATTCTCATTTCACGAAGAGAACGGTGAAAGAAAGGGTGAGCTCAACTAGCCCGATGAAGAAATATTATGACTAAGATAATGCGAGAATAAATTATCATTAGCCTTCAACAGTGTTAAAGCGATAAAATACAATAAACAACCGGTTTAAGCTGCGGTGAATATCTGATCCATTAAAAGAGTCAGTAGAAAATAAAGTCTACTATCTTTTAGGTTTTAAAAGGTTTTCATAAATTTTATCACTAAGACTCGGTTTAATGAATAAACCACAATATCTAATCATCCTGTACCCACGGTCAAGGATTTTCATCAAATTATCAATGGTCGCATCATGACTATCCAAGAATCACCCTAGTCATAATCATA
Source organism: Panax quinquefolius (assembly GCA_020205615.1). Lineage (NCBI taxonomy): Eukaryota > Viridiplantae > Streptophyta > Magnoliopsida > Apiales > Araliaceae > Panax > Panax quinquefolius. Next base: position 84,257,144 of record CM035174.1, on the reverse strand, counting down.
CCAAAAACTATCCATCATTTTGCATTCTGTGCCACCGAGGACTTTTATCACATCATTTATAACAAGCCATGATTATACCGAATGATCCACGGTCATAATCATACTAAGTTCATCTATGCACGTAAGCCAAAGATAACATAATATAACATGAGGATGATGACAATGACATAATAATTCAATAAAACAAGTTCAAGAATTATTTTATCCAGGAATTAGTAACGTCAAATTGTCAACAAGATCTTTGTTTTATAGAGTAAAATTCAATAATGATCGGAAGAATATTTCCATGAAAAGATCTTTGGATGAAACGCAAATATCGAGGATATTCTACTAATTTCATGGAGTATAGAAGTCAAAGTTTTAACCAATTTGGGTATAATAAAGAATGGAATAACAAAAGAAATCACCGTGCATGCGGTACTTGATGTACAAAGTTATTCAACAACAAAATAATAATAATGAAACGGTCGGTGAAATTCAATTGCAAGCGGGATGATCCAGCGGAATAATAAATCTTGAATAATAAACAATGGAACCGGTCAGGTGTAAAACACCTGCATGAGGATATTCCAATGAGAATAATAAATGCGGAATAATAAACAATGGAACCGGTCCGGTGTAAAACACATGCATGAGGATATTCCAAGAGAATAATAAAGAATGGAATAATGAGAAAAAAATCACCAAGTATGGGGATTCAGCGTATCTGAGTTATTCCAATGAGAATAAATAAGAATGGAATAATATAAGGATTTCACCAAGTATAGGGTATCCATGCGTACAAAAGGTTATGTATAGGGTATGCCACTTTTACGGAGTTATTCAATGAATAATAATGAATGGAATAATGAAGTTCTCTTCATGAATAAGAAGAATAACACCCCTAGCGAATTACAACAAATAATATCCCTTACAAGTAAAAAAGACCTTTGGATATCAAAGTAGTGAAGTACAGAATACTCTTCTTCTTTATCTCTATAGATTTTCTCTCTATAGCTTCTCTCTATAATTTCTCTCTACAGAGTTTGGTGAATTAAAAGAAAATAATGAAGGAATGAGCTTTATTTATAGGAAAATAGAATGCATAGTAATTAATCCATGAGCGGTCCAGATTGATTTACTTTAATCGGCGATCCATATTTAAAGCAAAATCTTTTAAATAAAATATCATATATTCTATTTATATAAAAACATTTTACTATGCAAAACACTATACAACACTATGCGTAATAAAATATAATATATTCTATTTATAGAATAACTTTAATAAAGTATACATTTTATATATAAAAGATGTTTTATTTTATTACGTTAATAATCTGAATTAAACAAAAGCGTCATTATCGTTATAATAATTCATATTATTAATCGACAATAATAGAATCAAACCGAGTGACTTTCACATAAGCATCGATAATCAATACTGGTGTCTTCTTACGCAACTGACCACACGACATTCTTTTACTTTTACTAAGAGTAGTTCAACAAGATAACGGTAAAACTTCCGCCATTATTTCAATAAAATATTTTTTTGTCGAATCCACAATAATAATTAATTAATGGGGTCCACCAATGATTGAGTAGTTGTGCGAATATTCCTCGCTAAAGAATATTCCCAACCAATCGAATATAATATAACCACTTGCATACTTTGCAAAATTTATAAATACTACCCACAACTATAATATTATCTCAAATTCACACCATAATATTAAAAATTATTTCGACAAAATTTAAATCTTTATTGATAAAATCTGGGGTCTCACAATCTCCCTCCTTATGGAATTTAAGCCCTCAAAATTAGAAGTAATACACGATATGATAAAGAGGTGAGGATACCTTGAATACCCTTATCGTTGAAAACATTAAATTCATCTTTGCAATCCTACCAAAGATATTCATTAACAATTCATCTTTGCACTTCTGTGCCAAAGATATACAATCAGTAAAACCAATAATCTTTGAGACGCGACTTAATAGTATATCACGACCCACGAATTATCCATGCACTTCGGCAAGGATATTCGTGTTTTCAATTCTGATCATGATTATACTAGAATAATCCTTGGTCATAATCATACCAAGTCTATCAATGCACTACGACAAAGATGACTTTTACCACATCCATGAATTAATATTTCATTCTTTGAGACTCATTTCGATAATTAATCCATATCATCGAATCATCCCCGCACTACGGGCCGAGGATATTCATTTAGTATCACGACCACGAATTATCCGTGCACTTCTGACCAAAGATAATCGTGTATTCATTAGTATCACAACCACAAATTATCCATGCACTTTACCAAAGATAATCGTGTATTCATTAGTATCACAACCACAAATTATCCATGCACTACTGACCGAAGATAATCGTGTATTCATTAGTATCGCGACCATAAATTATCCATGCACTACTGACCAAAGATAATCGTGTATTCATTAGTATCACGACCACAAATTATCCATGCACTACTACCAAAGATAATCGTGTATTCATTAGTATCACGACCATAAATTATCCATGCACTACTACCAAAGATAATCGTGTATTCATTAGTATCACGACCACAAATTATCCATGCACTACTGGCCAAAGATAATTGTGTATTCAATTACTGATTATGATTATCTTAGAAACAATCCACGGTCATAATCATACCAAGTCCATCTATGCTTCTGAGCCACGAGATGACTTTCAACATAATATAAACATGAGGATAATGATATAAAGAATCAATCAAATGAGATAAAGGATAAATATTAAACCTTTATAATATAATTTATCCGAGATTCAAGAATATCCCCATGTTATCAATCACTTAATAATCTCATAATCTAATATCATTAATATTATAACAATATTTTAATCACTTCTTAAATTTATAAACAATTTATCTCAATTGTTTACGCTTTACCATGTAATGCATTTAATCATTCAAAATGTCATACTCATAAGATATCATCACCAATTATCAAATCCCTCATCAAAAAAATATGCATATACTATATATAGGATTCTACAAGCCATAAAATCCTATTTTCAACTTTTGTTACTTCACATAACATATTTAACTCATATGTTTATAACTAAACTATTTTCATGAAAAATACCAAATCAGTCCCAAAATATTTTTTTTCTGGGATTTAGCATAATATAATCCCATAATGAAAATATATTTTTCTCGAATTTTAAAATTCATTTACTATTTTTCAAAAATCAATTTCTAATTAATTCCTTAAGAAATTAGCACCTCAAGTTTAACTCCAAAAATTCCCAAATCTTGGCGGGACCTTACACATGTTAACGTGAGCTTCTAGTTAAAATTTCATGTTCATCTGGAGTTATAGAACTCGGTTATAAGCGTTTTAGCGTCATTTAAAACCTAAATATTGAAATAGTCATAACTTGCTCATTTTAAGTCGAATGAGCTCATTTTTGGACAGGAGGTAATTTATACCATATACCTTCATGTCCCAAAAGGCCAGAATTTTTCTCATAATTTAAGTGGCCGAAACAGCCCCTCTAAAATCATGGCGGCAGAATTTTTTTCGCTTTTTATAACTTTGCACTCCTTTGCTAAAATCAGTCCACACAAAAATCTACAACACCTTTTCCAGTAATTCCATTTGGATTAGTTAGGTAACTCATAGATCTAACTCTAGGACTTGACCACACTCAAAATTCAAAATATAATAGGAGATATGGTCAATTGAATTTCATATTACGTTTTTCACCAAAATCGATTTTCAACTCTTTGTGATTTCTAAGAAACTTTCATGTTTTCACATAATAACCAACATAACTCATCATAACACTTACTAATACTACATTATACCCATGGTTTTCATTAGTCCAATGCTTTTATTATGACTTTTATCATAAACCACGTAAACTGTTCATTTTAGTTGAAGAAATATTTGAGGTATAAGAATTGGGTTTTTTATCTTTGGGAATTCAATACAAAATTCGATTTCACGCTCTAGGGTAGGCTAGGAAATCTTCAAGAATACGTCAAAAAATTTATTAATGATATAAATATCATTCAAAACTGTTACTCTCGTCCAAGACTTGGATAGTACGTCACATTAATACCAACTGGGACTTTCATCCCAACTTTGGATAGCACGTCACAATGACACCTTACATAAATGTATAGTCAAAAACTGTTTTAGAAATTAGAATATTTGGGAAGTGCTCAAGGAAACCTTCGTACATGGGAGACCATGCTTCTAGGTTATGATAGATATCATATGGCCACAGAATTATCCTTGGTTTACCCAATAGGCCCCAAAGAAAAATGAGAAGATTACTATCATATTCTTCCCAATGGTGAGTCTTCTCTTGATTTATCATTATCTCCACTGTCTCAAATTGAGAATTATACTTCAAACAAACACCAAGATCATATAGGTAGTGCTCGTAAATATACTCAAGACAAGTGGATGAGCCACAACCACATCTTATGATGACACGAGGTTGTATGTCGTTTAGACATCTTGTATGATAGTGGCAAAACACTCTTCCAACGTTGGGTTCGCCTCACCCTAGTTGATTCACTAAATATAACTACTAAATGATGACCACCGAGTTTCTATTCCCTTTATACCCTGGCCAAACCTAGCTACACTCTTATTACCGAAAGGAATTGTGAAGCAAAAGGGTTAATTAATATATCAAATATTATCCTATACTCACGTGACCAATTAAATAACAAATAAACTTAGGTATGTCATACTAGCGAAGGAATTCCCGTCTCTCCCTCCTAGTTCTTATCTCGCATCTTAGCAGGGATCATATCCTAAGCTCGATACCAACATGGCGCCCCAAAATTAGGTATACGTCACCCATCTTGGGTCGCCACTTAATGGTACATAAATTCAAATACAACTTACTAATATAAGCGTGCGTAGGTATGCAATACGACATAAAGCGTGAGTTTGAATACAAATATTGTCTACTAGATATTATACAAACTCAAAAGGAGTCCTCATTACAACTATTATCACACTATTTCACGAGAATAGTGAGGACTACTAATGCTATCCTCCGGACCATTACTCCGTTCCCAGACTCGTCCCGGTATATATTCTCATTTCTCAAAGAAAACGGTGAAAGAAAGGGTGAGCTCAACTAGCCCAAGAAGAAATATTATGACTAAGATAATGCGAGAATAAATTATCATTAGCCTTCAACGATGTTAAAGCGATAAAATACAATAGACAACCGGTTTAATCTGTAATGGAATATACAATCCATTAAAAAGTCAAGTAGAAAATAAAGTCTACTATCTTTTAGGTTTTAAAAGGTTTTCATAAATTTTTATCACTAAGACTCGGTTTAATGAATAAACCACAATATCTAATCATCCACGTACCACGGTCGAGGATTTTCATCAAATTATCAATGGTCAAGACTATCCGAATCACCTACGGTCATAATCATACCAAAAACTATCCATCACTGCATTATAAGCCACTGAGGACTTTTATCACATCATTTATAACAAGCCATGATTATACCGAATGATCCCTGGTCATAATCATACTAAGTTCATCTATACACGTAAGCCGAAGATAACATAATATAACATGAGGATGATGACAATGACATAATAATTCAATAAAACAAGTTCAAGAATTATTTTATCCGAGGAAATTAGTAACGCCCAAATTGTCAACAAGATCTTTGTTTTTTAGAGTAAAATTCAAGAATGATCGGAAGAATATTTCCATGAAAAGATCTTTGGATGAAACGCAAATATCGAGGATATTCTACTAATTTCATGGAGTATAGAAGTCAAAGTTTTAACTAATTTGGGTATAATAAAGAATGGAATAACAAAAGAAATCACCGTGCATGCGGTACTTGCGCATGAGGCAGTTATTCCAACAAAATAATAATAACGGAACCGGTCGTGAAATTCACATTCGCAAGTGAGGATGATCCAATGAGAATAATAAATCTTTGAATAATAAACAATGGAAACCGGTCAGGTGTAAAACACGTATGAGGATATTCCAGCAGAATAATAAATGCGGAATAATAAGCAATGGAACCGGTCCTAGGTGTAAAACATGACGAGGATATTCCAATGAATAATAAAGAATGGAATAATGAGGAAGAAGATCACCAAGTATAGGGGATTCAGCGTATCTGAGTTATTCCAATGAATAAATAAGAATGGAATAATATAAGGATTTCACCAAGTATAGGGTATGCCGCGTATCTGATTATGTATATAGGGTATGCCACTTTTACTGAGTTATTCCAACAGAATAATAATGAATGGAATAATGAAGTTCTCTTCATGAATAAGAAAGAATAACACCCCTTTACAAATTACAACAAATAATATCCTTACTAGTAAAAGACACTTTGGATATCAAAGTAGAAGAATGCAGAATACTCTTCTTCTTTATCTCTATAGATTTTCTCTCTATAGCTTCTCTCTATAATTTTTCTCTGTAGAGTTTCAAAGTGAATTAAGTAAGAAAATAATAAAGGAATGAGCTTTATTTATAGGAAAATAGAATGCATAGTAATTAATCCATGAAGCGGTCAGATTGATTTACTTTAATCGACGGTCCATATTTAAAGCAAAATCTTTTAAATAAAATATCATATATTCTATTTATATAAAAATATTTTACTATGCAAAAACATGCATGTAAAAAAACACTACACAATACTATCATAATAAAATATAATATATTCTATTTATAGAATAACTTTAATAAAGTATACATTTTATATAAAAAGATGTTTACATTTTATTACGTTAATAATCTGAATAAAACAAAACGTCATTATCATTATAATAATTCATATTATTAATAAATGATAATGGAATCAAACTGAGTGACTTCTCACATAAGCATCGATAATCAATCTGGTGTCTTACTTATGCAACCACACGATTATCGTACTTTTACTCCGAGAGTAGTTCAACGAAGATCAACCGGTAAAACTTCCGCCGTTATTTCAATAAAATATTTTGTCGCTTTTCAAATCCGTAATAATTACATTGTGGGGTCCACCAATGATTGGTAGTTATACGAATATTCCCCGCTAAACCGAATATTCCCCACCAATCGAATATAATATAACCACTTGCATACTTTGCAAAATTTATAAATACTACCCACAACTATAATATTATCTCAAATTCACACCATAATATTAAAAAATTATTTCGACAAAATTTAAATCTTTATTGATAAAATCTGGGGTCTCACATTTTTAATAAAAAAAAATATTTATTTCTAAAACTTCAATAATTCATAATAAATAACTCTTTTATCAGAAAATACGAATTTTATGTCCATTTCATAGGAAATTAAATTCTCTACAACTTTGTAGAAGAATGTTTTTCTAAATTTCAAACAGAAAATGCCCGAAATCCACATACGGACAATTTTTAATACCTTCATCCCGACAAAATACTGATAAAACACCTCAACCTTAATTTCTTCATTTATAACCACAATAAATATATCCACATAAAAAAAATATTTTCTTATCATATAAATTAATAATTAATTATTCACAAATAATATTACAGAATCACAATTATGACAACCAGGTCGTTCCCAGGAAAAAAGGGAGCTTTCCGATAAGGGTTTCTCCTTATTGGTGCGCAATTAAGTGACCAAACTCATTTTCTAGACATAACTTCCTTAGACATTGCCAATAATGCTATCTAATAATATTATTAAAATAATATGAATTATTGATCGGATAATGAGAAATATCGTGCGGTGTGATTATTTGAAACAACAATAATATAAAATATCAACGTAACAATTATTGAATCGATAAAATAAAATATTGATAAATAATTACTTGTAACAATTATTGAGTAGTGCTTCTTACGTAAGAATCAATAATTCAAAAATATTGTAATACCGCAATCTGGTAATCTTCTTGTGCGATGCCAGCGTATTCTTGTATTTAACCACGGGTATTCCAATATGTTGTTATGCAGTAACAACTCTACAGATTATTTGTAAAAACTCAAACTTGTTGTTTCTTCATTAATAGTTTTTTTTAGTTATGGGGCCCACAAATGATTGGCGTCGTCATTGAATATTCCATGGCAACAAAGAAGAATATTTCACGACCAAATGAATATTCCCCGACAACAATGAATATTTTATAACCACTTGCTTATTTTACAAAACTTGCACATTTCACCCATAACCAAAGTATTATATCAAATTAACACCTTATTATTCACAATAATAATTAGAGAAAATTCGATTTTATTTATAAAAAGTTGGGGTCTTACAATATGGATATTGATTCAAGATAGTAATAAATGAACAATTTGTTTGAATTGTGTATAAAAATAAGTTATGTAACATCTCATTCTCACGTCATAACATGTTAGATACTTTGATACATATATAAGACTTAAATTATTATCATTACTATATTCATTCATAACATTTTGGATAAGTTTGTGATGAGTTAAGATAATTCAAGAATATATTGAAGAAAAAATAATGGGATTTGGGTTTTATTATACTATAAATTGATTCAGACTTGTTATTTGACCCGAGTAACATATGGTATTAGAGTTGACTTCCAAAAAATCGGATTGAATCGTCCGATAAGGCCTAGTAGATTACACAATAGTTAGAGAGGCGGAAGTTTTGGAACTCACGGATAATATTGTAAAATGAGCAAACAGTTCAGGCTCGATCCGTACTCGCTCGACTAAAAATATAAATGATTCAAATATAAGCAAATTTTAAATTCGATAAATTACTCGAACCTCCTCAAATTATAATTTTCTATTGATACTCGAATCATATTCGTTCGAAAAGTTCAAATTGTTCCGGCTTGATTCGAGATCGTGCTCGACTCGATAGCTAAACGAGTCTCAATCAAACCTTCTTTTATATTCGATAAATTTTGTGAACCAAATCTGAGCAACTCAATACTCAGCTCGACTTGGTTCATTTACACCCTACTCACATATGTATGTATTTAAGTGGGGGTGTTATCATGACCTTTTGATTGAGTTTCTGATGAATTAATATAACCCAAAAAATAATATTAATAAAATACATTAGAACTTATACTATAATTTAATTCGAACTCCAAATTTAACGGAGTTCATTACAAGTTACATTTCATATAGCAAGATATGAATTTATAACTTTATGCTATATAAATGTTACACAAGTATTATTTAAATTTACTCTCTTTTATATAAAATATAGCTTATTTCTTATTTTTATAAATGGTCAATAAACTATTCATTTGCAATAGGTAGTAATAATGTAACAAATAGCTACACAATATAAAAGAAGTATATTTTTGAAAAAAAATTAATGAACCTCTGAAACACCCGACCCGTTAGTATGTGGGAAAGGGTCTAGGAAAACATGACCGGTTAAAGAACAGATCTTTGACCCGATATGTACTGATATAGTAATGTTAGTCAAATATGAATTCTTCTTTCAAATGCGAAGTTATTATGTATATTTATGAGTTATTATTTGAAAATATAAATTTACTTAAAACGACACAATTATTAATTTTAAAATTAATACTATATATATATATATATATATATAGTTGTAATAATATTTTGAAAATTAAAAATTATTATAAAATGAGATGTCAAAATAATATGTCAAATTATAATTGATTAATAACATTTTCTTTAATCACCAAGTCCACCCATAGATGACGAAATATTAATTAATAATGGTTTGACATATTATGTTACGTCTGTATTTTTATAGCCATGTTTTGTAATATTACTTGATAAAGAATTAATTAATAATAATTTAGCACATCATTTTATATTTACTAGTCTATGTAGTACACACTGTGTGTGTGCAATTATAAAAAATTAAAAAATATGGATGAAAAAAGATGGGAGAAAAAATAGGATTAGTAAATAAAAGAGAAAAATTAAGGTAATTTTTAATATATTATGAATAAATAACCACCCCGTCTCCCTTTGTAATATAAATTAGTTTGTAGGGAAGCTGATATTTCTGCAATAATTTTTGATATTTTATATATGGGACCCATTTTTGTAATTATATTTTGTGCATTACTCTTATCTATTGTCATTGATGTACTTTTAAGTTAAAGTTCCCAAAAAAATTAATCTAAACATAATTAATATGGTAAAACAAATTTGGTTTCATTTCATTTCTAGAGACTATAATAATGCAATGTAAATAAAAAATTAATATATACTGTATTTTTTATAATAGATATGAGAAAAAATATATATACATCTCACAGAATACACATATCATATGATATTGTATTTGTGGGTTCTATCGTCATAGCGCCATAACCGACTGTATAATACACAGCTGTCTATATACATATAACCCTATATATATATGAGAATTGTTAAATCTACAATATTTTTTTGTTATTTTCACAACAAAAGTGTCCCTGTAAATGTATAACGACGGTGAAAACCATCGCTATAGGATTTATAACGATACTTTTGTTATAAAAATAATATTTTATGTTGTGCATTTAACAATTTCCTATATATAATTGAATAATGCTACAGACACAAACTATTTTACAAACTGCTGATGTGGTATACTCCACCTCAATTTTTTATGTGGGGCCAAAGATTACATTGAATCAATTTGTTGATCAATATGTTAAGGTGAAATATGTCACATAAGTAATTTATAAAATATTTATAGAATAGTTTGTGTTGTAGCATTACTCATATATAATTATCAATTTTAATAGTCAACGACTGACGCTCCTAAAATAATTAAACATAAAAAATAAAAATTTGAAAAGAGAAGCAGGGCGGGATTGGAGATTGGACCACGTGGCTGACTCCACAAATGTGACCGTTGCAAACGAATAAGAGAGAGAGGCAAAAGGGAAGGAAAGTATTCAATTAGAATTAATCATACCAGACATTTTTATCATTTCTTCATTTGCTCCTCTCTCTCTTTATTTTCTCTCTCTAAAATTCTTCATTTCTCGTTCGGAAGTCATGGGGGTCGCAGCAGAGACGCAGCCGGAACAGAAGGTAAAGAATTCAAGCCTGAATCTTTGATCTTATTTCGTTCCGGATTTTCAAATTTTGGAGGATTTTACACCTGTTATTTGTTAGGGTTTCGATTTTCATATTGCACTTTCTTTAATTAGCTATTTTTTAAAAGTGCGATTCGATTAATGTAGTTTGTTTGGGATTTTTGAAACTTAGGGTTTTGATTTCCCTAGATGAGAGGGGTATTAGGTTTGATTGCTAAGAAATTGATCTATGAAACTGTATAAAGAAAGTGATTTTTTTGGAACTTTGGCATTGATTTGGAGTCTAGTAAAAAGGTTGATAAAGTTCTGTTTTCTGGTCTACGGGGGTTTTTTGTATGTTTGTCTGCATATTTTGTTTGTTCAGTCCCAAAAGCCCTTCCTTTGTATTGGTTAAGCTTTTAGGGCTGGAATTTGGCGTTGACATGAGCTTAATTAATCAGTACGTCTGTTGGAACTTAGGGTTTGTTGTAAGGTTTTATTTCCTATCAACTTTTACTTGCATTTGTTGAAATGTAAAGCCTGTTGAGATAGAATTTTTGTAGCTCACAAAAAAAAAAAAATACAATTCTGGGAACTGCTTTTCAAAATTAGAGTTGGGAGATTAGATTTCTCTGATCAAGTAAATTGGCTATAAGCATTCTTTTGACTTGGCAAATGTTAAGAAAAACTTTTCTGGGGAAAAAATGTTTTTCCAGATGCTAAGATTATTTTTTGTGTTGGATTACATGTTATGAACCATTCTCGGAATGTACTTTGTATCTAGAGAGGCAAAGAAGTAATTTGAATTGGAGTAGATGTGAGTCCAAGATTCTCATAAGTGTCTGATTGGTATTTGTTCTGTAACAATTCCATAACTGGTATTTGGTGTACTTGGATGACTTAGTTCAAGTTGTTGTCATGTTATTGTATAGTTCTGCTATAACTGATGTTTTTAAATTTGATTATAGGCCACTTCAGAGGTTGCAGATGTGGAAAAAAGAAGGTGGACACTAAATGATTTTGACATCGGAAAGCCTCTTGGAAGGGGAAAGTTTGGTCATGTCTATCTAGCGAGGGAAAAGAGGGTCCGTATCTTGATTTTTTAGTTTCTGTTTTTTAGCTCTCTTACTGTGATCTATCATTGTATTTATGTCAGAATTCATCTTTAAATGTTTTGTTGATTAATCTTAAACATACTCATCAATATCTGGAACAACTGAATTAGGTACCTGGTTTTCAAAGTACAATAGGTTCAATTTCATGTAGACGCGATCTTTTGTTGGTTATAAACAGATTTGCCTTTTCCATTTTATAGTAGGCCTGTAGAAATTTGTCGTCTCAAGTTTTCCCACATTGACTAATAGTCTCAGCTTTTTCATTGTTGTTGTCTTTTTCTTTATAGAAAGCTAAACATGGTATAAGAGATTGTGTGATGCTTGTGGTTGTTGAATGTGATTGAATTCTGAGTTGGGTTAACATATAAATAATCTACAAGTCTAGTAACCGGAAATATGTTTACCACAATATGCTTAATGAAATTAATTTATAAAATGGCCAATTAAGATTCCAATGTTTTTCTTGTAACAGAGCAATCATATAGTCGCGCTGAAGGTTCTTTTTAAGAGCCAACTGAAACAGTCTCAGGTAGAACATCAGCTTCGCCGAGAAGTTGAGATACAAAGCCATCTTCGACACCCTAATATTTTACGGCTATATGGATACTTCTACGATCAGGTACAGAGCAATAGTTTAATCTCACTATAGAAGGCAATTTCATAGGCGACTAACCTATCTTTTTATTTGCAGAAACGAGTTTATTTGATTTTGGAGTATGCTGCCAAGGGCGAGCTCTACAAGGAGCTGCAGAAGTGCAAATACTTCAGTGAAAGGCGTGCTGCTACGGTAAGCCTTCATCATATTGTAGCTCTAATATTTTTGCTTCTGGCTCGTTATAATTATCATGCTTGGATGTGTGTAACAGTATGTCGCATCATTAGCTCGGGCCCTCGTATATTGTCATGGAAAGCACGTTATTCATAGAGATATTAAACCAGAGAACCTTTTGGTTGGGGCACAGGTAATAAGCAGCAATTATTCTTGCTCCTGTTTTCTGTTGTAATGCATTATATAGCTACTTTTAGTGCTTCTTGTACCAAACTTGTTTTCTTATTGCTTCAGGGTGAACTAAAGATTGCAGATTTTGGGTGGTCAGTTCACACATTTAACCGTAGGCAGACCATGTGTGGAACTCTTGATTATCTCCCACCTGAGATGGGTATGTACATTCATAGAGATCAAAATATTAGAATTTCATCCAAATATTATGTTCAGTTCTGGAGCTGAGCATGTCTTCTTGGCTAAAAGAAAATGTTTGCTTTTTCACTAGAAGGACACCTATTCTATTCATCTTCTGGTTAATTTAAGCTTACTGACACTTGTGTTCATTATGTGCTTTACAGTGGAGAGTGTGGAGCACGACGCAAGTGTGGACATTTGGAGTCTTGGTGTCCTGTGCTATGAGTTTCTTTATGGTGTCCCTCCATTTGAAGCAAAGGAACATTCAGACACATACAGAAGGTGAGCAAACTGAATAAATGTGAATCAGGACTTCTTCCCTTCAATTGGATGACTTCTCTTTCTTGATGACCTTCTATTCCTTTTCTTTTATTCTCTTTTCAAGACAATTTGGCATACTTTGGGGGTCATCGAGGGTATTGGATCTGTCATTAATATTGAATATTGGTAACTTAGTAGAATCTCCTCTTCTTTTTTTTGCAGGATTGTACAAGTGGATTTAAAGTTCCCTTCAAAACCTATAGTCTCTTCTGCCGCGAAAGATCTCATCAGTCAGGTTTTTGTTTTTTTCTACTCTGCCCTACGCAAATTCAGATAACTGATTTCACACATCAAATCCAGGTTTAGGAGAAAGTTCCACTAATTCTTCTATGTTCTTTGCTATTTCTCAAAATGCAGATGCTTGTCAAGGAAACTTCACAACGCTTGCCATTACACAAGCTCCTTGAGCATCCTTGGATCATTCAGAATGCAGATCCTACCGGAGTTTATAAGGTTTGATTATATGCAACAGTGTCAAGCCAAGCCCTTTATGGGTCTGCAGTTGTTATTAGGCCTAAAAAAGTCTTGGGTTTGGTATTTTGTCTCTCTTTTTCAGTAGGGTGAATTTGTAATGCTTGTAAAATAACCATTTGTGGTGGTATGCCAAAGAAGGTAAGCTGTGTGCCTAAACTTTTCTCTGTGTTCTTTACATTTTCAGGTTTTTAAACTTTCTCTGTGTTAAGATTAAATTCCTAAAATTTATTTATATTGTTGTTACTTTTGTGTAGTTTCAAAAATTTACATAATTAGTTTTGGTTTTATAGAACACATAAACCAACCAAAACAGGCCGTGTTCACCCTACTGTTAGGAAATAAAATTACCTCGTAAATGACAGCTGCACCTCTCTGAGTTCCATCTCCTCCAATTATATAAACCTGAACCACTAAAGAATAAATCAGTACCATTTAATAATTGATGAAGCATAAAGTAACAGATATTAAAATCAATAAACCCTGGCAAATATGAGAATGATTCTATACTCGTTTCAAGTAGATAAAATTAAAAGAAGAAATGGGAAGGAGTACTGTCATTATGCGCTATTATTTGAATCCGAAGGAATTCTATTTCCCCCACCTGATTAATTCCTCGGTCCTGAATGCTGTCAACTATCTTTGCGGTATCATGGCCCCCTCGAGATGTTCCAATGATTGTACCACCACGTTTATGGATGTCATTTACTACCTTTCGTGTTAAAGGAATGGTGTTTTTTGCATAGAAACCTCTATATCCTCCCTGCATCATATAGATGTCTAAAAATTATTAGATGATCAGATAATAAACAAAGTGTAATTTAAAGTAACATTTTCGCTTTCAAATATCTTTATAAAGACTCTAAAACAAAACAATGCTATGAAAACAAATATTCCTGCCAACATCTATACTTGGCATGATACTCTTTAGGAAAAGCCAATGAAGACCATCAGCAAATGCTGCTCTGATTATCCTGGGTCACTAGGTGTACAAATCTAGCCTCTATCTTACTTGGCAAAGACTTAAAAATATAACAAGATGCTTCCTTGTAAATCATGCAAAAAGTTTCTCCTAGTGCCAAACTTTTTTAGGGTGACAAGTTTGAAGCCCATGGACCCCTAAAACTTGACATCCATGCACCGGTTTTTTCTCTTTGGAAAAGAAATTATTTAGAAAGCGCAAAATGGGGGTGCACCATCCATGCTGAGTATTGAATTAAGAGATCAATAACTAGCAACTTAATAACAGAAGTTTTTTGTAAACCACAAATCTATTAATGTAGACGTAACTATTTTTGAGCAAACAATGATAACTATTTGTAATTTATACCTCAAATTCAATGGTCATCGTAGTCTACTCGATCATTATATTACAAGAAAACTTGTATTGAAATAATTAAAAATTGTAACAGTAATTCAAACTGATATAAACAGGTAACAAATCATGTGCTAAAGAGACAGTAGACTAAACATCATAATCATATAACGTTGTGTACCATGAACATTGATTAAACAGTACCTTTGAACAATATCCACAACATGAACCGAACAAAACTGTGGTGTCTAAACTATTTACAAGGAAAACGAAACCTATTAATTTTTTTAGCCAAAGAGATACAAGCCACGGAGGAATGAAGCTTGTGTACCGGTGAATATTCCCATAACATCCCACAAGTGAACACTTCAGCCATTTTCCCATCAATTTGAATAGGAGGAAAAATTCCACCAGCATAATTAATTGAACTACTTTTAGGATCAAGTCATCAGATGCAAGGATTTCCAATTTGATTAAGTGATCTCTTCTTTAACAAGTAACTGATTCGTAATAATGGCTACTAGTACAATGACAAATATCACTGAAAATATATACCTTAAAAATATCAGCAGATAACCTGGAGGCTCAACTAAATGAGCTGTCCTAAAATCTGTTCCAAAATTATTGGCTGTAATTCCTCTTGTGCATATCACAAAGTATATAATTGGAGGTAATCATAAGAGCTGCAGTAAAATAATGAATATAGCATAGATCTCCCATTTGTGTTAATTCATACGCAGGGGATGGTGGCATTTAAAAGCTGTAAAAAATCTGTTGTTAAATTATCAAAAAGAAAGGATATCGGACAAAAGTTCTTTTGCAGTAGCAGGAAATTACGAAAGTTGCATATTTCTGCTACAAATATGAGCAGACACACACAGGAATATGTATAAATTCAAGCCCCGTCAATCAACATGCAAGCTACCACTACAATTCGGAAATGCATATACAGACTACAGAGTTATTAGAATTCTAAAGTCATGATGATCTTCATATGGGCACATAGATTCAGGAAGATTACGTGCACAGGGGATTTAAATGGAAACAAAAAAATCATTTTTCATCAATGCCTTCAAAGATAAAGTTTACTGAACACAATATTGATGTTAAGGAATCCACCCACTCACGTCTATTCCAAGGACTTTGGTAACGCCATACATGTGGTCTAGGGCACACACAATTTCCCTGATCACTGTATTTAGCCCAGGACACAAACCGCCGCATGTCACAATACAAGCATGCACTTCATCTGAATCAAAATACACCTGTGGCATTGAAGATTGTCTTAGCAAAACCATATATATCAAATCATTCATGCTGGTAGGTCTCTTATGAAAAATGGTGACATACCTTCTGGCGAGGTCCAGCACGTCGAAAATGTGTTCCCCTTGGACTAGTCTTGTGAACAATAATCTATAAAATGAAAACAGCCAAAAAAATTGTAGAGCTGTCACTAATATGCATGTGAAATACTATGAAATTTGCTAGCCTAAATGGGATTGCATTGTGGTTACAACTCTAACAAACAGTAAAAATATATAGGAGATGACTGCAAGATAGAAAGTTGTAGTACAAAAAACAATAGTAAAACCTGACCTTACAAGCAAGAACTGGTCTATAATCAACTCACGTGCTCAAACTAATAAGCAGGATGCAATTGCGCATGTTAGATATTATTTCTTAACTTTGTGGTTACTTCTGCTTTCACTTTTCTATAAAATTTGCTTTATTTCATTTGATATAATTTATGTGAGGAGCAGAGAGGGAAAGAGATGAAAGATGGAGTAGGATCAAAGTGACAGACATAAAACCTTTTTATATATACTACTACCTCCGTTTCAAAATATAAGATCACTTGCCTTTGAATCAAGTGATCTTATATTTTGGAATGGAGGGAGTAATATATTTGAGGAAACAGAGCAAGTTAAAAGGTAAAATTAACCTTTTGGGGTACAGCATCATCAGCATGAACAAAGTACTGCCTGAAATCAAAAGGACATCAAAATATATTTAAATCATACAAAATCACAAGCAAAGTATGTGAGCAGGAAACATCTTGGGGAACAGAAAAAGGAAATTTCAAGCACTTTACAACTGAATATGCAGGGTTGAATTGCAATGGATTGGGAAAGGTCTGCGACAACAACAAAATAAGACTAATGTTAGACACAGGACATATGATTCATATAGGATACACTAGCTTGTTGGAGAAACAGAATTAGGTGTGTGTGTGTGTGTGTGTGTGTGTGTGTGTGTGTGTATTTCTTGCTATTCAATAGTTTTCAAATCCAAAACTGATATGAATCTATTTACTTTTGGTTAATATACTATGATTCTTATAACTATCTAAATAGTAGTAGGAATTATGAAATTTATTGTCTTCGAAACTTGCACAAATCATGCCAAATCTAAATGTGAAATCGTCTCAAATTGACTTTTAAAAAGCTAATAACCTTTAAATAGAAATGAGAAATGATTTGCTGAAGATTTAAGCAATTTCCAACTTTGTTTACACTCCAATTCATTAAACGTTGAATCAATCGCACACCGGTCATTCAAAACCAAACTAATGAATTTTCTAACCAATTCTGTCCATCAAGTTCAAACTACAATGCAATGAGTGCATCGAGAGCTATATAATAAATCAATCAATCAAATATGATATTCTAATACCTGCCTACTTCAAGCACAATATAATCATTATTTACCCCATTAACTGGATCAGCTTCCTTTTAGCATAAAATCATCAAATCGACAAAAATGGAATCACATTAAAGACAGTATTACACACATGATAATGCATGTATAGAAACAAGATATAAAATGTATAAATAATTTTACTTTATTTTTAAATAGTAAGAGAGAACTCTTACAGGAAGATCATCAATGTAATCGGTTATGTGAGGAACATCTTCAAGCAAATATCCATATTCACCTCTTTCCACTTTCATCTCCTTATTGCACTCCTCCGTCGCCATTATTTTTCACTCCCCACCAAAAAATTTCTTCTGTTTCTCTATCCTTAATACCTCCCTATAAATACAATGAATGCAAACTTCCCAATCAAATGACAGAGTAATATAATTATGAATGTATGTACTATATATCTATAAATATTGTCGAGTATAATGACGGTAAGAAAACATTGAACAAGTGCGAGTATATACATATATATATACATACAGATTATAAGTAAAATATGGATCCCAGGTTTTTCCCCAAATTTCTAGGGCTAATTGTTTCCAAAACAAATGGCGCCAATGTAGCCTTTAACTTTCGTATCCTACCTTCTCTTTCTTTCTTTCATTCTTTCTTTCTATTTTTTCTAGGAAGAAAATAAAGGAAATGAGTTTAAATTTAAAGTCATGGTTTGCTTTCTAGGATCGCGATTAATAATACAAGGAATTAATCAGAACCGGTTAGTATGAAGTTTATTTTGGGATAAGTTGATCAATTGACTAATAAAATATTGGCACGTAGGCACGGTTGTATATGTGTCAGTATTTTATTTGCTAATTGACCAACTTACTAAAAAAATAACTTCATGCTAACCGGATCCGAATTAATCAAATAATCATGACTTGTCTCGGTTCTCGAGTGCCAACCTAATAAATTAATTTATTCATTAAGATGGTGTTTGGCGTCTTAAAAGTCGACCTCTTAATGCATCTTAACAGTCTATATTTTTGTATTGTATTAAGAGGTCATCTGAATAGTTTAGCGGGTATTTGTTTAGAATTAAATGGTTGAATCGGTCAGCCGTTCAGTGCGTTTGTATTGAATAAAAAGTGTATGAATGACTAAATCGGCCAGATTTTTAGGATGAATGGTCAAGTGTAATTTTTTTGACTGAATTGCCTGAATGATTGTTGAATGAAGTATTTTATATTTAAATTTTTTTACAATATTAACTATTATATTAAGTAATATTAAATAATTTTTCAACAATTTTGAATTTTTGCAGAGGGTAAAATAATAAAAAATTGTTATTCAATTGTTTCAGATATGTCAATTATCAAACAAAAATTTTCAGATTACTTAAACATTCAGAACTATTTCATTCAGTTTATCAAACACTCCCTTAAACTCATATTTGTATCTTAACTATTCAGAGTACCTCTTAATATAAAGATATAAATTATTAAAATATATTTAAATATAGACCGTTAAGATACATTCAAACACCACGTAAGTCTTAATCTAAAACCTTACATTACACTCTTCACGTTCCAACCACTATTACCTCATTCGATTGCTTTTATCAGTTATCCATTATTTTGATAATTGAAAAATATTTGTTGTCTAAAATTATTATTTTTTAATTTTGTATTAAAATAAGTTACTCATAATTAATTTCTTCATTTTGTATTAAAATAAGTTTACCATAGTCTTTGAAAATGTGATTTTAATTTTCTATATTAAAATGTGACATGATTTCTTCTAAAATTGATTAGGATCCCGACAATACAACAAAATTAAATGTATATAATTTATGTTACTTAATTGGGCACGTATTTAACTTATAAAACCCTACAATATATTACATATATTTCAATATATATATAATTTTATAGTAATTGTTATTTTAAATATATGCATAAAAAGTTATAAAGTTTGAATTAGATAAACATAGTTCATATAACCATAATTAATTGTTTATACTTAAATGGATGATTTTGCTTAGGAATTGATTAGGGTTCTCATTATGCTAATTAATTCATATTTAATAATTTAGATCTACAATAACAAAATCACAATTATGAATGTAATTTTTTTTATTTTTTGGGTAATGATATAGGTGACATCCAAACATGGCCTTAAGAGGAGTGGTGGAGTACTCTACTAAATCTTTACCCAATCAAATCAAGCATATTCAGACAGTGGGTGGGTCCACACGGTCAGGGAATATTCTGTCTATCTCTCCTCCTTCAATTACATTACGCTGCTCTGCTTAATTTTTACGCTACACAAACAATTCTCCTTCTTCCAGTACTCATCCATACCACACAAAATCCCCAAATCGAACAGGAGAAGAAGGTATTCCTATTTTAGTTGTTGTATAAACCCTAATTTCAAGATGTCGTGGCAAGTTTACGTTGACGATCACTTGTTGTACCAAACCGAAGAAGGCAATCAGCTCACTTCTGCTGCTATTCTGGGTCAGGACGGCTCCGTTTGGGCCCAGAGCCCCAACTTTCCTCAGGTGCTCTTACAATTTAGTGAGAAAATAATTTTTTTTATAGATCAATTGAATTGGATTGTTAGGCTCTGATTACCTTGGTTATGCTGTTTTTTTTTAATATAAATTATAGGTAGTGTTGTTCTATTTTATTAAAAAACTGATTTGATTGGTAGTGTAATTCTAAATGGTTTTAATTTTGACCGGCAAATAATATTTACAATCTTATTTATACTTCACTTCAAATAGTGTAAATAGAGTAATACTCCTCCATTCTAATTAGAGATACATTTAGTTTTAAAACAATTGTAATTGTATATTATATAACAAAAAACTATGTATCTATAAATTTTGATGAATTTTGATTAGTCATACCAGTTTTGAAATTTAATATGTATTTCAAATTTTATTTTGGGACGGTGAGGGGTATGATTTAACCTTATAGTTTTAGTTATAGCACTATAATGGTTATAGTTATAGCTCTTTATATTTTGAATTATAGTAATATTTATTTGAATTTGAATTCATGTTTTAGGACGGAGGAGTTGAGATCTAGTCGGATAGAAGAGTTGGAGGATAGTTTGACGTAAAGTAGGACAGAGGATGTTAGTTTGGCTATTTTGGATTTTGAAAAAATGTTAGAAAATAGGAATTGATGGGTGTGGTTAGCATAAAATGAACTTCATGGTAAGTTTACTCCATACCCAATATAGTGCTTCCCTTCCGCCTGTGTGTCTACACTGTATTGGGCATGAAGTGAACTTCATGTTAATCGGATCCGGAATTGATAATCCATGTGTCCTAGGGAACATACTCTTATATAGCCCTTAGCCATACAACTATTAACAAGATCAAATCTAATGGAAGTCAAGGATCCACTAAGAATGCTCATTCTTATGATTTTTTTTGGCATGCATTTAAATGCTTAAGTAACCACATTGTGTTATATGTACTAATTTGTACTAACACAACTATTCCTCTTATTTCAAAATGCAACTGCAGTTTAAGCCAGAAGAAATAACTGCAATTATAAATGACTTTGATCAACCTGGATCACTTGCTCCTACTGGCTTATACCTCGGCGGCACAAAGTATATGGTGATTCAAGGCGAACCGGGTGCTGTCATACGAGGAAAGAAGGTATGAGTTGACTTTCATGTTTCTTTAAAATTCAGATGTTGTACAAAGTGCACTTGTTTGATGACTTAATTTCTTGCTTGAGCAACATATGAGAAGAGCGGTAGTAAAGTAGTTGCAAACTTGGGTTTAAGGTTCAACCTTGCTCCTTAATATTGCAAACTTTTTGGTTGTGAAAACGAGCAAAGTCTGATTTTGACAATTGGTTCATTTGTTTGTAAATGTTATATAAATTTGTATGATCTTATCTTATCATATCATTATATTGATCCTGGTTTTCTTTCCTTGTTCAATTTGACTTCACGCGACTAATTTCAGGGCTCTGGCGGTATTACTGTTAAGAAGACCAGTGGAGCTTTACTGATTGGCATATACGACGAGCCTATGACCCCGGGTCAGTGCAACATTATTGTTGAAAAGTTGGGCGATTATCTTATTGAGCAGGGTATCTAATTGCAGTGGTAAGCAATCGGCTTTCATTTCCTGACCATTTTTATTATCTCGAATATTTATATTCCAACAGAAAGCTGATGCATTTATGTATATACAGATGGAAATTGTTGCCATATTTAATTCATGGAGATTAGTGTGTGGATTGCTACTTTGATGAAAGAGTGGATTGCTACTTTGATGAAAGAGTGGGATTTGATCTCTTTTTGTTCAACTCTTTTCAATTGTATTCCCCCAAACAACACTACCTACTTTTTCTCTCTTTTGTTTTGATCTGGGGCATGTATGTTGGTTGATGTGAACTGGGATTTAATCAACTTTGGTTATGTGTGTTTTTATTTATTTTTACACTAGAAATTTGTTTTTTTTTCTATGATTAAGAAAATAGTTTGACACATTCAAACTAAATAAAACATAGAAGAAATAGGTAAACCACATCCTCTTTTTGTCTTTCTATTTGTCCACCTATTAAGAAAGTTATTCATCACTACTAGCATTTTGTTTGATTCTAACCTCTCCTCTCACTTATTCAGTAGTTTTTTTAATTAATTAATGAGAATTATATGCTCTAAATCAATATTGCATTAATCAATGTTTTGACATTTCATTATTTTTATATATGAAAACGAATAAAGTTTGATTTTTAAAAGTTTATTTTTAAAATTCAAATATGATGTAATTCATTTAACCTTTTAAAACAATAAACTTAGTAAATTTCAATGATATAACAAGCAGTAAAAGATAAAAATTTCAATACTATGTGCACAGTTGTAGGAGCAACCAAACAGATTATTAAGAAACAATTATCATAAATATTCAGCCAAAATATCATGTAGAAACATTAGGATCGGTCAAATTTCCACATAAGGCAGAAAAATACATTTTAAATATGGAAAACATAAAACAAGATCCACACAGGACCGTAGATAAGAAACTACCGTAGTTAAGATGGAGAGGGGTACCATAACAGCTCAATTACATTTTTTGAGGTCCAAAACTTAGTTAATGGAGCAAATCTTAAAACTAAAGCAACAAGCATGCCATCATTCTCTCCCGCTGTCATCCTCGGGAGCACCTGCCTCTTTTACATCGACACTAAAGCTATACTCCTGGTCACAACCCATGTAAGAGTCGCACATGAAATATAGTGTATAGCTATGCTTCCCAGTTTCTGCAGCAGCAGCAAAGTCGAGCTTTACCTTAGATTTCCTCTGCAAGGGTACCCTTTTGATGGCAAGCAACAGATTACTTTCGGTATCACCAACCACAAGCCACCATCCTTCTTCTTTGGCTTTTGGGTATTTAGGGGCATCAACAGGTCCCACCTCTGCCCTACCCTCGAGATCCCGTTCAAGAGTTACCTGCAGACTGATTTCTTCGCCAGCCCTTATGTCATCGCTGTCCAGTATATCGTATGTCAAATCAATGTTTGGGAAGCGGTTGCAGAATTTTGCAATTTCAATCAACTGTGAACCTGACATTTGCAACAGATTCCGCCTCTCATCGTCCTCCATCTCCACCAAATCAAACACTGTTTCTATACGTCTTCCAGGATTCTCTTGGCATCTCTTGACCAAATCCTTTGTGAAGTAGGGAAGCTGTAGAAGCATCGAGTCCCGCTCCCACATACCCTGCGTCACCATCTGGCTCACTTCCATAGCAAGAAGAGCTAGGCTAAGCCATCCATTGCTGGAGATAACATCAACCATTGCTTGAAGTAGCCTACTGGCGGAGAGAAGCACCTCTTTCTGGTCAGAAGCCAAGTTCCCACCCACCACATGCCTCGAGAAGTGGGCTTGCAGCAGGGCATTTGCCTTGACATGGGGGTCAGTGCATTTGGGATTATCAAAGGAGAATCGCTGGTGATTTATCAACCTCCGTATCAACTCTTCTTCTCCAGGTCGTATTGGAATTTGCTCATACTCTGAAGCTGAAGCCAGAATCTCTAGAAGACCCTTCAGCTTTGTTTTTGCAGTTATAGAAGAACTGAAACGTTCTATTGTCGTGTAGCTGATATAATAATATGATGCTATCATGCCAAGATTCAGAGGAGAGAGATAAAAATCATCCTCTATAGCAACACATTTACTTGTTTCCAAATCGCTAAGTGTGTTCTCTACAAGCTCCGAGAGGTGATCAGAGAGATGCCTTTGACTAACACCCTGAAGATTGTAGTAGTTTGGATTCTGAGTGAGCCTCCTGTACATGAATGTCCAGGTGAGGTAATCCACAGCATCTTGCTTGCTCGCAATTACTTGAACCACCACCTCTGCATTCAAATTATCATGTAGAAAGTGGTGCAAATGGCTTTCAACTGGGAATGCTTCGTATAAGAACTTCTTGTAGTATTCCTTACGAGGGGCATGGCAAAAGATAACACACTTTCCAGAGTTATCCACAAGAGGCCGACTGGCCTGACCCATCATCTGCAAAAGATCAGTGACTGGGTAATCAGTGTGAGCATTTTCCCTCCCATCATAATACTGTGTTCCCATAATGATCACCAAATGGGCACGTAGTGGCACTCCCCAACACATTGAGCTGCTCATTACACAAACTTGAATCCAGCCAGTTTCAAAAAGTGTTCTCACTATGTCTTGATCTGTGGAAGTTAAGCCCTCGTGCAAATAGCCCACCCCATATTGCAGTGTCTCTCTCAACATAGGTTCCTTAATTTTTGAAATAAAAGGTTCCAGCTCTTTCACAGACTGTAGAATGAACAAAGGATTCTCTCCACTCTCTACATTAGAGTATGTCATCAGATCCACAGCAGTTAGGCGGGCATGCTTCCTTGTAGGAACAAACACAATGGCAGGTTTCCCATTTTTCGCATGTTGGACGATTGCAGTATATGTTGGCTTTGTCATTGCTTGCATCCTGGCTTCAAAGTTCGCAATATCAATGCCTTGAATATGTATTTCCAAAGGTACGGGCCTGACGCCAGGTGGAAAATTGAAAAGACCGTGAGAGGTAGCCCCAATCCATTCGCCAAGATC
The DNA here is from genome assembly GCA_020205615.1 of Panax quinquefolius. Lineage (NCBI taxonomy): Eukaryota > Viridiplantae > Streptophyta > Magnoliopsida > Apiales > Araliaceae > Panax > Panax quinquefolius. Next base: position 84,231,954 of record CM035174.1, on the reverse strand, counting down.
CTTGGCATTTGCAAGGGAAGTTGATAAAGCTACTATACGGATCTTATTCTCACCTTGACTTGCTATATATCTCATCCTAGAGACTATCACCTCTAAGATTGGACCACCTTGACCCCCAATTAGATGAAGTTCATCAACCATGAAAAGGCTAACTTGTTGAATGTGCTTCCGCTGCTTCCAGCGGCGGGATAAAGCATCCCATTTATCAGGAGTGCTGATAATTACTTGACCTTTCTCAAGCAGTTTCAGGTCCATTGCTGTTTCCCCAGTTAATTCAACCACTCTCATGCCAAGACCCTCCCCAAATTTTCTCTTCCAATCATTATAACGTTCCTTAGCAAGAGCTTCAATAGGAGCAATATACACAGCCCGCATAACACTATCAGGGCCTTTCTGATGGTTCCTCAATATTGCAAATTCAGCACATATAGTTTTCCCACTACCAGTTGGTGCAGCAACCAATACATTGTCATCTGTGTTGTACAAGACAGTGAACACCTGGGTCTGCACAGGGTTGAAGTGCTTAAATTCTTGGTAAAGTGACTCATAAGATGGATTCCTTAATGCAGTTACAGGAAGTGGCTGCAAGTCCAGTAACTCAGTTGGCGGAGGATATTTTTCTGGTAAAATAAGATGTCTGAAAGAAACAGGCAAAACAGACTGTGACCCGAGCCATTTATCTGACACAACACGGATGAAGTACTGAGGAGGCAATGGCTCATAGATTGGGACTGTGAAACTCAAAGTGTGGTCCTCGTCAATGTATTGCTTCTTCAGCAAGAAATATTCATGATGAAGAATATGCTCCCCATCATTATCCTCCACAAACACCCAAAACGGCTCAACATATCCATGAACTTTGTCCTCCCACTGGAAGTCTGGTGTAATCGTGAGTTCAACCCTCAAAACAGTGCGGGTAATAGGCTGAACATGAGCCGCCAGGATAAGTTTTGGGAACTGGTGAACAAACTTGTGCAATGTTCTTCCCATCTTAGAAAATCGAATGAGTTCTCCTAGCTCTTGTGAAGAAAGATCATAATACCTTTCCCAAGCCAAATCTTTCTTCTCTAACTTCATCAAGATCTCATTTGGAATCCCATTGAATTGGCGAAGAGGCGTTTGGACACTCCACATCCTTTTGTTAACCATTTTGCACAAGTTTAATGCCTTTTCAGTCAACTGAGCCCATCCTCTTTTCAAAACAATCTCAAAAAGAGCTCGCATAAGACGTCCAGCACTCTGCAACATGAATCAAACAAGACAACTTGTTTTAGCCTTTTAGATTCAACAACAAATGTCTACCATTTAACTAAAATAAAGAGGGGCATTTTAATAACAGTGATTATGTGAAAAACAAACCTGAGTAATAAACACCATGTCAGATGTTAGAGAAAGTCCTTCAAGCTTCAACTGCGAGATATAAGCTTGCAGCAACACATTGATCTTTGCGCTAGGCTCTTCCAGGCTTTCCTTGATGGGAATGGGAACACGATCTAAAAGCTTTGCCAGCTCCATTTTCTCATCTTGTCTCACTGTTACATATTTGAATTCTTCACTGAGGGAGAACAGCCGACAGAGCTCGATATCACCCATTGTTGGCTTCAAATGCTCATTGTAAGTGGTTATTGTCCCATGAGAAATGTAATAGTAACTTGCAATGCGACCCAAATCAGTGACCTGGAAATATCCACTTTTCCTGTCATACTTAACCAGATTATTCTTGTCTAATATTGTCGCAGCAGAATGAACCTGCAAAACCATTAGGTCATATATTAATATATAAGGAGCGCCCTGCACCAAACCTTTATAACAAACAAGATCTTGGATTCGAAAGGCAGCCACAGATATAAGGGAAAAGGGAATATGTGGCTTGCCATAACCAAGCGTAGCTAGAGATACACTCATACATTAATGACATCGTTGTCTTTCATCATTTTCTTTAATGGCATTACAGACATTTAACAGAATAAAGATAAGGCAATTATAATCACAGACCTGAAGACATCAACTTCACATAAGTGTAAAGTAAAACAAAACAAAGTAAATGAACTAATAAATTTCGTGACACCTAAAGAAGGTATTGGGCTAACAATTTAACATTGGAAACTGAAGAAAACAGTAGCCATGAGATGAGTAATAAAACTAAACAAGCCAGCCAAGTATCAAGAATCACCTAAGTGAAGAATATGTGTCAAAACATGAGAAGAAAATGTTATCTATTATAACCATATCCAGGCTTATATATTGCTGTCATTCAAAGATCCCTATATCTTACATTTTAACAAAATAGATAATATCACAGTTATCAAGAACACTGTCCACAGCTACTTATCAAACACATACCTTTAGTACCAGAAAATAAACAACACAGAATTGAAAAATGGTCGAGTGGTAATAAACTGCTTTTTACCGGTTATAAAGTGATGCTTATTTCAATAGGCCTGCAGAGCAAGAATAAGTGGAACAGTGTAGATTAATTACTCCTAGGCGTGCATTATCATAAAGCAGACATGTAACTGAACACATTGAATAGTCAATTTGCAACTTAGATAAGTGACATGGACTGCACTGAGGTATTCTAAAGCATATCCATTTTATTAGGATCCAAGGTATGTTCAAAACCACGAAAGAAGTTTTTGCTTCCCCAATTAACGGTTATTTGGATTAACCGTTTAACTATCCCGCTTCTCTTCCTCCTTTTATCCATCCCCACATCCCCGGTGGCAATAACAAACCTTTATGCATATAAGCCATTTGTCACTACTTCCGTACATGTCGAATTAAACAGTGTTTTTTATGTAATATTGAGTCTGCATATTTTCTTCATCTCTCTTTAATTTTCCTTTAGTCTTTGTGTGATATTAGTGAATGCATACGAGAGAAATAGCATGTGTGAGAGAGACATAGTATTATGCGTTAGATGAGATGTATCACGAAAGAAGTTGAAAACTAAAAAATTGGCAAAACTAAGCATTTCACCATTGTAGTTGGCACTTTTTACTTTTTAACCCATTGAACTTTTAAAAAATGCAATTACCTAACTAAACTAATTAAAATTTTAAAATTATGCCATTCAGTTAAAAAGATTAGACTGCGGTTAAATTGATTCAATTCTTTTCATACGTGGTAGGAGAAAGAAAAGGAAAAAACAATGAAAAATGGCGTGGCAAATCCGATTAGGGAAAAAATACATAATTTTATCTTCTCTTTTCGCTCTCCTCCTCTGCCCAACTTCACCATTGTCATCTTCCATGGACACCGTCACCTTTGACTACCTCCATCATCTACCGTCGTCACCAAAAATTTCATGCAACTTCATTTTTCAGACCAAATCCAATTGATAGGACACATCTGGCCTCAAACCTCTAAAATATAAAGGTCATTTAACAAAATGAAATTTTTTTTTTTTTTTTTTTTTTGGGGGGGTCTTAGGGTTTCATCTTGCCTGTAATTGGAAATTCTGCAATTCATATTACAAGAAGCATGAAACTGATGAAGATTATAAGAAATTGAGTTGTACAGTCCTTCTCCGTTGCTCTCATAACTTCCAATTGCGCAACAAACAGAAACCACCATTTACCACCAGCTCCCGCGGCACCATTGCTGCTGCTACGAGACCCGCCTCACGCCACCTCCCGAACTCAGTTCTCTCACTACAACTCCCACATTCTCCTTTCTACCACACAAAACGAAAATACAACATGGGTATTCAAGCTCTTGGAAACTTTTCATAAGTAACCTCCTTAGTAAAGCTTAGAACGGAGATTGGCTTGGTTGGCCATGGCTATTGACTTGACGGTCATGGGTTTTCAGAAGACAGATTAGAAAATATGTAATTTTGTCACTTTCTTTCCATTTGATTTAAGTTTTTCTTTTCTTTTATTTTTCACACAGCCGCGTTGGAAAAAACAGATGCCCATCATTTTAATTAGTTTCACATTTTTTTCACATCGCCATGTTGGAAAAAATAATAATTTCCATCCAATTAATTTAACAGAATGGTGTAATCTTAAAATTTTAATTAGTTCAATCGGGTAATTGCACTTTTTAAGAGTTTAGTGGGTTAATGAGTAAAAGGTGACAACTACAATAAGGTAATCCTTAGTTTAGCCCTATAAAATTTTTCTTATAAAGGATCAAGTATTAAGTCACCACAAAGCAATCATATTTAAAAGAGCATATACTAAACTTATGCAAGATATCAGAAAGAGAGATTCTAAAAATTGAAAAAATAGAGGTTGGAATGCTTACCAGATCAGCTCTTCTCTCTTCCAATAATATATCTCTGCTCAGAGCATCCGGAGCTAAGCCATAAAGAGTAGGGTTCCGCAACATGCGAACATACAAATAAGTGTAGCCGAGCCAAGTGCATGCTTCTTTAGCATTCTGAACAGTTCCAAGCACAATTTCCGCATTTAACTGATCAGCTAATTTGGACACAAACTGACTTTCAATAGGAAGTTGCTGATTCATTAACGAGAGATAATATTGTAGTTCGCTATGACCAGTTATTATTATTCCTTCCCCATAAGTGTCATACTGAGGCCTTCCTGCTCGGCCCAGCATCTGCATAACATCCAGAGGACTCAGTTCTGTCCATGCTCCTTTTTCAGGATTGTATATCTGGGTACCTTTAATGATTACCGTGTGAGCTGGCAAATTGACACCCCAAGCAAGAGTTGCTGTAGAAACCAACACTTGTACATGTCCATCACCAAAGAGCTCCTCAACAAGTTGACGATCAGCCCTGGCCATCCCTGCATGATGAATTGCAAAGCCATATGGAAGCAGGTCCTTGAGATCATTACTCTTTACCAGTTCAGTATGCTCATGAAGAATTTCACGGGTTGCACTTTCCTCTTTTAAGAATCTACTAACAGTGTCATTGGTTAGTGCTGTATCTCGTATTGCACGGGCAGTCTTCGCTGTTTCTTTCCTTGAGTGGACAAAAATAAGAACCTGATGCTTACCAGCTATGCTTATTACCTTCTCATAACAGACATCATTCATTAACTGGAATCTCTGCAACGGCTTCTTTACATTGATCCCAATATACTGTTGAGCAAGAGGGCAAGGACGGTAACTATTGTCGAAATGAAAGAGGCCTTTATTTAAATCAACTCGAAGAAACAATGCCACGTCTTCATAATTAGGGAGTGTAGCAGATAGTCCAACTAACCGAATATGCTCTTTTGTGGACTCAATTTGCCTAACAGTCCTTGCAACAATACTTTCCAGCACAGGCCCTCTGTTATCATGTAAAAGATGTATCTCATCAATGATCAGAAGTTTCACTAGCTGAGTGTAGGTTCGATCTCCAGATTTTCTTGTTATGATATCCCACTTCTCTGGGGTTGTGACAATAATCTGAGTTTCTTCAATTTGTTGGCGAGTCAGCGTCTGATCTCCACTCAGTTCTTTCACGTTGACATCATAATGCTTCAAACGGTTAGACAAATTCCCAACAACTTCAGCAACAAGTGCCTTCATTGGTGCCACATAAACAATCTTGTAATTGCTGTGGTTGAATGACCCATCTTCATTCCTATTCAACGCAATTTGCTGAAGTATTGTAAGCATTGCAACATTAGTCTTCCCTGCCCCAGTGGGTGCACACAGTAGAAGAGTTTCATAAACTTTGCTTTGGACCCTGTTCAACTGTGCCATTCCTTCAAAAGCAGGTTGAGCCCAGTTTGGCATTGTAGATACCTTGATAAGCTCTTCACCAGCAGCAAGTGGTTTTGGCTTCAAAGCTGGCACGTGAACTTCTTCATATCCCTTGTGATGGTTTCTATAGGACCCCAGTGGAAGCTCACACTTTCTATTCGCCATTAAAAGACCACCTTGGTTAAATGCAAGGTTTTCAAGATCAAGCAACTGGCGTTGCCCCTTCAACCACCCATTATCTGCATCTCTATCTAATATACCCCTTCGACCCCGGTCCCCATCTCCACCACTCTCATCCTTCAATCTGCGAGCCTCTTCTCTGATGCTTTTCTCCAAGTTCTTTTGCCTCTCTTTTGCAGTAGCCCTTGTGGCATGCAGCTGCTCCAGAATGGCAGCCAATTCAGGCCCCTGCCCCGTCATTTCCTCTTCAATATTTTTCCTTTTCTCTTGGTCTTCAGCCCTTGCCAGACGGGTACACCACACTATCTTCAGCCGATTTCTCAACAAATACTTGATAAGATTAAATTTATCGAATTGCAGATGCACCAATAATTTTGTCTCTACTTCCCTGTCATCACCTTCAGCAAGAATTTTCAATACCTCTTCTGCAAGTTTCTGGCTCTGCTGTGGATCAATCTGCTGGTCATAAGCCTGAGAAATCTTCCTCTGAAGCCAATAAGCATCAATATCCTGAACATTCAGTATCATCCCCTCATTTGCTTCCTGCGCTTCATCATCATCAATCCCACCCATCTGCATAGCTCCTGAACCGTGCCCATCTATTACATCATCATCATCCTCTTCATCTTCCTGTACCATATCCAGATCACTCTCTTCTTCCTCCTCTTCATTCTCCTCAAACTCAACTGCCACACCCACATCATCATCAAGAGCATCATCCCCATTAGTGGCCGCACCAGACCCACCAGCGTCACCGCCATCCTGATAATCAGTAATAAGCCTCCCAATTGCAACCAACTGATCAAACATATGATTCGGTATCTGATTCAACAACTTCTCAATCTCCTTCTTCTTTTCCGGATTCTTAAAAGTATCATTCTTAAGCACCACCAAAATCTCATCAGCAGCCCCACTAACTATATTCAAAGGCTGCCCACCTAACTGCTGCTGAATAACACTGAGCATGGCCTCATAAGCCGCCCTAGTTTCCTTTGTTTTCGGCTGGTAAACCCCTTCATCTGTTGAAGTCAAAACACTTTCTTCTTGAAGCCGGCGCCTCTTGCTCTGTCGACTAGGCAAAGGCTCAGAATCTAAGGGCTCCCGCTCCTTCTTCTTCTTAGACTTGTTAAGCTTCTCATCTAATTCAGTCGGTCTCCCCCTAAAAGCACGATCACCAAAAGTTCTAGGGTCAATTTTACCATACAGAGACTCCGGTTCCCCTGTCGGCTCGTGGGTATCGCGAGGGCGAGAGTCTGTTGTCAAAACCAAACTCGAGTTCGCTCTGTATTCATACTGCTTGAACCGTGCGTGTGCTTCGGCACCACCACCCAGATGTGCCATGATTCTAAATCACACAAACAAAAAGGTACCCCTCTCAGGCAATTTATCCAACAGCTAGCGGGTATAACCTAATACTCTTATCTAACAACCTGGGTGTGAATCTGCACGCATCATCAAAATAATGGCAATAATTAGAATTGTTAAATGAATAGTACTGATATTGTAGAATTTAGGATTAAGAATAAAGAGTATATACACATATGCATCTATAGATAGATAGAGATAAATAGAGAGAATTACCTACGTTAAATTTTGTTGCCGCCTTACACCACCGCCATTGTTTCTCTTCTGCTCTGCCACCGGATTCAAAGAGAGTGAGATTTACGAAAACCCTAGAAAAATAGTAGAGACGAGTGATTTGGTTTATTCGTATCAGCGGGTTATAAAATTGAAAAATACAAGTTTGTAAAGCTTTCAAAATTATATTTTTATAATAAGATATAATTTTACATTGTAATTAAATTTTTTAATAAAATAATAATTGTAATAATAATCTATTGTCATTTACTGCATAATTTGTATTCAGTTGTATTTAATTTGTGAATGTATCTAAGAATGTTTAATAGATTTGTGATTATTCGTTCTGGGTGTATAATGTATCAAAGTTTCACAAAAAACAATTATTATTGTGTATTATATATGCGAGCTGTTCCGGGTAGTACTTATTTAAATACAATGAATACAAGTTAATGATCAAATTATCCTCAAGATAATGACCAAGTAAATTAATTTAAATGTTGATTTTTTTCTTAAATTGTTATATACTTGTATTGATTGGTATTTTTTTTATTTATCAAAATAATTCAATTGTAAGTTATTCTTTTAAATTATTATATATATATATATGAAATTAATGTCTTTAATGACCTTTATTTTATTTTATTGTGAGATTCATGCATGTATATATATTAGATTATAACTAGATACAAACCTGCATAGCGTTATGCATGTGAGATTATTAATTTTAATAAAAAATGTATACGTATAATTAATAAATTAAAATATATTAAAAAGAGTAAATTATTGTGCGATGATTAAATTTTACATAGAAAAATAAATAAATATACATTGTAGGGGTAGTGGTGAAAGTTTACCGGTCTGTGCATTACATTATAAGTATGTGACTATTGTTTTTAGGCTAGTGGCAAAGTAAGTGACCTCAACTTGTGGACAAATCATTTTTTCTACTATTCCCTTTTTCTATTTTTTTTCAGTTTTTCTTAACTAAAGTGTAGCCAATTAATTTATTTTTCCCATCCTTTATTACATTTGTAATTTATTTACTGTAAAGAAAGGATTGTCTCAACTTAACTTTTTACAATCCATAACAAAAAGAGAATAAAAGGGTATGCCAAGGTTTAAAAACTCTCTTAAAAATACAATTAGAAAGCCAATGCTCAAACTATTCAGCCCAAGCATATAGCAAAATATCCGGACAAACTACAAGCTTAGAACCTTCATTCAAGAAACATTCTTCAATTGCAATGGCCTGAAAACAAAGTCGGTGTTCAATTGTGAGGTATTTTTGAGTAATGTGTGTATGAAACGCAGTACATGACACAATAGCTTGAAAATATCTACCTCTAACCATTCCCTTGTAAATAATGAGTAAACACCAAGCTCATAACTATTCAAAATGTCAAAAAACTAACTATCTAATAGTTGGCCTAATGTAAGCATGTGAAATGAACTTTCTGCCGAAGAACTTGTTTACTTTGTCATGCGAGGTTGTTTTGCACAAGTTCTTATTCTTGGTACTAATAGAAAAGGAACCTGAAGCACTACTCAACTTAAGACGCTTAATCCATCTGCTGCTCCACTTTGGCTCCAGATGACCACCTGGGCACTGTGACACCCCCAAATCCGGGTACTTCAATTTCACGAGATTTGGTGTTCACTGTATAAATATCATCTATCTATCTACCCATAATAAATGCAAACCATGCAATAGATAGAAATAATAATAAATCTCCCCTTATGGGGTTACATCAACTACATAATAAATATAATCCCAGGTTACTCTAACCTTAAACATCTGTGTGGAATCATAAACAATTAAGTCTTAAACAACATCATTAACTTAAGTCTAACCTAAATACATCATCAAATAAAATAACAAGTCTTCAACACTTGTTAACTTGCCCTTCGCCTTTACTAGTGGAAGGTTAAATCAGTTCTTTCGTTTCTTAATCGCAATGTTATTATTAAGCAAAGCAAGAGTGAGCACTAATGCCCACAAGTATAATAATGAAATAACAAAGATAATAACACGCGAGTAAATCAAAGACATCTGAATAAAAGCTCAACTTTTGAATCAAGAATGAATAACAAGAAACAAAAGAATTCGAGGGTCATAAGACTTGAACTATGTCATAGGTTATCAAGGGTTATACTTGAAACCTTTAATATCATAAGACTATGGACCTTTTACTCGTGACTTAGGGGATCGATTTCTTAGTACAACATCGTGCATAATATCTTAACGCTTAACGCGATAAGTATTCCCTTTGCAGGTTGGGGGTTGTTCATCTCATTTGACATTCGAGTCCGCACTAAAGGAAGTTTGGTTTGGACAATTCATCAAGGGTTCGGAAATTTAGAACGCTCATCAACTATGGACTAGTCGAATCAATAAGGGTTCGCTAGTTTAATAAGGTTCAATAATAATGATATTCAAATTGAATAATAATCTCAAGAAGTATACAATAGGACAATTATTGTATAATGAATCATGCTTTTGAAAAGATAATCAATCTTTAATATAACATTTGAACATGAATAATAATAATGATAATTACTCGAGGTAATTAATAAACTTGAACAATAATGACAAGTAGGGTTAGGAAACTTGCCTCGTGCGTAGGCTAAACGATTACTACTTTCGTTCACCACAAATCTTACACACATACCATATGTATTCACGACATTCATTAGTTACATTTTCACTTAATTATTTAATATAAAATCCACTTTATTTAACAAATCATTACCCTTCTAATTTAATTACTTAATTAAATTAGAATATTTTCATCTCTCTTACTATTATTACAACTCGAATAAATTATTTCATAATAATTTCCATCGAATATTTAATTTATTCCATAATATCTCAATTAAAATATTTAATTTATTTTATAAATATTTTAATAATAATTTTCATCGAATATTTATTTTATTCCATAATATCTCAATTAAAATATTTAATTTATTTTATAAATATTTTAATAATAATTTTCATCGAATATTTATTTTATTCCATAATATCTCAATTAAAATATTTAATTTATTTTATAAATATTTTAATAATAATTTTCATCGAATATTTATTTTATTTCATAAATATCTCAATTAAAATATTTAATTTATTTTATAAATATTTTAATAATAATTTTCATCAAATATTTATTTATTATTATTTATTTATTTATTTATTTATTTTGATCAAAGGAAGTGGTAATTTAGTTTAGTAGCTTGCATTTGGGGCTGGGTTGCTTGTGCTCATTTCTCATTCTCATCGATTCTGCAGTCATGAACATAACAAGGCCAAATTAGCCAAAATCAATCACACGTAAAATTATACATGAATATGGCCATAACTTCCAATTAGTTATTTTTACACTAATTTAGACTTACCCATCAGAATACATATATAATCATTACTTAACACATCTAGCATGATTTTTAACAAGTTACAACACATAATTTGCAAAATCAACACATTTACTTTCAATGTTCTTGATGTTCTTGAAGGTTTTGAAAATAAAACATGAAAATTGTCACTACGGATTCGTTATAACACCGAATCCGTTTATTTAAACTTTGGTCTCTTCGTATCAACATGCATAACATCATACGAGTGTAAATTTTACGAAAACATTTATGTTTGACATACTAAAATCACGTATAAGGCCTTAAGGCCACAACCCAAACTCTGTAATTTTGTAGAAATCATATACGATGTAATACTATGAAATTGATGATATGGAATCATGCAATATATATATAAAACATGTTATGCTACTCTTATTATCACATATATCCATATAATAGCACAATTTCTCAATTACGGAGACATAACAGAGGTTTGAAAGCAAAAAAAACTATGAAACCCATTTTATGAAAACTAAATCGTAAAATAGAATTTGGGAAGGAGGAGATTACCCCAGTAGGATATAATTAGTAGGCTTAGTTTCCTCACTCTCAATTCTCTTTCACAAGATATCTTAATTCTTATTGGAAATTCTCGGACTCTCTCTCAATATTTCTTAGACTTAGGCAAAGCAAAATGAAAAAAAGAAAAGAAGACGAGATATAATGATCGATAATCGAAGCGCAGAGTGGTCGGTTGGCCCTAATCATGGGTTAATCGCACCAACTCCTCTTAGGGCCTTGTTTGGCTAGCTTCAAAAGACTTAATCTCATTTAATTAAATAAAACCTTTATCATATAGTTTAATTAATGTCACACACCTTTATAAAATAAACTCATATCTTATTTAATTTATTATAAATAAAATATAATAATTTCTCATAAATTCACATAGTCACATAATTAAATAACTCATTAATAAATAATGTCAAATTATTAATTCTCTAATTAATAATTAAATTAATTAAAATACCAATATGCTTATTAAATATTTCTTTTAATACAATAAGCTCACATAATCACATACTTTGATAATAAAACTCTCTACATTAATTTAATAAATGTAACACATATAATTAAATTAATCTACCACAATTGAAGTCAATTAATTATTTAATCTAATAATTAAATCATCAAAAATATTTATTTAATTCAATAAATATTAAAATTAATTACAAAATTCTCGTCATCACATCTTTCCCTTAAAAGGATTTCGTCCCCCGTAATCACGACTAAATAAATTCAACCCGCTACATTCTCCCCCTTACAAAGATTCTGTCCCCAGAATCGGTTACACATAATTAAGTAAATAAATGAGGGTAATTCTTCATCATATTCTCTTCGAGTTCCCACGTAGCTTCTTCGGCATTGTGGTTCCTCCAAATTACCTTAATGTAAGGTATAACTTTATTTTCGAGAACTTGTTTTTTTCACGACAATTTGGACAGAATTTCTTCGTAAGATAAGTCTTTCTCAAAATGTAGGGGTTCATATTCAATTACATGCTTGTAATCTACTTTTGTAGGGTCGTGAATACGTAAACATGGAAGACGCGTTGTGGACATTCTCGAGTCTTTGGAGGTAAGGCTACCTCAGACGCAACTTCTCCGATTCTTCTCAAGATTTCAAAGGGTCCAATGAATCTTGGGCTCAATTTCCCTTTCTTTCCGAACCTCGATCTTCCCTTCCGTGGAGAGACCTTCAAAAAAACATAACTACCGATTCAAACTCGATATTTTTACGATGTGGATCAACAGATTTCTTCCGTCGATTTGAGCCACTACCTACCGTGTTTCGGATCACTTTGACTATTTTCATTCTGCTGCATACCAATTTCGCCCCAAGCAATTGTCTTTCACCAACTTCATCCCAAAGAAAGCGGAGTTCTGACTTTCGCTCAGATAACGCTTCGTAATATAAGATGCCTATACTAGCGTGGTAACTGTTGTCAGAAATTAATTCTACTAACGGTAGTGATCATCCCAATTTCCTTTAAAGTCCATCACACACAAAGCTCTCAAAGATATCTTCTAATGTTTCAATCGCTCTCTCCTCTGTCCGTCCGCTCATTTGAGGGTGGTAAGTCATACTCATTCGCAATTGCGTATCCATGCATTCCTCAAGACGCTTCCGTAAATTTGATGTGAATCGCGGATCTCTATCGAAACAATTAACACCGAGACTCGTGTCTCAAACAATCTCTTTCACATATAACCTTGTCAACTAATCTAAGTTGAATCGATTTTGATTGGAAGGAAGTGTGCGGATTTCGCTACCATTAACGATAACCCATATCTGCGTCGTAGCCTTTCTCCGAGTCGCCGAAGGCCAACCACGAAGTCCATTGTAATATGTTCCCATTTCTATTTTGGGATTTCTAACGGTTGTAGTAATCCACTTTGGTCTCGATGTTCGCTTTTACTTTCTCGATGTGTCGACACTTGGCAACACATTCTCGCAACATCGCGTTTCAAATTCGGCCACCGTAAATGTTGTCAAGATCTTGATACATCTTTGTACTACCTGGGTGAATCGAATATCTCGAACTATGAGCCTCACTTCAAAATTCTTCCTTAATTTCTTTCAGATGGCGGAATCCAAATTCTATTTTTAAATCTCAAAGATTCCTTCCTTATCCATCTTAAATCTTGGTTCGGTTCCTTCAGATATCTTCTTTGTCACCTTTTTACATTCTTCGCTCAAGTCGAGCCTCCTTTACTTTATCTAAGAGAGTTGTACCAGATTGCATCCGAAATAGCTTCTCATCAATCTCCATAGGATACTTCACTTCCAACTCCAGTTTCCATTTCGTAATTAGCTCTCTTGAGCGATTAACATCATCAATTTCTCACGACCCTTTCTACTTAAGGCGTCTAAGAACCACATTTGCTTTCCCTGATGGTATAAAATCTCACAACCGTAATCCTTAATTAATTTCAACCATCTTCTTCGACGATATTCAAATCCTTCCGTAAAAATATATTTCAGACTCTTGTGGTCCAGATATATTTCACACTTCTCCCGTATAGATAGTGCCTCCAAATTTTTCAAAGCAAAAAACAATCGCAATTTAACTCCAAATCATGGGTCGGGTAACCCTTCTCGTAATCCTTCAATTGTCGTGATGCATACTTAATGACTTTTTAGTTTTGCTTTGCATCAAAGACACAACCAAGTCCTTTATGCGATGCATCACTATAAACAACAAAATTTCTCGATCCTCCTAAGAGATAACACAGGGTCAGTACTCAACCTCTTCTTCAATTCTTGAAAACTTTCCTCACACTTATCCATCCAAACAAATTTCACAAACTTTTCGAAAGTTAAATTCGTAATCTGAGTTGCGATCTTGGAAAAGTCTTGTATGAACCTTCTATAATATCTTGCCAATCCAAGAAAACTTCAGATTCGATGGCGCCCTCGGTTGATCCCGATTAATCACGCTTCGACTTTGGATGGATCTACCGAAATTCCATTTTTATCGATCACGCGCCCAAGAAATTGCACTCGCTTAATCCAAAATTCGTGATTTGAAAACTTGGCATACAACTTTTCCATTCTCAATACTTCCAACGTTAATCTCAAATGCTCTTCGTGTTCTTCTTTGGTTTTCGAATAGACCAAAATGTCATCTATAAATACCACTACGAACTTGTCCAAAAACGGCTTGAACACACCATTCATTAGTCCCATAAATGCTGCAGGAGCATTCGTAAGACCAAACGACATTACTAAAAATTCATAGTGACCGTATCGTGTTCTGAACGCAGTCTTTGGTACATCCTCCGGCCTCACCTTCAATTGATGATAACCGCTTCTCAAGTCTATCTTGAAAAGTACTCGCTCCCTTCAATTGATCAAACAGTCGTCGATCCTCGGTAATAGATATCTATTCTTAATCGTGACCTTATTCGGTTCTCAGTAGTCAATGCAGAGTCGCATCGATCCATCCTTCTTTTCACAAACAACACCCAAGGCGTCCCCACGGCGATACGCTTCTATTGAATGTACTTCTTGTCCAACAATTCTTGTAGTTGTACCATTAATTCCTTTCATCTCATCGGTGCCATTCTAAGATGGTGTCTTCGATATTGGAGCGATTCCGGCGCCAAATCGATCACGTAAATCTACCTCTATCCGGTGGAAGTCCGGTAAATCGTCTGAAATACGCCGATGACTAAGTCCCTCACAATCGGTATTTTTTTTACCTTGATTTCTTTTCGACTATCGACTATGTAAGCTAAGTATCCTACATGCGGCCTTGTTTTAACAACTTCCCGGCTCGTGATCATCGTCAGACAACTCGCTTGTTTGCAAGCGACTTGCTACCATAAAACACAACCTTTGATGGAGTCATAAGGTTAATACGCTTTTTGGCAATCAATTACGTACCCGTAATTGAATAACCACCATTCCCAAAATAACGTCAAATTCCCCAAGTCGAATAGGATAAGATCTACGCTCATGATATTACCCTTAATATCCACTCTACGCTTCTTAAACACGCATTTCTTAACAGAATTATCTCTATTCGCAATTTCTATATTCATGGGATATTCCAACTCATCCATAAGCAAATCTAAACTATTAGCAAAGTCTTCGGATATAAAGGAACAAGTAGCATTTTGAATCAAATAAAATATAAGCATTAATTTCATTGATCGGAATGATACCTAACACCACATCACGAGATCGGATCAGATCTCGCACCGTCATATTGAAAGTCCCAAGGCATTTATTCGGTTTGTTGCGGTTGGTCCGGTGATGGTTAAGGCATTTCCACCGTTATTTCCCTTGCTTCCTCCCCGATCTTGACCCTCCCGATCCCTTCTTGGGACAATCTCTTGCCAGATGGTCCTTGAACCACAAGTAAAACAAGCACCCTTCTTTTGGGTTTGGATAGTTTGGTGCTATGTGGCTTCCCCGCCCACAATTGTAGACACTCTTTTTCCTTTCATACAAACTCCCAGATGGGCTTTCCGCAAGTCGGGCATGCTTCGATTCTTTTCTTCCGACTACCTTATCGATTCCCCGATGATGAGTCGTCGTTCCACCTTTTCTTCTGATTAAAATTTCCACCTCCTGTGCCACTTCCACTGACCTTGTTATTTCCTTCACCTTCACTCTTCTTCTTCTTTTGATCTTGATTGTACTTTGTCACCGCATCGCTTCCTCCTTCAGAGAGGATGGCCTTTTCCAAGAGACTCAAAGAAACGTGTTTAAATTTGAAACATTGATACCTTTGTTGTACACCCAAGGCTTTAGTCCTTGCTTTCAAATCGTCTCGCCTTCCTCTCATCCGTGTGAACTTGATACGGGGCAAACCTTGTCAATTCGTTGAATTTAGCCGCATAGTCAGGCACGCTCATATTTCCCTACTTCAACTCTAGAAATTGAACCTCCATCTGGTTCTGTGAACTAGTTGGGAAATACATTTCGAAAAACATCTCTTTAAATCTCTCCCACGTAATTATACCTTCACCTCCTCGTACTTCAGCATAAACATTGCAAAAGCGGTCTTCTAGTCTTCTCTAACCCTAGCAACGTCGAAAACCTTCTCCATTTCCATAACCCACGTTTAAGCCTCGATTGGGTTCATGGAACCTTTGAACTCTGGCGGTCCCACCGCCTTGAAGTCCTTAAACGTTGTGTTTGGTGGTGCTTGAGGTTGGTTATTCATGGCTCCGGGCCAAGAAGTTCACCAACTGCTGCACGGGATTAGCGTTGGCATAATTGTTATTATTGGTTGACTCTTCCTGAGCCGGTTGACATTGTTGTCTTCTCCTTGGCGGCATTTTTCTGTTAAATAAACGCTTTATTAGAACTTTATTTATTTCTCTAAATAGTTAAGGCATTACTCAACAATTTAACATATCACTTAACACATCATCTCAAACAACTTGATATATTTGCATTCAAATCAAAGTTTTAACATTAAACGATAGCATAACTGCTATTTACATCAACTATCCTCGGAATAAAGAATCCACAGATTTAAAACATTCAAATATTCTTTTCGCTCATAAACACGCCGTAATTTACATATAAAAACTAATTAAGTCTTTCACATAATTAAACAAATTCTATCACTATCTCATCAAGGTCAATAGCCTTGCCACGCCCTCATCCATGATACGAGACATCGCTCGCGATCCAAAGATATACGATGGAAGTCCTTCGAATCGAATGGGGTACCTCAAAACTCGATCTTGGGCCTCATCCATCGCATGATTAAGTGTAGAATATGTCTCTTCAAGCTTTGCCTTCTTGCACGACGACTATCATCTTTCGCGACGATCATTTCGACGCGATTCTCTTACCCATCCTCTCTCGCTATGTTCAGCCTTTTGAGGAGGTTTTCTTGATTCCTTCTTCAACTTTTATATCTCCTGGCCTTATCTTCAGTTTGACCATTCTCATGGACCAAATCCCATTCTACATTTGCCAGCCGAGAGTGAAGAGTCGAAATCTCCCTCTCCTTCTGCTCTAGAGTAATATGTTGAATAACCGCTTTCATTCGATCAAATCCTCAGACCTCGTCTCGTAACTCCACGTTACGGTCAGATAACGTGTCATACATCTCAGCATCAACGGTGTACCATGGTAACTCCTCTTCTTCCTCTTCCTCTTCCTCAACAAATTCCTCTTCAGGATCCTCCTCAGGATTAGTCTCGGGCTCATGCTCCTGACCAAGAACGGTGATCAATGGAGATGACTCCCTCTGACTACAATTGCTCCCTAACCCACATGAATGTCTCGGGCTCCTCCTATGTTGCATTTATAGGTACACGGGGTTCTTCCTCCCCAGCTTGACTAGCTTCTCCAACATTCGACATCCTGACACAAAATTTTAAGTTTTAGTTACTAAGTCATATCATCTAATGCATACTTTAACACATAAACACATAAGGTCTTTTATTATCTTCAATGAATTACATTAATTCATTTATTATAACTCGATAAGAGTTTTCCATCACTATCTTCTTTCTATAAGGCTACTACCTAAGGTTGTTCCCCACCTAAGGTTCATAACCCATGACTTTGATACCAACTTGTGACACCCCAACTGGGTACTTCAATTCCACGGGATTTGGTGTTCACTGTATAAATATCATCTATCTATCTACCCATAATAAATGCAAACCATGCAATAGATAGTGTGACGCCCCCAAAATTAGGTATACATCACCCATCTTGAGTCGCCACTTACATGGTACATAATTTAAATACAACTTATTAACATAATCTGTCGTGTACAACAATGACATAAACCGTGAGTTTAAATACAAATATCGTCTACTAGATATTATACAAACTCAAACAAAAAGTCCTCATTACAATTATTATCACACTATTTTCACGAATAGTGAGGACTACTAATGCTATCTTCAGGACCATCACTCCGCTTCCCGACTCGTCCCAAAGCCTATATTATCATTTCAAGAGAACGGTGAAAGAAAAAGGGTGAGCTCAACTAGCCCAAGAAGAAATATTATGACTAAGATAATGCGTAAAAAATTATCAATAGTCTTCAATAATGTTAAACCGATAAAATATAATGAACATCAAGTTTAACTGCAATGAATATGCAATCCATTAAAAGAGTCAAGTAGAAAATAAAGTCTACTATCTTTTAGGTTTTAAAAGGTTTTTCATCATCAAGTATATATTTGAGACTCAAACTTTAATAAATATTCCACATCATCGAATCACCCCGCACTACGCCAAGGATATTCTTTAGTATCACGACCACAATTATTCATGCACTACTTGCCAAGAATATTTGTGTATTCATTAATGGTCATGATCATGCCAACAATCGTCCATCAATGCACTACTACCAACCGAGGATTTTTTTTATCACATCATTTGTAACATTACTACCATGATTACACCGAATAGTCTCTCGGTCATAATCATACCAAGTCCATCTATGCACCACAAAAGCCATGTATGACTTTCAAAAAATATAAACATGAGGATGATGACAATGATATAAGAATTCAATAAAACAAGTTCAAGAATTATTTTATCCAGAATTATTAACGTCCAAATTGTCAACATGATATCGCTTTTGTAGAGTAAAATTCAAGAATGATCGAAGAATATTTCCATGAAAAGATATGGATGAAACGCAAATATCAAGGATATTCTACTAATTTCATGGAGTATAGAAGTCAAAGTTTTAACCAACCTGGGTATAATAAAGAATGGAATAACAAAAGAAATCACCATGCATGCGATAGACCGCATGATAAAAGTTATTCCAATGAATAATAAATAAGTCGTGAAATTCACACCCGATGTGATGTTCCAAATGTAATAATAAAGATGGAACCGGATGTAAAACACATGTATATAGGATATTCCAATGTAATAATAAAGAACGGAACCAGTCCGCAGTAAAACACATGCATGTGATGTTCCAATGTAATAATAAAGAGCGGAACCAGTCCGGTGTAAAACACATGATGCATGTGATGTTCCAATGTAATAATAATAAAGATTTTAACCAGTCCTGTAAAACACATGCATGTGATGTTCCAATGTAATAATAGAAGAATGTCACCAAGTATAGGGTAAACCACTTACTATACAAAAGTTATTCCAACAGATTAATAAGCAATGGAATAACAATGATTTCTCTTGAATAATAAAAAGAATAACACCCCTTTATTTTTTGGTAGGAGATTGAATATTCGCACCTTAGAAGAACTCAATAAGTAAAGTGAAGTAAATAAAATACTTTTCTTCTTCTCTTATTCTTTCTATACTTTCTCTCTATAGCTTGAATGAATTTATAGAAAAATAATGAAGCTCTAGGCCTCTATTTATAAAAGATTTCTTAGCTTCAAGAGATAACTAGTGTGAAAAGGCAAATTAACCTCGATCAAGAGGCGTTTGGCCTGTGTAATGTGAAACGACAAGTGGTTCGGCGCTTACGTAAAGGTAAAAGGTAATTACTATTAACGAAGGTAAATACTATCGACGTAAGGTAAATACTATTCACAAAGGTAATTACTATCGATTTAAGGTAAATACTATACTATTCACTAAGTAAGGTAATTACTATCGACGAAGGTAAATACCATTCACAAGGGTAATTACTATCGACGAAGGTAAATACTATTCACAAAAGGTAATTACTATTGATGAAGAGACTCTTAGATGATATATGGGCCCCCCATAAAATAATACTGACCACCCCATAATAAAATAATCAAACTTATATTACCACAAATCATCAACACATAATTAATCTTTCAATAATTATTAATCATTTATAACTTGTCGTATTGAATTAATAATATAACATATTATATAGATGATAATGTGACAATAATTGAATCAATAATATAAGAGATATGATGCAAAGAATTATCGTAGCAATAATTGAGCATAGCTGAGTAACTTCTCACGTAAGATCAATAATCAATACCGCAGTGCTACTATGCAACCACACGTGCCAGACATCGCATTTTTACCAACGGGTAGTTCAACAGCTTTTAATTCAGAACACCTCCGCCGTTATTTTTATAAAATATTTTTTCGCTTTCAAATCCGACAATAATTTCGCCAGGGGTCCACCAATGATTGAGCTATTGTATTTAATATTCCCTAACAAAAAGAATATTCCCCACCAAACTAATATTTTATAACAACTTGCATACTTTGCAAAATTTATAAATATTACCCACAACTATAACATTATATCAAATTTATTCCATAATATTTAAAAAATAATATTTATAGAAAAATTCATCTTTATTTATAAAAGTCGGGTCTTACAACCTCCCCTTCTTATGAAATTTCGCCTCGAAATTAGGGTACGACTGGTATGTCAAGAGGTAAGGATACCTTGATTTCATTTCGATTCTAACTCCCAAGTCATTTCTCAACATCGTGGTTCCTCCATAAAACTTTCGACTTGAGGTATAACCTCGAGCGTAGAATATGTTCTTTCTTATCTAAAATTTGAACAGAACCTCTTCATACGCCAAATCTTCCGCTATTTCGTCCCGGTTCTAACTCAATAATATGGTTCGGTCTTTCACATATTTACGTAACATGGATATGTGAAAACGTTATGAACACGAGACATATTCAGCAGAAAGTTTAGTCTATAGCCACAATTCCTACTCGATCGAGGATTAAAATGGACCGATGAATCGAGGATTAAGTTTTCCTCTCCTTCCAAATCTTGTAACTCCTTTCCATGGAGCAACTCTTAACAACACATGATCTCCTATATCAATTCCACGCCCTTTCGATGAAGATCAAGATAACTCTTTTGTCGATTTTGTGAGGTTTTTATACGTTGTCGGATCATTTGAATCTTTTCCGTAGTCATACGCATCAACTCCCGGTCCCAACAACGTTGTTTCACCCACCTCATCCCAAAGATACCGGAGAACGACACTTTCTTCCATACAATGCTTCGAATGGAGCCATGCCAATACTTGCTTGATAACCGTTGTTGTAGGAAAACTCCACCAATGGTAAGAACTTGTCCCAACTCCCTTGAAATCAAGGACACAGAGTCTTAATAGATCTTCAAGAGTTTGAATAGTCCTCTCCGATCGTCCGTCGTCTCGAGGATGATATGCCGAAGCTAAATCGTGAAGTCTGCGCTCATAGCTTTTTGCAAACTAACCCAAAATCGTGAAGTGAATCTTGGGTCTCGATCAAAACTATGGATACCTAAGATACCATGCGATTTTACAATCTCGCTTATGTACATACGAGCAAGACGCTCAAGTGTATAAGTTTCTCGATTTCCAGAAGAAATGAGCAGACTTGGTCAATCTATCAACAATGACCCAAATCGCATCAATGCCTTGAGAAACCTTAGGAAGACCCAGAACAAAATCCATGGTAATGTGCTCCCACTTCCATTCGGAATTTCAAGTGGTTGCAATGGACCTTTTGGTACTTGATGCTCCGCTTTAACTCGTTGACAAGTTAGACACCTTGAGATAAAACAACGCTTATCTCTCTCTTCATATTGCTCCACCAAAATGTATGACAAATATCATGATACATTTTGGTACTCCTGTGATGGATTGCAAATGGTGTGTGTGTGTAGCGCCATCATGATATTATACTTTAAATCGTGGTCGTTAGAACACAAAGTCCGGAGTCGACTCAAGTATTCCTTCTTCATCGATTCTTGCTTCCTAAGATAGCACCTTCTTGCACTTTCTTCCTCATACGCATCACTTCTGAGTCCAGAGCTTGAGTGCCTTTAACTTTATCAATTAAAGTTGGTTCTACTCAGATACTCGCTTATCATCACACGCGTCCCCCGAGTCTTTAATTCTATCTCCATCCTTTGCAAGTCACACAAAATGGGCCTTTGCGTTGACAATATCGCACTCAGACTTGCATATGATTTCTACTCAATGCGTCACCTACCACGCTTGCTTTTCCAGATGGTATTGGATGGTATGATCATAATCTTTCAACAGTTCAAGCCAACGTCGTTGTCGCATGTTAAGTTCCTTTTTGAGTGAAGAAATATTTGAGGCTTTTTATGATCCGTAAAGATCTCCACTTTCTCCCCATACAAGTAATGCCTCCAAATTTTAAGTGCAAAGACAACAAATGCTAACTCTAGATCATGAGTAGGATAATTCCTCTCATATTCTTTGAGTTGTCATGAGGCATAGGCTATTACTTTTCCATGTTGCATGAGAACACATCCCAACCCTTTCGCTCAAGCATCATCAGATGACAAATCCTCCGAGCCGATGGTATTCACGTAACAGTCTTTGAAATAAGTCTCCTCTTGAGTTCTTGAAAACTCTTCTCACATTCTTCGCTCCAACCGAACTTTGTATCTTTTCGAGTCACCGAGTCAATGGAATAGCGATTCGAGAAAATCCTTCCATTTAATCTCCGATAATAACCAAATTTAAACCGAGAAAGCTACGACTTTTGGTCATCGATTTAGGTTGTTCCAACTTTGAATAGCTTCAATCTTCACTTTGGGTCAACAGATATTCCATGACTTGATACCACGTGCCCAAGGAATGCTACTTCTTCAAGCCGTAACTCGATTTCTTCAACTTCGCATAAAGTTTATATTCACGAAGCTTTTGGAGTGTCAATTTCTCAAGTGTTGCTCATGATCTTCACGGCTTTTGGAATAAATAAGGATGTCATCAATAAAGACGACCACAAAGTGATCTAAATATTCCTGAATACTTGGTTCATCATATCCATGAAGGCAAATAGGAGCATTAGTCAATCCAAAGGACATGACTAGGAATTCATAATGCCCGCATCGAGTTCTCAAAGCCGCCTTTGGAATGTCGGTGGTTCTAATCTTCAATTGGTGATATCCTAACGAAGATCAATCTTTGAAAAGAATTTGGCTCCTTCAGAATCGGGTCAAACAGTCATCAATACGTGGCAATGGATACCTATTTTTGATGGTGACATGATTCAACTCCCGATAATCAATACAAAGTCGATACTCCCATCTTTTTCTTCTTCACGAATAGAACAGAGCACCCCAAGGAGAAGTACTAGGACTAATAAAGCCAATGTCTAACAATTCCTCGCAGTTGGGTCTTTAACTCCTCAAGTTCAATAGAGCTATTCGACATGGGCTTTGGAAATAGGTTTTTTGTATCGGGTTCAAGGTCGATACAAAATTCAATTTCACGCCTCGGGGTAGGCCAGAAGTTCTTTGGGAATACGTCAGAAATTTATTAACAATAGGAATATCGCTTAAAACCGACGTATTTTTATTTAAATCATGATATGAGCTAAGAAAGCTTCGACATCCGCTTTTTCAATAAACGAATAATTTTATGGCTCGAGATGACCGTGATTGATTTTAATGGTTTGGTCGTTTGAATTCAAGATAATAGGTTGATTAGGAATATGAAAGCTAACAACCTTATTTAAAAACAATCAATTTTTGCATGATAAGTAGTTAACCAATCAATCCTCAGAATCACGCCAAATGCAAGTATTTTTAATGAAATAAGATCGATTGTGTAATGTGAGGGTACCGATTTGAACCAAACAAGACTTATAAACAAAGTGGATGTAATGAAGGTTTCTCCCAACGGAGTTTCCACAGATAAGTCAAAGTCTAATTTCTCCTGAGTCAAATTTAATCGATGAGCGCAAGTAGGAGAAATAAAAGAATGGGTAGAACCCAGATCAAATAAAGTATAGACTTCATTAGAGTTTATGATAAGCTTACCCGTGATGACCTCATTCGGTTCCTTGCTCTTTGGGAGGTCACAACAAATGCCTCCTCAGACTACCGGCTTTTGAATTTTCCGGGATGGCCTTTGGTGCCTCCATCCTAGTTGAATTTGTCTTGAGTAAACGACAAAATCGAGCTAAGTGACCTTCTCTTCCACAATTATAACACGCTTTGACGGCACATGGCGCAGATTGGATCGATGTGTCCCTCTCCTCCGCATTTGAAGCATATGATAGGTGGTCTTTCTCCTTCCTTAACAACGGGTGTCAGGCCGACGCTCTTCCATCATTGTTGAATCTCCTTTTCTTGAAATGTCCATTCTTATTGTTTTGGCCCCGATTACCACCAAGTGGTTACCATATCCGCCCGTTGATTCCTCCACGCTTGTTGTCACCGCTTCGATGACTATTCTCGCCGGTATTATAATTTTTTTTTACCGCTTCTCTTTTAGTTCAGGTTGACTCATTATCGCGCTTCCACTAATCGAGCCCTATTTACAACATCCGAATACAAACACGCTTTATGAGAAATAAGATGTTCGACGTATCTCCCGCTTCAAACCTCTTAAAACATTCGCGCCATTCTCTCTTCATTATCCACCAAGTGGGACGAAACCGTGATAACTCCGCAAATTTTGCCTCTCAGATCATATTACACGGCCATATTGTTTTGTTCCAACTTGATAAACTCCACCTCCTTCATGTGGCTTAATACTTTCGTGAAAGTATTTGTCGCTGAATGAACTCCTCTGGAACTTCTCCCAAGATATCTTCAAGACAGCAATTTGGTTGAGTACGCTTTTACCGATTCCCACCAAGAATCCGCCTCTCCCGCAACATAATAAAGGCGTGAAGGGAACCTTTTGCTCCTCGGAGCATCCCAAGACATCAAATATCTTGGTAATCTGCTTTATCCATGCTTCCGCCGTAAGTGGTTTTGCTCTCCTTAAACTCCGGTGGTCCCAGCTCCTTAAATTGTTTAATGGTGACCCGCCGAGAGTTTTCCGTGTTTCCACCCACGTTTTGGACAGAGTCGCTTTCACTCACTTGTTGATAAATTGCATAAAGCCTCCAACATTTGATCATTCATCATTTGGTCGTTGTTGTTGTTGTTTGCACGAGGATTGTCGCCTTCCTCGATGCATATTATCCTCGATTATTGATATGTGGTGAATCAACGATCGTCGCGCTCCATTGCTATTCTCAACATTCTCGAGATGTCATTTTCAGACATCGCCACAAAACAAAAGGTTAATTGACATGTAACAAATTATCCCTATCTTCGACCAACCAATAAAATATCACATAAACTTAGGTAGGTCATACTAGCGAAGGTATTCCCTGCCTCTCCTCCTAGTACTATTCTCACATCTTAGCCGTGGATCACATCCCTAAGCTCGATACCAATGTGTGACGCCCCCAAAATTAGGTATACATCACCCATCTTGAGTCGCCACTTACATGGTATGTAATTTAAATACAACTTATTAACATAAGCGTAAGGTATAATACGACATTAATCGTGAGTTTAAATACAAAATATCGTCTACTAGATATTATACAAACTCAAACAAAAGTCCTCATTACAATTATTATCACACTATTTTCACGTAATAGTGAGGACTACTAATGCTATCTTGGGACCATCACTCGCTTCCCCGACTCGTCCCAACTATATTATCATTTCTCAAGAGAACAAAGTGAAAGAAAGGGTGAGCTCAACTAGCTCAAGAAGAAATATTATGACTAAGATAATGCGTAAAAAATTATCAATAGTCTTCAATAATGTTAAACCGATAAAATATAATGAAAGATCAAGTTTAATCTGCAATGAATAAGCAATCCATTAAAAGAGTCAAGTAGAAAATAAAATCTACTATCTTTTAGGTTTTAAAAGGTTTTCATCATCAAGTTATAGCCGAGACTCACCTTTTAATAAATATTCCACATCATCGAATCACCCCCGCACTACTACCAAGGATATTCTTTAGTATCACGACCACAATTATTCATGCACTACGGGCCAAGAATATTTGTGTATTCATTAATGGTCATGATCATGCCAACAACTGTCTATCAATGCACTACGGCCACTGAGGATTTTTTTATCACATCATTTGTAACATTACGGCCATGATTACATCGAATAGTCTCTCGTCATAATCATACCAAGTCCATCTATGCACTACAAAGCCACGTAGATGACTTCAAAAAATATAAACATGAGGATGATGACAATGATATAAGAATTCAATAAAACAAGTTCAAGAATTATTTTATCCAGAATTATTAACATCCAAATTGTCAACATGATACTGCTTTTGTAGAGTAAAATTCAAGAATGATCGGAAGAATATTTCCATGAAAGATATGGATGAAACGCAAATATCAAGGATATTCTACTAATTTCATGGAGTATAGAAGTCAAAGTTTTAACCAACTGGGTATAATAAAGAATGGAATAACAAAAGAAATCACCATGCATGCGATAGATCGCATGCAGAAAAGTTATTCCAATGTAATAATAAATAACGGAACCGTGTCGGTGAAGAAACGCATGTGATGTTCCACAGTAATAATAAAGATGGAACTGGATCCAATTGTAAAACACATGAGATAGGATATTCCATGTAATAATAAAGAGCCGAGTCCATGTAAAACACATGCATGTGATGTTCCAATGTAGAATAATAAAGACGGAACCAGTCAGGTGTAAAACACATGCATGTGATGTTCCAATGTAATAATAATAAAGAGACGAACCAGTCCTGTAAAACACACATGCATGGATGTTCCAATGTAATAATAGAAGAATGTCACCAAGTATAGGGTAAACCACTTATACAAAGTTATTCCAATGATTAATAAGCAATGGAATAACAACAGCTTTCTTCATGAATAAGAAAGAATAACACCCCTTACTTTTGGTAGGAGATTGAATCCCTACCTTAAGAAATCAATATTGAAAAAGAACAAAATACTCTTCTTCTTTTCTCTTATTCTTTCTATAGTTTCTCTCTCTATAGCTTGATGAAGGATTAAGTGAAAATAATGAAGCCCTCAGGCCTCTATTTATAAAAGATTTCGTAATATCAAGCACCGCTTAGTGTGAAAAGGCAAGTGCAAGATTTAATCGGGTAATTGGACAACCTTTGTAATGTGAAACGACAAGTGGTTCGGCCTTTGGTAAAGGTAATTACTATTAACGAAGGTAAATACTATCGATGAAGGTAAATACTATTCACAAGGGTAATTACTATCGACGAAGGTAAATACTATACTATTCACAAGGGTAATTACTATCGACGAAGGTAAATACCATTCATGAGGGTAATTACTATCGACGAAGGTAAATACTATTCACAAAGGTAATTACTATCGATGAAGAGACTCTTAGATGATGATATATGAGGCCCCCATAAAATAATCAAACTTACCACAAATCATAACACTTTATATAATTAATCTTTCAATAATTATTAATCATTTTAATTTTAATCAATTGATTTAATACTATAACAATATAATATATCGCCTCAATTAATAATATAATATATTATATGTGATGATATCGTGACAATAATTGAATCAATAATATAAGAGATATGATGCAAAGAATTATCAGAAAGTAATAATTGAGTATACCGCTAGAGTAACTTCTCACGTAAGCATCAATAATCAATATCGTGTGCTACTACGCAACCACACGACACATTTCGTACTTTTACCACCGGTAGTTCAACAGCTTTTAACTCAGAATACCTCTCCGCCGTTATTTTTATAAAAATATTTTTGTCGCTTTTCAATCCGACAATAATGTTGTGGGGTCCACCAATGATTGAGCCATCAGTATTTAATATTCCCTAACAAAAAGAATATTCCCCACCAAACTAATATTTTATAACAACTTGCATACTTTTGCAAAATTTATAAATATTACCCACAACTATAACATTATATCAAATTTATTCCATAATATTAAAAAAAATATTTATATTTATAGAAAATTCATCTTTATTTATAAAAGTTCGGGTCTTACAGATAGAAATAATAATAAATCGTACTTCCCCTTATGGGGTTACATCAACTACATAATAAATACAATCTCAAAGTTACTCTAACCTTAAACATCCTGTATGCGGAATCATAAACAATTAAGTCTTAAACAACATCATTAACTTAAGTCTAACCTAAATACATCATCAAATAAAATAACAAGTCTTCAACACTTGTTAACTTTGCACTCGCCTTTACTAGTGGAAGGTTCATGGGATTCTTTCGTTCTTAATCGCAATGTTATTATTAAGCAAGAGTGAGCACTAATGCCCACAAGTATAATAATGAAATAACAATATAATAACATGCGAAAGAATCAAAGACATCGAATAAAAGCTCAACTTTTGAATCAAGAATGAATAAAAAGAAACAAAAGAATTTTGAGAGGGTCATAAGACCTTGAACTATGTCCCAGGTTATCAAGGGTTATACTTGAAACCTTTAATAGTCATAAGACTATGGACCTTTCTACTGCATTTGGGGGATCAAATTTTAGTACAATATTGCATAATATCTTAACGCTAACGATAAGTAAATCCCTTTGCAAGGTTGTTCATCTCGATTTGACATTCGAGTCCGCACCAAAGGAAGTTAGGTTTCGACAATTCATCAAGGGTTAGGAAATTTAGAACGCTTATCAACTATGGACTAGTCGAATCAATAAGGGTTCGCTAGTCTAATAAGGTTCAATAATAATGATATTCAAATTGAATAATAATCTCAAGAAGTATACAATAAGACAAATTATTGTATAATGAATCATGCTTTGAAAAGATAATCAATCTTTAATATAACATTTGAACATGAATAATAATAATGATAATTTACTCGAGGTAATTAATAAACTTGAACAATAATGACAAGTAGGGTTAGAAACTTGCATAAATGCGTAAGCTAAACGATTACTACTTTCGCTCACCACAAATCTACACACATACCATATGTATTCACGACATTCATTAGTTACATTTTCACTTAACTATTTAATATAAACTCCACTTTATTTAACAAATCATTACCCTTCTAATTTAATTACTTAATTAAATTAGAATATTTTCATTCTCTTACTATTATTACACTTTAATAAATTATTTCATAATAATTTCCATCGAATATTTAATTTATTCCATAATATCTCAATTAAAATATTTAATTTATTTTATTAATATTTTAATAATAATTTTCATCGAATATTTATTTTATTCCATAATATCTCAATTAAAATATTTAATTTATTTTATAAATATTTTAATAATAATTTTCATCGAATATTTATTTTATTTCATAAATATCTCAATTAAAATATTTAATTTATTTTATAAATATTTTAATAATAATTTTTATCAAATATTTATTTATTATTATTATTTATTTATTTATTTATTTATTTTGACCGCCGGGGCGGGGTAATTTAGTTTGGTAACGTCGCTGTGGGCTGGGTTACCTGCACTCATTTTTTGTAGTTTGCGATAGCTCGATTCATGAACATAATAAGGCCAAATTAGGCCTAAAATCAATCACATGTAAAATTATACATTAATATGGCCATAACTTCCAATTAGTTATTTTTTACACTAATTTAGACTTACCCAATCATTGTAATACATATATAATCATTACTTAACACATCTAGCATGATTTTTAACAAGTTACAACACATAATTTGCAAAATCAACACATTTACTTTCATTGTTTCTTGATGTTCTTAAAGGTTTTGAAAATAAAACATGAAAATTGTCACTACTGGATTCGTTATAACAAGAATCCGCTTATTTAAACTTTGGTCTCTTCGTATCAACATGCATAACATTATACGAGTGTAAATTTTACGAAAACATTTATGTTTGACATACTAAAATCACGTATAAGGCCTTAAGGCCAAAACCCAAACTCTGTAATTTTGTAGAAATCATATACGATGTAATACTATGAAACTGATGATATGGAATCATGCAATATATATATAAAACATGTTATGCTACTCTTATTATTACATTTATCCAAATAATAGCACAATTTCTCAATTACAGAGACACAACAGAGGTTTGAAAGCCAAAAACTATGAAACCTGGAAGACCCCAACTTATTATTAATGAAATTTAATTTTCTCTATTTATTATTTTGAAATAGTAAGGGTTGATTTGATTAATGTGGATAGTTAGGGTAAAAAATCATAAATATTTCAAAATAAGCAAGTGGTTATAAAATATTCATTGTTGCGGGAAATATTCGTTTGGTCGTGGAATATTCAGATCTTTTGGGAATATTAAATTTACACAAGTAGCGACCATGTGTGGGCCCTATAACGGAAAGCGATTGGATGAAGAAAACGACAAATATAAGTGGTTTAAAAATAATCTGGCGTAGTTATTATCAATTATCTTTGTTAAAATACTCGGTGGTTAAAACACGAGTTAGACACCAGTATTGCACCAATTATTGATTCTTACGTAAGAAGGCATTACTTAATAATGGTTACGTAATTATCGCTCAAAGATTTTATTGATTTAATAATTGTTGCGTTGATATTTTATATTCTTTGTTGTTTCAATAATTGTCATTACACGATATTTTTCATTATCGATGCAATAATTCATATTATCTGAATAATATTATTAGATAACATTATTGACAATGTCTAGAAAGTTCATCTAAGGAGAGGTTTGGTCACCTAATCATGCTTGGCGTAGATGAGGAGAAATTCTTATCGAAAGCCCCTCTCTTTTGGGAAGCTATCGGTTGTCAATATTGTGATTTCAGTAATATTATTTGTGAATAATTAATTATTGATTCATATGATGAGGAAAATATTGATTTTATGTGGATATAGATGGAAAAAAATTTTAATGTGACAATTGTTGAAAATTGAAATTTTATCTTTTTACGATAAGATAATTCATTTAAATGTATTATTATATTTTAAATATATAATAATGGTGATATTTTTTTACAACGAATGTGGGATATATGAGTATACAAGAAGGAAGAGTATTTTTGTTGCAATAAATGTTTAAAACATGTTAAAATATGCTCTTGGACCCCATTTATCGATCGAAATTTGATTATACTGTAAAATCGCTTCGTTTGTGGATTTTTGGCCAATTTCGCATTTGGAATTTGGAAAAACTTTCTTACGTAAAGTTGTAGAGAATTGAATTTCCTATAACAAGGTAGCGAGATTTGAATTTTTACGATAAAAGGGCTATTTATTGTGAATTATTGAAGTTCAAGTTCAAATAATTGATTTTGGAAGTTTTAATTATTATTTTTAAAGAAAAACGTTTTTTTTGCATTTAAGTGGGCTAACATGTGATATTAATTGCTGAAATCAGATCTTCAAAGATGGGCTAAGAAAATTTATAATATATATTAATATTTTATTAAATTTTCTACTTTTTGTTCTAAAGATTTTCCTATAAATAGGTGCTTAGGTTAGAATTGAAAATCACACCGTAAGCTCAAGTTTTCTCTCTATATTATCGAGCATATTCTTGTGAGTATTTTGAGTATACTTTGAGTATTGTTAGACGGTGTAAAGTACCTTCAAAGACTATACCTTAGTATTCCAAATTAGTAAGTACTTAATCTTTCGAGGTAAGTGGATATTATTTTTTTTGTAATGATATTATTTCTTCAATATCATTATGTTGAAATATTGATCCAAGTTTTTATCAAATTTGGAACTTTTGGTGTCTGAGTTCTTATTCACGATATCTGACTTTATTCACGATACGACACTATTCACGAAGACGACACTATTCATCGAAAAATAAAAAATTTTCTTTTCGTCCAAAATATCTATTCGGATACTAGCTTTGATTGTATCCATGTTTTGATCATTCTGAATTTTACACCACCGTGATTATTTTTGAGGTATTTTTGGACATGGATAAAACAAAGTACTGAATCCTTAATCCTTAATCCTTGTCATTTTGTTTCATCGGATTCGTTTCTTTAAAAATATTTTCATCATCCTCGGTCTTAAATGATGATATTATTGAATATCTTTGGCTCAGTAGTGCAAAAGATGAATGATTTCGAAGAATATCTTTGGCCCGTAGTGGCAAAAAGATGAGCAGTGTTTAGATGAACATGATTAATCGATGAATATCTTTGGCTGTAGTGCAAAGATGAATATTTGATTCAGATATATATTGATTGATGTTACAGGATAAAAGATAGAGCGATGAACTTTTAAATTCATACATAGAAGATAATAGTTTGCATTATCTACTTAACTCTTCTAATGAATTATTATTTCACTGCGAATATTGATTTAAAATTTGTTGTCTATTGTATTCTATTAGATTTTTCCTCGTTGAAGACTAACGATAATTTGTTGTATATTATCTTTAGTCATAATATTCTTTATCGGGCTAGTTGAGCTCACCCTTTTCCTTTTTGTTCCATTTTTCTTCTCGTGGAGGCGTAAAATATATAGCGATTTAGTCTGGGGTATGGAATGAAGGTTCTAGAGAGAGTTGTTTAGTAGTCCTCACCATTTTGTAAAATAATGTATCAATAAATGTGATGAGGATTTATTTGAGTATAGATATTGTCAGAAGATAATATTTGTATTCAAACTCACAGCTTTCATGTTGTAATAATAAAGTTGTAGTTGTTTCGTATCATGTATTGACACAACTCGAATGGGTGATGTATACCTATTTTGGGGCGCCACGGTTGGTATCGGAGCTTAGGGATATGATCTCTGGCGGAGATCGGGGAATAGAACTAGGAGGGAGAGACGAGTAAATCCTTCGCTAGTGTGTCCTACCTAAGATTATTTGTTAGTTGGTCAAGATATAAGGATATTATATGATATATTGATTTCCTTAATTAACCCTTGTTTTATGTGACAAAGATTTGAGAATGTCGATCGAGAATATTAACAATGGAAATGAGATCGTGGAGACGCTCAGACTCACCAACCAACGAGGAGAACGTGCAACAGTGGCAATGTTCCTCCCGTGAACAACACCATCGAAAGCGAGATGATGAACGAGGGATGTTTAGAAGCTTTTTGCAGTTCATGCAAAATCGCACGAGGAGACTCGTGTTCAAAAATGAGGAGAAATGATAAGATTAGCGGGTTGTCACAAGCCAAGCGATTCAAAGAGTTGGGACCACGAATTTAAAGGAAAGCCGGATCCGATCATGGCGGAAACATGGGTCAAGCAAATTACCAAGATATTCGATGTATTAGGATGCACGGAGGAACAGAAGGTTCCATTCGCCACCTTTATGTTAGTGGCGAGGCGCATCATCTTGGTGGGAGTCGTGAAGCGTACTCCATCCACCTCGAGACTCGGCATGTCTTGGGAGACATTTCAGAATTATTTAATGACAAATACTTTCCGAAAGTGTTCGTCTATATGAAGGAAGTGGAGTTCATCAGATTAGAACAAAACAACACGACGCAGTGTCGAAGACGAGGCAAAAGTTTGCAGAGTTATCCGAGTTTCAGACCTCATTTGGTGGAGAATGAGGAACGATGACGCGGATGTTTCGAGAGGTTTGAAACCCAGATACGACAATATCTCATTTCTCATAAATTTTCTCTATATTGAGATGTTGTTAATTGTGGCTCAATTGTTAGAAGCGAGATAACGAGTATGTTCAACCGAGGGACCATAACCGAGGATCGTACTTCGAGAGATAGCGATCAATGTAATAATGATAACCAAATGAGAAAGAAAAGCAGACGGACAAAAATGGTAACCACTCTGGTGGTAATCATGGCCATGAAAATAGAAGAAAGCGAGTCGGGGAGGAGATTTTAAAAGAGGAGATTTAACAACTAATTATGTGAAGATGACAAAGGGTCAAGAAAGAATCGGGTTCTAAGGAAGGAGAACGACCACCCAATATATGCTACAAATGCGAAAAGAGGGACATATCGGTCAAAGCGCCCACAACATTCAAGGTATGCTATAATTGTGGAAAGGAAGGACATATCGCCGAGATTGTATGGTAGCGAAACCTAGTTCAATGGGGACGGTGACTCAAAAGATCGTCCCGTAAAAGTCAAAGTCAACGATTCCGGAAGAGCGTTTGTTGTGGTGGTCAAAATGCGAGGAACCCAAACGAGGTGATCACGGGTAAGCTATTTATAAATTCTTGCGAAGTTTATACCTTACTTCGATATCGGTCTTACCCATTCATTTATCTCTCCCGCATGTGCTCAACGTTTAAACTTCGACTCAGGAGAAATTAGACTTTGACCTATCTGTGAAAACTCCGTTAGAGAAACTTTCATCACATCCATCGCTTATAAATCTTGTTTGATTCAAGTTGGCACCATCACCTTACCGTTGACCTTATCTCTTTAAAGATACTTGCTTTTGATGTGATTTTAGGGATTGATTGGTTAACTACTCATCATGCCAAAATTGATTGTTTTCGTAAGGTTGTTAGTTTTCATATTCCTAACCAACCCGTTTATTTAATTCAAGCAACTAAACCATTAAAATCAATCACCGTCATATCTAATCATAAAGCTATTCGTTTATTGAAAAGCGGATGTCAAACTTTCTTAGCCCATGTTATGGATTTGAATAAAGACACGCCAAATTTGAATAATATTCCTGTTGTTATCGACTTTCCGACGATTTCAAGAACTTCCTTGGCCTACCCCGTAACGTGAAGTTGAATTTTTATTGATCTTGAACCTGCATAAAGCCCATTTCTAAAACCCCATATCGAATGACTCTATTGAACTTGGGAGTTAAAGGTCCAACTACGAGGAATTGTTGGACGCTCGGTTTCATTCGCCCCAAGTACATCTCCTTGGGGTGCTCCCTGCTTTATTCAGTAAAAAGAAGAAAAGCGGGAGTATGCGACTTTTTGTATCGACTATCGGGAATTGAACCATGTCACCATCAAGAATAGGTATCCTCTCACCTCGTATTGATGACTTGTTTGACCCGATAGCAAGGGGCACAATTCTTTTCAAAAATCGATCTTCGATTCCGGATATCATCGGTGAAGATTAGAGGCGAGGATATTCCAAAGATCGCTTTTAACTTCGGTATGGGCATTATGAATTCTTAGTCATGTCTTTCGGACTAACTAATGCTCTATGGCTTTCATGGATATGATGAACCGAAAGTATTCAAGGAATATTTGGATCATTTGTTGTTATCTTTATTGATGACATCCTCATATATTCCAAAAGTCGCGAAGATCACGAGCACCATTTCAATTTGGTACTCCAAAGGCTTCGTGAAAACAAACTATATGCCAAATTGAAGAAATGTGAGTTTCGCTCGAGGAAGTAGCATTTCTTGAGACGCGTGGTGTCAAAACATGGAGTATCCGTGACCCCGGCGAAGATTGAAGCAATACAAAGTTGGGAGCAACCAAGTCGGTGACCAAGCACGTAGCTTTTGGGCTTATTTGGTTATTATCGGAGATTCGTGGAAGGATTTTCTCGAATCGCTACTCCATTAACTCATTGACTCGGAAAGATATAAAATTTGTTTGGAGCGAAGAATGCGAGAAGAGTTTCCAAGAGCTTAAGAGAGACTTATTTTAAGACTGCTCTAACAATACCATCTGGTTTGGATGGATTTGTTATCTCTGCCGATGCTTGAGTGCAAAGGGTTAGGATGTGTTCTCATGCAACGTGGGAAAGTCATAGCCTATGCCTCATGACAACTTAAAGAGTATGAGAGGAATTATCCTACTCATGATCTAGAGTTAGCGGCCCGATCAAGCGCTTAAAGATATGGAGGCACTATCTATATGGGGAGAAAGTGGAGATATATTCGGACCATAAAAGCCTTAAATATTTCTTCACTCAAAAAGAACTCAACACGCATAAATGACGTTGGCTCGAGCTATTGAAAGACTACGACCATACTATTCAATACCATCCCGAAAAGCGAACGTGGTAGGTGACGCGTTGAGTAGAAGATCATGCGAGGAACGAAAAGCGATGATGTCAAGTATACATATAGAGCCAACTTTAATAGAAAAGTTAAGGTTGCTCAAGCCACCCAATCGGAAATGATGCGTATGAAGAAGAAAGTACAAGAAGGAGCTATTCCTAGGGCGAGAATTGATGAAGAAGGAATACTTGAGTCCACTTTAGACTTTGTGTTCCTAACGACTACGATTTGAAGTACAAGATTATGATGGAGGCACACAATACACCATTTGCAATCCATCCTGGAAGTACTAAAATGTATCGTGATCTTGACATACATTTTGGTGGAACAATATGAAGAGAGAGATTGCAAAGTTTATCTCGATGTGTTTAACTTGCCAACGTGTAAAGGCGGGAGCATCTAGTACCTAAGGGTCCGTTGCAACCACTTGAGATTCCGAAATGGAAGTGGGAACACATTACCATGGATTTCGTTACGGGTCTTCCTACGGTTTCTCAAGGCATCAATGCTATTTGGGTTATTGTTGATAGATTAACCAAGTCCGCTCATTTCTTGCCGACACGGAGACTTATTCCTTGAACGTCTTGCTAGTATATACGTGAATGAGATTGTGAGGTTGCATGGCATGCCAAGTATCCATAGTTTCGGATCGTGACCCAAGATTCACTTCAAGATTTTGGGTTAGCTTTTAAAAAGCTATGGGCATCGATTTGCGATTTAGTTGGCATACCATCCCCAAAATGGACGGACAATCGAGAGAACTATTCAAACTCTTGAAGATCTATTAAGACTCGTGTCCACAGACTTCAAGGCGGTTAGGATAAGTATTTATCATTGGTGGAATTCTCCTACAACAACAATGATTATCGTGCAAGTATAGGTGTGGCTCCATTCGAAGCATTATATGGGACGAAAATGTCGTTCTCCAATATGTTGGGATGAGGTGGATGAAGCAACATTGTTGGGACCCGAAGTTAAGACGTATTACTCACCGAAAAGATCCAAATGATTCGACAACGTATACAAAGCGGCACAAGATCGACAAAAGAGTTATGCAGATCTTCATCGAAAGGACGTGGAATTTAGTATAGGGGATCATGTATTATTCATGCGAGTTGCTCCATGGAAGGGAGTTACAAGATTTGGGAAGAGAGGAAAACTCAATCCACGATTTATTGGTCCATTTCAAATTCTTGACCGAAAGTAGGAAATGTAGCCTATAGACTCGCGTTACCTCCGAGTATGTCTCGTGTTCATAATGTGTTTCACATATCCGCATTACGTAAATATGTGAAAGACCCGAACCACGTTCTGAGTTAGAAGCCGGACGAGATAGCCAAGACTTAACGTATGAGGAGGTACTGTCAAGATCTTGGATAGGAAGGAGCATGTCCTACGCCAAGAAAGGTCATACCACAAGTTAAAGTTTGTGGATGAATCATGCTATAGAGGAAATGACTGGGGAATTGGAAAGCGAAAATGAAAGCGAGGCATCCTCACCTTTTGAAAACACCGGTCGCGTCGTCAATTTCGAGGACGAAATTTCATAAGGAGGGAGGTTGTAAGACCCCAACTTATTATTAATGAAATTTAATTTTTCTATTTATTATTTTGAAATAGTAAGGGTTGATTTGATTAATGTGGATAGTTAGGGGTAAAATACGTAAATATTTCAAAATAAGCAAGTGGTTATAAAATATTCATTGTTGTCGGGAAATATTCGTTTGGTCGTGGAATATTAAATGTCTTGTTGGGAATATTAAATGCGGCCCAAGCCTTGACCATGTGTGGGCCCCATAACTAAAGCGATTGGATGAAGAAAACGACAAATATAAGTGGTTTAAAAATAATTCAGGAAGTAGTTATTCAATTAATATCTTGTTAAAATACTCGGTGGTTAAAACACAAGAAATACACCAGTATTGCACCAATTATTGATTCTTACGTAAGAAGGCACTACTTAATAATGGTTCTGATAATTCTTCGCTCGATATTTTATTGATTTAATAATTCTTTGTGTTGATATTTTATATTCTTTGTTGTTTCAATAATTATCATTACAAGATTTTTCATTATCGATCTGATAATTATATTATCCGAATAATATTATTAGATAATATTATTGGCAATGTCTATAAAATTACATAAGGAGAGGTTTGGTCACCTAATCATGCCAAGAAGGAGAAATTCTTATTGAAAAGCCCCTCTTTCTTTGAAAGCGCTTTTGGTTGTCAATATTGTGATTTCGTAATATTATTTATGAATAATTAATTATTGATTCATATGATGAGGAAAATATTGATTTTATGTGGATATAGATGGAGAAAAATTTTAATGTGACAATTATTGAAAATTGAAATTTTATCTTTTTCTCGATAAGATAATTCATTTAAATGTATTATTATATTTTAAATATATAATAATGGTGATATTTTTACAACGAATGTGGGATATATGAGTATACAAGAAGGAAGAGTATTTTTGTTGCAATAAATGTTTAAAACATGTTAAACATGTAAATTGGACCCCATTTATCGATTGAAATTTGATTATAGCTTGTGTAAAATCGTCCGTTTGTGGATTTGGTCAATTTCATTTGGAATTTGGAAAAACTTTCTTTTGCAAAGTTGTAGAGAATTGAATTTCCTATAAAAAGTCGCGAGATTCGAATTTTACGATAAAAGGGCTATTTATTGTGAATTATTGAGGTTTCAAGCTCAAAATAATTGATTTTGGAAGTTTTAATTATTATTTTAAAGAAAAACGTTTTTTGCATTTAAGTGGGCTAACATGTGATATTAATTCTTTGAAATCAGATCTTCAAAGATGAGCTAAGGAAATTTATAATATATATTAATATTTTATTAAATTTTCTACTTCGTGTTCTAGCGATTTTCCTATAAATAGAAGTCTTAGGTTAAATGAAAATCACACCGTAAACTCAAGTTTTCTCTTTATATTATCGAGCGTATTCTTGTGAGTATTTTGAGTATACTTTGAGAATTGTTAGACGGTATGCAAGTTTCCTTCAAAGACTATTATCCTCAGTATTCAATTTAGAAGTACTAATCTTTCGAGGTAAGGGATATTATTTTTTTTCAGTAATGATATTATTTTTCAATATCATTATCTTTGAAATATTGATCTGAAGTTTTTATCAAATTTGGAATTTTGGTGTGAGAGTTACTATTCACGATATCTGACCTTTATTCACGATATACGATACTATTCACGAAAGACGACACTATTCATCGAAAAATGAAAATTTTTCTTTTCGTCAAAATTTCTATTCGGATACTAGCTTTGATTGTATCCATGTTTTGATCATTCTTGAATTTTACACCAATCTGTGATTATTTTTGAGGTATTTTTGGACATGGACAAAACAAAGTACGAATCCTTAATCCTTAATCCTTGTCATTTTGTTTCCTTTGGATTCGTTTCTTTAAAAATATTTTCATCATCCTCGATCTTAAATGATGATATTATTGAATATCTTTCTACTGTAGTGCAAAAGATGAATGATTCTGAAGAATATCTTTGGTAAAAGTAGTGTAAAAATGAACATGTGTTTAGATGAACATGAATTAATCGATGAATATCTTTGGCTCAGAAGTGCAAAGATGAATATTTGATTCAGATATATATTGATTGATGTTCTGAGGGATAAAAGATAGACGATGAACTTTTAAATTCATACATAGAAGATAGTAGTTTGCATTATCTACTTAACTCTTCTAATGAATTATTATTTCATGCGAATATTAATTTAAAATTTGTTGTCTATTGTATTCTATTAGATTTTTCCCCATTGAAGACTAACGATAATTTGTTGTATATTATCTTAGTCATAATATTCTTTTCTTTAAATTTAGTTGAAATCAATTCACCCTTTTCCTTTTTGTTCCATTTTTCTTCTCGGGAAAGCGAAAATATAAGCGAAGACGCAGTGGGGTATGGAATGAAGGTTCCAGAGAGAGTTGTTTAGTAGTCCTCACCATTTTGTAAAATAATGTATCAATAAATGTGATGAGAATTTATTTGAGTATAGATATTGTCTGTAAGATAATATTTGTATTCAAACTCACGCTTTTCTTGTTGTAATAATAAAGTTGTAGTTGTTTACATGCACTATGTATTGTAACTCGGAATGGGTGATGATACCTATTTTGGGGCGTCACAAAACCCATTTTATGAAAACTAAATACGTAAAATAGAATTTGGGAAGAAGGAGATTATCCTGTAGGATATAATTAGTAGGCTTAGTTTCCTCACTCTCAATTCTCTTTCACAGTATCTTAATTCTTATTGAAAATTCTCAGACTCTCTCTGAATATTTCTTAGACTTAGGCAAAAATGAAAAAAAGAAAAAGAAGACGTCAGATATAATGATCGATAATCGAAGCGCAGAGTGGTCAGTTGGCCCAATCATGGGTTAACTGCATCAACTCCTCTTAGGGCCTTGTTTGGCTAGCTTCAAAAGACTTAATCTCATTTAATTAAATAAAACCTTTATCATATAGTTTAATTAATGTCACACACCTTTATAAAATAAACTCATATCTTATTTAATTTATTATAAATAAAATATAATAATTTCTCATAAATTCACATAGTCACATAATTAAATAACTCATTAATAAATAATGTCAAATTATTAATTCTCTAATTAATAATTAAATTAATTAAAATACCAATATGCTTATTAAATATTTCTTTTAATACAATAAGCTCACATAATCACATACTTTGATAATAAAAACTCTCTACATTAATTTAATAAATGTAACACATATAATTTAATTAATCTACCATAATTGCGTCAATTAATTATTTAATCTAATAATTAAATCATCGAAAAATATTTATTTAATTCAATAAACATTAAAATTAATTACAAAATTCTCGTTCGTCACAGGCACACCTTAGATTTTGCATTATTGGGTTGCTCAGCATGGAGTAGATCTATGTCCAAACTCTGAGTTTTTGAGGTGCTTGGGTCTGCATTGTCCATTGAGTTTTCTTCAACTGACAGGGCGAAAAGTTTTATGTTTAAACCAGGT
This sequence comes from Panax quinquefolius, assembly GCA_020205615.1. Taxonomy (NCBI): domain Eukaryota; kingdom Viridiplantae; phylum Streptophyta; class Magnoliopsida; order Apiales; family Araliaceae; genus Panax; species Panax quinquefolius. The sequence continues at coordinate 84,190,883 of CM035174.1, read as the reverse complement.
AACTCAGGGATAGGACGTTTGCATCAAACTTCTCCTCCGGCTGAAGCAATTGCATCATTATGTGGTGAATCTGTATCCACTATGTCATCCTGCAAAACTAATAAATTTATATGACTGCAAGATTATAAGTTTCTTAATCATTGCTTCCTAAATTTTGTATAAAATTATATGATTTTGCAACATCTAAAAACAAATCATAAAATTATTCCAGAAAGACAGCTTGTATAGAAATCAATTATCAATCCAACTATCGAATTCCAACTCAAGCTCATGGTCTTGCTTATTTTGTTGATGAATTTTTGTACTGGAGGTGCCAGCCCAAAGAGAGCGATATAAAACCACAAGTACTTCAGAAGTGAGGGTTCCACATCTACTGTAGGATCAAAGTCTGAACATATACATAATTATGAAAGTACTTCATAATAAACAGCAGTACTTCATTAACAGCATCAAAGTAAATTCTGTATACATAATTATGAAGCTACAAAAACCCAACAACTGTATGTTAATAGATTCAACATAGAAAATCGAGTCTTTTTATATTAAGTTGCACAATTGTTCAGATGGAGCTTATTTCTGTTGAGTTGTTAGTTATCATTAGCTGTAGCCTGTAGCTTAGCTGGCGTTCTGGTGTTTGGTTATGAGGATAGCAACGTAGCTGTACCAATTGTATAAATACAAATGTAACAGTTCTGTTATAGTCAGTTAGTTCATTTGATTCAACTGATTCCTGACTATTTCTGTCTATAGCTTCTCAAGTTTCTATTCCAGTTCTAACAGTTTCATCCAAGAAAGCCTAACATGCTTCACCTAATAAACTAAAGGAAACGTGATATAAAATAGCAAAGACAGAAAACACAATAAATAACAAAGCTTCAAATTATTTAATATGGGAGAAAATATGACATGAAATAGTATAATCCAAGAGAGAAACTAACCAATAGGGAAGTGAGAGGCAAAGTTGGCTCCAGCAGCATCTTCACAAGGGTCTCTGAAAATGTAATAGAGAAGCTAAATGTAAGCACATTAATTACGAAAAAATTTGACAAAGTGATTGAAACAAAATAAATACAGATACAAGTCACAAATGATTTACGGTGAAAATTGCTTTTGTGGTTCAAATAACTAAAAGGTGAAATAAAAGGAAAATTGGTTACATAGCAGTAGCAATTAGTGAATAAACAAAAATAAATACATCCTCTTAATATATCATGAATGGATATGAACCAAACATGTCTCCTTTTTCTGCAAAAATCTAATAATAAAGAAGTACATAATACTTGGTTCCAAGGTCCATCCAAATATAATAAAGAAGTCCCAACATATTATTGCACAACATATTTAAAAAATAATAATCAATAAATTAAAAGATTATCAAGATAAGCAAAGGGTTGTAAATCTAAGAGTTCACCCAAATGAATTTATTGCTATGGTGTACTCTGCCATCTAAGTTTTATGAGTGGACAATTAAAGGAATTTATTACAAAACATTATTCAAATTTTGGGAGAGAATAATTCACCAAGTATTTTAAAAATAAACTTCAAATCAATACTAATAGTAAGCTAAAATAGCAATATTGAACAAATCATGATACAATCAAAATAGAAATAAGTCTTACAGATCGAAGGTGTGCTTTTTCTTCGCCGTGGTGTGCCACACATTTATCCAAAAATAAATTTTGCCTTGAAAGTTTCTACAAAAAGTACATTATATAATATATGTAATGCCAACCCATGAGAACAACTACTTGATTAGGACAGGAATATGATTTCAATTGTTAGAATATTGATTACTTGATTTTAAAAGAGGCACATTTGCTAGTTTTGTATGGTTTAATGATCCTTCTGTTCATTGTCTATTCTCAAATATAGTGAGTTCCTTTTTCTCGCTTCATTAAACTGTGTCTTTTCTTTAATTCGGCTCTAAATCATTTAAAGATAGTAAGATGTTATGTTGTTCCCACTTAATTTGTAGCACTATATGAGGACGGGAATGTGTAAATTTGGTGCTTCCTTTAGTATAACGTCTGGTCTTTGTTCATTTTTGTCTCTCAGATTTCTTTCTTTTTACCATTTGCATAGAGTTAGCTTGTAATTGTAATTCTTGTGACAGGGTGAAAGAGAGTGTTTCTACTATGTAAAAACAGGGCACTGCAAGTTTGGCACAAGCTGTAAATTTCACCATCCACAACCAAGTGGTGTACAAGTGTAACTTTGTCTATACCAGGTTCAGTACTGCTTCCTCTTTTTGTCCATGAATTTATTTAGGTGAGTACTTCATTCAGTGATTTATGTCATGGACATTGTACTCAAGTACAAATGTTATGGAGTACATTCACTAATCACTGGAGCCCAAAAGCATGATTGATAAAAATGTAATTTATAGAAATTATTTTAGTTCTTTAGAATGGGTAGGTTTGCCTATAAATGTGTTCATCAATAATCAGATTCTGCATGCACAAATATCAACACTCCCCAACAATATATAAAATATATTGCATCTCAGCAAACCACTGTGTAGGAAGAAAGCAGAAAAAATATATAAAATATACTGCTAAAGCAAAAAGACCAGTGTCCAGTGAACAAAGAATGACTGAAATAACATACAAACTGCAAGTGTTGAGTGAAACTTAACAGCATCCATCTAAAATTATCAGCAGATTATTTTTCCTTTTCTTAACATTTTCAGCAGAAAAACATAAAGGAAAGCAGTCAAGGAGAAATGGAGAATCAAAAGTAAACGAAGTCGGCTAATTTTATAAATTAAAAAAAACATAGGAAGATACAAACACGCAGGGATTATGAAGCTGTAGGTGCCAATATATTTTCTAGCCATCATGTTATCCAGCTTAGTCAAGTGCATTTTGCAGTCAACATTTATTAGTCCATAAGAATTGTCATTCATTTTTGAGTCATACTAAAAGCCTACAGCTAATTGTTCTTACAAAAGTATCAAAAAATAGATTATTTCAGCCTAAATACCTAATATGCATTCCAATCAAAGCACTAACTGATTAGTCACCTAAGCTGTGAGAACGAATAAAGCATAAACATCCTAACATAATGTTCAACAATTGCCAGAGTGTTGCAAAACAAAACACGAAATACAGCAGATCTACAGCAGTAATTAAACAGTTAAAGTGATGGGAGGAAGAAAGCTTTAGGGTGTTTGTGTGTGAACTGTAGTGATGGTTAATAGGCATATATTGTGTTTACAGAAGAAAGAGATTGTAGAATGTTCATAACTAACTGGTTGAAGTAAGGAGGTTTACGAATATTTTTGTAGCGGCACTCAGATTCTAGCATCACTCGACAGTCCCAGTTTGACCATGTAACCACAGCAAAGTTGGTATTCTTTATACCCTTTTTCTCAAGAGCTTCGCTTAAAGTAACACCTCTGTCCACCTAAAAACACAAGTAAAATACAATCAGGGCTACAACCTGCAGAAGCTATTTGCACTGAAATCAATTTAGGAACAATGGCAGATAAAAGGCATAAATGATTCCTTTGGGTGTTAGAAGCACAAATTTATTAGTACTATTAGTACTCATCCTAAGATTGTCCAGCAGTTTTTTAAACTCTTTCTGAAAAAGTTATGAAGATTATATGACACCAAGACATAAGCAGATAAGTAATGACAAGCAAAGAAAATAACTTAAACATGTAGTAGGCTCTCTATTTATAAAAAAAAATAAAAAATAAAAAGAATATTAAAATAATCAGCAAAAATGTCAAAAATGAATGCCAAGATAAAAAGAATATTAAAATAATCAGCAAAAATGTCAAAAATGAATGGATCTGAATGATCCAAAAGCTGATTCGATATGTGATTCAATGTGTTTGTTTGAATCAATTATACTCTGAATGTGAAACATATGATAAAGAATACATATAAACACACATATGAAAATAAAATTGAAAAAAAAATGCGACTGATTTTCCGTGAGATGATAGAGAACTGGATACTTGGTGCTAAGGTATTTAAAGCACAAGGAAAACTAAAAGGGGATACAGGATACTTTCTTATGTTCAAGTAAATGAGAAAGTGTTACTGATATAACACAACCACGGACTGATTTAGATACAAGCTTTGTGGATGAAGCAAACCTACAATCCAGGACTTAGCAAAAATGGGGTAAAACTGAATTACCACAGCCAACCCTAATTATTGTGTTTATTCAGCTTCATGACTCATCAAATCAACAGATGAAGTTTGTGTAGAGGAAAAAACATGATCAACATAAATCTGAGTATTAGGGGATCTTACCAGAGATTTTAGATTTTAACACAAAGAAGCACAACGACAGAGGAAGCCGCGGAATAACTCGGCAAGCAAGCTCCTCAAACTTTGTAAAAGTGACCGAGACTGGAATTGTTGACACAATTGGGATAGCAATCTACAGGATGTTTATCCTTTGGGTTGAGTCTTCTTCGCTGTTTGAAAGAATTTGAATATATTATCCCAGATTTAGGGGAATTTGAGAAACGAATTTAGGTTTTTTGGTGTGTCATATGCTTCTGTAAAAAATAATTAGGAGTATTAATTAGGATGTACAGGTGTTAATTTTTTATAACGACAGATGTCAACTTATTGTGTTATGTACTGTGATTTAGTATATATAATAGATAATAGAAAATTAATTATTAAGACACAAGTATGAAGATTTTGAATTCAGTTTAACGAAAAATGAACGGATCACACAAACACCATAACTAAGCACAGGATATAGAAGCAAATTTTCAATATGATCATTAAAGATAACACTCACCTGTCATCGCTCCCGACAATACCCTTGCATTCCACTGGTGCAGCTAATTTTAAAACATTTCCAGATCCATCAACAACAGAGTGTTCCTTCAAATGAAGGAGACTTGAAGCCTCTAGTATCTATGGTTATAAAGACTCCTTGTTGAGGTTTCTGCAACAAAAAGAAACACATAATATAAGACCCCCAAAGCGTGGGAGGAATAAGTTGCTGGTTCCAATCCCCATACTAGGGGCCAAAATTACCAACCCAAAAATTGAATAAGTAACTAAAAAATCCCCTGCCCTGATCTCAACATCACATATTCCAAGATTCTCATATACTTAAGAAGCAAGGATTCGTTAAGGTCAGCAAATCTCCGAATACCCCCGCATCCAGATTCATGATTCTTTTAAATTCTTCAAAGGAATTCTTCCGCAGTTTTTTCAAAATAAGAATTTGAAATAATACTGATACAATTTACTACACAAACTAACATAATGTCTTATATACTAATACTATCTTTACAATACTTGCAAATCCATGATCTTTCTCACCTTGGAATGAAAATCTTCATTCCAGCAGATTTTCTTGCAAATCCATGTTCTTTCTCCATTTTCTTGCCATTGTCAACAGAACCATACAACAGGGAGAGGAGTTCAAGTCAGCAAAAATAATAGAAAACAACCTTCTCATATTGATGGGTACTGGATTCAACTTCAGATTGATGCAGGTACTGGATCCAATTGATGGGTTTCTAAAGGACACACATTCATCCAAACAGTTTATACAAACAGTTCATATAAAGCAAGTTCCATAAAGAAAAGGGCACACAAGTATAATCATCCAACAAAGGGAAAAAACAGGCCTCAAAAAGGAGACACGCAAGGGAAAGAAAAGCAAAATCCTTCTTTAGACAAATAATTAAACACGAGCCAAAACACTCATTCGATAAATCGAAATCACAAATCACAATTATAAAGACTATCGATAAATCGATAAATCGATAAATCCAAATCCAAATCCAAATCACAATTATAAAGACTATCAACGACATCCGATTAGGGAAAAGAAGTGAGATAGAGGAATGGATAGGATTTTACCGACTGAAATTTGAGATTTTCGGCTGCCGAAGAATGCAGCTCCATTAACAGGAAAAAATTGGGGAAATTCGACGCTGCGTTCCCTCTATTGTTCCGTGGTTCAATTGCTGCTGTTCAATCGATTTTACAGCATTCAATGTGTCCCGAGAGTTATTAGGGGATTGTATTTAGGTTTTTACGGTCTCAGTTGTTCTTTTAGTCGTCCGGGTATGTGAAGGGCATTTTTGGCAATGAGAATATGGCGCAGTAAATGATATGGACAGGTGTCAAAATTGTAGAATTATTATATGTCGCCAAAATATTGTGTTATGATCGTGATTTAAGATATATAATAGATTATATTTATTGAATTTGAATATGTACTATTATAATTATGTAATTTATGTGACGCCTCAAAATAGTGAGATACATCACGTGCGTATCAAGTCGCCAAATACGTAGCAGACAAAATACAAATACAATCTTAAATATACAACATGTTCATGAGTTTTAATACAAATATTGTTTTCTGTACAGGCGGTATTCAAACTCAAAATAAGTTCTCAATACATTTATTATCACACTATTTCATAAAATAATAGAGGACTACTAATCTTATCGTCTGACCATCACTGCACTGCATTTAGTCCTAACTACGTTCTCATTTTCAAGAGAAGAAACGAAAAGAAAAGGGTGAAATCAACTAAATTTCAAAGAAGAAATATTATGACCAAGATAAATGCAGAATAAATTATCGTTAGCTTCAACGATGATTAAACCGATACAATATAACAAACATCAAGTTTAACTGCGGTAGAACAAGAATCCATTAGAAGAGTCAGTAGAGAATAAAATCTACTATCTTCTATGATTTAAAAGGTTTTTCAATACTTTTATTATCGTGAGACTCGAATTTTAATAAATAATTCACATCATCCCCGCACTACTACTTAATGATATTCATTAAGATTACAACCACAAATTATCCATGCACCTTATGGTAGGGATATTCGTGTTTTCATCAACGATCGTGATCATGCCAACAATCGTCCATCAACGCACTACTCAGCCAACAATGATGACTTTTACCACATCATTTGTAATATTACGGTTATGATTATCCGAATGATGATCATGGTATAATCGGACAAAGTCCATCTACGCACTATTTCTGCCATGTATTTACTTTCAACATAATATAAACGTGAGGGATGACAATGATATAGAATTCAATAAAACAAGTTCAAGAATTAATTTATCCAGAACCAATAACGTCCAAATTGTCAACACGATCTTTTAGAAGTATAAAATTCAAGAACGCTTTCGGAAAAATATTTCCATTTAAAAGATTTGGATGTAAGCCTTGAAATATCGAGGATATTTCACTAATTTTAGAAGTATATGTGACGCCCCAAAATAGGTATACAACACCCATTCTCGAAATCGCCAAATACGTGGTACAAAAACAACTACATTTTATTAATACAACTACGCAAGTGCAAAATACGTACAACACTTAAATCATGAGTTTAAATACAAATATTATCATCTGCATAATATCCACACTCAAATAAGTCCTCATTACAATTATTGGTACATTATTTTACAAAATAGTGAGTGACTACTAAAACAACTTCTAACCATCATTCCACTTTTTGACTAAGATCTGCCATTACATTCTCGCCTCCTAAGAAGAAAAATGGAACAAAAAGGAAAAAAGTGAAATTTCAACTAAATTTCAGGTAAAGAACATTATAACTAAGATAATATAGTAACAAATTATCGTTAGTCTTCAACGAGGAAAAATCTAATAGAATCAATGATAACTAGTTTTAAATCAATATTCATAATGAAATAATAATTCATTAGAAGAGTTAAGTAGATAATAAAATCTACTATCTTCTATTTATGAATTTAAAAGTCCATCGTCAATATTTTATCCTCGTAATATAAATCAATATATATATCCGGAATCAAATATTCGTTTTTTGCACTACTGGCCAAAGATATTCATGGGTTAATTATTGTGTTCATCTAAACACTGCTCATCTCAAGACTACTTGCTGAAAAAAAGATATTCATCGAAATCATTCATCTTTTGATTTGCTGTGCCAAAAATATTCGGTAATATCATCATTTAGAATTTGGCGTGATGAAAAATATTTTAAAGAAAACGAATCCAATTGAAGCGAAAAGAACAAATATTAGGAATTCAGACACAGGTTTTATCCAAGTTCAATAATACTCCATAATAACCAATTTCAAAGTAGAATTCAAAAATAAATATCAAAAACATGGATACAATCAAAGATAAGAACCATATATGACATCTTTGACAAAAAGAAGAAAATTTTATTTTTCGATTGAATAGTGTTAGATTCGTGAATATAGAGTATATGTGAATAAGAACTCCCGACACAAAAAATTTTAAATTTGATAAAAAGTTTCATACCAATATTTCTAAGATAATGATATTCAAGAAAATAATATCATTTAAGAAAAAACAACATCCCTTACCTCAAAAAATATATTACTTCGACCTAATCTTTGGATATAGTGTTGAAAGGAACTTGCAGACCAGTAAAGAACACTCAAAGTATCAAAATACTCACAAAAATACACTCGATATTATAGAGAGATAAAATTTTAGTTTTTGGTGTGATTTTCAATTCTAACCTAAGCACCCTATTTATAGGAAAATGCTTAGAACACCAAAGCAGAAAATTTAATATAATATTAAATATAATTTATTAAATTTCCTACGCACACCACCAGCCCACAACATCAGCCACCCACCCACAATAAATAAGAAAAACGTTTTTCTTAAATAAAACAATTAAAACTTCAAAAATCAATTATTCTGGAACTTTGGAACTTCAATAATTCGTAATAAAAAGCTCTTTTATCAGAAAAATTCGAATCTTGTGTTCTTTCATAGGAAATTCAATTCTCTACAACTTTGCAGAAGAAAGTTTTTTCAAATTCCAAACAGAAGTTGACCGAAATTCACAAACGGGTGATTTTACAAGCTATAATCAAATTTCAGTCAAGAAACGGGTCCAGAAACATGTTTAACATGTTTTAAACATTTTTTTGTAACAAAAATACTATTTCTTCTCATTTATTCATATATCCCACATTCATTGTAAAATATCATCATTATTATATTAATAAAATATAATAATATATTTAAATGAATTATTTTATCAAAAAAGATAAAATATCAATTTTTCAACAATTGTCACTTTAAAATTTTCTCCATATATATCCACATAAAATGAATATTTTCCTTTTCATATAAATCAATAATTAATTATTCACAAATAATATTACAGAATCACAATCATTGATAATTTAAGCCGCTTACACGAGGAAAGAGGGCTTTTCAATAAAATTTCTCCCACTTGGCGCCGCAATTAGGTGACCAAACCTCTCCTTAGACATAACTTTCTAGCATATTGCCAATAATGTTATCTAGTAATATTATTAAAATAATATGAATCATTGATCTGATAATGGGAAATATTTTGTAGTGACAATTATTAAAACAACAATAATATAAAATTTCAACGTAGCAATTATTGAATCAATAAAATAAAATATTGAGCAAGAATTATCGTAATAATTATTGAGTGTAAATACTTTCACGTAAGAATCAATAATTGGTGCAATACACGCGTCATCGCAGAATAACAATGTGACATCGTATTTAAACCATCGGGTATTCCAACAGTGTTGTTAATTGTGAATAACTACGCTGAATTATTTATAAAAACTCATACTTGTCATTTTTTTCTTCATCCAATTTTTCGTTATGGGGCCCACAAAAGGTCAAGACTTGCGCATTGAATATTCCCCAACAGGGAAGAATATTCCACGACCGAATAAATATTCCCTCGACGATAATGAATATTTTATAACCACTGCTTTATTTGAAATATTTAGATTTTACCCATAACTAACCACATTAATCAATTCAACCCTTACTATTTCAAAATAATAAATAGAAATTTAATTTTATTTATAATAAGTTGGGGTCTTACAACGTCCCCTCCTTATGAAATTTCATCCTCGAAATTGACGACGACTGCACTGGTGTTTCGAAAAGGTGAGGATACCTCACTTTCATTTCATTTCGCTTCCAACTCCGGTCATTTCCTCTATAGCATGGTTCCTCCACAAAACTTTGACTTGTGGTATGACCTTTTTTGTGCGTGGGAGGACACGCTCTTTCCTATCCAAGATCTTCGACAGTATCTCTTCGAGACGTTAAGTCTTCTTATCTATCTCGTGGGGTTAACTCAATAATGTGGTTTGTGTAAAACCCCAACTTTTATAAATAAAGATGAATTTTCTATAAATATTATTTTTGAATATTATGGAATAAATTTATATAATGTTATAGTTATGGGTAATATTTATAAATTTTGCAAAGTAAGCAAGTTGTTATAAAATATTCGTTTGGTTGGGAATATTAGACGACTACTCAATCATTGGTGTACCCTATTAACGGAAGTATTATCGTAGTTAGAAAACGACAAAATTATCTTTCTATAAAAATAACGACAGAGGTGTTACCGTTAAAACCGTTGAACTACTCGGTAGTAAAAGTACACAAGAATACGCCAGCGTAGATGTAGAGTACACGATATTGATTATCGATACTTACGTGAGAAGTCACTCAATTTACGCTTTCAATTATTGCTACATGAATTCACTTTGATCATATCTCTTATATTATTGATTCAATTATTGTCATAGTATCATCTCAGATAATACATTATAGTATTAAATCAATAATTGAGACGACAAGTTATAAATGATTAATAATTGTTGAAAGATAAAATATGTGTTGATTAAAAATAAAATGATTTGTGGTAATATTTATTCAATCCTTGATGTATATAAAGAGTGCATTATGAGACGTTTGTGGTAAGTTTGATTATTTTATGGGGGGGCCCATATGTCATCATCTAAGAGTCTCTTCGTCAATAGTAATTACCTTTACCAGACGTCAAACCGCTTGTCGTTTCATATTACAAAGCGCCGAACCACTTGTCGTTTCACATTACAAAGCGCCAAACCACTTTTCTTTTCACATCACTATCGTCAAGCCACTTGCCTTTTCTTATATGGCAAAAGCTAAGCTAGAAATCTTCTATAAATAGAGGCCTAGTGCTTCATTATTTTCACGAATTCATTCAAGCTATAGAGAGAGAAAGTATAGAGAATAAGAGAGAAAGAAGAAGAGTATTTTGTTACTACACTATCGCAAAGATTCAATCTCCTACTAAAAGTAAGGGGTGTTATTTTTCTTATTCATGAAGAGAAGCTGTTGTTATTCCATCGCTTATTATTACATTGGAATAACTCAGTAACGTGGTTTACCCTATACTTGGTGACATTCTTCTATTATTCATTGGAACATCCCGCTCATGTGTTTTACACCGGGACCGGTTAAAATCTTTATTATTATTCTATTGGAATATCCTCGTCTGTGTGTTTTACAGGACTGGTTCCGTCTTTTATTATTATTCTATTGGAACATCCACATGCATGTGTTTTATACCGGGACGGTTAAAATCTTTATTATTATTCGTCAGAACATCCACGTACGTGTGTTTTCATGGGACTGGTTCCATTCTTTATTATTACATTTTGAATATCCACGTCATGCGCTTTTACTGTGCGGACCGGTTCCGTTATTTATTATTCTCGTTGGAATAACTCGCCTGCTTGAGGCCTATCGCGTGCATGGTGATTTCTTTTGTTATTCCATTCTTTATTATACCCAAATTGGTTAAAACTTTGATTTCTATGAAAGTAAGTATGCACAAGCCAATCATGTTTGATGATAAAGCATATACTTTATAACAATCTTATTCATTTATTAATAAAAAGTATTAATTTATTAAAGGCTTTTAATTATCTACATGATCTTTGTTTTATAATATGTGATAAACCCATAGTTTTAAGCAATGCTTTTAGAATAATGATGATGATCATTCTAATGAGATCTAAATTCTTGAAAGCTTAAAACTAAAATAGTTCCCAATCATTGGATTACTAAATTGGGGATTAGTAAATCCGGATAGATTAGTACATACGTTGCTTTGCTTTCGTTGGATGAGGATGATTGATCTCATGATCATTTTGTGAGAGACACTAAAGCAAGTATGTAGGTGCTTATTAGAGAATAAGTTCATCGAACGTGGCTCGCTAAGGAATACCTAATGGAGTTTTACTCTTGCTGTCGATAGGAATTTCTGTAGTGATAGTAAGACAAGTAATCCTTGGACTTGAGATCATCATAGTATCTTGTGTATAATGAGCTATACTTTGACTTATTCCTTAAGACCCTTAGGGTATATCAAAGGTATGCTTGGGTATAATAAGTTATACATGGAGATAATGTATGGTCAATAAAGAATCTACCACTTTATTAAAAGAAGAGAAATGTCCTATGTGATTCGATAAATGACAACCCAAAGAGTCCTTGGCGGTGAGAATGAAATTAGAAAGGAGTTTCTAATTTGCATTATTTGGAGTCATGCATTTAAGGATCGAAATACATATAATTAAATAAAATAAGACTTGTGATAATTCCATGTCTTATATTTAATTGGGACATTGCATGGTGGAAGGATTGAATTGACGGTAACTATTTACTCAAAGGTTCTTTTATGATTAATGTTGAAATCTATATTATCCGGAAAGTCGTTGATCATTAGGAGGCTTATCCCTATTGTAGAATAAATATTATTTATTTAAATAAATTAATTGTTTAATTTATTTATTTAAATAAGATTAGAATTGTTCTAATTGATTTATTCACAACCGATTTAATATGGAGAACCTAAAGGGTCACACCATAAAAGGAAGAATAATTATTTAAGAAGTTAATGGCATAATCGTAATAATATATGTTATGTATATTTAATTTAATCTATGGTGATAGAATAAATTAAATAGCTTAATATTTATTATTTAATATTTTAAAATATTAAATATAAATTAATAAGAGAGTCTTATTAATATTATTACAATTATTATTATTATTTTAATTTCTAAAAGAGTTTAGGAATTAATTTAATATAAGTACTCTCATTTATTCCTAATTGGATTAGGAAGAAAAATTAGTTAAAGGAGTTTAATTAATTATTCCTAATAAGATTAGGGAGCTTAATTAATTAAAAGAATTTAATTAATTAAATAAAACTCAATTCCTTAATTGTTAAGGTGGGTTGCCCACATCTATAAATAAGAGGAGTCTTATTATGGGTGATGGGTTTTTTTTTTGGTTGACTTTTACAACATACTGACATAATTCCAATGGTTGGAGAAGACGCTCTTTTCTATAGAGATAGAAAAACTAGGGTTTAGCCCAACCACCCATCTTTGAATTCTTCTTCTTCCTGGTGGATCACCTCAGAGGCCAAACACTTGGGTGATTAACGTTGATCAAAGGAAGGAACCAAACCCGGTGGATTCAAGTTGAACGCGAAAAGGATTGGAGGTGAACTTGTACTTGAGGAAGCTCGATCTTCAAGGATATGATTTTATTCTTTATCTTTTCGTTTAATTAATAATTGTGCATAAAGGGTGATCCGGGTACATGGTTTGTAAAAATTTTAAACTCTGATTTTTTACACGTTTCCGCTTATTTATGCAATTTGATTGCGTTCATGAATATTACAAACCTAACAGTGGTATCAGAGCCAAACTTTTATGCGAATTATTAATTATTTTAATTTGATATTTATATTGATATGTGTTTAGAACAATTTAATTGGGCATAATTTTGTTGTATAAAATTTAAAATAAAAATAAAAATAAAAATAAAAATTAACGTCATTATGCTACTGCACTGTTTTCCGTGTTCTAGCTTTGACTTGGTTAACAGGCGGATGATTCACGTGAATTGGTTTTAATTTGTGAGTTGTTGTTTTTTATTTTTTATTTTATTTTGAAAATGTGGCCTGAGAATGGAGATTCATGATATATGGGGCATCACGTGAAAAAAAAAAAAAAGATTCCTGAACCTTTTACATTTACAGGAATCATGCATTACTTAGATTATATATATATATATATATATATATATATATATTAATGCTGCTTTTTTTTTGCTTCCGATTATATATATATAATATATACGGTTATTATATATATATATATATAATATTACCGATTATTTTATAATTAAAATAAAATATTTATTTTAATCTTAAAATAAAAAGTTTATTTTAATCTTAAAATAAAAAAGGTTTATTTTAATTTTAAAATTGAATTTCATGCTAACTAATTAGAATTGGAATTGGATTCCATGATAACTAATTGGAGTTGAAATTGGATTCTATTTTCCCTTAAATAAAGGAGTTTATTTTGATATGAAATTAGATTTCATATTATTCAAAATAAAAGAGTTTATTTGTGAATAGGAAAAAGAATCAGTCTTTCCTTAAATAAAGGAGTTTATTTAGATATGAAATAAGATTTCATATTATTCAAAATAAAGGAGTTTATTTGTGAATAGGAAAGAAAATCCGTGTTTTCTTTAATAAAGTTTTTTTTAAATGGAATTGGATTCCATAATTAATTAAAATAAAGGAGTTTATTTTGATTAAAGATTTTGATTAAAATAAAATAGTTTATTTTATTCAAAATTGGATAAATTAAAATAAAATAGTTTTATTTTGATTTAAATTTGGATTGAAATAAAGGAGTTTATTTTAATTCAAAATTAGATTTTATACTTAACTAAATTTGCCCATTAAATGATATCAATATATATATTAAATGTTTATTATTCATCCGATGAATGTTATTTATTGATGCATATGATGATGTGTATGATAATAAATGGGATTGATTATGGATTATTGACCAATGTGATTGAATTTTATTTTAGTTGGATGCATTGAATGTATGAGTTTTATTAAATGGGGTTCTGCAGTATTTCGCCTTCTCTAATTTTTCTTAATGTAAATTCTATCTCCTCCTATGTACTTCCCCTCGATCAGCGATCAAGGTTTCTATTTATTTTAAATAGTTTTGTAATAGGAATAGTTAGAATTAATTTTGAAGAATTAGAGATCAAGGAGCAAGGAGCAAGGAGCACTTGAAGACCCGTTTGTAATGGAGCCCGGGTTTAAATGTAATAGTTATATTTAAATGTTATTTTCGCACCCCTAGGGTTTGACCTTTTGGTTCACTTGGTGGCTCTAGTGAACCAAACTAGAATAAAGTCCATAATCAATCCGGGTAGAATATAGTATTCTATATGTGCATGCTTATACTATATATATTATATATTATGCAAACACGCTTCGCATGTTAATTAATACGACGCGTATTTTATATATATATATGTATGTACATGCGCTTAAACAAGATGAGACAAATTAATAACAAACCCTCAAATTTTTTTATATTAAGTCCTAAGCGTTCAAAGATATTTGGAATATCGAACGTCAGCTTTCTAGCATGATAAAATTAATAGAGTATTAAATATTTAATATGAGTTTGTTGTGTGTCACCATAAGGCAAGTATTAAGTATTTAAGATGTTAATTTATCACATTTGATGCTTATAAAGAAAATTGAACAATATTATTTTGTTGTGTCACCACAAGGATGATATTTTCTTTTTGAATATATGGAGTGCTAGGTCGGACTTAACTTGAATAATTTTGATTCGGATGTGCCACCACTTGATCAAAATAATCTAAGAGGCAAACGAAAAGGAGTTGCATAGTTGATGTAATTGACAAAAGTTGTCTACCTATTTATTTATATATAGTTTGTTGTGTCACCACAAGGCTATATACATTTGAAATGGGATCCTTATTCTCACTAGCAAATCTTTAATTAGATTTTTGCTTAAGAACTATATAAGTGAGGGTAATATAGTTTGAAGAAAATAGTGGGAGATACCAATTTAAAACAAGACCTAAATTATTTTGGTAATTAATAAAAGAATGTATGTTAAAATGTTGTTAATTACAAATTCATTTACTGAGATTTTACAATGTCTAAATTACTATCACTCAAGCATATTAGATGCTAAATTAACCGGGCCAAATTAAACGGATTGGTTAAGGAATTTAAGAATAGTTCTCGTGGTGAAAAGTTATCTTATGTCCCTTAATCGCCTATCCTCGCAATGGTTGCGCATAATGCCTCACGAGGAAGAGATTGCTACTTTTAGAAAGTGGCAAGATGATGCATGATTGGCTCAACGCATCATGCTTCGCATCCACGAGTAATGAGCTTCACGTCAAGATGAAACTATGGATGCTTCCTCTTATATTCCCGCACATCAAGTAGTTGATGGTGAGGAAAGTGGGGACCGATAGATATCGATATCTAAGGAGCTCTTCCGATCTAGAATGGCCAATGGCACTATAATACTGAGACAAAAGTGTGACGCCCCAAAATTAGGTATACGCCACCCATCTTGGGTCGCCACTTACATGGTACATAAATTCAAATACAACTTATTAACCTAACTCGTAGGTACAATACGACATAAAGCGTGAGTTTGAATACAAATATTGTCTACTAGATATTATACAAACTCAAAAAGAGTCCTCATTACAACTATTATCACACTATTTCACGTAATAGTGAGGACTACTAATGCTATCCTCTCGGACCATTACTTCGTTCCCCGACTCGTCCAAACTATGTTCTCATTTCTGAAGAGAACAATGAAAGAAAGGTGAGCTCAACTAGCCCAAGAAGAAATATTATGACTAAGATAATGCGTAATAAATTATCATTAGCCTTCAATGATGTTAAACCGATAAAATACAATAGACAAACCGGTTTAATCAAGCAACGGAATATGCAATCCATTAAAAGAGTCAAGTAGAAAATAAAATCTACTATCTTTTATGATTTAAAAGGTTTTTCATCATCAATTGTTATAACCGAGACTCAGCTTTAATAAATAATCCACATCATCGAATCACCCCTGCACTACGGCCAAGGATATTCTTTAGTATCACGACCACAATTATTCCTGCACTACGGGCCAAAAATAGTTGTGTATTCATTAATGGTCATGATCATTCCAACAACTGTCCATCAATGCACTACGGCCACTGAGGATTTTTATCACATCATTTATAACAAGCCATGATTATACCGAATGATCCCTGGTTATAATCATACTAAGTTCATCTATGCACGTAAGCCAAAAATAACATAATATATCATGAGGATGATGACAATGACATAATAATTCAATAAAACAAGTTCAAGAATTATTTTATCCAGGAATTAGTAACGTCCAAATTGTCAACAAGATACCTGTTTTGTAAAGTAAAATTCAAGAATGATCAGAAGAATATTTCCATGAAAAGATACTGGATGAAACGCAAATATCAAGGATATTCTACTAATTTCATGGAGTATAGAAGTCAAAGTTTTAACCAACTGGGTATAATAAAGAATGGAATAACAAAAGAAATCACCATGCATGCGGTAGATTGCAGATGTATAAAAGTTATTCAATGTAATAATAATAATCTAACCAGTCGTGAAATTCACACCGCTATTGTGATGATCCAACAAAATAATAAATCTTTGAATAATAAACAATGGGAACCAGTAGGTGTAAAACACACGATGTGAGGATATTCAAATGTAATAATAAATACGGAATAATAAACAATGGAACCCGGTCAGGTGTAAAAACACGCAGCAGGATATTCCAGCAGAATAATAAAGAATGGAATAATGAAGAAGATCACCAAGTATAGGGATCGTGTATCAAAAGTTATTCCAACAGAATAAATAAGAATGGAATAACATAAGGATTTCACCAAGTATAGGTATGCCGCATATACAAAGTTATGTATAGGGTATACCACTTTTACAAAAGTTATTCCAATGTAATAATAATGAATGGAATAATGTAAGTTCTCTTCATGAATAAGAAAGAATAACACCCTGACGGTACAACAAATAATACCCCTTACCTTAGAAGAACCTGAATATTGGCAAAGTGAAGTAATAGAATACTTTTCTTCTTTCTCTCTATAGATTTTTCTCTATAGCTTCTCTCTATAATTTCTCTCTCTAGAGTTTCAATTGAATTCGTAAGAAAATAATGAAGGAATGAGCTTATTTATAGGAAAATAGAATGCATATAAGAATTAATCTATGAACGGTCAGATTGATTTACTTTAATCGACGGTCCATATTTAAAGAAAAATCTTTTAAATAAAATATAATATATTCTATTTATATAAAAACATTTTACTATGCAAACACTATGCAATACTATGCAAAACACTACATGCAAAAACACTACGCAACACTATAATAATAATAAAATATAATATATTTATTTATGTAATAACTTTAATAAAGTATTCTATTTTATATAAAAGATGTTTTCATTTTATTACGTTAATAATACGAATAAAACAAAACGTCATTATCGCTATAATAATTCATATTATTAATCACAATAATGGAATCAAACCGAGTGACTTCTTACATAAGCATCAATAATCAATACCGTGTGCTACTATGCAACCACACTTATTATCGTTTTTTTACTACCGAAAGTAGTTCAACAAGAAACTACGGTAAAACTTCCGTAGTTATTTCAATAAAATATTTTTGTCGTTTTTCAATCCGACAATAATTTACATTGTAGGTCCACCAATGATTGAGTAGTTATCTGAATATTCCCCGCTAAACCGAATATTCCCACCAATCGAATATAATATAACCACTTGCATACTTTGCAAAATTTATAAATACTACCCACAACTATAATATTATCTCAAATTCACACCATAATATTAAAAATTATTTTGACAAAATTTAAATCTTTATTGATAAAATCTGGGGTCTCACAATCTCCCTCCTTATGGAATTTCGCCTCGAAATTAGGGTACGATACTGATATGATAAAGAGGTGAGGATACCTTGAATACCTTTATCGTTGAAAACATTAAATTCATTTTTGCAATCCTACCAAAGATATTCATTAACAATTCATCTTTGCACCACAAAGCTAAAGATATACAAATCGTAAAACCAATAATCTTTGAGACGCAAACTTAATAAGATCACGACCACGAATTATCCATGCACCAATCGCCAAGGATATTCGTGTTTTCAATTACTGATGCCATGATTATACCGAATAATCCTTGGTCATAATCATACCAAGTCTATCAATGCACTACTACCAAAGATGACTTTTACCACATCCATGAATTAATATTTCATTCTTTGAGACTCATTTCAATAATTAATCCATATCATCGAATCATCCCCGCACTACGTGCCAAGGATATTCATTAGTATCACGACCACAAATTATCCATGACTACTACCAAAGATAATTGTGTATTCATTAAGATATCACGACCACAAATTATCCAAGCACTACTACCAAAGATAATTGTGTATTCATTAATATCACAACCACAAATTATCCATGCACTACTACCAAAGATAATCGTGTATTCATTAAGATCACGACCACAAATTATCCATACACTACTACCAAAGATAATTGTGTATTCATTAAGATTACGACCACAAATTATCCATGCACTACTACCAAAGATAATTATGTATTCATTAGTATCACGACCACAAATTATCCATGCACTACTACCAAAGATAATTGTGTATTCATTAGTATCACGACCACAAATTGTCCATGTACTACTACCAAAGATAATTGTGTATTTAAGAGTATCACGACCACAAATTATCCATGACTACTACCAAAGATAATTGTGTTTTCAATTATGGTTATGATTATACCGAACAATCCTCGGTCATAATCATACCAAGTCCATCTACGCACTAAAGCCACGAGATGACTTTCAACATAATATAAGCATGAGGATAATGATATAAAGAATCAATCAAATGAGATAAAGGATAAATATTAAACATTTATAATATAATTTATCCAGATTCAAGAATATCCCCATGTTTTCAATCACTTAATAATCTCTCATAATCTAATATCATTAATATTATAATAATATTTTAATCACTTCTTAAATTTATAAACAATTTATCTTAATTGTTTACGCTTTTACCATATAATGCATTTAATCATTCAAAATGTCATACTCATAAGATATCATCACCAATTATCAAATCTCTCAAAAAAATATGCATATACTCTATATAAGATTTTCTAGCCATAAAATCCTATTTTCAACTTTGTTACTTCACATAACATATTTAACTCATATGTTCGTAACTAAACTATTTTCATGAAAAATACCAAATCAGTCCCAAAAATATTTCTTTTCTGGAATTTAGCATAATATAGTCCCATGATGAAAATATATTTTTTCGGAATTTTAAAATTCATTTACTATTTTTCAAAAATCAATTTCTAATTAATTTCTTAAGAAATTAGCTACCTCAAGTTTAACTCCAAAATTCCCAAATCTTGGCAGGACCTTACACATGTTAACGTGAGCTTCTAGTTTAAATTTCATAGTCATCTGAGTTATAGAACTCCAGGTTATAAGCGTTTTAATTCGGAAAAATCTAAATATTGAAATAGTCATAATTTGCTCATTTTAAGTCGTAATGAGCTCATTTTTTGGACAGGAGGTACTTTATACCAGTATACTTTCATGTCCCAAAAGGCCAGAATTTTTCTCATAATTTAAGTGGCCGAAACAGTCCCTTTAAAGTTTCAAGTAGCATTTTCGAAATTTACAGCTTTGGCTTCCTTTGCTAAAATTAGTCCACACAAAAATCTACAACACCTTTTCCAGTAATTCCACTTGGATTAGTTAGGTAACTCATAGATCTAACTCTAGGACTTGACCACACTCAAAAATTCAAAATATAATAGGAGATATGGTCAATTGAATTTCATGTTACGTTTTTCACCAAAATCTGATTTTCAACTCTTTGTGATTTCTAGGAAACTTTCATGTTTTCACATACTAACCAACATAACTCATCATAAAACTTACTAATACTTCATATACCCATGATTTTCATCAGTCCTATGCTTTTATTATGACTTTCATCATAAACCACGTAAACTTTTTAGTTGAAGAAATATTTGAGGGTTTAAGAAATGGGTTTTATACTGGGGTCAATACAAAATTCGATTTCACGCTCTAGGGTAGGCTAGGAAGTCTTCAAGAATACGCCAAGAAATTTATTAATGATAGAAATATCATTCAAAACTATTACTCTCGTCCAAGACTTGGATAGTACGTCACATTAATACCAACTGTGACTTCTATCCCTTAACCTGGATAGCACCTCACAATGATACCTATCAACTTGCCATCTTCAGTCACAACGTAGCCTACAGAAAGTCTGGCTTCGGTGCATTCCACACAAGGAAGTCAACAACGAAAGGATCGGGGCTCTTTACTTATGGCTTGATATGACAATGATTGACTTTAGTGGTTTGGTTACTTTGAATTCGCATAACAGGATGGTTATGAATATAAAAGCTAACAACCTTACGAAAAGCATGATGAGTAGTTAACCAATTGATTCCTAAAATCACATCAAAGGCAAGTATTTTCAAAAAGATAAGATCGACAGGTAACGTGAAAGTGTTTATTTGAATCAAAAAAAATTTAAAAATAGTAAGCGGAACGAAGGCTCCTACTAACGAAGTTTCAACCAATAAGTCAAAGTCTAACTTCTCCTGAGTCAAATTTAAACGTTGAACGCAACTAGGTGAAATAAAAGAGTGGTAGAATCGGTATCTAACGGTATATAGACTTCGCAAGAGCTTATGATTACTTACCCGTGATAATCTTATTCGTGTTCCTCGTCACGAGAAAAAAAAAACGCTCTCTTAAACTACTCGCTTTGGTTTGTCTGGGATGACCTTTGGTGCCTCCATCCTAGTTGAATTTGTCTTGGTGAAACGACAAAATCGAGCTAAGTGACCTTCTCTTCCACAATTATAACATGCTTTTTTGGCAATGCATGGCGCGCTTTTGGATCGATGTGTCCCTCTCTCCACATTTGAAGCATATAATAGATGGTCCTTCTCCTTCCTTAATAACAGTCTTTGGTGCTGATGTAAGACACCGAAATTTTTTTAAATAAAAAGGAATTTCCTTTATTTATTATTTTGAAATAGTAAGGGTTGATTTGATTAATGTGGATAGTTAAGGGTTAAATACGCAAATATTTCAAAATAAGCAAGTGGTTATAAAATATTCATTTTTGTTTGGGAATATTCATTTGGTCGTGGAATATTCGTATCGCTTGGGAATATTAAATGCGATGGCAAGCAAAACCATGTGGGCCCCATAACGGAAAGCGATTGGATGATGGAAAACGACAAATATAAGTTGGTTAAAAATACTTGGCGTAGTTGTTACCAATTAAGATCGGTTGGAATACCCGGTGGTTAAAAACAATGATGTCTGGCGTGGTTGCATAAAGAAGAATACACGGTATTGCATAATGATTGTTGAATTATTGATCCTTACGTAAGAAGGCACTACTCAATAATTTTCACATGAATTATTATTCAATATTTTATTTTATTGATTCAATAATTGCTACGTTGATATTTTATATTATTGTTGTTCAATAATTGTCATCGCACACAATATTTCCCATTATCGGATCAATAATTCATATTATTTGAATAATATTATTAGATAACATTATTGGCAATGTCTAGAAAGTTACATCTAAGGAGAGGTTTGGTCACCTAATTGGCGCAAGAAGAGAGAGATCCTTATTGAAAGCCCCTCTTTCCACAGGATGTACTCGTTGTCATAAATGTGATTCGTAATATTATTTGTGAATAATTAATTATTGATTCATATGATAAGGAAATATTTATTTTATATGAATATAAATGATGGATTTATTTATGTGGTTATTAATGAAGGAATTAATGTTGAGGTGTTTTATCAAGATATTTTATCGGATTGGAGGTATTAAAAATCAAATCGGGGTTTTGAGATATATCATTGGGGTTATAATTTTTAATCCGACCGTTGGATTGTGGTAATTTTTGGGTATGTTATACATACATAAGTTGAGTATATGTCCACAAATTTTGAACCGTTAAAATGCACGAATGATTTGTTGTGAATTTTAAGAGGTGTCGGATTCGAAAATTAGGTTTATAATTGATTTTGGTGGAAAATTCTAGAATTGAGTGGGCCCCACTTGTGGTTGGTGAAGAAATGTGCTGAATTTTATTTCAAATGTGGTGGGTGGCAATAGTAGCGAGTAAAGCCATCGTAGTAGCAGTCAAGTCTGCTTTGGTGGGCTAACATTTTCCTATAAATGAGGGCTAAGTTAGAATTGAAAATCACACCGTAAACAAAGTTTTCTCTCTTTCTCTATATTATTGAGCGTATTTTGTGAGTATTTAGATACTTTGAGAGTTGCTATTCAAGATACAAGTTTCATTCAAAGATCACTTGACCTTTCCTTCCCAAATAATCGATTCTTTCGAGGTAAGGATGTTATTTTCTTCTCAAATGATATTATTTCTTCAATATCATTATCTTTGAAATATTAGTTGGAACTTTTTATCAAATTTGGAACTTTTTCATGTCGAAGTTACTATTCATGAGTTACTATTCACGAAGTTACTATTCATGAGTTACTATTCACGAGTTACTTATTCACGAGTACTATTCATGAAGCGTGAAGATGTTTTTTGTGGAATTTCTATCTTTTGGTGTGAGTTACTATTCACGATATCAAGACCTTTATTCACGATACCAAGACTATTCAATTTAATCAAGACTATTCATCGAAAAATAAAATTTCTTCTTTTCAGTCCAAAATATCTATTTTGGATACTAGCTTTGATCAGTATCCATGTTTTGATCATTCTTGAATTTTACACCACCGTGATTATTTTTGGGGTATTGTTGGACATGGATAAAACAAAGTACGAATCCTTAATCCTTAATCCTTGACATTTTGTTTCAATTGGATTCGTTCTTTTAAAATATTTTTCATCATCCTCGATCTTAAATGATGATATTATTGAATATCTTTGTAGCAGAAGAGAATGAAAGATGAATGATTTCTGAAGAATATCTTTGGCACAGTAGTAAAAAGATGAGCAGTGTTTAAATGAACACGACCGATCGATGAATATCTTTGGCCTTTAGTGCAAAGATGAGCAGTGTTGAGATGAACATGATCGATTGATGAATATCTTTGGCTCAGTAGTGCAAAAGATGAATATTTGATTTGAGATGAATATTGATTGATGTTACTGAGGATAAAATATTGATGATGGATCGTTAAATTCATAGATTATAGTAGATTTCATTCTCTACGTAACTCTTCTATGAATTATTATTCATTTGCGAATATTGATCAAAACTTGTTGTCATTGTATTCTATCGATTTTTCCTGTTGAAGACTAACGATAATTTGTTCTATATTATCTTAGTCATAACATACTTTCTTGGGCTAGTTGAGCTCACCCTTTTCCTTTTTGTTCCATTTTTCTTCTCGTGGAGGCGAGAATGTGGCAGTACTAGTCTGGGGGTATGGAATGAAGGTTCTAGAGAGAGTTGTTTAGTAGTCCTCACCATTTTTATAAAATAATGTATCAATAATTATGATGGGGATTTATTTGCGTGTGGATATTGTCAGATGACAATATCTCGTATTTAAACTCGAGTTTCTATGTTGTAATAATAAAGTTGTAGTTGTTTCTGTACCATGTATTGGCGACTCAGAATGGGTTGGATGGAATGGACCTATTTTGGGGTCGTCACAGTTGGTATCAGAGCTTAGGGATATGATCTCTGGCGGAGATCGGGGAATAGAACTAGGAGGGGTGAGACGAGTAAATCCTTCGCTAGTGTGTCCTACCTAAGCTTATTTGTTAGTTGGTCAGTATATAGGGATATTATGTGATATATTGATTTCCTTAATTAACCCTTATTTTATGACAGTATTTGAGAATGTCGATTGAGAATATTAATAGTGGTGTAAATAAGACCGTGGAGATGCCTGTACTTAACAACGAGGAGAACGTGCAACAGGCTGGCAATGTACCTCCTGTGAATAACACCACTGAGCAGATGATGAACGAGGGGATGTTTAGAAGCTTTTTGCAGTTCATGCAAAATCGACGAGGAGACTCGTGTTCAAAATACGAGGAGGAGATGATAAGAATTCACGGTGGTCACTGACCAAGCGAGTTCAAAGTTGGGACCACGAGTGCTGGGAAAGCGGATCCGATCATGGCGGAAACATGGGTCAAGCAAATTACCAAGATATTCGATGTCTTGGGATGCGACGAAGAACGAAAGTTCCATTCGCTACTTTTATGTTAAAAGTGGCGAGGCGAGACATGGTGGGAATCGTAGGAAGCGTACCCATTCACCGCACTCAAAGATGTCGTGGGAGACGTTTGAAAGCAGTTCAATGACAAGTACTTCGAAAGTATTCATCATATATGAAAAGAAGTGGAGTTTATTAGATTGGGAGCAGAATAACATGGCGGTGTCCCAAAGACGAGGCGAAGTTCGCGGAGTTATCCGAGTTTGCACCTCATTTGGTGGAGAATGAGGAACGATGACGCGGATGTTTCGAGAGGTTTGAAACCCCTAAGATACGTCAAGATCTCATTTCTCATAAATTTTCTCTATTCAGATGTTGTAAAACAGGCTCGATTGTTAGAGCGAGATAACGAAATCACGTTCAACCGAGGGACCATAACCAGGATCATACCAAAGATAGTAGTCATCGAATAACGATAACCCGGTGGAGAAAGAAGAATACGGATTAAAGGTGGTAACCACTACGGTGGTAATCGTGGCCATGAAAATAGAAGAAGCGAGTTGGGAGGAGATTTTAAAAAGAGGAGATTCAACAACGACCATGTGAAGACGCAGCGATCACCGTGAAGAATTGGTTCTAAGGGAGGAGAAGCGACCACCCATCATATGTTATAAATGCGGAAAGAGGGACATATCGGTCAAACCGCCCACAACAGTTTAAGGTATGCTATAATTGTGGAAAAGAAGGACATATCGCTTTCGAGATTATGCGATATCGAAACCTAGTGCGTTGGAGGCGGTGACTCAAAAGGATGTCCCGAGAAAAGTCAAAGTCAACGATTCACGGAAGAAAGCGTTTTTGTCGACATTCCATTCAAAATACGAGGAACCCGAGCGAAGTTAGACAGGTTAGTTAATTATAAATTCTTGCGAAGTTTATTCCTTACTAGATATTGGTTCTACCCATTCTTTTATCTCTCTTACTTACGCTCAACGTTTGAACTTGACTACGGAGAAATTAAACTTTGACCTATTTATGGAGACTCCGTTAGGAGAAACTTTCATTACATCCGTTGTTTAAAAAATCTTGTTTGATTCAAGTTGGCACCATTACCTTACCTGTTGACCTTATCTCTTTAAAGATACTTGCTTTTGGGGATTGATTGGTTAACTACTCATCATGCCAAAATTGATTGCTTTTGTAAGGTTGTTAGTTTTCATATTCTAAGCAACTCCGTTATTCGAACTCAAGCGATCAAACCATTGTAATCAAACATTTTCATATCAAGCCATGAAGTCATTCGCTTATTATTACGGATGTCAAGTTTTCTTAGTCCATGTTATGGATTTGAATAAAGACACGTCGATTTGAATAATATTCTTGTTGTTATTTGATTTTTCCGACGTATTTTTCGAAGAATTTCTTGGCTTACTCCCAAAGTTTCGATATTAAATTTTGTATCGACTTTGAACCCAGACAAAACTCATTCCTAAAATCTCATATCGAATGGCTCCTATGAACTTCGTGAGTTAAAATTCAATTATAGAATTTGGTACCGAGCCTTTATCTTGTAACTTCCTTTGTGGAATGCACCAAGACCAGACTCTCGTAAGGGACACCATATTCGATGCGATAAGAAATCGATAGGTATCATTGTGACGTCTTATCCAAGGTTGGGATATGAGTCACGGTTGAGAACAACCTAAGTCAGAATCGAAATACGTAGCTTTCAGGCTTAGTTGGTTATTATCGGAGATTCGTTGAAGGATATTCTCGAATCGCTATTCCATTAACGTAGCTAACTCGTAGAGATACAAAATTCGAATGGAGCAAGGAATGTGGTAAGAGCTTTGAAGAACTCAAGAGGAGACTCATTTCAAAGATATGTTACGACCATGCCATCCTGGAAAAGCGAACGTGGTAGCCGACGTGTTGAGTAGAAGATCGTATACAAGCACGAGTAAGATATTGTCAAAGACTCGTTTGAATAATTTACAAATAATAGAGATGGAGATGAAAACTCTAGTTACCCACGATTGATGATATCTGAGTATAATCAACTTTAATCGATAAAGTTAAAATTTCATTCAAGTTACACCGAGTGATGAATTTGAAGAAGGAGTGCAAGAAGTTGTTATTTCAAAAGCGAAAGAATCGGTGAGAAAGCTCAAACCTTCGATTTATTTGAAATCCTCGATCGAGTAGGAAGCGTGGCCTATAAACTCGCGCTTTAACGCTAAGTATGTTGCGTGTTCATAACATTTTTTACGTATCGATGTTACGTAAATATGTGGACAACCTGAACCACGTCATTGAGTTAGAACCGGATGAGATAGCCGAAGACTTAACGTACGAGGAGGTACCTGTCAAGATCTTGGATAGAACATGTCCTATGTACCGAGGTTATACCACAAGTTAAAGTTTTGTGGAGAAACCATGCAATTGAGGAAATGACCTGGGAGTTGGAAATGGAAATGAAAGCGAGGTATTCTCATCTTTTGAAAACACAGTGTCGTCACGTCAATTTCGAGGGACGAAATTTCATAAGGAGGGGAGGTTGTAAGACCCCGAAATTTTTTAAATAAAAAGGAATTTCCTTTATTTATTATTTTGAAATAGTAAGGGTTGATTTGATTAATGTGGATAGTTAAGGGTTAAATACGCAAATATTTCAAAATAAGCAAGTGGTTATAAAATATTCATTTTTGTCGGGGAATATTCATTTGGTCGTGGAATATTCGTCATTGTCGGGAATATTAAATGCGGCCAAGTAATGACCGTAATATGGAGCCCCATAACGAAAGCGATTGGATGAGGAAAACGACAAATATAAGTTGGTTAAAAATAATTGGCGTAGTTGTTACCAAGTTAAGATCATTGGAATACTGGAATTGGTTAAAATACGATGTCTGGCGTGGTTGCATAAAGAAGACACCGGTACGCATGAAAGATTGTTGAATTATTGATCCTTACGTGAAGGCACTACTCAATAATTTTCACATGAATTCTCGTTCAATATTTTATTTTATTGATTCAATAATTGCTACGTTGATATTTTATATTATTGTTGTTCAATAATTGTCAACGCCTGATGATTTCCCATTATCGGATCAATAATTCATATTATTTGAATAATATTATTAGATAACATTATTGGCAATGTCTAGAAAGTTACATCTAAGGAGAGGTTTGGTCACCTAATTTGCGGCGCCAAGAAGAAGAGAGATCCTTATTGGAAAGCCCCTCTCTTCACAGGAGCGACTTTGGTTGTTATAAATGTGATTACGTAATATTATTTGTGAATAATTAATTATTGATTCATATGATAAGGAAATATTTATTTTATATGAATATAAATGATGGATTTATTTATGTGGTTATTAATGAAGGAATTAATGTTGAGGTGTTTTATCGGTATTTTATCGGATTGGAGGTATTAAAAATCAAATCGGGGTTTTGAGATATATCATGGGGTTATAATTTTTAATCCAAATAGTTGGATTGTGGTAATTTTTGGGTATGTTATACATACATAAGTTGAGTATATGTCCACAAATTTTGAACCGTTAAAAATGCACGAATGATTTGTTGTGAATTTTAAGAGGTGCGGATTCGAAAATTAGGTTTATAATTGATTTTGGTGGAAAATTCTAGAATTGAGTGGGCCCCACTTGTGGTTGGTGAAGAAATGTGCTGAATTTTATTTCAAATGTGGTGGGTGGCAATAGTAGCGGTAAAGCCATCAGTAAAGCAGTCAAGTCTGCCTTGCTTTGGCTAACATTTTCCTATAAATAGAGGCTAAGTTAGAATTGAAAATCACACCGTAAACAAAGTTTTCTCTCTTTCTCTCTATATTATTGAGCGTATTTTGTGAGTATTTAGATACTTTGAGAGTTCTTTATTCAAGACAAGTTTCATTCAAAGATCACTTCCGACCTTTCCTTAGGAAGTACTAATTCTTTCGAGGTAAGGGATGTTATTTTCTTCTCAAATGATATTATTTCTTCAATATCATTTATCTTTGAAATATTGGTTGGAACTTTTTATCAAATTTGGAACTTTTTCATGTCGGGTTACTATTCATGAGTTCTTATTCACGAGTTACTATTATTCACTAGTACTATTAATGAAGCGTGAAGATGTTTTTTGTGGAATTTCTATCTTTTTGTGTTTGAGTTACTATTCACGATACAAGATTATTCACGATATCTGACACTATTCACGAATCTGGCACTATTCATCAAAAATAAAATTTCTTCTTTTTCGTCCAAAATATCTATTTTGGATACTAGCTTTGATTGTATCCATGTTTTGATCATTCTTGAATTTTACACCACTTGTGATTATTTTTGGGGTATTGTTGGACATGGATAAAACAAAGTACGAATCCTTAATCTTTAATCCTTGACATTTTGTTTCTTTGGATTCGTTCTTTAAAAATATTTTCATCATCCTCGGTCTTAAATGATGATATTATTGAATATCTTTGGCCCAGAAGTAAAAGATGAATGATTTCGAAGAATATCTTTGGCTGTAGTGCAAAGATGAAGCAGTGTTTAAATGAATATGACCGATCGATGAATATCTTTGGCCTTTAGTGCAAAGATGAACAGTGTTGAGATGAACATGATCGATTGATGAATATCTTTGGCAGTAGTGCAAAGATGAATATTTGATTTGAGATGAATATTGATTGATGTTACTGAGGATAAAATATTGATGATGGATGATTAAATTCATAGATTATAGTAGATTTCATTCTCACGTAACTCTTCTATGAATTATTATTTCCGCTGCGAATATTGATCCGAAACTTGTTGTCTATTGTATTCTATCGAGTTTTTCCTGTTGAAGACTAACGATAATTTGTTCTATATTATCTTAGTCATAACATTCTTTCTTGGGCTAGTTGAGATCACCTTTTCCTTTTTGTTCCATTTTTCTTCTCGGGAGGCGAGAATGTAGCGAGTAAGTACTAGTAGGTATGGAATGAAGGAAGGTTCTAGAGAGTTGTTTAGTAGTCCTCACCATTTTTATAAAATAATGTATCAATAATTATGATGGGGATTTATTTGCGTGTGGATATTGTCTAGATGACAATATCCGTATTTAAACTTCGAGTTTCTATGTTGTAATAATAAAGTTGTAGTTGTTTACATACCATGTATTGGCGACTCGAGAATGGGTTGGATGGAATGGACCTATTTTGGGGTCGTCACGGTGACATCTTTCCATCATTGTTGAATCTCCTTTTCTTGAAATGTCCATTCTTATTGTTTTTATACGATTACCACCGAAGTGGTTACCATATCCGCCCATTGATTCCTCCACGCTTGTTGTCACCGCTTCGATGACTACTACCGGTGGTATTATAATTTTCACGGCTTACTTTTTTAGTTGCGTTGACTCGTTATCGCGCTCCACTAATCGAGCCCTATTTACAACATCCGAATAAAAACACGGTTTATGAGAAATAAGATGTTGACGTATCTCCGCTTCAAACCTCTTAAAAACATTCGTGCCATTTCTCTCTTCATTATCCACCAAGTGGGGACGAATCGTGATAACTCCGCAAACTTTGCCTCGTATTGTGACGACACGGCCATATTATTTTGTTCCAACTTGATAAACTCCACCTCCTTCATGTATGGCGAATACTTTCAGGAAAGTATTTGTCGTTGAACGACTCTGGAACTTCTCCCAAGATATCTTCAAGACAAAGAAAGTTGAGTACGTTTTACCGATTCCCAACAAGAATCGCCTCTCCGCATGCAACATAAAGGCGTAAAGGAACCTTTTGCTTCCTGGAGCATCCCAAGACATCAAATATCTTGGTAATCTGCTTTATCTATGCTTCCGCCAGAAGTGGTTTTGGCTCTCCCTTAAACTCCGGTGGTCCCAACTCCTTGAATTGTTTAGCGGTGACCGCCCGAGAGTTTTCCGTGTTTCCACCTACGTTTTGGACAGGAGTCATTTTACCGATGTTGCATGAAATCTAAAAACCTCTTAAACGCACTCGTCGTTAGTCAATTGATCGGTGTTGTTGTTTACGAGGAGGATTATCGCCATCCTGTTGTGTACATTGTCCCGATTATTGATCTGTGGAGAATCAGCGATCTCTGTGCTCCATTCTTTATTCTCAACATTTTTGGATGCCATTTTCAAACACCGCCACAAAATAAGGGTTAATTGACACGTAACATATTATCACTATACTCAATCGACCAATCAAATACCAAATAAACTTAGGTAGGTCATACTAGCGAAGGTATTCCCCGTCTCTCCCTCCTAGTACTATTCTCACATCTTAGCTGTGGATCATATCCTAAGCTCGATACCAACCGTGACGCCTTCCAAAATTAGGTATACGCCACCCATCTTGGGTCGCCACTTACATGGTACATAAATTCAAATACAACTTATTAACCTAAGCGTCAGTGGTACAATACGACATAAACCGTGAGTTTGAATACAAATATTGTCTACTAGATATTATACAAACTCAAAAGGAGTCCTCATTACAACTATTATCACACTATTTCGCTGAATAGTGAGGACTACTAATGTTATCCTCGGACCATTACTGTTCCCCAACTCGTCCCTCAAATATATTCTCATTTCTGAAGAGAACAATGAAAGAAAGGGTGAGCTCAACTAGCCCAAAGAAGAAATATTATGACTAAGATAATGCGAATAAATTATCATTAGCCTTCAATGTTGTTAAACCGATAAAATACAATAGACAACCGGTTTAGCTGCAATGAATATGCAATCCATTAAAAGAGTCAAGTAGAAAATAAAATCTACTATCTTTTATGATTTAAAAGGTTTTCATCATTGTTATATTTGAGACTCAAAACTTTAATAAATAATCCACATCATCGAATCACCCCCCGCACTACTACCAATGATATTCTTTAGTATCAACGACCACAATTATTCTCGCACTACTACGGCCGAGAATAGTTGTGTATTCATTAATGGTCATGATCATGCCAACAATCATCCATCAACGCACTACTACTGATCGAGGATTTTTATCACATCATTTATAACAAGCCATGATTATCTTAGAATGATCCCTGGTTATAATCATACTAAGTTCATCTATGCACGTAAGCCAAAGATAACATAATATATCATGAGGATGATGACAATGACATAATAATTCAATAAAACAAGTTCAAGAATTATTTTATCCAGAATTAAGTAACGCCCAAATTGTCAACAAGATATCTTGTTTTGTAAAGTAAAATTCAAGAATGATCGGAAGAATATTTCCATGAAAAGATTTGGATGAAACGCAAATATCAAGGATATTCTACTAATTTCATGGAGTATAAGTCAAAGTTTTAACTAATTTGGGTATAATAAAGAATGGAATAACAAAAGAAATCACCGTACGATGCGGTACTTGTGATAGGCGGAGTTATTCCAACAGAATAATAATAACGGAACCAGTCGTGAAATTCACACCGCTGCAGGATGATCCAACAAAATAATAAATCTTTGAATAATAAACAATGGAACTGTCGGGTGTAAAACACACGCATGTGATATTCCAATGTAATAATAAATGCGGAATAATAAACAATGGAACCTAAGGTGTAAAACACACATGCACGAGGATATTCCAAATGAATAATAAAGAATGGAATAATGAGAAGAAGATCACCAAGTATAGGGGATTCAGCAGATACTGAGTTATTCCAATGAATAAATAAGAATGGAATAACATAAGGATTTCACCAAGTATAGGGTATCGTGATATACAAAGTTATGTATAGGGTATACCACTTTTACAAAAGTTATTCCAATGAATAATAATGAATGGAATAATGAAGTTCTCTTCATGAATAAGAAAGAATAACACCCCGGGGACGAATGTACAAACAAATAATACCCTTACCTTAGAAGAAATGAATATTGGCAAAGTGAAGTAGCGAGAATACTTTTATTCTTTTCTCTATAGATTTTTCTCTATAGCTTCTCTCTATAATTTCTCTCTCTAGTTTCAATTGAATTCGTAAAGAAAATAATGAAGGAATGAGCTTCTATTTATAGGAAAATGGAATGCATAAGAATTAATCTATGAACGGTCAGATTGATTTACTTTAATCGACGGTCCATATTTAAAGAAAAATCTTTTAAATAAAATATAATATATTCTATTTATATAAAAATATTTTACTATGCAAACACTATGCAATACTATGCACAAAACACTATGCAAAAAACACTACGCAACACTATGCAATACTATGCATAATAAAATATAATATATTCTATTTATAGAATAACTTTAATAAAGTATTCTATTTTATATAAAAGATGTTTCGCGTTTTATTACGTTAATAATACGAATAAAACAAAAACGTCATTATCATTATAATAATTCATATTATTAATCGACAATAATGGAATCAAACCGAGTGACTTCTCACATAAGCATCAATAATCAATACTGGTATGCTACTATGCAACCACACTTATTATTGTACTTTTTTACTACCGAGTAGTTCAACAAGAACCACAGTAAAAACTTCCGCCCGTTATTTCAATAAAATATTTTTGTTGTTTTCTCAATCAAACAATAATTTCGTTGTGGGGTCCACCAATGATTGAGTAGTTGTCACGAATATTCCCGCTAAACCGAATATTCCCCACCAATCGAATATAATATAACCACTTGCATACTTTGCAAAATTTATAAATACTACCCATAACTATAATATTATCTCAAATTCACACCATAATATTAAAAATTATTTTGACAAAATTTAAATCTTTATTGATAAAATCTGGGTCTCACAAAAGTTCTTAACATAATCAATTTGATTGATCAATTAGACAACTGGTTTTGTCATAGATGGAGAGTTGAGCCAAGATTTGATCTTGCACTCACTCCAGGACTCCTTTCATTAATTGTTGTGAATTTTTCATATGAACAAGCTAGATATCACCTCATTGATTTGCTTAATATATTGAAAAATGTTGAGAGTCACTTTCCAAACCAAGAAAGATCAAGTCTTCTTGGTAGGGGCCAAAGGATCTTCCGAAAAAGAAGAACAATTCAAAGAAGGTAAATAGAAAGGCATAAACAAAGGATAATAAGAACAAAAGCGACACGGATAGAAAGGAGTTTGCTTCCACCGCTATAAGCCTGGACAATCGGAAATAAACTACGAGAAGCATCTTGCAGAGGCTAACCAATGTAAGCTTTAGTGAAGTTTTGGTTAAATACAATTTTGTTCATGATTTAAATAAATTTTTCTTTAAGTCAAGGTTCTACTTGGGTATTGAATATCGAGCTTTGGTTATCATAAATATAGATTTATGAAGGACCAAGGAAGTGGAAAGTGAACATAGATAAGTAATCCCATGTGTGGGAAATGAAGCTAAAGGTTGCTACATTAGCCATGTAGAAACTTATAGTTTAGCAATGCCTATGGGAAAATCTATTAAGTCAATAAGTTGTTATTGTATTTCAGTTCTTGTTAGAAATATTATTTCTATTTTGTTGTTGGACAATAAAATTTTTGGTATTATAATTAAGAACAATTGTTGTTCTATTTATAATAATAATATTTTGTATAGAATGGAATATTACTTAATGGATTTTGTATACTTAACTTACGTGAAAAAATATATTTTGCAAATTGAACAAACTAGTATAAGAAAAGGAGATGATCATTCAAAGAGTTGAATGTGTATTTGTTGAAATACAAGTGTGAATTATTTGAAAGGTTCAAAGAATTGAAGTGAAACAAATTGGCATAGTATTAAGATTCTTTGATTAGATCAAGGAATAAATACTTGTGCAATAAGTTTTTAGATCATCTCAAATGGTTTTCTCACAATGGACGCCTCTTGATACACAATAATTGATTGATGTATCTAAAAGGAAAAATTGTACCTTGTTGGACATGGTACGGTCCATAACGATTTTACCGACATTCCAGTATCTTTTTGGGATAATGTCCTAGAAATGGCTACATATCTACGAAAAAGGTAACCTCAAAATCCAGCCCCAAGACTCCATAAAAGTTATGGACATGGAGGATTCCTAATCTTAAGTATGTTAAGATAAGGGTTGTCCAACTTATGTGAAAAGGTTTCAAAGGATAAAGTGCGACAAAATTTGACATGCATGATTTGTGGGACATCCTAAAGTAAGTTTAGGGCATATGTTCTATAATCCTACATAAAGAAAAGGTGTTTATCAAGAAAACCCCGCCTTCTAAGATAAAGGTGTTTATCATTGAAGGGGCTAGTGGGAGGATAATAGATCTTGAAAAGTTCAAGAACCACAAAACACTATAAGTCAAATAAGAGGAACCTATAGATGACCTATTGTACCACACAAAGAATCGTAAACGGAATAGTACTAGAAGATACCTAGGAGGTATGGATTCATCATGGATGATGATGATGAGGTACACATCATAGAAGATGATGATCCAGATTACATACGATGAGGTAAGTGTTGTGTCAGTACACTCGGAGAAATGGATTGAAGCAAGTTTCTCAAATATGGAACATTCGTTTTGATGAGGCAATCAAAAGAGTTTGATTTTATCAAAAATAAGAATGAACATAGTGTGTACAAAAGGGTCAGTGGGAGCATCGTGAAATTTCTAGTATTATATGTTGATATACTACGGATGATGAATAACATACCAATGTTACAATCAGTAAAGATAAAGTTGTCTAAACATTCCTCCACGAATGATTTGGGAAGAGTATCTTAATTGGGGATAAAATCTATATAGATAGATTTAAAAGGATGCTCAACTTAACCCAAGGAACGTATGTTCATTTGATGCTAAAGTCGTTTAGCATGGCAAACTCCAAGAGATGTCTCATGTCGATGAGCTATGGAGTGTATCTCTCCTAATAGTCCCCACAGACTACTGAAAAGAGAGGTCGCATGAGTGACAATCATGTATGCAATGAAATGTACGAGACCTGATATTGATCAGTCATATTATGGAGAAGTTCACTATGAGTCAGTGAAAAACATCTTAAAGTGCTTAACCGGCTCTAAGGATGTGATCATATTCATGGTGAGTCTGAATTAAAACTAGAGGGCTTTACATACTCAAGTTTTTCAGACAGACCAAGACGACAGAAAATCCACTTTAAGGTAAAGCATTACCTTGAGCAGTGGTGCGATGAATTGAAAGGTTCCAAGCAAAGAAAGAGTTGTTGGTTTAGTGATAAAGACAAAGTATATAGCTATAAATGAAGCTGCAAGTTGATTGTTTGGATTAAAAGTTCATTACAGAACTAGGAATAGTTCCTAAGTCTCATCTTGGATCTAAACATGTGTTGTGGCACTTTCATTTGATTATTAGATTCATTGAAAGATGGGAAATCACTATAGAGATAGTGAACTCTCAAAAACAACATTACATATCCATTAACTAAAGCTTATCCAACAGCAGGATAATCGTCACTTAGAGAAGAAGAGTATGAGATACCATGACGATTGACTTTAGTGCAAGTGGGAGATTGAAAGTAGTATGCACACAAGCCAATCATGTTTGATGATAAAGCATATACTTTGTAACAATCTTATTCATTTATTAATAAAAAGTATTAATTTATTAAAGGCTTTTAATTATCTACATGATCTTTGTTTTTATAATATGTGATAAACCCATAGTTTTAAGCAATGCTTTTAGAATAATGATGATGATCATTCTAATGAGATCTAAATTCTTAGAAAGCTTAAAACTAAAATAGTTCCCAATCATTGGATTACTAAATTGGGGATTAGTGAATCCGGATAGATTGGTACATACGTTGTTTGCTCATTGGATGAGGATGATTGATCTCATGATCATTTGTGTGGAGACACTAAAAGCAAGTATGTAGGTGCTTATTAGAGAATAAGTTCATCGAAGCATTGGCTCGCTAAGGAATACCTAATGGAGTTTTACTTTTTGTCAATAGGAATTCTGTAGTGATAGTAGATAAGTAATCCTTGGACTTGAGATCATCATAGTATCTTGTGTATGATGAGTTATACTTTGACTTATTCCTTAAGACCCTTAGGGTATATCAAAGGGTATGCTTGGGTATAATAAGTTGTACATGGAGATAATGTATGGTCGATAAAGAATCTACCACTTTATTAAAAGAAGAGAAATGTCTATGTGATTCGATAAATGACAACCCAAAGTGAGTCCTTGGTTAAGGCGAATGAAATTAGAAAGGAGTTTCTAATTTGCATTATTTGGAGTTGTGCATTTAAGGATCGAAATACATATAATTAAATAAAATAAGACTTGACAAGAATTCCATGTCTTATATTTAATTGGGACATTGCATGGTGGAAGGATTGAATTAGACGGCAGAACTATTTACTCAAAGGTTCTTTTATGATTAATGTTGAAATCTATATTATCCGGAAAGTCGTTGATCGCTAGTGGAGGCTTATCCCTATTGTAGAATAAATATTATTTATTTAAATAAATTAATTGTTTAATTTATTTATTTAAATAAGATTAGAATTTGTTCTAATTGATTTATTCACAACCGATTTAATATGGAGAACCTAAAGGGTCACACCATAAAAGGAAGAATAATTATTTAAGGAGTTAATGGCATAATCGTAATAATATGTTATGTATATTTAATTTAATCTATAGTGATAGAATAAATTAAATAGCTTAATATTTATTATTTAATATTTTAGAAATATTAAATATAAATTAATAAGAGAGTCTTATTAATATTATTAAAATTATTATTATTATTTTAATTTCTAAAAGAGTTTAGGAATTAATTTAATATAAGTACTCTCATTTATTCCTAATTGGATTAGGAAGGAAAATTAGTTAAAGGAGTTTAATTAATTATGTGACGCCCCCAAAATAGGTATACACCACACCCATTCTGAGTCGCCAAATACATGGTACAGAAACAACTACAACTTTATTATTACAACAGTAAAACTGTGAGTTTAAATACAAATATTATCTTTTAGACAATATCTATACTCAAATAAATCCCCATCACATTTATTGATACATTATTTTACAAAAATGGTGAGGACTACTAAACAACTCTCTCTAGAACCTTCATTCCATACCCTGACTAGTACTCGCTACATTCTTGCCTCCTGAGAAGAAAAATGGAACAACAAGGAAAAGGGTGAGCTCAACTAGCCCGATAAAGAATACTTATGACTAAGATAATATACAACAAATTATCGTTAGTCTCCAGCGAGGAAAAATCGATAGAATACAATAGACAACAAGTTTGGATCAATATTATGCGTGAAATAATAATTCATAGAAGAGTTACGTGAGAATGAAATCTACTATAATCTATGAATTTAACAGTCCATCATCAATATTTTATCCTGTAACATCAATCAATATTCATCTCAAATCAAATATTCATCTTTGCACTACTAAGGCCAAAGATATTCATCAATCGGTCATGTTCATCTCAACACTGTTCATCTTTGCACTAAAGGCCAAAGATATTCATCGATCGGTCGTATTCATTTAAACACCGCTTCATCTTTGCACTCTGGGCCAAAGATATTCTTCAGAAATCATTCATCTTTGCACTACGGGCCAAAGATATTCAATAATATCATCATTTAAGACCGAGGATGATGAAAAATATTTTAAAGAACGAATCCGGTGAAACAAAATGACAAGGATTAAGGATTAAGGATTCATACTTGGTTTTATCCACGCCCAAAAATACCTCAAAAATAATCATAGTGGTGTAAAATTCAAGAATGATCAAAACATGGATACAATCAAAGCTAGTATCCGAATAGATGTTTTTGACGAAAAGAAGAAATTTTATTTTTCGATGAATTAGCACCAGTATCGTGAATAGTGTCAGATATCGTGAATAAAGGCCGATATCGTGAATAGTAACTCAGACACCAAAAGATAGAAATTCAAAAAAAAAAACATTTTCTTTACGTGAATAGTACTCGTGAATAGTAACTCATGAATAGTAACTCATGAATAGTAACCCGAGCATGAAAAAGTTCCAAATTTGATAAAAACTTCGGATCAACATTTCAAAGATAATGATATTGAAGAAATAATATCATTACAAAAAAAATAATATCCCTTACCTCAAAGAATCGATTGCCGGAAGGAAAGGCGGAAGTGATCTTTGAATAAAACTTGTCTTGACAATGAACTCTCAAAGTATCTAAATACTCACAAAATACGCTAATAATAATATAGAGAGAGAAAACTTTGTTTACGGTGTGATTTTCAATTCTAACTTAGCCCTCTATTTATAGGAAAATGTTAGCCACCAAAGCAGACTTGACTGCCACGATGGCTTTACCGCTACTATTGCCACCCACCACATTTGAAATAAAATTCAGCACATTTTTTCACCAACCACAAGTGGGGCCCACTCAATTCTAGAATTTTCCACCAAAATCAATTATAACCCTACTTTACGAATCGGACACCTCTTAAAATTTATAACAAATCATTCGTTCATTTTAACGGTTCAAAATTTGTAGACATATACTCAACTTATATATGTATAACATATCCAAAAATTACAACGATCCAGCGGTCGGATTAAATATTATAACTCACACAATAAAGGCGTAATAACACCGATTTGATCTTTTAATACCTCCAATCCAGAAAAAAAATAAAACATCTCAAACATTAATTCTTTCATTAATAACCACATAAATAAATCCATCATTTATATTCATATAAAATAAATATTTCCTTATCATATGAATCAATAATTAATTATTCACAAATAATATTACGAGAATCACATTTATGATGACCAGCATTCCCGGGGAAGAGGGGCTTTCGATAAGGATCTCTCCTTCTTGGCAAGCTTGATTAGGTGACCAAACCTCTCCTTAGATGCGAACTTTCTAGACATTGCCAATAATGTTATCTAATAATATTATTCAAATAATATGAATTATTGATCGATAATGGGAAATCTTTGTGCGGTGACAATTATTGAACAACAATAATATAAAATATCAACGCATGACAATTATTGAATCAATAAAATAAAATATTGAGCGATAACTCTTCGTGAAAATTATTGAAGTAGTGCCATCTTACGCACGAATCAATAATTCAATAATCATCTTGTCAATACCGTGTCTTCTTTGTGCGACCGCGCGTAGACATTGTATATTTAACCACGGGTATTCAACAATCTTAACGGTAACAACTACGTGCCGTTATTTATAACCACCCAAACTTTGTCGTTTTCCTCATCCAATCGCTTTTCAGTTATGGGGCCCACACACGGTCGTTAGCGGGTCGATACGAATATTCCAAGCGATCTGAATATTCCACGACCAAACGAATATTCCACAAGACAAAGATTGAATATTCCACGACACAAACGAATATCCCCACAAAATGAATATTTTATAACCACTTGCTTATTTTGAAATATTTGCGTATTTAACCCTTAACTATCCACATTAATCAAATCAACCCTTCTTATTTCAAAATAATAAATAAAGGAAATTCTTTTTATTTAAAAAATTTGAGGGTCTTACAACCTCCCTCCTTATGAAATTTCGTCCTCGAAATTGACGTACGTACACAGTGTTTGAAAAGGTGAGGATACCTCGCTTTCATTTCCGTTTCTAATTCCCGGTCATTTTCTCTATAGCATGATTCCTCCACAAAACTTTAACTTGTGGTATGACCTTTCTTGGCGTGGGACATGCTCCTTCTATCCAAGATCTTGGCGGTACCTCCTCATACGTTAAGTCTTGGCTATCTCGTCCGGTTCTAACTCAATAACGTGGTTCGGGTCTTTCACATATTTAATCTGAGATATGTGAAACACATTATGAACACGAGACATACTTGGAGGTAACGCAAAGTCTATAGGCTACATTTCTACTACTCGGTCAAGAATTTGAAATGGACAAATAAATCATGGATTTGAGCTTTCCTCTCTTCCCAAATCTTGTAACTCCTTCCCGTGGAGCAACTCAACAACAATACATGATCCCTACATTAAATTCCACATCCTTTCGATGAAGATCCGCATAACTCTTTTGTCGATCTTGTCTTGGTTTGTATACGTTGTTGAATCATTAGTCATACGTAATAACTCGGGTCCCAACAATGTTGCTTCACCCACCTCATCCCAACATATTGTAGAAGCGACATTTTTGTCCATATAATGCTTGAATGGAACTACTATACTTGCACGATAAGCTGTTGTTGTAGGAGAATTCCACCAATGGTAAATACTTATCCCAACTATCCTTGAAGTGTAGGACACGAGTCTTAATATATCTTCAAGAGTTTGAATAGTCCTCTCGATTGTCCATCCGTTTGGGGATGGTATCTTAGAACTAAATCGCAAATCCGTGCCCATAGCTTTTTGCAAGCTAACCCAAAATCTTGAAGTGAATCTTGGGTCACGATCCGAAACTATGGATACAAGCATGCCATGCTGACCTCACAATCTCATTTACGTCACATACTAGCAAGGCGTTCAAGTGAATAAGTCTCCGTATCGGCAAGAAATGAAAGCGAGACTTGGTTAATCTATCAATAATAACCCAAATAGCATTGATGCCTTGAAAACCGTAGGAAGACCCGTAATGTGAAATCCATGATAATGTGTTCCCACTTCCATTCCAGGAATCTCAAGTGGTTGCAAGCGGACCCTTAGGTACTAGATGCTCCGCCTTTACTACGTTGACAAGTTAAACACATTGAGATAAACTTTGCAATCTCTCTCTTCATATTATTCCACCAAAATGTATGTCGAAGATCACGATACATTTTAGTACTTCGAGGATGGATTGCAAATGGTGTTTTGTGTGCCTCCATCGTAATCTTGTTCTTCAAATCAGTCGTTAGGAACACAAAGTCTAGAGTGGACTCAAGTATTCCTTCTTCATCGATTCTCGCTTAGGAATAACTCCTTCTTGTACTTTCTTCTTCATGCGCATCATTTCAAGATTCGGTGGCTTGAGCAACTTAAACTTTATTGATTAAAGTTGATTATACTCGTATATTATCACGTGGGTACCTAGAGTTTTCATCTCCATCTCTATTATTTGTAAATTATCTGAAATGAGTCTTTGACAATATCGTACTTTCGTACTTGTATATCGATCTTCTACTCAACACGTCTACTACCACGTTCGCTTTTCGAGGATGGCGTGGTCGAATATGTCTTTGAAATGAGTCTCCTCTTGAGTTCTTGAAGCTCTTCCCACAATCCTTGCTCCATTCGAATTTTGTATCTCTACGAGTCATTTGTGATAATGGAATAGCGATTCGAGAATATCCTTCAACGAATCTCAGATAATAACCACTAAGCCTGAAAGCTACGTATTTCGATTCTTCGACTTAGGTTGCTCTCGGCTGTGACTCATATCCCAATCTTGGATAAGACGTCACAATGACACCTATCGATTTCTTATCGCACGAATATGGCGTCCCTATAGAAAGTAAAGCAGGTGAATTCCCAAAGGAAGTCACAAGATAAAGGCTCGGTACCAAATTCTATAGTTGAATTTTTAACTCACGAAGTTCAATAGGAGCCATTCTATATGAGATTTTAGAAATGAGTTTTGTCTACAGGGTTCAAAGTCGATACAAAATTTAATATCGGGCTTTGGGAGTAAAGCCAAGAAATTCTTGAAATACATCGGGAAAAATCAATAACAACGGGAATATTATTCAAATCGGCGTGTCTTTATTCAAATCCATAACATGGACTAAGAAAACTTGACATCCAGTAATGAGCGAATGACTTCATGGCTTGATATGAAAATGTTTGATTACAATGGTTTGATTGCTTGAATTGAATAACGAGTTGCTTAGGAATATGAAAACTAATGACCTTACAAAAGCAATCAATTTGGCATGATGAGTAGTTAACCTTAAAATCACATCAAAAACAAATATCTCTATAGAAATAAGGTTAACGGGTAATGTGATAGTGCTGACTGAATCAAACAAGATTTCTAAACAACGGATGTAATGAAAGTTTCTCTAACGGATTCTCCATAAATAGGTCAAAGTCTAATTTCTCCGTAGTCAAGTTCAAAGCGTTGAGCACAAGCAAGAGAGATAAAAGAATGGGTAGAGGCCCGGTATCTAGTAAAGGTATAAACTTGCAAGAATTTATAATTAACTAACCCGTGCTAACCGTTCGGGTTCCTCGCATTTTGACCGGTCACGATAAACGCTCTTCCAAGAACCGTTGACTTTGACTTTTACGGGACATCCTTTTTTTTGAGTCACCATTCACATTAGATTTGGGTTTCGATATCGTCTGATCTCGGCGATATGTCCTTCTTTTCCACAATTATAGCATACCTTGGAAGGCTTTGAGCAGTTTGACCTTATATGTCCTCTCTCTCCACATCTCGTAGCATCTAAGCGGCGATCGTTCTCTTCCCCTAAATTTGTTGATGGTCTTTGATGTTCTGCCGTAAACGTCTTCCGTCATCGTTAAATCTTCTCTTTTTAGATTGGACATCTCTTTCCATAATATCAGCAGCGTCGTGCGACTTTTACCTATGCATCACTCATTCTCACTCGTTCGATTATTTCTTCTTTCATTTCGATTCGGCTTTATCATCTTATACTACGCAAAAAGTGCTTCATTCAAGCATCACGTATCGGGTAACACAAGCTTGAATCGTTGCATCCTTTTGCTCCACATTTCGCTCTGCGATTCTTTGCTTTGCTCTTCTAACTCATGAATACGATTTTGCAATTCTATATTTCGATCATAAAATACCTCTAATAAACTCTCTTGGTACCTCTTCTTCTTCTTCTTCTTCCTCACTCTCATTTGTTACCTCTGCGACTATCTCAAGGGTCAACTATCAATTCTTCACTCACCACATGGATATCTCTAATTCCTTCTTACTTTGACATCACATTATCACGGTTGGCGATTAGAGGTGTCTCCACGATCTCATTCACTCCATTGTTAACGTTTACCGTGACCATTCTAAAAAAACTATCATAAAACAAGGGTTAA
This sequence comes from Panax quinquefolius, assembly GCA_020205615.1. Taxonomy (NCBI): domain Eukaryota; kingdom Viridiplantae; phylum Streptophyta; class Magnoliopsida; order Apiales; family Araliaceae; genus Panax; species Panax quinquefolius. Next base: position 84,146,779 of record CM035174.1, on the reverse strand, counting down.
TTAAATAAATTAACAAATCACATAATACCCTATAATATGACCAACCAACAAATAAGCTTAGGTAGGACACACTTAGCGAAGGATTTTCGTCTCTCCCTCCTAGTTTTATTCCCGATCTCGCATGAGAGATCATATCCTAAGCTACGATACCATCTGTAACTTTCGTGTCCCAATAGTGGACAAGACACCTCACAAATGGTACTGTCACACCACCATGAGCAGGCGTCCCCTACGGAGAGTCAGCCGCTTTGCATCCCCATCAATGTGAAGTCACACCGGTGAGAGGCTCGGGGCTCTTTCTTTATAGCTCGATATTAACCAACTGACGCGCCCCAAAATAGGTATACACCACACCCATTACGAGTCGCCAAATACATGAGTGCGAAACAACTACAACTTTATTATTACAACAAGAAAAGCTGTGAGTTTAAATACAAATATTATCTTTTAGACAATATCTATACTCAAATAAATCCCCATCACATTTATTGATACATTATTTTACAAAATGGTGAGGACTACTAAACAACTCTCTCTAGAACCTTCATTCCATACCCCGACTAGTACTCATTACATTCTCGCCTCACGAGAAGAAAAATGGAACAACAAGGAAAAGGGTGAGCTCAACTAGCCCGATAAAAAGAATACTATGACTAAGATAATATACAATAAATTATCGTTAGTCTCCAACGAGGAAAAATCGATAGAATCTGATGAGGCAACAAGTTTTGGATCAATATTCGCATGTGAAATAATAATTCATAGAAGAGTTACGTAGAGAATGAAATCTCTATAATCTATGAATTTAACCGGTCCATCATCAATATTTTATCCTGTAACATCAATCGATATTCATCTCAAATCAAATATTTATCTTTTACTCTGAGGCCAAAGATATTCATCAATCGGTCGTATGTTCATCTCAACACTGTTCATCTTTGCACTAAAGGCCAAAGATATTCATCGATCGATTCGTATTCATTAAAAACTGCTTTCTCATCTTTTTACTCTGGGCCAAAGATATTCTTGAGAAATCATTCATCTGCACTTCTGAGGCCAAAGATATTCAATAATATCATCATTTAAGGCGAGGATGATGAAAAATATTTTTAAAGAAGCGAATCCGATTGAAACAAAATGACAAGGATTAAGGATTAAGGATTCATACTTGGTTTTATCCACGTCAAAAATACCTCAAAAATAATCATAGTGGTGTAAAATTCAAGAATGATCAAAACATGGATACAATCAAAGCTAGTATCCGAATAGATGTTTTAGACGAAAAGAAGAAATTTTATTTTTCGATGAATAGTGCAGTATCGTGAATAGGTCAGTATCGTGAATAGTCTTAGATATCGTGAATAGTAACTCAGACACCAAAAGATAGAAATTCACAAAAAAAACATTTTCACGCTTACATGAATAGTACTTTCGTGAATAGTAACTCATGAATAGTAACTCATGAATAGTAACATGAATAGTAAGCATGAAAAAGTTCCAAATTTGATAAAAACTTCAGATCAACATTTCAAAGATAATGATATTGAAGAAATAATATCATTACTGAAAAAATAATATCCCTTACCTCGAAAAGAATCGATTACTTGAAGGAAGGAAGGTCGGAAGTGATCTTTGAATAAAACTTATCTTGAGCAAAGAACTCTCAAAGTATCTAAATACTCACAAAATACGCTCGATAATATAGAGAGAGAGAGAAAACTTTGTTTACGGTGTGATTTTCAATTCTAACTTAGCCCTCTATTTATAGGAAAATGTTAGCCCGCAAAGCGAGACTTGACTTCTTGCTTTGATGGCTTTTACCGCTACTATTGCCACCCACCACATTTGAAATAAAATTCAGCACATTTTTTTCACCAACCACAAGTGGGGCCCACTCAATTCTAGAATTTTCCACCAAAATCAATTATAACCCTACTTTTCAGAATCGAGACACCTCTTAAAATTTATAACAAATCATTCGTTCATTTTAACGGTTCAAAATTTGTAGACATATACTCAACTTATATATGTATAACATATCCAAAATTACAACGATCCAACGGTCGGATTAAATATTATAACTCACACAATAAAGTCGTAATAACACCGATTTGATCTTTTAATACCTCAATCAAACAAAATAAAACATCTCGGCATTAATTCTTTCATTAATAACCACATAAATAAATCCATCATTTATATTCATATAAAATAAATATTTCCTTATCATATGAATCAATAATTAATTATTCACAAATAATATTACAGAATCACATTTATGACAATGAAAGTACATTCCCGAGGAAGGGGGCTTTCAATAAGGATCTCTCCTTCTTGGCGCGCAATTAGGTGACCAAACCTCTCCTTGAGCGAGAACTTTCTAGACATTGCCAATAATGTTATCTAATAATATTATTCAAATAATATGAATTATTGATCGATAATGGGAAATCTTGCAAATGACAATTATTGAACAATGATAATATAAAATATCAACGCAAACAATTATTGAATCAATAAAATAAAATATTGAAGCGATAACTCATTGTGAAAATTATTGAGTAGTGCCATCTTTACGTGCGAATCAATAATTCAATAATCATGCAATCTGGTGTCTTCGCTGCAACCACGGCGTACATCGTATTTTAACCACGGGTATTCCAACGATCTTAATTGGTAACAACTACGCCAATTATTTATAACCACCCAAACTTTGTCGTTTTCCTCATCCAATCGCTTTCAGTTATGGGGCCCACACATGGTCATTTGCCATTGCCGTCGTATTAATATTCCCGACAAGACTGAATATTCCACGACCAAACGAATATTCGAACAAGACGAATATTCCACGACCAAACGAATATTCCCGACAAAAATGAATATTTTATAACCACTTGCTTATTTTGAAATATTTGCGTATTTAACCCTTAACTATCCACATTAATCAAATCAACCCTTACTATTTCAAAATAATAAATAAAGGAAATTCTTTTTTATTTAAAAAAATTTCGGGGTCTTACAAATTATCCCTAATAAGATTAGGGAGCTTAATTAATTAAAAGAATTTAATTAATTAAATAAAACCCAATTCCTTAATTGTTAAGGTGGGTTGCCCACATCTATAAATAAGAGGAGTCTTATTATGGGTGATGGGGTTTTTTGTTGACTTTTACAACATATGACATAATTCCAATGGTTGGAGAGTACGCTCCTTTTCTATAGAGATAGAAAAACTAGGGTTTAGCCAACCACCCATCTTCTTCAATTCTTCTTCTTCCTCGTGGATCACCTCAGAGGCCAAACACTTGGGTGGCTAATGTAAGACCCAAATTTTTAAATAAAAGGAATTTCCTTTATTTATTATTTTGAAATAGTAAGGGTTGATTTGATTAATGTGGATAGTTAAGGGTTAAATACGCAAATATTTCAAAATAAGCAAGTGGTTATAAAATATTCATTGTTGTTGTGAATATTCGTTTGGTCGTGGAATATTCAGATCAGCGTGGGAATATTCGTATCGACTACAAGCTAACATGACCATGTGTGGGCCCCATAACTGAAAAAGTGATTGGATGAAGGAAATGACAAATATAAGTTGTTTTAAAATAGCAGTAGTAGTTATTCAAGTATTATCTTTGAATAAATACCGGTGGTTAAAATACACTAATACAGCGTTGTTGAGCAATAAGATTACCGATGATGCACCAATTATTGATTCTTACGAAGAAGGCACTACTCAATAATGGTTACGTAATTCTTCGCTCAAAGATTTTATTGAGTTAATAATTCTTCGTGTTGATATTTTATATTCATTGTTGTTTCAATAATTGTCATTACACAAATATTTTTCATTATCGAAGCAATAATTCATATTATCCTAATAATATTATTAGATAACATTATTGGCAATGTCTAGAAAGTTACATCTAAGGAGAGGTTTGGTCACCTAATAATTGCTACCAAAGAAGAAGAAATTCTTATTGGAAAGCCCCTCTTCCTGGAAACCGCCTCGTCACAATATTGTGATTCTCAGTAATATTATTTATGAATAATTAATTATTGATTCATATGATGAGAAAAATATTGATTTTATGTGGATATAGATGGAGAAAATTTTTATAGTGACAATTGTTGAAAATTGAAATTTTATCTTTTTACGATAAAATAATTCATTTAAATATATTATTTTAATAATATATTAACGGTGATATTTTTACAACGAATGTGGGATATATGAGTATACGAGGAGGAAGAGTATTTTTTGTTGCAATAAATGTTTAAAACATGTTAAACATGCTCGGTGGACCCCATTTATTAGTGAAATTTGATTATAACTGTAAAATCGCCTGTTTGTGGATTTCGGTCAATTTCTATTTGGAATTTGGAAAACTTTCTTCTCGCAAAGTTGTAGAGAATTGATTTCCTATAAAAATTCGCGAGATTGAATTTTCTGATGAAAGGGCTATTTATTATGAATTATTGAAGTTCGAAGCTCAAATAATTAATTTTGTAAGTTTTAATTATTTATTTTATGAAAAACGTTTTTATCATTTCTTTCTAGAAGGTGGCATGTGGGAAATGCTAGGATCTGAATTCTAAGGTTGGCGTATGAATTTGATATATATATATATATATTAATTTATTAAATTTTCTGCTTTGGTGTTTAAAGCGATTTCCTATAAATAGGTGCTTAGGTTAGAATTGAAAATCACACCGAAAGTAAAGTTTTTCTCTCTCTATATTATCGGTTTATTCTTGTGAGTATTTTGAGTATACTTTGAGTATTGCTATACGGTGAAGTCCAAGTCATAGCCTATATCAGGTGTTTCAATTTGTAAGATCTTGATCTTTCGAGGTAAGGATGTTATTTTCTTCTCAAATGATATTATTTCTTCAATATCATTATCTTTGAAATGTTGATCTCAAGTTTTTATCAAATTTGGAACTTTTTCATGTGGGGTTACTATTCATGGGTTACTATTCATGGGTTACTATTCATGAGTCTTATTCACGAGTTCTTATTCATGAGTTCTTATTCACGAGTTCTTATTCACGAGTACTATTCACGTAAGCGTGAAGATGTTTTTGTGGAATTTCTATCTTTTGGTGTCTGAGTTACTTATTCACGTATACGGACTATTCACGATATCTGACTATTCATAGAAAAATAAAATTTCTTTTTTTTTGTCAAAATATCTATTCGGATACTAACTCTTATCAGATCCATGTTTTGATCATTCTTGAATTTTACACCACTATGATTATTTTTGAGGTATTTTTGGGCGTGGATAAAACCAAGTACTAATCCTTAATCCTTAATCCTTGTCATTTTGTTTCTTTGGATTCGCTTTTAAAATATTTTTCATCATCCTCGGTCTTAAATGATGATATTATTGAATATCTTCGGCACAGTAGTATGTAGATGAATGATTTCGAAGAATATCTTTGGCAGAAGTGCAAAGATGAACAGTGTTGAGATGAACATGACCGATTGATTAATATCTTTGGCCCATAGTGCAAAGATGAACAGTGTTTAAATGAACATGATTAATCGATGAATATCTTTGGCTGTAGTAGTGCAAAGATGAATATTTGATTCCAGATGTATATTGATTGATGTTACGAGGATAAAATATTGATGATGGACCGTTAAATTCATAGATTATAGTAGATTTCATCTCTACGTAACTCTTCTATGAATTATTATTTTCACTGCGAATATTGATCTCAAAACTTGTTGTCTCATTGTATTCTATCGATTTTTCCTGTGAAGACTAACGATAATTTGTTGTATATTATCTTAGTCATAATATTCTTTATTGGGCTAGTTGAGCTCACCCTTTTCCTTGTTGTTCCATTTTTTCTTCTCGTGGAGGCGAGAATGTAGCGAAGTACTAGTCGGGGTATGGAATGAAGGTTCTAGAGAGAGTTGTTTAGTAGTCCTCACCATTTTGTAAAATAATGAATCAATAATTATGATGGGGATTTATTTGCATGTGGATATTATCTAGAAGACAATATTATATTTAAACTCATTAAGATATATATTGTCGTATTTCACACGACATTTGTATTATTGAAGTTGTAGTTTGCTTTTTGTACCATGTATTTGGCGACTTCAGAATGGGTGTTGTGTATACCTATTTTGGGGCGCCACGGTTAGTATCGAGCTTAGGATATGATCTCCTGGCGGAGATCGGGGAATAGAACTAGGAGGAGAGACGAGTAAATCCTTCGCTAGTGTGTCCTACCTAAGCTTATTTGTTAGTTGGTTAAGTATATAGGGATATTATGTGATATATTGATTTCCTTAATTAACCCTTGTTTTATGATAAAGATTTGAGAATGTCGTGAGAATATTAACAATGTAAATGAGACCGTGGAGATGCCTCAGACTTACCAACGAGGAGAACGTTAACAGTCGGGCAATGTTCCTCCCGCGAACAACACCAATGGCGAGATGATGAACGAGGGGATGTTTAGAAGCTTTTTGCATAGATTCATGCAAAATCGACGAGGAGACTCGTGTTCAAAATACAAGAGAAATGATAAGATTCACGGGTGGTCACAAACAAGCGGTTCAAAGAGTTGGGACCACGAGCACTGGGAAAGCCGGATCCGATTAAAGGCGGAGGCGTGGGTCAAACAAATTACCAAGATATTCGATGTCTTGGGATGCACGGAGGAACAGAAAGTTCCATTCGCCACCTTTATGTTCCGTGGTACAGCGAGACTTGGTGGGAATCGTGAAGCGTACCCATCCATCATTTTTTCAGATATCGTGGGAGACGTTTGAGAAGCAGTTCAATGACAAGTACTTCCACGAAAGTATTCGGTCATATGAAGGAAGTGGAGTTTATTAGACTAGAAAGCGAGAATAACATGGCGGTGTCCCAAAGACGAGGCGAAGTTCATGAGTTATCCGTGTTTGCACCTCATTTGGTGGAGAATGAGGAACGATGACGCGGATGTTTTCGAGAGGTTTGAAACCCGACATACGTCAATATCTCATTTCTCATAAATTTTCTCTCTATTCAGATGTTGTCAAGCGGGGCTCGGTTGTTAGAAGCGAGATAACGATACGTTCAACCGAGGGACCATAACCGAGGATCATATCAAGATAGCGGTCATCGAATAACGATAACTAGCGGAGAAAGAAGAATACGAGACAAAGGGTAACCACTCCGTGGTAATCGTGGCCATGAAAATAGAAGAAGCGAGTCGGGAGGAGATTTTAAAAGAGGAGATTCAACAACGACCATGTGAAGACGTCGGCAAAAGAAGCAACTAGTTTTAAGGAGGAGGAGAACGACCCGCAGGTTATATGCTACAAATGCGGAAAAGAGGGACATATCATCCAAAGCGCCCACAACAGATTCAAGGTATGCTATAATTGTGGAAAGGAAGGACATATCGCTCGAGATTATGCGAAGGCGAAACCTAGTTCAATGGGACGGTGACTCAAAAGATCGTCCCAGAAAAGTCAAAGTCAATGATTAGGGAAGAACGTTTGTTGTGATTGGTCAAAATGCGAGAACCCGAACGAAGTTAGACGGGTTAGTTAATTATAAATTTTCGCTTGAAGTATATACCTTACTAGATATTGGTTCTACCCATTCTTTTATCTCTCTTACTTGCGCCAACGTTTGAACTTGACTACGGAGAAATTAAACTTTGACCTATCTCGTGGAGACTCCATTAGGAGAAACTTTCATTACATCCGTTGTTTAAAAATCTTGCTTGATTCAAGTTGGCACTATCACATTACACGTTAACCTTATTTCTATAGAGATATTTGCTTTTGATGTGATTTTAAGGTTAACTACTCATCACGCCAAATTGATTGCTTTTTGTAAGGTTGTTAGTTTTCATATTCCTAAGCAACTTGTTATTCAATTCAAGCAATCAAACCATTGTAGTCAAACATTTTCATATCAAGCCATGAAGTCATTCGTTTATTACGGATGTCAAGTTTTCTTAGTCCGTGTTATGGATTTGAATAAAGACACGTCGATTTGAATAATATTCTTGTTGTTATTGATTTTCCCTGACGTATTTCTGAAGAATTTCGCTTACTCCTAAAGCTCGATATTAAATTTTGTATCGACTTTGAACCCGTAGACAAAACTCATTTCTAAAATCTCATATCGAATGGCTCTATTGAACTTCGTGGAGTTAAAATTCAACTATAGAATTTGGTACCGAGCCTTTATTTTGTGACTTCCTTTGTGGAATTCACCTAAGCCGAACTCTCTGTAGGGACGTCATATTCGATGCGATAAGTAAATCGATAGGTGTCATTGTGACGTCTTTATCCAAGATTGGGATATGAGTCACAGATTGAGAGCAACCTAAGTCAGTTATCGAAAGACGTAGCTTTCTAGGCTTAGTTGGTTATTATCGGAGATTCGTTGAAGGATATTCTCGAATCGCTATTCCATTAACGCAGATGACTCGTAGAGATACAAAATTCGAATGGAGCAAGGAATGTGGGAAGAGCGAAGAACTCAAGAGAGACTCATTTCAAAGACATGTTACGATCATGCCATCCTAGAAAAGCGAACGTGGTAGATGACGCGGTGAGTAGAAGATTATATGCGGGAACGAGTGCGATGATGTCAAGTATACGCATAGAGCCAACTTTAATAGAAAAAGTTAAGGTTGCTCGAGCCACCGGCACAGAGTTGATGCATGATGAAGAAGAAAGTACAAGAAGGAGCTATTCCTAAGCGAGAATTGATACTTGAGTCCACTCTGACTTTGTGTTCCTAACGACTCGATTTGAAGTACAAGATTATGATGGAGGCACACAATACGCCATTTGCAATCCATCTGGAAGTACTAAAATGTATCGTGATCTTCGACATACATTTTGGTGGAACAATATGAAGAGAGAGATTGCAAAGTTTATCTCGATGTGTTTAACTTTTTAACGTAAAGGTGGAGCATCTTGTACCTAAGGGTCCGTTGCAACCACTTGAGATTCCGGAATGGAAGTGGGAACACATTACTATGGATTTAGATTCACGGGTCTTCCTACGGTTTCTCAAGGCATCAATGCTATTTGGGTTATTGTTGATAGATTAACCAAGTCCGCTCATTTTCTTGCCGACACGGAGACTTATTCCTTGAACGTCTTCTTGCTAGTATAGACGTGAATGAGATTGTGAGGTTGCATGGCATGCCTGTATCCATAGTTTCGGATCTTGACCCAAGATTCACTTCATGATTTTGGGTTAGTTTGTAGAAAGCTATGGGCACGAATTTACGATTCAGTTTGGCATACCATCCTCAAACGGATGGGCAATCAGAAAGGACTACTCAAACTCTTGAAGATATATTAAAACTCTGTGTCCTAGTTTTCAAAGGAAGTTGGGATAAGTACTTGCCATTGGTGGAATCCTCATACAATAATAGTTATTAAACAAATATAGGCATGGTTCCATTCGAAGCATTATATGGGACGAAAAATGTCGTTCTCCAATATGTTGGGATGAGGTGGGTGAAGCAACATCATTTGGGACCCGAAGTTAAGACGTATGACCACCGAAAAGATCCAAATGATTCGATAACGCGTATACAAACGGCACAAGATCGACAAAAGAGTTATGCGGATCTTCATCGAAAGGGCGTGGAATTTAATGTAGGGGATCATGTATTGTTCATGAAGTTGCTCCATGGAAGGGAGTTACAAGATTTTGGAAGAGAGGAAAGCTCAATCCACGATTTATCGGTCCATTTCAAATTCTTGACCGAGTAGGAAATGTAGCCTATAGACTTGCGTTACCTCCGAGTATGTCTCGTGTTCATAATGTGTTTCACATATCTGTACTTCGTAAATATGTGAAAGACCCGAACCACGTTATAGAGTTAGAACCGGACGAGATAGCCGAAGACTTAAAAATTTATGAGATTTGACTTCTATACCAGTTGGTTATACCAGTTGGTTAAAAATTTGACTTCTATACTCCATGAAATTAGTGGAATATCCTTGATATTTGCGCTTCATCCAGTATCCTTTCATGGAAATATTCTTCTCAAGATTCTTGAATTTTACTCTACAAAGCGAAGTATCATGTTGACAGTTTGGATGTTATTGGTTCCTAGATAAATTAATTCTTGAACTTGTTTTATTGAATTCTTATATCATTGTCATCATCCTCATGTTTATATTATGTTGAAAGTCATTTGTGGCAGAAGTGCATAGATGGACTTGGTATGATTATGACGAGACTATTCGGTGTAATCATAGTAGTAATGTTACAAATGATGTGGTAAAAATCCTCGTGACCCGTAGTGCATTGATGGATGTTGTTGGCATGATCATGACTATTAATGAAAACACAAATATTCTTGGCCCATAGTGCATGAATAATTGTGGTCGTGATACTAAAGAATATCCTTGGTAGTAGTGCGGGGGTGATTCGATGATGTGGAATATTTATTAAAGTGAGTCTCAATTTATACTTGATGATGAAAACCTTTTAAATCATAAAAGATAGTAGATTTTATTTTCTACTTGACTCTTTTAATGGATTCTTTGGTTCATTGTAGTTAAACTTGATGTTCATTATATTTTATCAGTTTAACACTGTTGTAGGCTAATGATAATTTATTCTGCATTATCTTAGTCATAATATTTCTTACTGAGCTAGTTGAGCTCACCCTTTCTTTCATTGTTCTCTTCAGGAAATGAGAATATAATTGGGACGAGTCGGGGAACGGAGTAATGGTCCAGAGGATAGCATTAGTAGTCCTCACTATTCTGTGAAATAGTGTGATAATAATTGTAATGAGGACTCCTTTTGAGTTTGTATGATCTCTAGTAGACAATATTTGTATTCAAACTCACAGTTTATACGTATTATACTACCGGCAGTTATATTAGTAAGTTGTATTTAAATTACGTACCATGTATCGACTACCCAAGATGGGTGATGTATACCTAATTTTGGGGGCATCACAACAGTATCGAGCTTAGGATATGATCCACTGGCTAAGATGTGAGAATAGTACTAGAGGGGAGAGGCGGGGAATACTTTCGCTAGTATGACCTACCTAAGTTTATGTGCTATTTTATTGGCTCACGAATATAGGGATAATATGTTACATGTCAATTAACCTTTTGTTTTGTGGCGAGTCTGAAAATAACATTTGAGAATGTTGAGAATAAGAATGGAGCACAAAGCGATCGTTGATTCACCACATATCAATAATCGGGATAATGTGCATCGAGAAGGCGACAATCCTCATGCAAAACAACAACACCGACCAAATGATGAATGATCAAATGTTCGGAGGCTTTATGCAATTCATGCAACAAAGAAAGTAGAGCGACTCTCGTCCAAAACGTGGGGTGGAAACACGGAAAACTCTCGGCGGTCACCGCTAAACAATTCAAGGAGGACCAACGGAGTTTAAGGAGAGCCAAAACCACTTACGGCGGAAGCATTAATAAAGCAGATTACCAAGATATTTGATGTCTTGGGATGCTCGAGAGCAAAAGGTTCCCTTTCACGCTTTAATGTTGCGGCGGAGAGCGAGACATCGGTGGGAAGCGGTAGAAACGTACTCAACTTCTTTGTCAGATCAAGATATCTTGGGAGAAGTTCCAGAGGCATTCAACGACAAATACTTTCCGAAAGTATTCGTCACATGAAGGAGGTGGAGTTTATCAAGTTGGAACAAAACAATACGACCGTGTCGCAATACGAGGCAAAATTTCATGAGTTATCACGGTTTTCGCCCCACTCGGTGGATAATGAAGAGAGAATGGCGCGAATGTTTTTAAGAGGTTTGAAGCGGAGATACGTCAACATCTTATTTCTCATAAACCGTGTTTGTATTCGGGATGTTGTAAATAGGGCTCGATTAGTGGGAGAGCGATAACGAGTGAACCTTAACTAAAAAAGAGCGGTACGCAAAATTATAATACCGGTGAGTAGTCATGAGCGGTGACAACAAGCGTGGAGGAATCAAGCGGGCGGATATGGTAACCACTTCGGTGGTAATCGGGCCAAAATAATAAGAATGGACATTTCAAGAAAAGGAGATTTAACAATGATGGAAAGACGTCAACACCAGCACCCGTTGGTAAGGAAGGAGAAAGACCACCTATCATATGCTTAAATGCGGAGGAGAGGGACACATCACCAAATCTGCGCCATCTTAGTCAAAGCATGTTATAATTGTGGAAGAGAAGGTCACTTAGCTCGATTTTGTTGCCATCAAGACAAATTCAACTAGGATGGAGGCACCAAAGGTCGCCCCGAATACCAAAACCTAGGTAGTGCTAGGGAGAGAGCGTTTGTTGTGACCTCCCAGAGAGCAAGGAACCCGAATGAGGTCATCACGGGTAAGCTTATCATAAATTCTAATGAAGTCTATACTTTATTTGATACCGGTTCTACCCATTCTTTTATTTCTCCTACTTGCGCTCATCGATTAAATTTGACTCCGGAGAAATTAGACTTTGACTTATCTGTGGAAACTCCGGTTGGGAGAAACCTTCATTACATCCAACTGTTTATAAGTCTTGTTTGGTTCAAATCGGTACCCTCACATTACCCGTCGATCTTATTTCATTAAAAATACTTGCATTTGACGTGATTCTAGGATTGATTGGTTAACTACTTATCATGCAAAATTGATTATTTTCGTAAGGTTGTTAGCTTTCATATTCTAACCAACCTATTATGTAAGACCCTAAATTTTTTTAAATAAAAGGAATTTCCTTTATTTATTATTTTGAAATAGTAAGGGTTGATTTGATTAATGTGGATAGTTAAGGGTTAAATACATAAATATTTCAAAATAAGCAAGTGGTTATAAAATATTCATTTTTGTTTGGGAATATTCATTTGGTCGTGAAATATTAAATGCTTGTCGGGGAATATTAAATGCGACTCAGTAGTGACCATGTGTGGGCCCCATAACTGAAAGCGATTGGATGAGGAAAACGACAAATATAAGTTGGTTAAAAATAACTAGGCGTAGTTGTTATCGTTAAGGCTGTTGGAATACCCAATTGGTTAAAAATCTGAATCTGGCGTGGTTGCACATGAAAGAGCGGTATTCGCAGATTGTTGAATTATTGATCCTTACGTAAGAAGGCACTACTCAATAATTTTCACAAAGTGAGTTCTTGCTCAATATTTTATTTTATTGATTCAATAATTGCTACGTTGATATTTTATATTATTGTTGTTCAATAATTGTCACTGCACAGTATTTCCCATTATCAGATCAATAATTCATATTATTTGAATAATATTATTAGATAACATTATTGGCAATGTCTAGAAAGTTCTGTCTAAGGAGAGGTTTGGTCACCTAATTGCGCCGCCAAGAAGAGAGAGATCCTTATCGAAAGCCCCCTCTCTGAGGAGCGTTTTGGTTCATTATAAATGTGATTCGTAATATTATTTGTGAATAATTAATTATTGATTCATATGATAAGGAAATATTTATTTTATATGAATATAAATGATGGATTTATTTATGTGGTTATTAATGAAGGAATTAATGTTGAGGTGTTTTATCAGTATTTTATCGGATTGGAGGTATTAAAAATCAAATCGGGGTTTTGAGATATATCATGGGGTTATAATTTTTAATCAATAGTTGGATTGTGCTAATTTTTGGGTATGTTATATACATACATAAGTTGAGTATATGTCCACAAATTTTGAACCGTTAAAATGCACGAATGATTTGTTGTGAATTTTAAGAGGTGTCGGATTCTAAATTAGGTTTATAATTGATTTTGGTGGAAAATTCTAGAATTGAGTGGGCCCCACTTGTGGTTGGTGAAGAAATGTGCTGAATTTTATTTCAAATGTGGTGGGTGGCAATAGTAGCGAGTAAAGCCATCGTAGTAGCAGTCAAGTCTGCTTTTACGGGCTAACATTTTCCTATAAATAGAGGGCTAAGTTAGAATTGAAAATCACACCGTAAAACAAAGTTTTCTCTCTTTCTCTCTATATTATCGAGCGTATTTTGTGAGTATTTAGATACTTTGAGAGTTGCTATTCAGTACAAGTTTCATTCAGCATCACTTCCGACCTTTCCTTCCGAAGTACTGATTCTTTCGAGGTAAGGGATGTTATTTTATTCTCAAATGATATTATTTCTTCAATATCATTATCTTTGAAATATTGGTTGGAACTTTTTATCAAATTTGGAACTTTTTTCATGTCGGGGTTACTTATTCATGAGTTACTATTCACGAGTTCTTATTCATGAGTTACTATTCACGAAAGTAACTATTCACGAAAGTACTATTCATGAAGCGTGAAGATGTTTTTTGTGGAATTTCTATCTTTTGGTGTAGAGTTCTTATTCACGATACTGAGATTATTCACGATATCTGACACTATTCACGAATCACTAAGACTATTCACTGAAAAATGAAAATTTTTCTTTTAAATCTAAAATATCTATTCGGATACTAGCTTTGATTGTATCCATGTTTTGATCATTCTTGAATTTTACACCACTATGATTATTTTTGAGGTATTTTTGGACGTGGATAAAACCAAGTACTAATCCTTAATTCTTGTCATTTTGTTTCAATGGATTCGTTTTTTAAAAATATTTTCATCATCTTGATCTTAAATGATGATATTATTGAATATCTTTGGCACGTAGTGCAAAGATGAATGATTCTCAAGAAAATCTTTGGCTGTAGTGTAAAGATGAACAGTGTTGAGATGAACATGATTGATCGATGAATATCTTTGGCTCAGTAGTGCAAAGGTGAATATTTGATTTGAGATGAATATTGATTGATGTTTGAGGGATAAAATATTGATGATGGACTGTTAAATTCATAGATTATAGTAGATTTCATTCTACGTAACTCTTTATGAATTATTATTTCCATTGCGAATATTGATCTGAAACTTGTTGTCTATTGTATTCTATCGATTTTTCCTGTTGAAGACTAACGATAATTTGTTCTATATTATCTTAGTCATAACATTCTTTCTTGGGCTAGTTGAGCTCACCCTTTTCCTTTTGTTCCATTTTTCTTCTCGGGAGGCGAGAATGTAGCGAGTACTAGTGGGGTATGGAATGAAGGTTCAGAGAGTTGTTTAGTAGTCCTCACCATTTTTATAAAATAATGTATCAATAATTATGATGGGGATTTATTTGCGTGTGGATATTGTCTAGATGACAATATCTGTATTTAAACTCAGAGTTTCTATGTTGTAATAATAAAGTTGTAGTTGTTTCTGTACCATGTATTGGCGACTCAGAATGGGTTGGATGGAATGGACCTATTTTGGGGTCGTCACAGTTGGTATCAGAGCTTAGGGATATGATCTCTGGCGGAGATCGGGGAATAGAACTAGGAGGGGAGAGACGAGTAAATCCTTCGCTAGTGTGTCCTACCTAAGCTTATTTGTTAGTTGGTCAGTATATAGGGATATTATGTGATATATTGATTTTCTTAATTAACCCTTATTTTATGACAAGATTTGAGAATGTCATCGAGAATATTAATAGTGGTGTAAATAAGACCGGAGGAGATGCTCAGACTTAACAACGAGGAGAGCGTGCAACAGTCGGCAATGTACTCTCCGTGAATAACACCACCGAAAGCGAGATGATGAGCGAGGGATGTTTAGAAGCTTTTTTTGCGGTTCATGCAAAATCGCACGAGGAGACTCGTGTTCAAAATACTGAGGAGGAGATGATAAAGATTCACGGGTGGTCACACTGGCCAGATTCAAAGAGTTGGGACCACGAGTGCTGGGAAAGCGAGATCCGATCACGGCGGAAACATGGGTCAAGCAAATTACCAAGATATTCGATGTCTTGGGATGCACGAAGGAACAGAAAGTTCCATTCGCTACTTTTATGTTAAAATGGCGAGAAGCAGATTCTTTGGTGGGAATCGTGAAGCGTACCCATTTATTTGCACTCAAGATGTCATGGGAGACGTTTTTGAAGCAGATTCAATGACAAGTACTTCCACGAAAGTATTAAATCATATGAAGGAAGTGGAGTTTATTAGGATGGAGCGAGAATAACATGACGGTGTCCCAAAGACGAAGGCGAAGTTCGCGGAGTTATCGTGTTTGCACCTCATTTGGTGGAGAATGAGGAGCGATGACGCGGATGTTTCGAGAGGTTTGAAACCCAAGATACGTCAAGATCTCATTCTCATAAATTTTCTCTCTATTCGGATGTTGTAAAGCAGGCTCATTGTTAGAGCGAGATAACGAAATACGTTCAACCGAGGGACCATAACCGAGGATCATACCAAAGATAGTAGTCATCGTAATAACGATAACCGGTGGAGAAAGAAGAATACGGACAAAGGTGGTAACCACTCTGGTGGTAATCGTCGTGGCCATGAAAATAGAAGAAGCGAGTTGGGAGGAGATTTTAAAAGAGGAGATTCAACAACGACCATGTGAAGGCAAAGATCTGCAAAGAATTGGTTCTAAGGGAGGAGAACGACCACCGGTCATATGTTATAAATGCGGGAAAGAGGGACATATCAGTCCAAACTGCCCACAACAGTTTAAGGTATGCTATAATTGTGGAAAAGAAGGACATATCGCTCGAGATTATACGATATCGAAACCTAGTGCAGTTGGGGCGGTGACTCAAAAGGATGTCCGGAAAAGTCAAAGTCAACGATTCTCGGAAGAGCGTTTGTCGTGGAATGGGTCAAAATACGAGGAACCCGAACGAAGTTAGCACGGGTTAGTTAATTATAAATTCTTGCGAAGTTTATTCCTTACTAGATATTGGTTCTACCCATTCTTTTATCTCTCTTACTTACGCTCAACGTTTGAACTTGACTACGGAGAAATTAAACTTTGAATTTATTTATGGAGACTCAGATTAGGAGAAACTTTCATTACATCCGTTGTTTAAAAAATCTTGTTTTGATTCAAGTTGGCACCATTACCTTACTCGTTGACCTTATCTCTTTAAAGATACTTGCTTTTGGGATTGATTGGTTAACTACTCATCATGCCAAAATTGATTGCTTTTGTAAGGTTGTTAGTTTTCATATTCCTAAGCAACTCGTTATTCGAACTCAAGCAGCCAAACCATTGTAATCAAACATTTTCATATCAAGCCATGAAGTCATTCGTTTATTACGGATGTCAAGTTTTCTTAGTCCATGTTATGGATTTGAATAAAGACACGCCGATTTGAATAATATTCTTGTTGTTATTTGATTTTTCCGACGTATTTTCGAAGAATTTCTTGGCTTACTCCCAAAGCTTCGATATTAAATTTTGTATCGACTTTGAACCGGCAGACAAAACTCATTCCTAAAATCTCATATCGAATGGCTCCTATTGAACTTCGGAGTTAAAATTCAATTATAGAATTTGGTACGAGCCTTTATCTTGTAACTTCCTTTGTGGAATGCACCAAGATGGATCTCGTAAGGGACACCATATTAAATGCGATAGTAAAGCGATAGGTATCATTGTGACGTCTTATCAAGGTTGGGATATGAGTCACAGTTGAGAACAACCTAAGTCGGTAATCGAAATACGTAGCTTTCTAGGCTTAGTTGGTTATTATCGGAGATTCGTTGAAGGATATTCTCGAATCGCTATTCCATTAACGTAGCTAACTCGTAGAGATACAAAATTCGAATGGAGCAAGGAATGTGGTAAGAGCTTCGAAGAACTCAAGAGGAGACTCATTTCAAAGATATGTTACACCATGCCATCCCGGAAAAGCGAACGTGGTAGGCGGCGTGTTGAGTAGAAGATCGTATACAAGCACGAAGTACGATATTGTCAAAGACTCGTTTCGAATAATTTACAAATAATAGAGATGGAGATGAAAACTCTAGTTACCCACGTGATGATATACGAGTATAATCAACTTTAATCGATAAAGTTAAAGCTGTTCAAGTTACACACCGGAGCTGATGAATTTGAAGAAGGAGGTGCAAGAAGTTGTTATTTCAAAAGCGAGAGAATCGGTGAGGAAAGCTCAAACCTTCGATTTATTTGAAATCCTCGATCGAGTAGGAACTGTGGCCTATAAACTCGCCTTAACGCTAAGTATGTTGCGTGTTCATAACGTTTTTCACGTATCGATGTTACGTAAATATGTGGACAACCCGAACCACGTCATTGAGTTAGAACCGGACGTGATAGCCGAAGACTTAACGTACGAGGAGGTACCTGTCAAGATCTTGGACAGAACATGTCCTATGTACCAAGGTTATACCACAAGTTAAAGTTTTGTGGAGAAACCATGCAATTGAGGAAATGACCTGGGAGTTGGAAATGGAAATGAAAGCGAGGTATTCTCATCTTTTGAAACACCAGTATCGTGACGTCAATTTCGAGGGACGAAATTTCATAAGGAGGGAGGTTGTAAGACCTCAAATTTTTTAAATAAAAGGAATTTCCTTTATTTATTATTTTGAAATAGTAAGGGTTGATTTGATTAATGTGGATAGTTAAGGGTTAAATACGCAAATATTTCAAAATAAGCAAGTGGTTATAAAATATTCATTTTTGTCGGGGAATATTCATTTGGTCGTGGAATATTAGATCTTTGTCGGGAATATTAAACGACTGCGCAAGCGCCATGTATGGGCCCCATAACGGAAAAAGCGATTGGATGAGGAAAATGACAAATATAAGTTGGTTAAAAATAACTGGCGTAGTTATTACAGAATTAAGATCGTTGGAATACCCCTTGGTTAAAATACGAATCTGGCGTGCACAAAGAATATTACCGGTATTGCACGAGATTGTTGAATTATTGATCCTTACGTAAGAAGGCACTACTCAATAATTTTCCACAAGTTAATTCTTATTCAATATTTTATTTTATTGATTCAATAATTGCTACGTTGATATTTTATATTATTGTTGTTCAATAATTGTCCATCGCACAAAGATTTCCCATTATCGGATCAATAATTCATATTATTTGAATAATATTATTAGATAACATTATTGGCAATGTCTAGAAAGTTACATCTAAGGAGAGGTTTGGTCACCTAATTTTGCGCCCGAGAAGGAGAGATCCTTATTGAAAGCCCCTCTTCTCGGGAATGCGGCTGGTCATCATAAATGTGATTTCGTAATATTATTTGTGAATAATTAATTATTGATTCATATGATAAGGAAATATTTATTTTATATGAATATAAATGATGGATTTATTTATGTGGTTATTAATGAAGGAATTAATGTTGAGGTGTTTTATCAAGATTTTATCGGATTGGAGGTATTAAAAATCAAATCGGGGGTTTGAGAGATATATTCATGGGGTTATAATTTTTAATCCGACCGTTGATTGTGCTAATTTTTGGGTATGTTATACATACATAAGTTGAGTATATGTCCACAAATTTTGAACCGTTAAAATGCACGAATGATTTGTTGTGAATTTTAAGAGGTGTCGGATTCGAAAATTAGGTTTATAATTGATTTTGGTGGAAAATTCTAGAATTGAGTGGGCCCCACTTGTGGTTGGTGAAGAAATGTGCTGAATTTTATTTCAAATGTGGTGGGTGGCAATAGTAGCGAGTAAAGCCATCGTGCAGCAGTCAAGTCTCGCTTCTATGGCTAACATTTTCCTATAAATAGAGGGCTAAGTTAGAATTGAAAATCACACCGAAACAAAGTTTTTCTCTTTTCTCTATATTATTGAGCGTATTTTGTGAGTATTTAGATACTTTGAGAGTTGCTTTATTCAAGATAAGTTTCATTCAAAGATCACTTGAGCCTTTCCTTCCGAAAATCGATTTTCGAGGTAAGGGATGTTATTTTATTCTCAAATGATATTATTTCTTCAATATCATTATCTTTGAAATATTGGTTGGAACTTTTTATCAAATTTGGAACTTTTTCATGTCGGGGTTACTTATTCATGAGTTACTATTCACGAGTTACTATTCATGAGTTACTATTCACGAAGTTCTTATTCACGAGTACTATTCATGAAGCGTGAAGATGTTTTTTGTGGAATTTCTATCTTTTGGTGTTGAGTTCTTATTCACGATATCAAGACTTATTCACGATATCTGAGACTATTCACGAATACTCAACTATTCAAGAAAATGAAAATTTTTCTTTTAAATCTAAAATATCTATTCGGATACTAGCTTTGATTGTATCCATGTTTTGATCATTCTTGAATTTTACACCACTATGATTATTTTTGAGGTATTTTTGGACGTGGATAAAACCAAGTACGAATCCTTAATTCTTGTCATTTTGTTTCCTTTGGATTCGTTTCTTTAAAAATATTTTCATCATCCTCGGTCTTAAATGATGATATTATTGAATATCTTTGGCCGTAGTGCAAAGATGAATGATTCTGAAGAAAATCTTTGGCTGTCGTAGTGCAAAGATGAGCAGTGTTGAGATGAACGACCGATGATGAATATCTTTGGGCTGTAGTGCAAAAGGTGAATATTTGATTTGAGATGAATATTGATTGATGTTACTGAGGATAAAATATTGATGATGGAATTTGTTAAATTCATAGATTATAGTAGATTTCATTCTCTACGTAACTCTTACATGAATTATTATTTTCACTGCGAATATTGATCCAAACTTGTTTGTCATTGTATTCTATCGATTTTTCCTCGTGAAGACTAACGATAATTTGTTCTATATTATCTTAGTCATAACATTCTTTCTTGGGCTAGTTGAGCTCACCCTTTTCCTTTTGTTCCATTTTTCTTCTCGGGAGGCGAGAATGTAGCGAGTACTTAGTCGGGTATGGAATGAAGGTTCTAGAGAGAGTTGTTTAGTAGTCCTCACCATTTTTATAAAATAATGTATCAATAATTATGATGGGGATTTATTTGCGTGTGGATATTGTCTGCAGATGACAAATATCTCGTATTTAAACTTCGTAGTTTCTATGTTGTAATAATAAAGTTGTAGTTGTTTCTGTACCATGTATTGGCGACTCAGAATGGGTTGGATGGAATGGACCTATTTTGGGGTCGTCACATATTATGCGAATTCAAGTGACCAAACCATTCAAATCAATCACGGTCATCTCAAGCCATAAAGCTATTCGTTTATTAAAAAACGGATGTCAAGCTTTCTTAGCTCATGTCACAGATTTGAACAAAAATACGTCAGGTTTGAACGATATTTCTATTGTTAATAAATTTCCGACGTATTCTCAAGAACTTCGGCCTACCCCAGGGCGTGAAATTGAATTTTGTATCGACCTTAAACCCAAGATAAAACCTATTTCCAAAGTCCCATATCGAATGGCTCTATTGAACTTCGTGGAGTTAAAGACCCAACCGCAGGAATTGTTAGACATTGGCTTTATTCATCCTAGTACTTCTCCTTGGGGTGCTCCTCTCTTCTATTCGTGAAGAATAAAGATGGGAGTATCGCGACTTTGTATTGATTATCGGGAGTTGAATCATGTCACCATCAAAAATAGGTATCCATTGCCACGTATTGATGACTGTTTCACCGATTGCAAGGAGCCAAATTCTTTTCAAAGATTGATCTTCATTAGGATATCACCAATTGAAGATTAGAACCACCGACATTCCAAAGGCGACGGCCGGAACTCCAGCGGGCATTATGAATTCCTAGTCATGTCCTTTGGATTGACTAATGCTCCCTCACGCCTTTATGGATATGATGAACCGAGTATTCAATGAATATTTGGATCACTTTGTGGTCGTCTTTATTGATGACATCCTTATCTATTCCAAAAGCCGTGAAGATCATGAGCAACACTTGAGGTCGACACTCCAAAAGCTTCGTGAATATAAGCTTTATGCCAAGTTGAAGAAATGCGAGTTCGAAGCGAGGAAGTAGCATTCCTTGGGCACGTGGTATCAAGTAATGGAATATCCATTGACCCAAAGAAAGATTGAAGCTATTCAAAGTCGAGAGCAACCTAAATCGATGACCGACGACGTAGCTTTCTCGGTTTATTTGGTTATTATCGGAGATTCGTGGAAGGATTTTCTCGAATCGCTACTCCATCGACTCATTGACTCGAAAAGATACAAAGTTCGATTGGAGCGAAGAATGTGAGAAGAGTTTTCAAGAACTTAAGAGGAAACTCATTTCAAAGACCTGATTCGACAATACCATCCGGCTCGGAGGGATTTGTCATCTCTGATGATGCTTGGGCAAAGGGTTAGGATGTGTTCTCATGCAACATGGGAAAGTCATAGCCTATGCCTCACGACAACTCAAAGAATATGAGAGGAATTATCCTACTCATGATCTAGAGTTGGCAGCTGTTGTCTTTGCACTTAAAATTTGGAGGCATTACTTGTATGGGAAGAAAGTGGAGATCTTTACGGATCACAAAAGCCTCAAATATTTCTTCATTCAAAAGGAACTCAACATGCGACAAAGACGTTGGCTTGAACTGTTGAAAGATTATGATCATACCATCCAATACCATCCTGGAAAAGCGAACGTGGTAGCTGACGCATTGAGTAGAAGATCATATGCAAGTACGAGTGCGATATTGTCAACGCAAAGGCCCATTTTGTGTGACTTGCAAAGGATGGAGATAGAGTTAAAGACTCAGGGACGCATGTGATGATAGCGAGTATACGAGTAGAACCGACTTTAATCGATAAAGTTAAAGCTGCTCAAGCTACTGACCTGGAGCTGATGCGTATGAGGAAGAAAGTGCAAGAAGGTGCTATGCCGGAAGCAAGAATCGATGAAGAAGGAATACTTCGAGTCAACTCCGGACTTTGTGTTCCTAACGACCCTGATTTAAAGTATAATATCATGATGGAGGCGCACAACACACCATTTGCAATCCATCCTGGGAGTACCAAAATGTATCATGATATTCGTCATATATTTTGGTGGAGCAATATGAAGAGAGATAGATATTTGTTCATCTCAAGGTGTCTAACTTGTCAACGAGTTAAAGCGAGCATCAAGTACCAAAAGGTTCATTGCAACCACTTGAAATTCGAATGGAAGTGGGAGAACATTACCATGGATTTACGTTACTGCCTTCCTAAGGTTTCTCAAGGCATAGATGCGATTTGGGTCATTGTTGATAGATTGACCAAGTCCGCTCATTTCTTACCGACACGAGAAACTTATACACTTGAACATCTTGCTTTCGTATGTACATAAACGAGATTGTAAGATCGCATGGTATCTTTGGTATCCATAGTCTCGATCGAGACCCAAGATTCACTTCACGATTTTGGGTTAGTTTGCAAAAATCTATGGGCACAGATTTACGATTTAGCTTTAAGATATCATCCTCGGGCAGATTGACGATTGAGAGGACTATTCAAACTCTTGAAGATCTATTAAGACTCTGTGTCCTTGATTTCAAGAGAAGTTGGGACAAGTTCTTACCATTGGTGGAGTTTTCCTACAACAACAGATTTATCAAGCAAGTATTCGCATGGCTCCATTTGAAGCGTTGTATGGAAGAAAGTGTCGTTCTCCAAAGATCTTTGGGATGAGGTGGGTGAAGCAACGTTGTTGGGACCGGGAGTTGGTACGTATGACTACGGAAAAGATTCAAACGATCCGAAAACGATATAAAACCTCACAAAATCGATAAAAGAGTTATCTTGATCTTCATCGAAAGGACGTGGAATTCGATATAGGAGATCGTGTGTTGTTAAGAGTTGCTCCATGGAAAGGAGTTACAAGATTTGGAAAGAGAGGAAAACTCAATCATCGATTCATCGGTCCATTTTAATCCTCGATCGAGTAGGAAGCGTAGCCTATAGACTCGCTTTTACCGCCAAGTATGTCTCGTGTTCATAACGTTTTTCACATATCCATGTTACGTAAATATGTGAAAGACCCGAATCACATTATTGAGTTAGAACCGGACGAAATAGCGAAAGATTTGATGTATGAAGAGGTTCCTGTTCAAATCTTGGATAAGAAGGAACATATTCTACGCTCCAAGGTTATACCTCAAGTCAAAGTTTTGTGGAGGAACCACGATGTTGAGGAAATGACTTGGGAGTTAGAATCTAAAATGAAATCAAGGTATCCTTACCTCTTCGACATACCAGGTACGTACCCTAATTTCGAGGACGAAATTTCATAAGAAGGGGAGATTGTAAGACCCCAACTTTTATAAATAAAGATGAATTTTCTATAAATATTATTTTTAAATATTATGGAATAAATTTGATATAATGTTATAGTTGTGGGTAATATTTATAAATTTTGCAAAGTAAGCAAGTTGTTATAAAATATTCGTTTGGTCGGGAATATTCTTTTGTTTGGGAATATTAAATGACGACTACTCAATCATTAAGTGGACCCCCTATAATTCAAGTATTATTCGTAGTTAGAAAAGCGACAAAATTATCTTTCTATAAAAATAACGGCAGAGGTGTTACTGTTAAAACCTGTTGAACTACCGGTAGTAAAAGTACATGCGAATCTGGCGTAGTTGTAAGTAGCACACGATATTGATTATTGATGCTTACGTGAGAAGTCACTCAAATTTATGCTCAATTATTGCTATGATAATTTCTGATCATATCTCTAATATTATTGATTCAATTATTGTCACAAGATCATCTCGTATAATATGTTATAGTATTAAATCAATAATTGAGACGACAAGTTATAAATGATTAATAATTGTTGAAAGATTAAATATGTGTTGATTAAAATAAAATGATTTGTGGTAATATTTATTCAATCCTTGATGTATATAAAGAGTCTCATTATGAGACGTTTGTGGTAAGTTTGATTATTTTATGGGGCCCATATGTCATCATCTAATAGTCTCTTCGTTAATAGTAATTACCTTCGTCAATAGTAATTACCTTTACCAGACGTCAAACCACTTTACGCGTTTCATATTACAAAAGCGCCGAACCACTTGCTAGTTTCACATTCTGAGCGTAAAACCACTTTTCTTTTCACATCACGATTCGTCAAGCCACTTTGCTTTTCACATGGCGGTCTTAAGCTAGAAATCTTCTATAAATAGAGGCCTAGTGCTTCATTATTTTCACTTAATTTATTCAAGCTATATAGAGAGAAAGTATAGAGAATAAAGAGAAAGAAGAAGAGTATTTTGTTACTACACTACTGCAGTATTCAATCTCCTACTAAAAGTAAGGGGTGTTATTTTTTCTTATTCATGAAGAGAACTGTTGTTATTCCATTGCTTATTATTCTGTTGGAATAACCTGTATACGTGGTTTACCCTATACTTGGTGACATTCTTCTATTATTCATTGGAACATCCATCTGTGTGTTTTACAGGACTGGTTAAAATCTTTATTATTATTCTATTGGAACATCCACATGCGTGTGTTTTACACAGGACCGGTAAAATCTTTATTATTATTCTATTGGAACATCCATGTCATGTGTTTTACAGGACCGGTTAAAATCTTTATTATTATTCATTGGAACATCCTGCTTTGTGTGTTTTACACGGACATGGTTCCATTCTTTATTATTCTCATTGGAATATCCCGTCTGCATGCGCTTTTACGTGGGACTTGGTTCCGTTATTTATTATTACATTGAAATAACTTTGCTGTCTGCCTATCATCGCATGTATGGTGATTTCTTTTGTTATTTCATTCTTTATTATACCGGTTGGTTAAAATTTGACTTCTATACTCCATGAAATTAGTGGAATATCCTTGATATTTGCGCTTCATCCAAAGATCCTTTCATGGAAATATTCTTCTCAAGATTCTTGAATTTTACTCTACAAAGCGAAGATCATGTTGATATGGTTTGGATGTTATTGGTTCCTAGATAAATTAATTCTTGAACTTGTTTTATTCAATTCTTATATCATTGTCATCATCCTCATGTTTATATTATGTTGAAAGTCATACGTATTCTGTAGTGCATAGATGGACTTGGTATGATTATGACGAGAGACTATTCTGGTGTAATCATGGACCGTAATGTTACAAATGATGTGGTAAAAATCCTCGTGACGTGTAGTGCATTGATGGACGGTTGTTGGCATGATCATGACCATTAATGAAAACACAAATATTCTGGCCCAGAAAGGCATGAATAATTGTGGTCGTGATACTAAAGAATATCCTTGGCCAGTAGTGTGGGGTGATTCGATGATGTGGAATATTTATTAAAGTCGAGTCTCGGCTATAACATTGATGAAAACCTTTTAAATCATAAAAGATAGTAGATTTTATTTTCTACTGACTCTTTTAATGGATTCTTTGGTTCATTGTAGTTAAACTTGATGTTCATTATATTTTATCGGTTTAACATTGTTGAAGGCTAATGATAATTTATTCGCATTATCTTAGTTATAATATTTCTTCGAGCTAGTTGAGCTCACCCTTTCTTTCATTGTTCTCTTCAGAAATGAGAATATAGTTGGGACGAGTCTGGGAGCGGAGTAATGGTCCGAGGATAGATTAGTAGTCCTCACTATTACGTGAAATAGTGTGATAATAATTGTAATGAGGACTCCTTTTGAGTTTTGTATGATCTCTAGTAGACAATATTTGTATTCAAACTCAGGTATATATGTCGATTGCACCACGGCAGCTTTATATTAGTAAGTTGTATTTAAATTTCAGACTATGTATCCGACTACCCAAGATGGGTGATGTATACCTAATTTTGGGGGCGTCACGGTTTGGGTCTTTCACATATTTACGTGTACACGATATATGAAAACATTATGAAACGAGAGACATACTTGGAGGTAATGCGAGTCTATAGCTACATTTCTTACTCGATCAAGAATCAAATGTACCAATAAATCGTGGATTGAGCTTTCCTCTCTTCCCGAATCTTGTAACTCCCTTCCATGGAGCAACACGTAACAATACATGATCCCCAATGTAAGACCCCAACTTATTATAAATGAAATTGAATTTCTCTATTTATTATTTTGAAATAGTAAGGGTTGAATTGATTAATATGGTTAGTTATGGGTAAAATGCACAAATATTTCAAATAAGTAAGTGGTTATAAAATATTCATTATTGTCGGGGAATATTTGTTTGGTCGTGGAATATTCTTCCCGCTTGGGAATATTAAATGCTGACGCAAGCATGATCTTTGTGGGCCTAATAATGGAAAGCGATTGGATGAAGAAAACGACAAGTATAAGTTGTTTATAAATAACAGCAGAAGTTATTACCAATTATCATTGTTGATATACCGATTGGTTAAAACACATGAATACGCGTTATTGCAGACAAAGAATAGCACTGCAGTATTGCACCAATTATTGATTCTTACGTAAGAAGGCACTACTCAATAATTGTTACATGCATAATTCTTTGCTCAATATTTTATTTTATTGATTCAATAATTGCTACGTTGATATTTTATATTATCGTTGTTTCAATAATTGTCATTACACAAAGATTTTCCATTATCGAAGCAATAAGTCATATTATCCGAATAATATTATTAGATAACATTATTGGCAATGTCTAGAATGTTTCGTCTAAGAGAGAGGTTTGGTCACCTAATAATGCGCCAAGAAGGAGAAATTCTTATCGAAAGCCCCTGCTCTCGAAAGCGGCACGGTCACAAGATCTTGTGATTTTGTAATATTATTTATGAATAATTAATTATTGATTTATATGATGAGAAAAATATTAATTTTATGTGGATATAGATGGAGAAAATTTTAATGTGACAATTGTTGAAAATTAATATTTTATCTTTTTCTCGATAAAATAATTCATTTAATTATATTATTTTAATAATATAATAATGGTGATATTTTTACAATGAATGTGGGATATATGAGTATATGAGGAGGAAGAGTATTTTGCTCAATAAATGATAAAACACATGTTTTTGTGTCGGTGGACCCCATTTCTTGATCGAAATTTAATTATAAAATTGTAAAATCGCTTGGTTTATGGATTTTAGTCAATTTCTGTTTGGAATTTGGAAAAACTTTCTTCTGCAAAGTTGTAGATAATGGAATTTCCAATGAAAAAGACATGAGGTTCAAATTTTTTTTGATAAAAGGGCTATTTATTATGAATTATTGAAGTTCCAAAATAATTAAATTTTGGAAGTTTTAAATATTTTTGTTTAGAAAAACGTTTTTGGCATTATGGTGGGCTATATTGGTGGCTGAATTCAGTTGTCAAAGAGGTGGGCTTGAATAATTTTTATAAATATATATTTTATTAAATTTGTTGCTTTAGTGTTCTAAGCATTTTTCTATAAATAGGGTGCTTAGGTTAGAATTGAAAATCACACCAGAAACTGAAATCTTCTCTCTCTTTCTCTCTCGATATATTGAGCGTATTCTTGTGAGTATTTTGATACTTTGAGTGTTCTATATATGATTGTAAGTTTCCTTCAAAGACTATATTAGATTATTCCAAATTGAAATCTTATTCTTTCGAGGTAAGGGATATTTTTTTTTTATAAAAATGATATTATTTCTTTCTATTAATATCATTATGCCAAAATATTAGGAGTATTTTTCTTGTAAAATTCTTGTCTTTTTAGTAATAAAGTTACTTATTCACGTACAACACTATTCATGTATACTCAGACTTATTCACGAATACGGCATTATTCACAAAAAAATTAAATTTTCATATTTTATCCAAAATATCTATTATGGATACTAGCTTTGATTGTATCCATGTTTTAATCATTCTTAAATTTTACTCCACTATGGTTATTTATGAAGTATTTTTGAACTGGGATTGTTTAAAGTACGAATCCTTAATATTTATTCTTTTGTTTCACTGGATTCGTTTTCTTTAAAATATTTTCATCATCCTCAGTCCTAAATGATGATATAATTGAATATCTTTGGCTTGTAGTGCAAAGATGAATGATTTCTGATGAATATCTTTGGCTCGTAATGCAAAGATGAACAGGTGTTTAGATGAACGTGACCAACTGATGAATATCTTTGGCCTGTAGTGTAAAGATGAATATTTAATTCCAGATATATATTGATTGATGTTACAGGAATAAAATATCGACGATGAACTTTTAAATTCATATATAGAAGATAGTAGATTTCATTCTTTACTTAACTCTTCTAATGAATTATTATTTTTACTGCGAATATTGATTTAAAACTTGTTGTCTATTGTATTCTATTAGATTTTTCCCTGTTGAGGTCTAACGATAATTTGTTTTATGTTATCTTAGTCATAATGTTCTTTACTGGGCTAGTTGAGCTCACCCTTTTCCTTTTTGTTCCATTTTTCTTCTCAGGAGGCGAGAATGTAGCGAGTACGAGTCGGGGTATGGAATGATGGTTCTAGAGAGTTGTTTAGTAGTCCTCACCATTTTTGTAAAATAATGTATCAATAATTGTAATGAGGACTTATTTGAGTGTGGATATTGTCTAGATGACAATATTTGTATTTAAACTCACAGTTTAAGTGTTGTCATATTTTGCTCGACAGTTGTATTAATAAAGTTGTAGTTATTTCTGTACCATGTATTTGGCGACTCAGAATGGGTGTTGTATACCTATTTTGGGGGCGTCACACCCAATGTCAAATTCCATGTCCTTTTGATGAAGATCCGCATAACTCTTTTGTCGATCCTATGCCGTTTGTATACGTTGTCGAATCATTTGGATCTTCTCTGTAGTCATTCGTACCAACTCTGGTCCCAACAACGTTGCTTCTCCCACTTCATCCCAACATACTAGAGAGCGACACTTTCGTCCATATAATGCTTCAAATGGAGCCACACCTATACTTGCCTGATAACTGTTGTTATAGGAGAATTCCACCAATGGTAGGTACTTATCCCAACTCCCTTTGAAATCTAGGACACAAAGTCTTAATAGATCTTCAAGAGTTTGAATAGTCCTCTCTGATTACCTGTCCGTTTGAGGATGGTATCTTAGAACTAAATCAGAACCGTGCCCATAGCTTTTTGCAAGCTAATCCAAAATTGTGAAGTGAATCTTGGGTCACGATCCGAAACTATGGATACTGGCATGCCATGCAATCTCATAATTTCATTTACGTACATATGAGCAAGACGTTCAAGGGAATAAGTTTCCCGTATCGGCAAGAAATGAGCAGACTTAGTTAATCTATCAACAATAACCCAAATCACATTTATGCCTTGAGAAACCGTGGGAAGATCCGTAACAAAATCCATGGTAATGTGTTCCCACTTCGAATTCGGAATCTCAAGTGGTTGCAATGGACCCTTTGGCACTTGATGCTCCGCCTTTAGACGTTGACAAGTTAAACACCTCGAGATAAACTTCGCGATCTCTCTCTTCATATTGTTCCACCAAAATGTATGTCGAAGATCATGATACATTTTGGTACTCCCAGGATGGATTACAAACGGTGTTTTGTGTGCCTCAATCATGATTTTATGCTTCAAGTCAGAATCGTTAGGAACACAAAGTCTGGAGTTGACTCGAAGTATTCCTTCTTCATCGATTCTTGCTTCTGGAATAGCACCTTCTTGCATTTTCTTCTTTATACGCATCAGCTCCATGTCTGTAGCTTAAGCTGCTTTAACTTTATCAATTAAAATCTGTTCTACTCGTATGCTTGATATCATCACGTGAGTACTTGGAGCCTTTATCTCTATCTCCATCCATTGTAAGTCATACAAAATGGGCCTTTGTGTTAACAACATTGCACTTGTACCCGCATATGATCTTCTACTCAATGCGTCAGCTACCACGTTTGCTTTTCCAGGATGGTATTGGATGGTATGGTTGTAATCTTTCAATAATTCGAGCCAACGTCATTGCCGCATGTTGAGTTCCTTTTGGGTGAAGAAATATTTGAGACTTTTATGGTCTGAATATATTTCCACTTTCTCCCCATATAAATAGTGCCTCCAGATCTTTAAGCGAAATTTGTTTGTTAACTCTAGATCATGAGTAGGATAATTCCTCTCATACTCTTTAAGTTGTCATGAGGCATAGGCTATGACTTCCCATGTTGCATGAGAACACATCCTAACCCTTTACACCGAAGCATCATTCAGAGATAACAAATCCATCCGAACCAGATGGTATTGTCAGAACATGTGCCGAAATGAGTCTCCTCTTGAGATCTTGGAAACTCTTCTCGCATTCCTCGCTCCATACGAATTTTGTATCTTTACGAGTCAGCTAAGTTAACGGAGTAGCGATTCGAGAAAATCCTTCCATAAATCTCCGATAATAACTAGCTAAGCCCAAAAAGCTACGTACTTCGGTCACCGATTTCGGTTGCTCTCAACTTTGTATTGCTTCAATATTCGCCGGGTCAACAGATACTCCATGTTTTGACACCACGTGCCCAAGGAATACTACTTCCTCAAGCCAGAACTCGCATTTTTTCAGTTTGGCATATAGCTTGTTATCACGAAGCCTTTGCAGTACCAGCTTCAAATAGTGCTCATGATCTTCACGACTTTTGTAATATATGAGGATGTCATCAATAAAGACGAAAACAAACTGATCCAAATAATCCTTGAATACTCGGTTCATCATATCCATGAAAGCTGTAGGAGCATTAGTCAATCCAAAAGACATGACTAAGAATTCATAATGCCCGTACCGAGTTCTGAAGGCAGTCTTTGGAATATCCTCAGTTCTAATCTTCAGTTGATGATATCCAGAACGAAGATCGATCTTTGAGAAGAATTGTGGTCCTTGCAACTGGACAAATAGGTCATCAATACAAGGTAGCAGATACCTATTCTTGATGGTGACATGGTTCAATTCTCAATAGTCAATACAAAGTCACATACTCCCGTCTTTCTTCTTTACAAATAAAACAGGAGCACCCCAAGGAGATGTACTAGGACGAATGAAACCGATGTCCAACAACTCCTGTAGTTGGACCTTTAACTCCTGAAGTTCAATAGGAGCCATTCGATATGGGGTTTTAGAAATGGGCTTTGTACCAGGTTCAAGGTCAATAAAGAATTCAACTTCACGTTCTGGGGGTAGACCGGGAAGTTCTTCAAGAAATATATCAGGAAATTCACTAACAATAGAAATATTATTCACACCTGACGTGTTTTTGTTCAAGCCCGTGACATGGGCTAAGAATGTGACGCCCCCAAAATTAGGTATACGTCACCCATCTTGAGTCGCCAGATATATGGTACAGAATTCAAATACAACTTAATAATACAATTGTCGTGGTACAATACGACAAAACTTAAACCGTGAGTTTGAATACAAAATCATCTACTGTAGAGAGTATACAAACTCAAAAGGAGTCCTCATTACAATTATTATCACACTATTTCACGAATAGTAAGGACTACTAATGCACCATCTAGGACCATCACTCCGTTCCCCGACTTCGTTCAAATTTATATTCTCATTTTCAAGAGAGCGGTGAAAGAAATGGTGAGCTCAACTAGCCCAGTAAGAAATATTATGACTAAGATAATGCAGAATAAATTATCATTAGCCTTAAACAGTGTTAAACTGATACAATATAACAAACATCAAGTTTAACTACAGCGGAATAAGCAATCCATTAAAAGAGTCAAGTAGAGAATAAAAATCTACTATCTTTTATGATTTAAAAGTTTTTTCATCACTTTTATCATTGGGACTCAAACTTTAATAAATAATCCACATCATCGAATCACCCTCGCACTACGACCAAGGATATTCTTTAAGTATCCGACCACAATTATCTATACCACTACGGCCAAGAATATTTGTGTGGCGCCCCAAAATTAGGTATACATCACCCATCTTGGGTAGTCGATACATGGTACGTAATTTAAATACAACTTACTAATATAAGCGTGCGTATAATACGACATAAAGCGTGAGTTTGAATACAAATATTATCTACTAGATATTATACAAACTCAAAAGGAGTCCTCATTACAATTATTATCACCTTTCATTTTCACGAGAATAGTGAGGACTACTAATGCTTATCCTCTCGGACCATTACTCCATTCCCCGACTCGTCCAAATTTATGTTCTCATTTCACAAGAGAAACGGTGAAAGAAAGGGTGAGCTCAACTAGCCCAAAGAAGAAATATTATGACTAAGATAATGCGAGAATAAATTATAATTAGCCTTCAACAAAGTGTTAAACCGATAAAATATAATAAACATCAAGTTTAAGCGCAGTTAGTAACAAGCAATCCATTACAAGAGTCAAGTAGAAAATAAAATCTACTATCTTTTATGATTTAAAAGGTTTTTCATCATTTGTTATATTTGAGACTCGACTTTAATAAATAATCCACATCATTGAATCACCCCGCACTATGGCAAGAATATTCTTTAGTATCACGACCACAATTATTCATGCACTCACGGGCCAAGAATAGTTGCAGATTCATTAATGGTCATGATCATGCCAACAATCGTCCATCAATGCACTACTGACCATCGAGGATTTTTACCACATCATTTGTAACATTACTGGGCCATGATTACACCGAATAGTCTACGGTCATAATCAAACCAAGTCCATCTATGCACTACTGAGGCCACGTAGATGACTTTAAAAAAAAATATAAACATGAGGATGATGACAATGATATAAGAATTCAATAAAACAAGTTCAAGAATTATTTTATCAAGGAATTATTAACGTCAAATTGTCAACATGATCTTTGTTTTGTAGAGTAAAATTCAAGAATGATCGGAAGAATATTTCCATGAAAAGATCTTTGGATGAAACGCAAATATCAAGGATATTCTACTAATTTCATGGAGTATAGAAGTTAAAGTTTTAACCAACCGGGTATAATAAAGAATGGAATAACAAAAGAAATCACCATGCATGCGGTACTTGCAGACAGTACAAAAAGTTATTCCACGAGAATAATAATAACGGAACTAGGTCGTGAAATTCACAATCAAGCGAGGATGTTCCAATGTAATAATAAAGATGGAACCGGATCCGGTGTAAAAAACACATGATAGGATATTCCAACAGAATGATAAAGGCGGAACCAGTCCGGTGTAAAACACATGCATGAGGATGTTCCAATGAGAATAATAAAAAAGACGGGTCAGTCCCGTGTAAAACATGCGATGTGGATGTTCCAAATGGAATAATAAAGATAGAATAATAGAAGAATGTCACCAAGTATAGGGTAGTCCGCGATACAAAGTTATTCCAATGAGAATAATAAGGAATGGAATAAATGAAGTTCTCTTCATGAATATAAAAGAATAATATCCCTTACGAAAGTACAACAAATAATATTCCCTACCTAGAAGAACCGAATATTGGCAAAGTGAAGTTGCGAATACTTTTCTTCTTTCTCTCTATAGTTTCTCTCTTTAGAGTTTCAAATTGAATTCGTAAGAAAATAATGAAGGAATGAGCTTTATTTATAGGAAAATAGAATGCATAGTAATTAATTCATTAGCGGTCAGATTGATTTACTTTTATTCGACGGTCCATATTTAAAGCAAAATCTTTTAAATAAAATATAATATATTCTATTTATATAAAAACATTTTACTATGCAAACACTACGCAACACTATGCAAAACACTATGCAACACTATGCATAATAAAATATAATATATTTTATTTATAGAATAACTTTAATAAAGTATTCGCATTTTATATAAAAGATGTTTCTTTTTTATTACGTTAATAATACTGAATAAAATAAAACGTCATTATCACTATAATAATTCATATTATTAATTAACAATAATGGAATCAAATGGTGACTTCTCACATAAGCATCAATAATCAATACCGTGGTGCTACTATGCAACCACACACGACATCGCATACTTTTACTACCGAGTAGTTCAACAAGATCAACCAGTAAAACTTCCGCCGTTATTTCAATAAAATATTTTTATCGTTTTTTCAATCCGACAATAATTACATTAATGAGGTCCACTAATGATTGAGTAGTTATACGAATATTCCCTGCTAAACCGAATATTCCCCGACCAATCGAATAATATAACCACTTGCATACTTTGCAAAATTTATAAATATTACCCACAACTATAACATTATATCAAATTTATTCAAAAATAATATTTATAGAAAAAATTCATCTTTATTTATAAAAGCTGGGGTCTTACAACCTCCCCTTCTTATGAAATTTCGCCCTCGAAATTTGGGTACGTACCTGGTATGTCGAAGAGGTAAGGATACCTTGATTTCATTTGATTCTAACTCCCAAGTCATTTCCTCAACATCGTGGTTCCTCCACAAAACTTTGACTTGAGGTATAACTGGAGCGTAGAATATGTTCCTTCTTATCCAAAATTTGAGCAGAACCTCTTCATACGTCAAATCTTCCGCTATTTCGTAGGTTCTAACTCAATAATATGGTTCGGGTCTTTCACATATTTACGTAACATGGATATGTGAAAAACGTTATGAACACGAGACATATTTGGTGAAAGCGAGTCTATAGCCCGATTCCTACTCGATCGAGGATTAAAATGGACCGATGAATCGAGGATTAAGTTTTCTCTCTCTTTCCAAATCTTGTAACTCCTTTCCATGGAGCAACTCTTAACAACACATGATCTCCTATATCGAATTTCACGTCCTTTCGATGAAGATCAACATAACTCTTTTGTCGATTTTGTGAGGTTTTTATACGTTGTCGGATCGTTTGAATCTTTTCCGTAGTCATGCGTATCAACTCCGGCCCCAACAACGTTGCTTCACCCACCTCATCCCAAAGATCTCGAGAAACGACACTTTCTTCCATACAACGCTTCGAATGGAGCCATGCCAATACTTGCTTGATAACTGTTGTTGTAGGAAAACTCCACCAATGGTAAGAACTTGTCCCAACTCCCTTTGAAATCAAGGACACAGAGTCTTAATAGATCTTCAAGAGTTTGAATAGTCCTCTCCGACTGTCCGTTCGTCTGAGGATGATATGCCGAGCTAAATCATAAGTCTGTG
Source organism: Panax quinquefolius (assembly GCA_020205615.1). NCBI lineage: Eukaryota > Viridiplantae > Streptophyta > Magnoliopsida > Apiales > Araliaceae > Panax > Panax quinquefolius. Next base: position 84,110,957 of record CM035174.1, on the reverse strand, counting down.
CCCATAGCTTTTTGCAAACTAACCCAAAATCGTGAAGTGAATCTTGGGTCTCGATCAGAAACTATGGATACCGGCATACCATGCAGTCTTACAATCTCGTTTATGTACATACGAGCAAGACGTTCAAGTGTATAAGTTTCTCGTATCGGTAAGAAATGAGCAGACTTGGTCAATCTATCAACAATGACCCAAATCGCATCAATGCCTTGAGAAACCTTAGGAAGACCCCAGAATTAAATCCATGGTAATGTGCTCCCACTTCCATTCCGGAATTTCAAGTGGTTGCAATGGACCTTTTGGTACTTGATGCTCCACTTTAACTCGTTGACAAGTTAGACACCTTGAGATAAAAAAGTGCTATCTCTCTCTTCATATTGCTCCACCAAAATGTATGGCGAATATCATGATACATTTTGGTACTCCGTGATGGATTGCAAATGGTGTGTTTGCGCCTCCATCATGATATTATACTTTAAATCGTGGTCGTTAGGAACACAAAGTCCGGAGTTGACTCAAGTATTCCTTCTTCATCAATTCTTGCTTCCCAGATAGCACCTTCTCAAGCACTTTCTTCCTTATACGCATCGCCTCCGTGTCCAGTAGCTTGGCGACTTTAACTTTATCGATTAAAGTCTTGCCTCTACTCGTATATTCGTTATCATCACACGCGTCCCCAGAGTCTTTAACTCTATCTCCATCCTTTGCAAGTCACACAAAATGGGCCTTTGCGTTGACAATATCGCTTTTCGTCTTGTATATGATCTTCACTCGATCGTCACCTACCACGTTCGCTTTTCGGGATGGTATTGGATGGTATGATCATAATTTTTCAATGATTCAAAGCCAACGTCGTTGTCGCATGTTGAGTTCCTTTTGAATGAAGAAATATTTGAGGCTTTTATGATCCAGAAGATTTCCACTTTCTCCCCATACAAGTAATGCCTCCAAATTTTAAGTGCAAAGAAAAGCAAAACGCCAACTCCATATCATCAGAGTAGGATAATTGTTCTCATATTCTTTGAGTTGTCGCGAGGCATAAAGCTATAAATTTTCCATGTTGCATGAGAACACATCCCAACCCTTTGCCCGGAAGCATCATGTAGATGACAAATCCCTCCGAGCGGATGGTATTGTTAGAAGCAGTCTTGAAATAAGTCTCTCTTGAGTTCTTGAAAACTCTTCTCACATTCTTCGCTCCAACCGAACTTTGTATCTTTTCGAGTCGGTGAGTCAATGGAGTAGCGATTCGAGAAAATCCTTCCACGAATCTCCGATAATAACCAAATTAAAACGAGAAAGCTACGTACTTGATCATCGATTTAGGTTGTTCCCAGCTTTGAATAGCTTCAATCTTTCTTTGGGTCATCAGATATTCCATGACTTGATACCACGTGCCCAAGGAATGCTACTTCTTTGAGCCGTAACTCGCATTTCTTCAACTTGGCATAAAGCTTATATTCACGAAGCTTTTGGAGTGTCACCTCAAGTGTTGCTTTCATGATCTTCACTCACTTTTGGAATAAATAAGGATGTCATCAATAAAGGCGACCACAAAGTGATCTAAATATTCCTTGAATACTCGGTTCATCATATCCATGAAGGCAAAGAGGAGCATTAGTCAATCCAAAGGACATGACTAGGAATTCATAATGCCCGCTTAGGAGTTAACGAAAAGTCTTTTGGAATGTCATTGGTTCTAATCTTAAATTGGTGATATCGGAACGTAAGATCAATCTTTGAAAAGAATTTGGCTCTTTCAGAATCGTCAAACAGTCATCAATACATGGCAATGGATACCTATTTTTGATGGTGACATGATTCAACTCCCGATAATCAATACAAAGTCGATACTCCCATCTTTCTTCTTCACGAATAGAGCAGAGCACCCCAAGGAGAAGTATTGGGGACGAATAAAGCCAATGTCTAACAATTCTCGTAGTTGGGTCTTTAACTCACGAAGTTCAATAGGAGCCATTCGATATGGGGCTTTGGAAATAGGTTTTCAGATTGGGTTCAAGGTCGATACAAAATTTAATTTCACGCCCGGGGTAGGCCAGGAAGTTCTTCGGGAATACGTCAGAAATTTATTAACAATAGAAATATCGTTCAAAATCGACGTATTTTTGTTTAAATCTGTGACACGAGCTAAGAAAGCTTGACATCCGTTTTTAAATAAACGAATAGCTTTATGGCTTGAGATGACCGTGATTGATTTTAATGGTTTGGTCGTTTGAATTCGCATAATAGGTTGATTAGGAATATGAAAGATAACAACCTTACGAAAATAATCAATTTTTGCATGATAAGTAGTTAACCAATCAATCCCTAGAATCACGTCAAATGCAAGTATTTTTAATGAAATAAGATCGACAGGTAATGTGAGGGTACCGATTTGAACCAAACAAGACTTATAAGCGATTGGATGTAATGAAGGTTTCTCCCAGCGGAGTTCTACGAGATAAGTCAAAGTCTAATTTCTCCGAGTCAAATTTAATCGATGAGCGCAACTAGGAGAAATAAAAGAATGGGTAGAACCCAGGTATCAAATAAAGTATAGACTTCATTAGAGTTTATGATAAGCTTACCCGTGATGACCTCATTTGGGTTCCTTGCTCTCCGGGAGGTCACAACAAACGCCTCCCTTCAGACCACTAGGTTTTGACTTTTCGGGACTACTTTGGTGCCTTCATCCTAGTTGAATTTGTCTTGATGGCGACAAAATCGAGCTAAGTGACATTCTCTTCCACAATTATAACATGCTTTGGGCCGCGCATGGTAGCGCGTTTTGGTGATGTGTCCCTCTCCTCCGCATTTGAAGCATATGATAGGTGGTCTTTCTCCTTCCTTAACAACGGGTCTTTGGTCGACGTCTTTCCATCATTGTTGAATCTCCGTTTCTTGAAATGTCCATTCTTATTGTTTTTGTACGATTACCACCAAGTGGTTACCATATCCGGCTTGTTGATTCCCTCCACGCTTGTTGTCACCGCTCGATGACTACTACCTTGGTATTATAATTTTACCTACCGCTCTCTTTTAGTTGCGTTGACTCGTTATCGCGCTCCACTAATCGAGCCCTATTTACAACATCCGAATACAAACACGGTTTATGAAATAAGATGTTGACGTATCTCCCGACTTCAAACCTCTTAAAAACATTCGCGCCATTCTTTCTTCATTATCCACCAAGTGGGACGCAAATCGTGATAACTCCGCGAAATTTTACCTCGTATTGCGATACGGCCATATTGTTTTGTTCCAACTTGATAAACTCCACCTCCTTCATATGGCGAATACTTTCAGAAAGTATTTGTCGTTGAACAACTCTGGAACTTCTCCCAAGATATCTTGATCAAGACAAGAGAAGTTGAGTACATTTTTACCGATTCCCACCAAGAATCGCCTCTCGCGCAATGCAACATAAAGGTAAGAAGGGAACCTTTTGCTCCTCGGAGCATCCCAAGACATCAAATATCTTGGTAATCTGCTTTATCCATGCTTCCGCCTGAAGTGGTTTTAGCTCTCCTTAAACTCCGGTGGTCCCAGCTCCTTGAATTGTTTAGCGGTGACCGCCGAGAGTTTTCCGTGTTTCCACCCACGTTTTGGGCGAGGAGTCGCTCTGCTTTCTTTGTTGCATAAATTGCATAAAGCCTCACGAACATTTGATCATTCATCATTTGGTCGGTGTTGTTGTTTGCATGAGGATTGTCACCTTCGATGCACATTATCCTAATTATTGATATGTGGCGAATCAACGATCGCTGCGTGCTCCATTGCTATTCTCAACATTCTCGGATGTCATTTTCGAGACATCGCCACAAAACAAAAGGTTAATTGACATGTAACAAATTATCCCTATATTTCGACCAACCAATAAAATAGCCACATAAACTTAGGTAGGTCATACTAGCGAAGGTATTCCCTGCCTCCCTCCTAGTACTATTCTCACATCTTAGCCAGGATCATATCCCTAAGCTCGATACCAACCGTGGCGCCCCAAAATTAGGTATACATCACCCATCTTGGGTAGTCGGATACATGGTACGTAATTTAAATACAACTTACTAATATAACTTTGTGTATAATATTGACATAAAGCGTGAGTTTGAATACAAATATTATCTACTAGATATTATACAAACTCAAAAGGAGTCCTCATTACAATTATTATCACATCGTTTCACGAATAGTGAGGACTACTAATGCTATCCTCCGGACCATTACTCCGCTCCCCGCTTCGTCAAATTTATGTTCTCATTTCTCAAGAGAATAAAGGTGAAAGAAAGGGTGAGCTCAACTAGCCCAAGAAGAAATATTATTACTAAGATAATGCGTAATAAATTATCATTAGCCTTCAATGATGTTAAACCGATAAAATATAATAAACATCAAGTTTAAGCTCAGCATTGGAACAAGCAATCCATAACAAGAGTCAAGTAGAAAATAAAATCTACTATCTTTTATGATTTAAAAGGTTTTTCATCATCGTTATAATTGAGACTCGACTTTAATAAATAATCCACATCATTGAATCACCCCCGCACTACATCGCCAAGGATATTCTTTAGTATCACGACCACAATTATTCATGCACTACGGGCCAAGAATAGTTGTGTATTCATTAATGGTCATGATCATGCCAACAATCGTCCATCAATGCACTACTACCAATCGAGGATTTTTACCACATCATTTGTAACATTACTACGGTCGTGATTACAATCAATAGTCTCTGGTCATAATCATACCAAGTCCATCTATGCACTATGTGCCATGAGATGACTTTAAAAAAATATAAACATGAGGATGATGACAATGATATAAGAATTCAATAAAACAAGTTCAAGAATTATTTTATCCGTGAATTATTAACGTCCAAATTGTCAACATGATATCGTTTTGTAGAGTAAAATTCAAGAATGATCGTAAGAATATTTCCATGAAAAGATATTGGATGAAACGCAAATATCAAGGATATTCTACTAATTTCATGGAGTATAGAAGTCAAAGTTTTAACCTAACCGGGTATAATAAAGAATGGAATAACAAAAGAAATCACCATGCATGCAGATTGTGACAGGCAAAGTTATTCAACGAATAATAATAACGGAACGAGTCGGGTGAAATTCACACCGCCACAAGATGTTCCAATGAATAATAATAAAGATGGAACCAGATCCGTGTAAAACACACGATAGGATATTCCAATGAGAATGATAAAGAGCGGAACCAGTGGGTGTAAAAACACATGCATGTGATGTTCCAAGAGAATAATAAAGGCGGAATCAAGTCCGGTGTAAAACACATGCATGCAGGATGTTCCAAATGTAATAATAAAGACAGAATAATAGAAGAATGTCACCAAGTATAGGGTAGTCGCGTATACAAAGTTATTCCAATGAATAATAAGGAATGGAATAATCGAAGTTCTCTTCATGAATACAAAAGAATAATATCCTTTACGAGTACAACAAATAATATTCCCTACCTTAGAAGAAGGCGAATATCGCAAAGTGAAGTTGCAGAATACTTTTCTTCTTTCTCTCTATAGTTTCTCTCTCAGAGTTTCAATTGAATTCGTAAGAAAATAATGAAGGAATGAGCTTATTTATAGGAAAATAGAATGCATAGTAATTAATCCATGAGCGGTCCAGATTGATTTACTTTAATCGACGGTCCATATTTAAAGCAAAATCTTTTAAATAAAATATAATATATTCTATTTATATAAAAATATTTTACTATGCAAACACTATGCAACACTATGCAAAAACACTATGCAACACTATGCATAATAAAATATAATATATTTTATTTATAGAATAACTTTAATAAAGTATTACATTTTATATAAAAGATGTTTTCGCATTTTATTACGTTAATAATACTGAATAAAACAAAACGTCATTATCGCTATAATAATTCATATTATTAATCGACAATAATGGAATCAAACCGAGTGACTTCTCACATAAGCATGATAATCAATACCAGGTATGCTACTATGCAACCACACGACATCGCATTTCTTTTACTACCGAGTAGTTCAACAAAGATCAACGGTAAAACTTCCGCCGTTATTTTAATAAAATATTTTGTCGTTTTCTCAATCCAACAATAATTCTGTTGTGGGGTCCACCAATGATTGAGCCGTTGTACGAATATTCCCTGCTAAACCGAATATTCCTCGACCAATCGAATAATATAACCACTTGCATACTTTGCAAAATTTATAAATATTACCCACAACTATAACATTATATCAAATTTATTCAAAAATAATATTTATAGAAAAAAATTCATCTTTATTTATAAAAGTCTGGTCTTACAATTTGTGTATTCATTAATGGTCATGATCACGCCAACAAACTCGTCCATCAATGCACTACGGCCAATGAGGACTTTTACCACATTATTTGTAACATTACTACCATGATTAATCAATAATCCCTGGTCATAATCATACCAAGTCCATCTATGCACTACTGAGCCACGTAGATGACTTTCAAAAATATAAATATTAGGATGATGACAATGATATAAGAATTCAATAAAACAAGTTCAAGAATTAATTTGTCCAAGAACCAATAACGTCCAAATTGTCAACATGATACCGTTTTGTAGAGTAAAATTCAAGAATGCTCAGAAGAATATTTCCATGAAAAGATACTGGATGAAGAGCAATTATCAAGGATATTCCACTAATTTCATGGAGTATAGAAGTCAAAACTTTAACCAACTGAGTATAATAAAGAATGGAATAACAAAAGAAATCACCATGCATGCGGTGCAGACAGATGCAGAGTTACTCCAACAGAATACTAAATAACGGAACCGAGTCAAAGTAAATTCGCGACTAACAGGATGTTCCAATGTAATAATAAAGAATGGAATAATAACAGAAATCACCATGCATGCGGTACTTCTTGACATGTATGCATTATTCCAACAGAATACTAATAAGATGTAGATCAGTCCCGCCAGAAAACGCATGCATGAGGATATTCCAATGTAATAATAAGAAAGATGTAATTCAGTCGTAAAGAAACGCATGCATGAGGATATTCCAATGTAATAATAAAGGCGGAATCAGTCCCATGTAAAACTCATGCATGAGGATATTCCAAATGAATAGTAAAGACGAAATAATAGAAGAATGTCACCAAGTATAGGGTAGGCAGCGTATACAAGTTATTCCAATGTAATAATAAAGAATGTAGGGTGTAAATGAGTCGAATCTCAACGAACACCTTCATGTTTGATTCTATTTCGACTCGAAAAAATTGAGTTCGAATTCGACTCTGATTCGATAAGGGATTTATATTTTTGCGCCAGATTCGACTCGGATCATTACTCGGACCTACTCGACTCGTAAGTACTCGACTCGTTTACAAAGCGAGTTACTCATGAGCCTTCAAATCGAGTTTCGAATATGAACCATTTCACTTAAAATTGAACCACTACATACTAAATTGATTACTTAACTAATATTTATATATAAAAATTTTTCACTTTTATTTATATATTGAAATTATAAAGAATGTAATAAAAATTGACATTCAATTCATTGGTTTATTCATGTACAAGTTTACACAATTTCATACTACACTTTATAAATTATAAAGATTAATACAAATATCACATATTTAGCTTACTAGCATGGATCAGAACAATATTCGAATATGATCCATCGAGCAGGTATCGAGTATGGTTCGAGAAAAAATAAAATACTCGAACCCTAATACGAAAGCGTAACTTTGGTATGCTTTCGAATTTGACCGTGTATCATTAAATGTAAAAGCAGTATGGATCGATTCGACTTCGGATTAACTTCGAATTCAAGCTTTGGATCATATTTTCGAGTCGATCTCGAGTCGAGTACCGAACTACTTGGCTCGATTTACACCCCTAAAAGAATGGAATAACATAAGTTCTCTTCTATGAATACAAAAGAATAACCCCCTTACAAGTACAACAAATAATATTCCCTACCCAAGAAGAAGAGTCTTTGGATATATAAGTAGTGAAGTAGAAGAATACTTTCTTTCTTCTCTCTATAGTTTATCTCTCAGAGTTTCGGTGAATTAAGTAGAAAATAATGAAGGAATGAACTTCTATTTATAGAAAAATAGATCGATAAGAATTAACTCCATTTAACGGTCCAGATTGATTTACTTTAATCGATCATCCATATTTAAAGCAAAATCTTTAAAAAAAATATAATATATTCTATTTATAATCTAATAAAACGTAATAACTTTATAAAAGTGTAAAAATACTTATCATGATAATAAAATATAATATATTCTAATTATTGTCTAATAAAATGTATAGCTTTATAAAAGTATACTCTGCTTTATATAAAAAAGATTTTACTATGCAAAACACTATGCTATATACTACGAACACTTGCATAATATATTCTATTTATGTAATAACTTTATAAAAGTATTCGCTTTTATATAAAAGATTTTTGTATTATTACATTAATAATATCAACCGAAAGTGACTTATAACGTAAGTATCAATAATTAATACCGTGTGCTACTATGCAACCAAATGCCAGACATCAGACTTTTAACACCGTGTTTCAAATGCTAATCAGTAAAATATTTCAAAGCAAAATCTTTTAAATAAAAAAATATATATATATTCATTTTTTTAAAATTTATAATCTAACATTATATCAAACATAATATTCAAAATAATAATAACATTTATTAAAAGAATATTTACTATCACAAACAACTCAAAGATTCGATTTTAGGTATAACCTCGAGCGTAGAATATGTTCCTTTTATCCAAGATTTGCAGAAAACGTCAAATCTTTCGCTATCGTTCCGGTTCTAACTCAATAATGTGGTTCGTCTTCCACATATTTACGTAAAAATATAATATATTCTAATTATCAAGGATTAAAATGTTAATAGCTTTCCTCTCTTTCCAAATCTCAGAAGTATAGCATCTTTATAAAAGATACTCTTTTCACGACGCTTGTTTATATAAAAAGATTTTACATACAATGCTTCAATGGAACACTAATCGCTTGTCAGAGGGAAAAGTACTCCACCAATGGTAAGAACTTGTCCCAACAAGCAAGGAACACTATAGATCTTCAAGAGTTAATATATCGAGGATGATATTTCATAATCCGCGCCCATAGCTTTTTGCAATAACAAAATTATATAAAAGTAAACTATGGATACCGCATCCATGCAATCTTACAACCTTATATAAAAAGAGTGTATTTTCGACGAAGAAGAAATGAGCGATTATTACATTAACTTTGGGAAATATCGGTAATGTGCTCCCACTTCCATTCCGGAATTTCAAGTGGTCAGAATGGACCTTTAGTACTTGATGTTCGCCGACTCGTTGACACGCTAGACACCTTGAGATAAACAGTTGTTATTTCTCTCTTCATATAATACATTTTGGTACTCCGGATGGATGATTGCAAACGGTGTGTTATGTCGTTAGGAACACAAAGTCCTGAGTCGATGTTCAAGTATTCCTTCTTCAATATAATACGTCAGCCTACCACGCTCGCTTTCCGTGGATGGTATGGATGGTATGATCATAATTTTTCACGCTCAGCCAACGTCGTTGTCGATGTTGAGTTCCTTTTGAGTGAAGAAATATTTGAGGCTTTTTATGATCCGTAAAGATCTCCACTTTCTCCCCATACAAGTAATGCCTCCAAATCTTTAGTCTGAAGATAATAAATAACTAACTCTGATCATGAGTAGGATAATTCCTCCATATTCTTTGAAGTCGTCGGAGGCATAGGCTATGACTTTCCCATATCGATGAGAACACATCCCAACCCTTTGGCCAAGCATCACCGTAGGGTGACAAATCCCTCCGAACCGTATGGTATCATGTCGTAACAAAGTCAAATGAGTCCCCTCGAGTTCTTGAAAACTCTTCTCACATTCTCGCTCAAATCAACTTTCAGATCTTCTCGAGTCACCGAGAGTTAGTGGAGTAGCGATTCGAGAAAACTCTTCTACGAGTCTCACGATAATAACCAAAGGTTTAGAAAGCTACGATTTCGCCATCGATGAAGGTTGCTCCCACTTTCAATAGTTTCAATTCATTCTTTGGGTCCGTGAGATATTCCATGACTTGATACCATCGTGCCCAAGGAATGCTACTTCCCGCCAGAACTCGCATTTCTTCAACTTGGCGAAAGTTTATATTCACGTAAGCTTTGAGTAGTCATTTCAAGTGTTGTCACGATCTTCACGGTTTTGGAATATATGAGGATGTCATCAATAAAGGCGTACCACAAAGTGATCCAAATATTCTGAATAGATTAGGAATTCATAATCTTTGAATGTCATCGGCTCTAATCTTCAATTAGTGATATCCTGAACGAAGCAATCTTTGAAAAGAATTCGCTCCTTGCAATCGTCAAACAGTCATCAATACGCAATGGGTACTTTATTTTGATGGTGACATGATTCAACTTCCGATAATCAATTACTCCCATAACACCATGGGGGTTGGAAATAGGTTTTGTACCGGGTTCAAGGACGTATACAAAATTCAATTTCACGCCTGAGGGGTAGGCGAGGAAGTTCTTCAGGAATATGTCAGAAATTCATTAACAATAGAAATATCATTCAAAAATCAAGTATTTTGTTTAGATCCGTGTGATGACATGATTGATTTTAATGGTTTGGTGGCTTCAAATTCATAATAATGATTGGTTAGAATATGAAAGCTAACAATCTACGTAAAACAATCAATTTTTCTATGATGAGTAGTTAACCAATTTCGAAAGTAGGTAAAGTGAGGGTATCGATTTGAATCAAACAAGACTTATAAACAAGTATGTAATGAAGGTTTCTCCGACTGGAAGTTTCTACATGATAAGTCAAAGTCTAATTCTCCGAGTCAAATTTAATCGCCGAAAGCAAGTAGGAAAAATAAAAGAATGTGTAGAACCCAGAATAAATAAGGTATAAATTATTTAGGTTTATGAGCTATTCTTAACGTAATCCGCTTTACGAACAATCCATCATTCATCATTTGTCCAGATCATTGTTGTCAATTGTATCTTCCGACGCACATTATCCCGATTATCGATATGGGAGACTCAACGGCCTTCGTGCTCCATTGCTATTCTTAACATTCACGGATGCTATTTTCAAACATCGCCACAAAATAAGTGGTTAATCGACATGCAAATATTATCACTATAACCACCCAACCAATCAAATACCAAATAAACTTAGTAGAGGTCATACTAGCGAAGGAATTCCCCTGCCTCCCTTCCTTCTAGTTCTAGTCTTCATCTTATGTGACGCTCAAAATTAGGTTCAACCGTCGTGGGTAATAATACGCCAAAACATAAATCGGAGTTTGAATACAAATATTGTCTACTAGAGATTATACAAACTCAAAAGGAGTCCTTATTACATTATTATTACACTATTTCATGCACAGTTGAGGACTACTAATGCTATTATCTCGTCCGGCTACCCGCTCCCCGATTAGTCTTCCTACTACGCTCATTTCCTCAAGAGAGAATAATAAAAGTAAAAGGGTGAGCTCAATTAGCCCAAGAGAGGAAATATTATGACTAAGATAATGCGTATTATATTATCGTTAGCTTTTCAAAGCAGTTAAACCGATACAATATAACAACCATCATGTTTAATCAGAAGTTTTAACAAGCAATCCATTAAAAGAGTCAAGTAGAGAATAAAATCTACTATCTTTTATGATTTAAAAGGTTTTTATCACACTTTTATCGGGCCGACTCATTTTAATAAATAATCCATATCATCGAATCACCCCTCGCACTACTACGCCAAGGATATTCGCGAGAAATGAAGGAAGAATGATATTTATAGAAAAATATAGTTCGATAATCGCACGCTTTTCATTTTTAATTTAGTCCTCGCATTTATTATCAATCTTGCACCAACTCCTAATAGTAAATAATGTGAATCAATAATCATGTTAATAGTATAATCATGTGAAAAAGCCCCGAAAGTGACTTCTCACGTCAAGCATCAATAATCAATACCGCCGCTACTATGCAACCACGCCAGACATCGCATTTTTTACTACCGAGTAGTTCAACAGCTTTTAACTAGTAATACTTCCGCCAAGTTATTTTCATAAAGTATTTTGTCGTTTTTCAATCCGACTGAATAATAATTCCGCTAGGGTCCACCAATGATTGTGGTCGTTGCATATTAATATTCCCCGTTAAAACGAATATTCCCCACCAATCGAATATTATATAACAACTCATGCATTTTGCAAAATTTATAAATATTACCCACAACTATAACATTAAATCAAATCCACACCATAATATTCAAAAATATATTTTGAGAAAATTTAATCTTTATTCAAAAAAAAATCGGGGTCTCACAATCTCCCCTCCTTATGAAATTTAGCCCTCGAAATTACGACGCATTCGATTTATTAATATAACCCTGACATCAATTATCATCGGGAAAAAATGTCGGTGAAATTTTGAAGTTTGATGCCTGACCAAAATTTTGTGAGGATACCGACACTTACTTCAAATTCTAACCCTCGAGGTATAACCTTCGAGTGTCGAATATAATCCTTCTTATCCAATATTTTAACACGATCTCCTCACACGCTAAATCATCCGCTATCTCGCTCTGGTTCTAAATTAATAATGTGGTTGGGTCATCCCCATATTTACATAACGTCGATACGTTAAAAACGCTATGAACACGCCGACATACTTGGCAGAAAACGAGTCTATAAGCCACGCGGTTCTACTTTATCGAGGATTTCAAATGGGCCAATTAAATCGAGGGTTGATTTCTTTCGTCGATTCTTGCTTCTAGAATAACGCCTTGAACCTTCTTAATTCTTCACATTCATCACCCGTGTGTAGCTTGAGCGGCTTTTAACTTTATCGATTAAAGTCGATTAATTTTACTCAGATATTCGTTATCTTCACGTGGGTTCCTAGAGTCTTTAACTCTATCTTCATCATTTATAAGTCGCACGAAATGGGTCTTTATGTTAACAACATCGCATCGTAAATGCATATGATCTTTCATCGACAGCGCCGCCTACCACTAATTCGCTTTCCCACGATGGTATTGAATGGTTCGATCGTAATCTTATCAACAATTCTTCACATTGAGCCAACGTTCCTGTAGTCTTTAACTCTATCTTCATCATTTATAAGTCGTATTTAAATGGGTCTTTTTTAACAACATCGCATCTAGAACGGTAAATGCATATGCGCTTTCCCACGATGGTATTGAATGGTTCGATCGTAATCTTCAACAAACTTGAGCCAACGCTTTTGGCGATGGTATCGAATGGTCTGTATCAATCTTCAATGATGTTACGCTCATTTTAGTTGAAGAAATATTTGAGGGTTTTTGAAATGGGTTTCAGATGGGGTCAATACAAAATTGATTTAACGCCTAGGGTAGGCTAAGAAGTCTTCAAGAATACGTAAGGAAATTTATTAACAATAGAAATATCATTCAAAATCGTGACTCTCATCCAAGACTTGGGTAACACGTCACATTGATACCTATCAACTTATCATCGCCATTCACAACGTCGCGCCATGTAAAAAGTCGGCGGTGCATTCCCACAAGGAAGTCAACAACGAAAGGACATGGGCACTTTACTTATGGCTTGATATGACCATGATTGACTTTAGTGATTTGGTTGCTTGAATTCACATAACAAAGTTGGTTAGAATATGAAAGCTAACAACCCCGATTTAAAAGCATGATGAGTAGTTAACCAATCGATTCCTAAAATCACATCAAAGGCAAGTATTTTCAAAGAGATACGATCGATATGTAACGTGAAAGTGTTGATTTGAACAAGATTTATAAATAAAGGAGGTAATGAAGGTTTCTCCCAATCGAAGTTTCAACAGATAAATCAAAATCTAACTTCTCCTGAGTTAAATTCAAACATTGAACACAACTAGGTGAAATAAAAGAGTGAGTAGAACCCAGATTCAACACAGATAGACTTCACAAGAGTTTATGACTAACTTACCCGTGATAATTTTATTTAGGTTCATTGTCACGAAAAAAAAATGTTCTCTCTTAAACTACCGACTTTGACTTTTTCTCGACTACTTTGGTGCCTCCATCCTAGTGAACTTGTCTTTGGTGAACGACAAAATAAAATCGCTAAGTGACCTTCTCTTCCACAATTATAACATGCTTTGATGACATCGCGCTAGATTTGGATGATGTGTCCTCCCTCCGCATTTGAAGCATATGATAGTGGTCGTTCTCCTTCCTTAACAACGGTGGTGTTGGCTTCGACGCCTTCCATCATCATTGAATCTCCTCTTCTTGAAATGTCCATTCTTATTATTTTGACCATGATTACCACCAAGTGGTTACCATTTCGCATGTTGATTCCTCTATGCTTATTATCACCGCTTTGATGATCAAGTATCACCCCAGTATTATCATTTTTTGCTACCGCTTCTTTTCGTCATATTGACTCGTTATCGCGCCTCCACTAATCGAGCCCTATTTACAACATCCGAATACAAACACGCTTTATGAGAAATAAGATATTGGCGTATCTCCCGCTTCAAACCTCTTAAAAACATTCGCGTATTCGCTCCTCATTATCGACCAAATGGGATGCAAACCGGATAACTCCGCAAATTTAGCCTCGTATTGCGACACTGGCCATATTGTTTTGTTCCAACTTGATAAACTCCACCTCCTTCATGTGACAAATACTTTTTGAAAGTACTTGTCGTTGAATGACTCTTGAAACTTCTCCCAAGACATCTTGAAGGCCAGTGGGTACGCTTTTACTGATTCTCCACCAAAGTGATCCGCTTCTTCACGCAACATAAAGGTGGCAAAGGAACCTTTTTGCTTCTTCTGAGCATCCCAAGACATCAAATATCTTGGTGATCCGCTTTAACCACGTCTCGCCTTTAAGTGGTTCTCGCTTTCCAAAAATTCGTGGTCCCAGCTCCTTGAATTGCTAATGGTGACCAACCGTGGGTTGCCATTGTTTCTCCTCAGATTATGAAAAGGAGCCGTCTTCACTTTCATTGTTGCATGAATTCTAAAAAGCTCTTAAACGTATCGTCGTTCGTCAATTAATCAGTGTTGTTGTTTACAGGAGGATTATCGCCATCTTGTTGCACATTGTCCTAATTATTGATCTGTGGAGACTCAACGGTCTCCTGTGATCCATTGCTATTCTCAACATTCTCGGATGCCATTTTCAAAAACTGCCACAAAACAAGGGTTAATTGACATGCAACATATTATCACTATACTCTGACCGACCAATCAAATACCAAATAAACATAGCTAGGTCATACTAGCGAAGGAATTCCCCATCTCTCCCCTCCTAGTTCTAGTCTCACATCTTAGACAGGGATCATATCCCTAAGCTTTGATACCAACTGTGACGCCCCCAAAATTAGGTATACGTCACCCATCTTGGGTCGCCACTTACATGGTACATAAATTCAAATACAACTAAATAATACAACTGTCGTGTACAATACGTCAAAACATAAACTGTGAGTTTGAATACAAATATTGTCTACTAGAGATTATACAAACTCAAAAGGAGTCCTTATTACAATTATTATTACACTATTTCACAGAATAGTGAGGACTACTAATGTTATCATCTCGTCCGCCACTCCGCTCCCCGACTAGTCCCCTCGCCACGCTCTCATTTTCTCAAGAGAACAATAAAAGTAAAAGGGTGAGCTCAACTAGCCCAAGAGGGAAATATTATGACTAAGATAATGCGTAATATATTATCGTTAGCCTTCAACAAATGTTTAAACCGATACAATATAACAACCATCATGTTTAATCGCATCGGAACAAGCAATCCATTAAAAAAAGAGTCAAGAGAGAATAAAATCTACTATCTTTTATGATTTAAAAGGTTTTTATCACTTTTATCATTGGGACTCAAATTTTAATAAATAATCCACATCATCGAATCACCCCCCGCACTACTACCAAGGATATTCTTTAGTATATCACGACCACAATTATCCATGCATCACGGGCCAAGAATATTTGTGTATTCAATAATGGTCATGATCATGCCAACAATCGTCCATCAATGCACCACGGGCCAATGAGGACTTTTACTACATCATTTGTAATATTACTACCATGATTATACCGAATAATCCTCGTCATAATCATACCAAGTCCATCTATGCATTATAGGCCATGTATGACTTTCAACAAAATATAAACATGAGGATTATGACAATGATATAAGAATTCAATAAAACAAGTTCAAGAATTAATTTATCCAGAACTAATAACGCCCAAATTGTCAACATGATATCGCTTTGTAGAGAGTAAAAATTCAAGAATGCTCAAGAATATTTTCATGAAAAGATATTAGATGAAGTTTAAATATCAAGGATATTCCACTAATTTCATGGAGTATAGATGTCAAAACTTTAACCAACCGAGTATAATAAGGAATGGAATAACAAAAGAAATCACCGTGCACGCGATAGACCGCACGACAAAAAGTTATTCCAATGTAATAATAAATAATCTAAATCAGTCCGACGTAAAACGCATGCATGTGATATTCCAATGTAATAATAAAGACGGAATCGTGTCCGCGTAGAACGCATGCATGTGATATTCCAATGTAATAATAAAGACGGAATCAGTCCCAAGGCAGAAAACGCATGCATGTGATATTCCAATGTAATAATGAAGACGGAACTGTGTCCCATGTGGAACGCATGCATGTGATGTTCCAAACGAATAATAAAGATTTTAACTGTGTCCCACAGAACGCACAAAAGCGTGATGTTCCAACAAAATGATAAAGAATGGAACAATGTAAGAATTTCACCAAGTATATAGGTAGCCAGTGTATACAAAAGTTATTCCAAATGTAATAATAAAGAATGGAATAATGTAAGTTCTCTTCATAGATAAGAAAGAAATAATACTCCCTACCTTGGAAAAACCGGATATCGGAATAGTGAGTAGTAGATTTCTTCTTCTTTCTCTCTATAATAATCGCTTCTAAAACTTTTGTGAATTGGTGAGAAATGAAGGAAGAATAAGCTTCTATTTATAGGAAAATATAGTTTCGATAATCGCACGTTTTTGGGGCTCAAAATTACAAAGACAATACCTCCAACTTTTCTTTCATTTTAATTTAGTCCCGCACGTATTATCAATCTTGCACCAACTCCCCTAATAGTAAATAATGTGAACCAATAGTTCAATCATGTGAATCAATAGTATAATCATGTGAAAAAATACGAATTACAGTATAATACCTTCATCTATACCTCCATTTTTAATTTAGTCATGCAAGTATTATCAATCTTGCACCAACTCCCCTAATAGTAAATAATGTGATTCAATAGTACACATATGTGAACAAATAGTTATATAAGCATGTGAATTAGTAGCAATTAATTGCTCATTTATCCGATAAATTACCCGATTTATTAATATAACCCCTAGACATCAATTATCATCGGAAAAAATGTCGATTTTCACTAACACAAACAATTCCAACATAATGAAACTATTTTATCAAAAATATAAATTTTGAAATTTCGAAGTTTGATTTTTTCCGAAAAAGTCAACTGTTGACTTTTTGACCAAATAGTGAATCCTAGAAAATTTTGTGTTTATAGACTATTTTTAGTAATTTCACGTTCGCACTCAAATATCACGTCCGCGGCCTCAAAATTCAACTCAACAACATTCATTATTAATATTATAACTCACAATATTTATCAACCGTGTCGCTCCTGTGAAAGAGGGGCTTTTCAATAAAGATTTTCTCTATTATGCGCCGCAATTAGGTGACTAAACCTCTCCTCGATGTAACTTCTAGACATCAGTAAATATTGCAATTTATAATATGAATAACTTTGTCGCCTCTCAAGTATTGATTTAATAAAAACATTTTATGCAGATGATATCGTGACAATAATTGAATCAATAATATGATAGATATGATGCAAAGAATTATCAGTAGCAATAATTGAGTATAACCGAGTGACTTTCACGTAAGCATCAATAATCAATACCGTGCTACTACGCAACCACGCCAGACATCGTATTTTTTACTACCGAAAGTAGTTCAACAGCTTTTAACGGTAACACTTCCACCGTCATTTTCATAAAGTATTTTTGTCGCTTTCAATCCGACTAATAATTCCATTAATGGGGTCCACCAATGATTGTGCCGTTGCATTTAATATTCCCCGTTAAAATGAATATTCCCCACCAATCTAATATTATATAACAACTCATGCGTATTTTGCAAAATTTGTAAATATTACCCACAACTATAACATTAAATCAAATCCACACCATAATATTCAAAAATATATATTTCGAGAAAATTTAATCTTTATTCAAAAAATCATGGTCTCACATCTTAGTGGGGATCATATCCTAAGCTTTGATACCAATCGTGACGCCTCAAAATTAGGTATACGTCACCCATCTTGAGTCGCCAGATACATAGTATGTAATTCAAATACAACTTAATAATACAACTCGTAGGTACAATACGACAAAAACATAAATTGTGAGTCCGTGAAATAAGTGTGATAATAATTGTAATGAGGACTCCTTTTGAGTTTGAGTTTGTGAAATAATGAGAGATTAATGCACAATAAAGGACTAGGACAATCATAGTTTACGATTTAAATCATGATTATATTAATAAATTTTTATAATGTATGATTAAACCACAAAAGATAGTAGATTTTTATGGTTCATAAAAGATATAGAGAATTTATTCTCTTTTTTTTAATGGATCGCTTGTTCCACCGCAGCTAAAACTTGATGTTTGTTATATCAGATCGCTTTTAACATCGCTTAAGGCTAATGATAATTTATTCTCGCATTATCTTAGTCATAATATTTTTCATCGAGCTAGTCGAGAGCTCACCCTTTCTTTCACCGTTTCTTCTGTGAAATGAGAATATAATCGAACTAGCCTGGGAACTGAGTAATGGTCCTGTATGGTGCATTAGTAGTCCTCACTATTCGTGAAATAGTGTGATAATAATTATAATGAAGACTCCTTTTGAGTTTGTATACTCTAAGTAGACAATATTTGTATTCAAACTCATAGTTTATGTTTTTTGTCGTATTGCAGACGACGTTGTATTATTAAGTTGTATTTGAATTTGCATCACGTATCTGGCGACTCAAGATGGGTGACGATACCTAATTTTGGGGGCATCACAGCTTGGTATCAAAGCTTAGGATATGATCCCCGCCAAGATGTGAGACTAGAACTCAGAGGGGGAGGAGATGGGAATTCCTTCGCTAAGTATAACCTACTTAAATTTATTTTGTATTTAAATTGGTTGGTCGAGTTTAGAGATAATATGTTACATGTCAACTAACCCTTGTTTTGTGGCAGTATCTGAAAATGACATCCGAGAATGTTGAGAATAGCAATGGAGCACAAGAGATCGTCGAGTCTCCACATATCAATAATCAGGATAATGTGCATCAGGAAGGTGACAATCCTCATGCAAGCAACAACACGGACCAAATGATGAATGATGGATTGTTTAG
Source organism: Panax quinquefolius (assembly GCA_020205615.1). Classification (NCBI taxonomy): domain Eukaryota; kingdom Viridiplantae; phylum Streptophyta; class Magnoliopsida; order Apiales; family Araliaceae; genus Panax; species Panax quinquefolius. Next base: position 84,091,377 of record CM035174.1, on the reverse strand, counting down.
AGGCTTTATGCAATTCATGCAACATCAGGCGAGAGCGGCTCCTGTCCGAAATGTAGGTGGAAACTCTCGGACGGTCACCGCTAAACAGTTCAAGGAACTGGGACCACCGGAGTTTATTAGAGAGCCAAAATCACTTAAGGCGGAAGCATGGATAAAGTAGATCACCAAGATATTTGATGTCTTGGGATGCTCCGAGGAGCAAAAGTTTCCCTTCGCCACCTTCATGTTGTGTGAAGAGGTAGATTATCGGGTGCGAATCAGAAAACGTATCACCGACGATTTCAAGATGTCTTGGAAGAAGTTCCAAGAGCTATTCAACGACAAGTACTTTCCGAGAGTATTCGCTCACATGAAAGAAGTGGAGTTTATCAAATTGGAACAAAACAATATGACCGTGGTCGCAATACGAGGCTAAATTTGTGGAGTTATCCCGGTTTGCATCCCATTTGGTCGATAATGAGGAGCGAATGACGCTAATGTTTTTAAGAGGTTTGAAACCGAGATACGCCAATATCTTATTTCTCATAAACCGTGTTTGTACTCGGATGTTGTAAATAGGGCTCGATTATTGGAGCGCCAGAATGAGTCAACGCAACCAAGAAAGCAATCTACAGCAGATGAAAATACCAAAGTGGTATTAGTCATCAAAACGGTGACAACAAACGTGGAGGAATCAACATGCCGTAAATGGTAACCACTTTGTGGTAATCATGGTCAAGACAAGAAAATGGACATCTCAAGAAAAGGAGATTCAACAATGATGGAAGGACGCCAAGACCAAAGACCCGTTGTTAAGGAAGGAGAACGACCACCTCATCATATGCTTCAAATGCGGAGGGAGGACACATCACCAAACCGCGCATGATGTCATTCAAAGCATGTTATAATTGTGGAAGAGAAGGTCACTTTAGCCCGATTTTTGTCGCTCACCAAAGACAAGTTCACCAGGATGGAGGCACCAAAGGCCGTCCCGTAAAAGTCAAAGCCTAGAAGGCAAGAGGAGAGCGTTTGTTGTGACCTCCCAGAAAGCAAGGAACCCGAATGAGGTCATCAATGTAAGCTTATCATAAACTCTAAATAAGTCTATACCTTATTTAATATCTGGTTCTACCCATTCTTTTATTTCTCCTACTTGCGCCAACGATTAAATTTGACTCCGGAGAAATTAGACTTTGACTTATCTGTAGAAATTCCGTTGGGAGAAACCTTCATTACATCCACTGTTTATAAGTCTTGTTTAGTTCAAATCGGTACCCTCACATTAACTGTCGATCTTATTTTATTAAAAATACTTGCATTTGATGTAATTCTAGGGATTGATTGGTTAACTACTCATCATGCAAAAATTGATTGTTTTCGTAAGATTGTTAGCTTTTATATTCCTAACCAATCTGTTATGAGAATTCAAGCCACCAAACCATTAAAATCAATCACTGCCATCTCAAGCCATAAAGCTATTCGTTTATTGAAAAACGGATGTCAAGCTTTCTTAGCTCATGTTACGGATCTAAACAAAAATACGTCAGTTTTGAATGATATTTCTATTGTTAATGAATTTCCGACGTATTCCCCTCAAGAACTTCCCCGCCTACCCCCAGAGCGTGAAATTGAATTTCAGTATCGTCCTCGAACCCCAGACAAAACCTATTTCCAAAGCCCCATATCGAATGGCTCTATGAACTTCAGAGTTAAAGACCCAACTACAGAATTGTTAGACATCGGTTTTATTCGCCCTAGTACTTCTCCTTGGGGTGCTCCTGCTCTATTCGTGAAAAAGAAAGATGGGAGTATGCGATTTTGTATTGATTATCGAAAGTTGAATCATGTCACCATCAAAATAAGTACCCATCGCCACGTATTGATGACCTGTTTGACCAAATTGTAAGGAGCCAAATTCTTTTCAAAGATCGATCTTCGCTCCAGGATATCACTAATTGAAGATTGAACCGATGACATTCCAAAGATGGCATTCAGAACTCCGAAGACGGCATTATGAATTCCTACCATGTCCTTTCGATCGACTAATGCTCCCGCCGCCTTCATGGATATGATGAACCTAGTATTCAAGGAATATTTGGATCACTTTGTGGTCGCCTTTATTGATGACATCCTCATATATTCCAAAACTCGTGAAGATCATGAACAAAACTTGAGGTCGACACTCAAAAGCTTCGTGAATATAAACTTTATGCCAAGTTAAAGAAATGCGAAGTTCGGCTCGAGGAAGTAGCATTCCTGGGCACGTAGTATCAAGTCATGGAATATCCGCTGACCCAAAGAAAGATCAAGCTATTCAAAGATGGGAGCAACCTAAATCAAATGACCAAATACGAGCTTTCTCGGCTTAGTTGGTTATTATCGGAGATTCGTAGAAGGGTTTTCTCGAATCGCTACTCCACTAACTCATTGACCAAAAGATACAAAGTTAGGTTCGAGCGAGGAACGTGAGAAGAGTTTTCAAGAACTCAAGAGGAGACTCATTTCAAAGACTTGTTCTCGACAATACCATCTAGTTTGGAGGATTTGTCATCTACAAAGTGATGCTTCGAGCAAAGGGTTAGGATGTGTTCTCATGCAACACGTGAAAGTCATAGCTTATGCCTCACTTATTAACTCAAAGAATATGAGAGGAATTATCCTACTCATGATCTAGAGTTAGCGGTACTGTTGTCTTCACACTAAAGATTTGGAGGCATTACTTGTATGGGGAGAAAGTGGAGATCTTTACGGATCATAAAAGCCTCAAATATTTCTTCACTCAAAAGGAACTCAACACGCGACAACGACGTTGGCTTGAACTGCTGAAAGATTATGATCATACCATCCAATACCATCCAGAAAAGCGAACGTGGTAAAGCCGACGATTGAGAAAGTAAGATTATACGCAAGTGCGAATGCGATATTGTCAACACAAATGCCCATTTTGTGTGACTTGCAAAGGATGGAAATAGAGTTAAAGACTCCAGGACCCATGTGATGATGGCGTAATATACTGAGTAGAACCGACTTTAATTGATAAAGTTAAAGCTACTCAAGCCATGAGACACGGAGCCGACGCGTATGAGGAAGAAAGTGCAAGAAGGTGCTACGCCGGAAGCAAGAATCGATGAAGAAGGAACACTTGAGTCAACTCCAGACTTTGTGTTCCTAATGACCCTGATTTAAAGTATAAAATCATGATGGAGGCGCATAACACATCGTTCACAATCCATCTGGCTCGGAGGGATTTGTCATCTATAGTGATGCTTGAGCAAAGGGTTAGGATGTGTTCTCATGCAACATGGGAAAGTCATAGCCTTTATGCCTCACGATTAACTCAAAGAATATGAGAGGAATTATCCTACTCATGATCTAGAGTTGGTACATGTTGTCTTTTGCACTTAAAATTTGGAGGCATTACTTGTATGGGAAGAAAGTGGAGATCTTTACGGATCACAAAAGCCTCAAATATTTCTTCATTCAAAAGGAACTCAACATGCGACAACGACGTTGGCTTGAACTCATTGAAAGATTATGATCATACCATCCAATACCATCTCGAAAAGCGAACGTGGTAGCCGACGATTGAGTAGAAGATCATACGCAAGCACGAAAAGCGATATTGTCAACGTAAAGGCCCCATTTGTGTGACTTGCAAAGGATGGAGATAGAGTTAAAGACTCTGGGACGCATGTGATGATAAGCGAGTATACGAGTAGTAACCGACTTTAATCGATAAAGTTAAAGTCGCTCAAGCTATAGACTCGAGTCGATGCGTATGAGGAAGAAAGTGCAAGAAGGTGCTACGCCAAGCAAGAATCGATGAAGAAGGAATACTTGAGTCAACTCTGCACTTTGTGTTCCTAACGACCCTGATTTAAAGTATAATATCATGATGGAGGCGCACAACACACCATTTGCAATCCATCCTGGGAGTACCAAAATGTATCATGATATTCATCATACATTTTGGTGGAGCAATATGAAGAGAGAGATAATACTGTTTATCTCAAGGTGTCTAACGTGTCAACAAGTCAAGACAGAGCATCAAGTACCAAAAGGTCCATTGCAACCACTTGAAATTCCGAATGGAAGTGGGAGCACATTACCATGGATTTCAAGCACGGCCTTCCCAAAGTTTCTCAAGGCATAGATGCGATTTGGGTCATTATCGATAGATTGACCAAGTTCGCTCATTTCTTACCGACACGAGAAACTTATACACTTGAACGCCTCGCTTCAGTATATACATAAACGAGGTTGTAAGATTGCATGGTATGCCAAGATCCATAGTTTTCGATCGAGACCCAAGATTCACTTCAAGATTTTGGGTTAGTTTGCAAAAAGCTATGGGCACGGATTTACGATTTAGCTCTAAGATATCATCCTCGCGGACGGACGGGCAATGGAGATGACGATTCAAACTCTTCAAGATCTATTAAGACTCGTGTCCTCGACTTCAAGGAAGTTGGGACAAGTTCTTACCATTGGTGGAGTTTTCCTACAACAACAATTATCGCAAGTATCGCATGGCTCCATTCAAGCATCAGATGGAAGAAAGTGTCATTCTCCAAAGATATCTTTGGGACGAGGTGGGTGAACGCGTTGTTGGGACCGGATTTGGTACGTATGACTACGGAAAAGATAAAAACGATCCGATAACGTATAAAAACCTCACAAGATCGACAAAAGAGTTATGCTGATCTTCATCGATATTAAGGACGTGGAATTCGATATAGGAGATCATGTGTTGTTACGTGTTGCTCCATGGAAAGGAGTTACGAGATTTGGAAAGAGAGGAAAGCTCAATCCTCGATTCATCTACCCATTTTAATCCTCGATCGAGTAGAAACCTGTGCTATAGACTCGCTTCGCCACCGCCAAGTATGTCTCGTGTTCATAACGCTTTTCACATATCCATGTTACATAAATATGTGGAAGACCCGAACCACATTATTGAGTTAGAACCAGATGAAATAGCGGAAGATTTGACGTATGAAGAGGTTCCTGTTCAAATCTTGGATAAGAAGGAACATATACTACGATCCAAGGTTATACCTCAAGTCAAAGTTTTGTAGAGAAACCACGATGTTGAGGAAATGACTTGGGAGTTAGAATCTGAAATGAAATCAAGGTATCCTTACCTCTTCGACATACCAGTAATACGCACCTAATTTTGAGGGCTTAAATTTCATAAGAAGGGGAGGTTGTAAGACCCCAACTTTTATGAATAAAGATGAATTTTCTATAAATATCATTTTGAATATTATGGAATGAATTCGATATAATGTTATAGTTCAGGTAATATTTATAAATTTTGCAAAAGTACGCAAGTTGTTATATAATATTCGATTGGTCTGGGAATATTCGTTTTAACAGGAATATTCAGACAACTACACAATCATTGGTGGACCCTAATAACGGAATTATTCATTTGATCGAGAAAACGACAAAAATATTTTATAAAAATAACTAAAGTAAGTTTTACCATTAATCTGTTGAAATAATGATTGTTAAAAGTACAAGAATACGTATAGTTGCATGCAAAGAAGACACGATATTGATTATTGATGCTTACGTGAGAAGTCACACCATTTTGTTCAATTATTGTTATAGTAATTGCTACATAAGATCTCACGTTATTTGATTCAATTATTGTCAATATTTTATAATCAATAATTGAGATGACAAAGTTAATAATATTATTATTCGCAATATTAACGATGTCTGTAAGTTCACAAGGAGAGGTTTGGTCACCTAATCAAGCGCTACCAATGAGGAGAAATCCTTATTGGAAAGCCTCCTCTTCCCGGGAACGAATTGTCGATTAATATTATGAATTATAATAATTATGATGAGTTTTTTATTAAGATTATTAATGTAATAAAACAGAAAAACTTTTTATATAAAATGTAATACTTTTATAAAGTTATTCGCTTTATTAGACTAATAAGTAAAATCTTTTTATATAAAATGTAATACTTTTATAAAGTTATATGTTTTATTAGTATAATAATTAGAATATATTATATTTTATTATGCATAGTGTTTCAGATAAGGCTCAGATAGTGTTTCAGATAGTAAAATCTTTTTATATAAAATAGAATACTTTTATAAAGTTATTCGTTTTATTAGATTATAAATAGAATATATTATATTTTATTATAAACCAAACTGGACCGTCTGCTTAAAGTAAATCAAACTCGACCGCTCATGAATTAGTTACTATGCAATCCATTCTTCTATAAAATAAGCTCATTCCTTCATTATTATTTACGAATTCAATTGAAACTCTAGAGAGAAACTATGAGAGAGAGATCTTCTTCTATAATCTTGAGCGTATTTCTTTAGAGTTTAAAAAAGCTTTGAGCGAGTGCAAGTTTTCTTTGAGTATATCCTCGCCTCTACCAACCAAAAATACTCTTTCTTTTACGGTAAGGGATATTATTTATTGTACTCGTTAGGGTATTCCTTCTTTCTTATTGGTGAAATTCTTTTTGTTATTCCATTCTTTATTATTCTCATTGAATAACTCTTGTATACACGGATACCCTATACTTGGTAAAATTCTTTCGTTATTCCATTATTTATTAACTCGTTGGAACATCCCGTCTCGTGCGTTTACGCATGACCGGGTTCCGTTATTTATTATTCATTTGAATATCCCGTCTGCGCGGGTTTACGCACGACCGGTTCCGTTATTTATTATTATGTTGAACATCCTCGCTCGCGCGATTTACGCATGACCGGTTAGATTCTTTATTATTCATTGGAACATCCTCGTAATGCGTTACGCACGACCGTTCCGTTATTAATTATTCGTTGGAATAACTCCGTCTGCATGCGGTCTATCGCATGCCGGTGATTTCTTTTGTTATTCTACTCTTTATTATACTCGGTTGGTTAAAGTTTCAATTCTATACTCCATGAAATTAGTGGAATATCCTCGATATTTGCGCTTCATCCAAAGATTTTTCATGAAAATATTCTTCCGAGCATTCTTGAATTTTACTCTATAAAGCAAAGATCATGTCGATAATTTGGACGTTATTAGTTCCTAGATAAATTAATTCTTGAACTTGTTTTATTGAATTCTTATATCATTATCATCATCCTCATGTTTATATTATGTTGAAAGTCATCTCGTGGGTCTCAGAAGGTATATAGATGGACTTGGTATGATTATGACCGAGGATTATTCGCATTGTAATCATGACCGTAATGTTATAAATGATGTGGAAAAAGTCCTCATCGCCCGTAGTGCATTGATGGACGCTTGTTGGCATGATCATGACCATCGATGAATACACGAATATCCTCGGCTGGTGCATGGATAATTTGTGGTTGTAATACTAATGAATATCGTTGTCTAAGATCGCAGGATGATGTGGATTATTTATTGTCGAGTCTCATGATAGAAGTCATGAAAAACCTTTTAAATCATAGAAGATAATAGGTTTTATTCTCTACTGATTTCTTCTAATGGATCGCTTGCTTTCTCTACAGCTTAAACTTGATGTTTGTTATATTTTATCGGTTTAACACCGTCAAGGCTAATGATAATTTATTCTCGTATTATCTTAGTCATAATATTTCTTATCGGGCTAGTTGAGCTCACCTTTTGCTTTCATTGTTCTCTTCAGAAATGAGAACGTAGAAAAAAGACTAGTCGGGGAAGAACAGTGATGGTCCAGATAATAGCATTAGTAGTCCTCACTATTCTATGAAATAGTGTGATAATAAATGTAATGAAGACCCCATTGAGTTTGTATATTGTCTAGATGACAATATTTGTATTAAAACTCACAACATATGTTTAGTCGTATTTTATACCACATCGTCAGATAATTAAGTTGTATTTGAATTTTGTACCATGTATTTGGCGACTCGTGAATAGGTGATGTATACCGATTTTTGGGGCGTCACATCTGATTTGATCGATGTGTCCCTCCTGTCAGATTTTAAACATAACGACCAAAGTGGTCGTTCTCTTCTTTAACAACAGTCTTTGGTCGACGTCTTTCCATCATTATTAAATCTCCTCTTGAAATTTCCACTTCTATTATCTTGGCTATGATTACCATCAAGTGGTTACCATTTCTCGCATGTTGATTTCTCCACGTTTGTTGTCCTTTGTTTTGATGACTACTACCATCGGTATTATCGACTTGTTACCGCTCTCTTGGTTGGGTTAACTTCATTATCGCGCTCCAATAATCGAGCCCTATTTACAATATCGAATACAAACACAGTTTATGAGAGATAAGATATCGACGTATCTCGGGTTTCAAACCTCTTAGAAACATTCGCCATTCTCTCCTCATTATCAACCAAATGGGACGCAAAACCGGACAATTCGCAAACTTGGCTTCAGATCGCTATTACGACGATCATCGTTATTTTGCTCTAGCTTGATGAACTATATCTCTTTCATGTGATTTAATACTTTCGGAAAGTACTTGTCGTTGAACAATTCTTCGAACTTCTCCCAAGTCATCTTCGAAGGTCACGCAGTTGAGTATGCTTTTACCGATTCCCACCAGTAATATGCCTCTCCTCGCAACATAAAGGTGGCAAAAGGAACCTTTTGCTCCTCTGAGCATCCCAAGACATCAAATATCTTGGTGATCTGTTTTATCCACGCCTCGCCTTTAAGTGGTTTTGGCTCTCCAATAAACTCCGGTGGTCCCAGCTCCTTGAAATTTAGCTTAGTGGATCGTCCGAGAGTTGCCAGTGTTTCCACCTGCATTTTGGACAAGAGCCGCTCTTGCCTGATGTTGCATGAATTGAATTAAGCTTCTGAACATCCCATCGTTCGTCATTTAATCGGTATTGTTATTTATTTGAGGATTATGGTCTTCTTGTTGCACATTATCCAGGGTATTGATCATTGGTGACTCAACGGTCTCATGTGCTCCATTGCTTGTCTCCACATTCTCGGATGTCATTTTCAAATACTGCCACAAAACAAGGGTTAATTGACATGCAACATAATATCCTTATACTCTTACCGACCAATTAAATACCAAATAAACTTAGGTAGGTCATACTAGCGAAGGAATTCCCCGTCTCTCCCCTCCTAGTTCTAGTCTCACATCTTAGTCAAGGATCATATCCCTAAGCTTTGATACCAACTGTGACGCCCCCCAAATAGGTATACATCACCTATTCTTAGTCGCCAAATACATGGTACAAAATACAAATACAATCTTAAATATACAACATAAGCTATGAGTTTTAATACAAATATTGTCTTCTAGACAGTATTCAAACTCAAAATAAGTTCTCAATACATTTATTATCACACTATTTCATAGAATAGTGAGGACTACTAATGCTATCATCCGGACCGTCACACTTGCACTCTTGATTAGTCCTCGCTACGCTCTCATTTTCAAGAGAACAATGAAAGTAAAATGATGAGCTCAACTAGCCCAAGAAGAAATATTATGACTAAGATAATGCGAATAAATTATCGTTAGCCTTCAACAAAGATTAAACCGATACAATATAACAAACATCAAGTTTAATCGCAAGACCTAACAAGTAATCCATTGTAAGAGTCAAGTAGAGAATAAAATCTACTATCTTCTATGATTTAAAAGGTTTTTCAATACTTTTATCGCTGAGACTCAGCTTAATAAATAATCCACATCATCCCTACACTACGGCCAAGGATATTCATTAGTATCATAGCCACAAATAATCCATGCACTACGGGCCAAGGATATTCGTGTTTTCATCAATGGTCATGATCATGCCAACAACTGTCCATCAACGCACTACAAGCCAATGAGGACTTTTACCACATCATTTGTAATATTATAGTCATGATTATACCGAATGATCCCTGGTCATAATCATACCAAGTCCATCTATGCACTACAGACCACAGATGACTTTCAACAGAATATAAACATGAGGATGATGACAATGATATAGGAATTAAATAAAACAAGTTCAAGAATTAATTTATCCAGGAACCAATAACGTCCAAATTGTCAACATGATACTGCTTTGTGGTATAAACTTCAAGAATGCTCAGAAGAATATTTTCATGAAAAGATACTGGATGAAGCGCAAATATCAAGGATATTCCACTAATTTCATGGAGTATAGAAGTCAAAGTTTTAACCAACTGAGTATAATAAGGAATGGAATAACAAGAGAATTCACTAAGCATGCGATAGATCAAGATGCATGCATTATTCCAATGTAATAATAAATAATGGAATGAAGTCATGCCAGAACGCACAGACAAGATATTCCAATGAATAATAAATAATGGAACCAGTCATGCCAGAAACATGCATGTGATGTTCCAATAGAATGATAAATAATGGAACCAAAGTTATGCAGACAAAGACATGCATGTGATGTTCCAACAGAATGACAAAGAATGGAATAATGTAAGAATTTCACCATGTATGCAAAGATTGATAGATGTAATTATTCCAATGTAATAATAAAGAATGGAATAACATAAGTTCTCTTCATGAATACAAAAGAAATAATACCCCTTACTTTAGTAGGAGATTGAATACTGCAGTAGTGTAGTAACAAGAATCTCTTTTTCTTTCTCTCTTATTCTCTTTTATACTCTCTCTCTATAGCTTGAATGAATTCGTGAAAAATAATGAAGAACTAGCCTCTATTTATATAAGATTTCTAGCTTAGCCCTCAGAATGTGAAAAGGCAAGCTATTGACGAATCGTGATGTGAAAAGAAAAGTGGTTTGACGCCTGTAATGTGAAACACCAAGTGGTTTGACACCTGTAATGTGAAACAACAAGTGGTTTGACGCCTGGAATGTGAAATGACAATTGGTTCGGCACCGTGAATGTGAAACGACAATTGGTTCGGACAACATTTGCTGAATATGAAACGACATGTGGTTTGACATCTAGTAAAGGTAATTACTATTGGCGAAAGAGACTCTTAGATGATGATGTGACAACCCCAAAATAGGTCCATTCCATCCAACCCATTCTGAGTCGCCAAATACATGGTACAGAAAACAACTACAACTTTATTACAACAATTGTCGTGCAAAATACAACAACACATATGCTGTGAGTTTGGATACAAATATATATCAACTGTGACACTCATCCCAACCTTCGATAGCACGTCACAATGACACCTTACATAAAGGTATAGTCAAAAAATGTTTTAGAAATTAGAATCTTTGGGAAGTGCTCAAGAAACCTTCGTATACATGGGAGGCCATGAAGTCTAGGTTATGATAGATATCATATGGCCACGTAATTATCCTTGGTTGACCTAATAATAGACCCCAAAAGAAAAACGAGAAGATTACTATCATATTCTTCCCAATGGTGAGTCTTCTCTTGACATATCATTATCTCCATTTGTCTCTAAATGAGAATTATACTTCAAACAAACACCAAGATTATATAGTAGTGCTCGTAAATATACTCAAAGAAGTGGATGAGCAAGACAACGTCGTGTCTTATGATGACACGAGGTTGTATGTCATTAGACATCTTGTATGATAGTGGCAAAACACCCTTCCAACGTTGAGTTCGTCTCACCCTAGTTGATTCACCAAATATAACTACTAAATGATGACCACCGTTCTATTCCCCTGTTACCCCATTTGGACCAAAATTACACCCTTATTACCTGAAAGGAATTGTGAAATAGAAGGGTGAGCACAACTAGCCTAGTAAAGAATATCATGACTAAAGATAATTAATTTATCAACAGCCTTCATCAATAATAAATCAGAGATTTAGAACATATGGTAGATGATAAAATTTCAACCATAGTTGCAATGAACGAAAGCAATCCATTAGAAGAGTCAAATAGACTATGAAGTCTATTATCTTCTATGTTAAAAATCCACCAACAATGTTTTATCCCTCGTAATGATCAATCAACAATTTCGTCCACAATCATATGAATAACTCATAATCATAATTATAGTTCTAAATTCCTCTTCTCATCCGTGATTTAAGATAATTTTCATCACCTATCTTTACGTGAAACATCAAAGATCATGGTTACACCAAATCACATTTCTTGTTCATAATCATACTAATAACTTCATCTTTGCACTACGGCTAAAGATATTCATTTGTATCACCAGTTGGTCATGTTCATCTCAACACCTGTTCATCTTTGCACTACTGGCCAAAGATATTCAACAACATGTCATATTTGCACTACGGGCCAAAGATATTCATCAAAAATTCATCTTTGCACTACAGGCCAAAGATATTCCTCAACTGTTTATATTTGCACTACAGGCCAAATATATTCATCTACAGTTCATATTTACACTACAGGCCAAATATATTATTATCTCAAAGAAATATATAATCATTTCAGAATTTATATAAACAATAATTATAATCATGTTGATCATTTCACCTTTGCACTTAAGCTAAAGATATTCAATTATAAATTTAATGGTCACGATTATACCACCAACAATTCAACTTTTTGCACTCATTGGCCAAAGAGAACCCATAGTCATGATCATACCAAAATCTACCCATCTTTACACTCAAGTCAAAGAGAAATATCATCATTAGGGTTATAAAAATGTTATATATGATAATAAAATAATATGATCAACATACAGTTTTAATCTCAAGAGTAATATTCATAAATCAACTATAATTTGGTTATAAAAGAAACCAATTTTGTCATGAATAAGAACTCGTGAATAAGAACTCCATGAATAGTAACTTCGTGAATAAGAACTCATGAATAAGAACTCGTAAATAGTAACTCATGAATAGTAAACCCACACAAAAGGTATAAATTCTACAATAAAATCCATACCAATATTTCTAAGATAATGATATTGAAATAACATTTCTTAAACTTATAAACAATTTATTTTAATTGTTTACACTTTACTAAATAATGCATTTAATCATTCTAAAATGCCAAACTCGTAAGATTTCATCACCAATAACCAAAATCCTCATCAAAAAATCAGATATAACTCATGTATGATTCTCAAGCCATAAAATCATATTTTCCAATTTTCTTACTTCACATAACATATTTAATTCATTTACTCATAACTAGTCCATTTTCATAAAAATACCAAATCAGTTCCAAAAATATTTCTTTTATGGGATTTAGCGTAATATAGTCCCATATTGAACATATATTTATCTCGAAATTTTAAAATTCATTTACTATTTTTCATATGGCAAAACCGCATGAATATTTAGACATTTATCATAAATTGTAATTTTATCTAAAAATTCCGAAATTCACAGAGTACACTGATATTATATAGATATACTCCCAATAAAAATTTCATTAATTTTGGAGTTAACCACAATGAGTTATAAGCGGTTACTTTTAAAATAGTCTTTTCTCGTAAAATTCATAACTCTTAATCTATACATCTAAAAATCACCATTTTTGGACACAATCAATAAAACTCATCAAAATATTATTTCAAATTTTTTCAGAATTTTCTGAAGGTCGAAAGAAGTACGAACTGAAAAACATAATAACCCTTAAAATCCCTAACCTCAAAAGAGCAGTACTTCTGACTGAAATATCGGATGAAAAATCGAAGGAAAATTCTACTAAATAGCAACTCTCAAAGTATCTAAATACTCTCAAAAATATGCTTGATAATATAGAGAGAAAGAAAATTTGTTTCTGGTGTGATTTTCAATTCTAACTTAAGCTTCTATTTATAGGAAAATGCTAGAACGCCAAAGGAGACTAAAATAATATAATAATATTATTTCTTTTCTTCCTTCTATGCCACTTCACCAACCAAGCCACCAGCAGTCATTAAGGAAGAAAATTCAGCAGCCCACATGCTTATAACATAAGTGGGTCCCACCCATAATTTAATAAAAAATCGTTTTATTTTCCGAAACTTCAACAATTCATAGAAAATAGCTCGTTTATCAGAAAAATAAGAATTTTATGTCCATTCTGCCTGAAATCGAATTCTCTACAACTTTGTAGCTTTGAGTTTTTCCAAATTCCAAACATAAAATATCTGAAATCCATAAACGGATGATTTTTAATACCTCCACACCGATAAAATACTGATAAAACACCTCAGAATTAATTCTTTCATTTTTATCCACATAAAAATAAATATATCCATCATTTATATCCGCATCAAATAAATATTTCCTTATCATATAAATCAATAATTAATTATTTACAAATAATATTACGAATCACAACAATGACAACCAGCAGGTTCCTGTGAAGAGGGGCTTTTCGATAAGGATTTCTCTCCTCATCTGGCGCCGCAATTAGGTGACCAAACCTCTCCTCGATGTAACTTTCTAGACATTGCCAATAATGCTATCTAATAATATTATTCAAATAATATGAATTATTGATCCGATAATGGAGAATAATGTGCAAAGGACAATTATTGAAACAAAAATAATATAAAATATCAACGTACTCAATTATTGAACCAATAAAATAAAATATTGAATAAAGAATTACCGTAACAATTATTGAGTAGTGTCTTCTTACGTAAGAATCAATAATTCAAAAATATCATGCATCCACGCCAGACATCGTATTTTAACCACGGGTATTCCAACAAAGTGTTAATTGTGAATAACTACGCTGTTATTTATAAAACTCATTTTTGTCGTTTTTTTCATCCGACAGTTATTCGTTATTGGGCCCAATAAATGGTTTGGCCATCGCATTTAATATTCTCAAACGCGTAAAAGAATATTCCACGACCAAACGAATATTCCCCGATAATTGAATATTTTATAGCCACTTGCGTATTTTGAAAAAAAAATTCATATCTCACCCTTAACTTTAAACTTTTTATCAATTTAATCATTTACTGAATTGTAATTATAAGAAAAATTGAATACTTTAATTTCATAAAATTCGAGGTCTTACAGATGACATATGGGCCCCCATAGAATAACCAAGCTTACCACAAACGTCTCATAATAGACTTCTTATATACATCAAGAATTGAATAAATATTACCACAAATCATTTTATTTTTAATCAACACATATTTAATCTTTCAACAATTATTCATCATTAATATTATAACTTGTCATCTCAATTATTGATTTAATAATATAACATATTATACAGATGATATTGTGATAATAATTGAATCAATAATATAAGAGATATGATTCAGCAATTACTGTAGCGATAATTGAGTATAACTGAGTGACTTCTCACGTAAGCATCAATAATCAATACCGTGTGCTACTATGCAACCACGCGTAATATTGTACCTTTATTACCGGGTATTTCAACAGTTAACGGTAAAACTTCCGCCGTTATTTTTATAAAAAAATAAGTTTGTCGTTTTCTAACTTCGGATAATAATTTCAATTATGGGTCCACTAATGATCAGGTCGCCGAATTTAATATTCCCCGACAAAAAAATATTTTCCCACCAAACGAATATTTTATAACAACTTGCTTACTTTGCAAAATTTATAAATATTACCCACAACTATAACATTATATCAAATCCACACCATAATATTCAAAAATGATATTTAGAAAAAATTAATCATTATTCATAAAAGTTGGGGTCTTACAATTTATATTTGAAATTATAAGTTGATATCTAAATTACCCTTATAAGTCTTTTTATTAATATTTAGAATTTGGACAAAAAATAAGTAACATAGGTAAATTTATAAAGTTTATGTTAATCTTTATTTATATATAAAAAAATTGGTATCTTCTATAATTAGGTGTTTGAAACTATTAATGACTAACTAAATTACTAGTTATTATGTGATTTCAAATTAATACTAATATGTTTTGATAGATTTTTATGTTAAGTTGTTAACAAATCTATATTTAACCAAAATATTTTGACCAATTATTGTTAATTTTTAAAATTTTGAAGTCACCAAATTAAATGTGCAAGATTAAAACTATAGTGAATTTAATTTGAATTATAGTCGATCTATTTTCATGTCAAATCATTCTCAATAAAAGAAGAATAGAGGACGTGGAATTATAATGAAAAGTACATAATTTATTAAAGAACAATTATTCACTAATATAATTTTTATAAAAATATAAAAGAAAATTATATTAGTGAATTCATAGCCAATTTTAAGGTTATATCGCTATTTTTTTAGAACTAATATTTTTACATGATTTCTCTTACATGAATAGTGTGTGGGTTCCATAACGGAATAACTATCGAATATAGAAAGCGACAAAAATAATTTTTTTTAAAAATTAACGATAGAACTTTTACCGTTAATTGTTGAAATACTCGGTGTTAAAAGTACAGTAGTATGCGGTATTGTATAATATTTCTGATTATTAATTCAATAATTGATACATTAGAAGCCACTCAGTATTTCATAATTGCCACAGTAGTTATTGCATAGTATTTCATATAATTGATTCAATATTTATTATATTAACATTTGCACAATATTTTATAATCTTAAATCAATAATAGGACAGAATAACTCATATTATTTGATATAATATTATTAAACATGTTAGCATTATTGACAATTTCTATAAGTTTTGTCGAGAAAAAAAGGGTTAGTTAATTGCGCACCGTTTATACGGAAGGTCCCCATCTTTCCTGAAAATGATTTGATTGTTAATATTGTGAGTTTATAATATTAATATTGAATAATTACTGAAAGATTGTGCTAATTAAAGATAGGTATAATAATTAATGTGGAGTATATGTAATACCCGTGAATTTTATAAATAATATTAGTAATGAAAATGAAGATATTTAAAATTATTAATATATATATATATACGTAATCGATCAGCATGCACGGATAAAAAAGCGGACCATTTTTTTAAATAACTAAAAAAATATTTAATATTTTATGAATTAAAATTTTTTCATATCTGATGTTTTGGGTGTGATTTAGATACTTATACCAAAAATGTATATACGATACCGCATGATCGCATGCATATGTTTTGTTATATCGACAAAAAATCACACCCAAAATATCAGATATGAAAAAAAATCAATTCCATAAAATATTATTTTTTTTAGTTGTTTTTTTAAAAAAAAA
This sequence comes from Panax quinquefolius, assembly GCA_020205615.1. Taxonomy (NCBI): domain Eukaryota; kingdom Viridiplantae; phylum Streptophyta; class Magnoliopsida; order Apiales; family Araliaceae; genus Panax; species Panax quinquefolius. The sequence goes on along the minus strand of CM035174.1, from coordinate 84,074,365 downwards.
AGTCCGGACGGGACTAAAATCTGGGCTTCCGAACTCTCTCTCTATATATATACATGTCATGAAACTTAATAATTTAATTTGAATAGAATTGAGTATGAAATGATTGAGAAGTATATTGATGATAATGATATACTTGATTAAAAATTAATTAAGTTGTGTTAAGCCTTGTGGCATAATTTATTACTTAATTGGATTAATTGCGACATTATTTAATAATGTATTGGACTAAGGAATATACTCAACCCCAATGTGAATAAATTTCAAGTGTTAGGTGATATGGTCCAAGTAATTGAGATGTTGGATTGGATTGAGCCCAATTGTATAGTTATATTAAAGGGTTCTTTACAGAAATATACAATAATTAGAAAGTAATTATGTAAGGCCCCAAATTTTATGAAATAAAAGTATTCAATTTTTCTTATAATTACTATTAGGTAAATGGTTAAATTGATAAAAGTTAAAGTTAAGGGTGATATATATAATATTTTCAAAATAAGAAGTGGTTATAAAATATTCATCATTGTTTGAGAATATTCGTTTGGTCGTGGAATATTTTTTTTAAAGAATATCAAGATGACGACGACGCAATTTGTGTGGGCCCCATAACGGAAAGTGATTGGATGAAGAAAATGACAAATATAAGTTTTTTATAAATAACAACGTAATTGTTACCTTTAACACTGTTGGAATATCCGGTGGGTAAAGTAAAGTAATACGCGTTGTTGCATGAGAGAATACGCAGTATTGCACCAATTATTGATTCTTACGTAAGAAGGCACTACTCAATAATTGTTACAAAGAATTACTATTCAAAGATTTTATTTTATCGATTCAATAATCACGATTGATATTTTATATTATCGTTGTTTCAATAAATTGTCATTACACAAAGATTTTCCATTATCGAAGCAATAATTCATATTATCCGAATAATATTATTAGATAACATTATTGGCAATGTCTAGAAAGTTACATCTAAGGAGAGGTTTGGTCACCTAATCAAGGCTGCCAAGAAGGAGAGATCCATATTCGAAAGCCCTCTTTCCGGGAACGACACAGTCACAAGATCTTGTGATTCTCGTAATATTATTTGTGAATAATTAATTATTGATTTATATGATGAGGAAAATATTGATTTTATGTGGACATAGATGGAGAAAATTTTTAATGTGACAATTGTTGAAAATTAATATTTTGTCTTTCTCCGATAAAATAATTTATTTAAATATATTATTTTAATAATATATTAACTATGATATTTTTATAATGAATGTGGGATATATGAGTATATGAGGAGGAAGAGTATTTTTGTGGTAATAAATGTTTAACACATATTTTGTGTGTTGGTGGTGGCACAATTATCGACCAAATTTGATTATAAATTGCAATAAAATCACCCGTTTGTGGATTCTGGTCAATTTTTGTTGAGAATTTGGAAAAACTTTCTTCTGCAAAGTTGTAGAGAATTGAATTTCCTATAAAACCTCTCAAGATTCGAATTTTCTGATAAAAGGGCTATTTATTATGAATTATTGAAGTTCTGAAGTTCCGAAATAATTGATTTTTGAAAGTTTTAATTATTTTTATTTACAAAAACGTGTTTTTCATTTTGTTTTCCTCATTTAACATGTGATAGGGGCTGAGTTCAGATGGTAAAACATGCGTATGAAGTTTTGAAAAAAATATAATAATATTTAATAAATTTTCTTGCTTTGGTGTTCTAAAGATTTTCCTATAAATAGTGCTTGGGTTAGAATTAAAATCACACCGTAAATCTGAAGTTTTCTCTATATATTATCGAGCGTATTCTTGTGAGTATTTTGAGTATACTTTGAGTGTTGCTATACGGTGCAAGTTCGTTCAACGTTTTTCTAATTAGAAGTACTGCTCTTTTGAGGTAAGGGATAGTAAGGGATTTTTAAGGGTGATTATGTTTTTTTCAGTTTTGTATTTTTCCGGACATTCAAAAATTCTGGAAAAATTTGAAATGATATTTTGATGAGTTTTGTAGATTGTGTCCAAAAATGGCGATTTTTGGATATATAGATTAGGAGTTATGGATTTTATGAGAAAAGACTATTTTAAAAGTAACTACTTATAACTCCTTGTGATTAACTCCAAAATTGATGAAATTTTTATTGGGAGTACATCTATATAATATCAGTATACCGTGTAAATTTCAGAATTTTTGGACAAAAGTAAAATTTATGATAAATATTTAAATATTCGGTGGTTTTGGCCATGTGAAAAATAGTAAATAAATTTTAAAAATTCTAAGAAAAATATATATTCAATATGGGACTATATTCTTCTAAATCCCAGAAAATAAATATTTTTGGAACTGATTTGGTATTTTTCATGAAAATATTCTAGTTATGAGTAAATGAATTAAATATGTTATGTGAAGTAAGAAAATTGGAAAATATGATTTATTGGCTTGACAATCATATATATGAGGTATATGCAGATTTTTATGAGGGTTTTGGTTAATGATGATGAAATCTTATGAGGTTGGCATTTTAGATGATTAAATGCATTAATTATTAAAGTGTAAATAATTGGATTAAATTATTTATAAGTTTTAGAAATGATTAAAATATTATTGTAATATTAATAATATTAGATTATGAGATTTTTAAATGATTTATAACATTTGGATTAAGGTGTTATAAGTATGGATATGAATTTTATTATGAAACTTTATCTTTTCGTGTCGAGAGTTCTTATTACGCACGATACAAGATTATGTATTTAATACGGAAAGTCTATTCACTTACAAATTGGTTTCTTCTCCCACCAAATTATCGTTGATTTATGAATCTTACTCTTGAAATTAAAACCATATTTTGATTATATTGTTTTTATATAACATTCTTATAACCCTAATGATAATATTTTCTTCGACTTGAGTGTAAAGATGGGTATATTATTGGTATGATCGTGACTATAGGTTCTTCTTTGGCGAGAGTGCAAAAAGTTGAATTGTTGACCGGTATGATCATGACCATTAAATTTACAATTGAATATTTTTAGCTTAAGTGCAAAGATGAATCGATCAACATGGTTATAATTATTGTTATATATAACTTTCAAATGATTATGTATTTCTTTGATATATGAATATATTTGGCTCGTTGTGCAAAGATGACTTGTTGATGAATATCTTAAATTCGTAGTGCAAAGATGAATTATTGATGAATATCTTTCGTCAGAATGCAAAGATGTCTGTTGTTGAATATCTTTGCCTTTGTAGTGCAAAGATGAATTATTGATGAATATCTTTGGCTCGTGAATGCAAAGATGACTGTTGTTGAATATCTTTGCTTTGTAGTGTAAAGATGAACTGTTGATGAATATCTTTGGCCCGTAGTGCAAAGATGAATTTATTAGTATGATTATGAACAGAACCGTGATTTGGTATAACCATGATATTTGATGTTTCGTAAAAAGACAGTGATGAAAATTATCTTCGTCTCCGGATGAGAAGAGGAATTTAGAATCACAATTATGATTATGAAGTTATTCATATGATTGTGGAAAGGAACTGCTGATTGATGTTACAGGATAAAATATTGTTGGTGGACTTTAACGTGAGAAGATAATAGACTTTATAGTATTCGACTCTTTTAATGGATCGCTTCGTTCACCGCAACTATGGTTGAAAAGTTTTATCATCTACTATATGTTCTAAATCTCCGATTTATTATTGATGAAGACTATTGATAATTTATGTATCTTTAGTTATAATATTCTTTTATCGAGCTAAGTAGTGTGCTCACCCTTTTGTTTCACAATTCCTTTCGTGTAATAAAAGTGTAGTTTGGGTCGAAATGGGGATAACAAGGGAATAGAACGGTGGTCTATAGTTGTTGAGGTTCTCCTAAAGAGTATGGAAATAATTTTATTGAGGACTTTAGTGTGTCAGATTTTATACATCATTTAATAGTTATTTTTGGTGAATTAAATAGGTGAGGCGTAACCCAACTTTGGAAGGAGTTTTGTCACTATCATACAAGATGTCTAATGACATACAAACTCGTGTTATCATAAGACATGGTCAGGCTCATCCACTTCATTCGAGTATATTTACAAGCACTACCTATATAATCTTGGTGTTTGTTTGGAGTATAATACCCAATTAGAGACAGTGGAGATAATGATATGTCAAGAGAAGACTCACCATTGGGAAGAATATGATAGTAATCTTCTCGCTTTTCTTTGGGGGTCTATTGGGTCAACCAAGGATAATTCGTGGCCATATGATATCTACCATAACCTAAAAGCATGGCCTCCCATGCACGAAGGTTTCTCGAGCACTTCCCAAAGATTCTAATTTCTAAAACAGCTTTTTGACTATACCTTTATGTAAGGTGTCATTGTGACGCTACATAGTTGGTATATATTTGTATCCAAATTCATACATATGTGTTGTTGTATTTTGCACGACAATTATTGTAATAAAGTTGTAGTTGTTTTTCGTACCATATATTTGGCGACTCAGAATGGGTTGGATGGAATGGACCTATTTTGGGGGCGTTACAAATTACACTATTAGTGCATCACCAAAATATTTATAAACATAATAACTTTCCCATATTTATTTACAATATTAGTGCAATTAGGATTCCTTAATTTAGGGAATTAGTATAGGATTCAATTCATAATAATAAGGAAACCTAAAATTAAGGAGAAATAACTACCATAAATAATAATTCAAATTCAAATATCTTGGATCTAACAACAAAAATAAATTCAAATTCAAATATTCAAAGTTACCAAACAATTCGAAAACAAAACAAAGAGGAAATCACGAACAACCAAAACAAATCGAAAAAGAAAAAGTCAGAGTTACCAAACTAGCAAGAACTGATCCAAAACGAATTCGGAGTAGCCGAACAAAGAGGAAATCACTAACAAGTTTTTTTATGAATATTTGGTTACCCACAAAAACTAAAATGGTTACCTTTGTATGAAGGTTTGGCTACCAACTGCACTATATTTTAAATAATTTTATTTTTAAAAGGTTATTTATAAGTAACTAACATTTACATAAATAGAAACTTATACATGACATTTCAGATATCATATGTACGTAACACTTGGAAACCGTTCTTAAATTTTTTATAATTAATTGGTAACCTAATAAAACTGAATTGGTTATTTTTTTATGAAGGTTTGTCTATCAACTTATAAATAACATTTTAAAAATAAAATTATTATGAATATGGTGCAGTTGGTAGCCAAATCTTCGTATAAATGTAACAATTTTAATTTTTGTGGGTAATCAAATATTCATAAAAAATAAATTGCGCCTCTGCCACAAAATCGTTTTCTGCGCAAGCCTCTCACCAAGTCGTTTGTTGTGTGCCTCCCACCAACTAATGAAGAATACAGAAGAGATACATAATATATGAATTGGGTTCTTTGCCACCATTTTTGCTTGATTTTGCTGGGAATGTGGAAGGAGTTGAGCACAGATGGAATCAACATGGGCTTGGTGGGGATAATCTTGAAGGGTTATGCAGAGATCTTCATCCGGGGGCGGTTAGTTTGCTGCATTGGAGTGGGAAAGGGAAGTTATGGCTGAGATTGGACTCGAAGAAGCCGTGTCCGTTGGATAGCTTGTGGTCGCCGTACGATCTGTTTCGGCATGATCCGTACTATGGTGGTGGTGGGGAGTAGTAGGGTGATTCATCGTAAATGTTAAAATTTTATTCAATTTTGTTGTGATTGAATTGTCAAAATTTGGTAATGGGTTTCTTTTTTTTGAAAAAATACGTTGAATGAAGAAGAAGGGTGCAATTGTTCTAGATGAAGAGAGAGAAGAAGCCATGGGTATAACTAATCCCTAAATTAAGGAATCCTAATTGCATACTAATAACTTAAATTAAGGAATCCTAATTGCACTAATATTGTAAATAAATATGAAATTGTATAAATTGTGTAAAAATTTTATGAGTACACTATTTGTAAGACCCCGAAATTTTTTTAAATAAAAAGAAATTTCCTTTATTTATTATTTTGAAATAGTAAGGGTTGATTTGATTAATGTGGATAGTTAAGGGTTAAATACGCAAATATTTCAAAATAAGCAAGTGGTTATAAAATATTCATTTTGTCTGGGAATATTCATTTGGTCGTGGAATATTAAGACTGCTTTTGGGAATATTCGCACGATTTGACATGTGTACCATGTGTGGGCCCCATAACTGAAAAAAGCGATTGGATGAGGAAAACGACAAATATAAGTTGGTTAAAAATAACTACGTAGTTGTTATCGTTAAGATCGTTGAATACCGGTGGTTAAAATACGAAGAATGCGCGTGGTCGCACAAAGAAGATATACCAGATATGCAGATTGTTGAATTATTGATCCTTACGTAGAAGAAGGCACTACTCAATAATTTTCACAAAGAGTTATCGCTCAATATTTTATTTTATTGATTCAATAATTGCTACGTTGATATTTTATATTATTGTTGTTCAATAATTGTCATCGCACAAGATTTCCCATTATCGATCAATAATTCATATTATTTGAATAATATTATTAGATAACATTATTGGCAATGTCTAGAAAGTTACATCTAAGGAGAGGTTTGGTCACCTAATTGCGCTAAGAAGAAGAGAGATCCTTATTCGAAAGCCCCTCTTTCCGGAACGACTGGTCATTATAAATGTGATTCTGTAATATTATTTGTGAATAATTAATTATTGATTCATATGATAAGGAAATATTTATTTTATATGAATATAAATGATGGATTTATTTATGTGGTTATTAATGAAGGAATTAATGTTGAGGTGTTTTATCAATTATTTTATCGGATTGGAGGTATTAAAAATCAAATCGTGGGTTTTGAGATATATTGTGGGGTTATAATTTTTAATCAAACCGTTGGATTGTGGTAATTTTTGGGTATGTTATACATACATAAGTTGAGTATATGTCCACAAATTTTGAACCGTTAAAAATGCACGAATGATTTGTTGTGAATTTTAAGAGGTGTCTGATTCTAAATTAGGTTTATAATTGATTTTGGTGGAAAATTCTAGAATTGAGTGGGCCCCACTTGTGGTTGGTGAAGAAATGTGCTGAATTTTATTTCAAATGTGGTGGTGGCAATAGTAGTGTAAAGCCATCGTGTAGCAGTCAAGTCCGCTTTTATGGGCTAACATTTTCCTATAAATAGAGGGCTAAGTTAGAATTGAAAATCACACCGTAAACAAAGTTTTTTCTTTCTCTCTATATTATTGAGCGTATTTTGTGAGTATTTAGATACTTTGAGAGTTGCTATTCAAGACAAGTTTCATTCAAGATCACTCTCCGACCTTTCCTTCCAAGTCTCGATTCTTTCGAGGTAAGGATGTTATTTTCTTCTCAAATGATATTATTTCTTCAATATCATTATCTTTGAAATATGGTTGGAACTTTTTATCAAATTTGGAACTTTTTCATGTCGGGTTACTATTCATGAGTTACTATTCACGAGTTACTATTCATGAGTTACTATTCACGAGTTACTTATTCACGCAGTACTATTCATAAAGCGTGAAGATGTTTTTTTTGTGGAATTTCTATCTTTTGGTGTCTGAGTTACTATTTACGATACTAAGACTATTCACATATACGGCAAGACTATTCAATTATCACTTAAGACTATTCACCGAAAAATGAAAATTTTTCTTTTCGCCTAAAATATCTATTTCGGATACTAGCTTTGATCAGATCCATGTTTTGATCATTCTGAATTTTACACCACTATGATTATTTTTGAGGTATCATTGGACATGGATAAAACAAAGTACGAATCCTTAATCCCTAATCCTTGACATTTTGTTTCACCGGATTCGCTTCTTTAAAATATTTTTCATCATCCTCGCCTTAAATGATGATATTATTGAATATCTTCGCCCAGTAGTGCAAAGATGAATGATTTTCAAGAATATCTTTGGGCCAGTAGTGCAAAGATGAACAGTGTTTAAATGAATACGACCGATCGATGAATATCTTTGGCCTTTAGTGCAAAAGATGAACAGTGTTGAGATGAACATGATCGATTGATGAATATCTTTGGCTCAGTAGTGCAAAGATGAATATTTGATTTGAGATGAATATTGATTGATGTTACAGGATAAAATATTGATGATGGACTGTTAAATTCATAGATTATAGTAGATTTCATTCTCTACGAACTCTTCTATGAATTATTATTTCACTGCGTAATATTGATCCGAAACTTGTTCATTCATCAGATTCTATCGATTTTTCCTCGTCAAGACTAACGATAATTTGTTCTATATTATCTTAGTCATAACATTCTTTATCGGGCTAGTTGAGCTCACCCTTTTCCTTTTTGTTCCATTTTTCTTCTCGTGGAGGCGAGAATGTAGCGTAGTACTAGCTTCTGGGGGTATGGAATGAAGGTTCTAGAGAGTTGTTTAGTAGTCCTCACCATTTTTATAAAATAATGTATCAATAATTATGATGGGGATTTATTTGCGTGTGGATATTGCTCTCAGATGACAATATCTCGTATTTAAAACTCGTAGTTTCTATGTTGTAATAATAAAGTTGTAGTTGTTTCGCATCATGTATTGGCGACTCAGAATGGGTTGGATGGAATGGACCTATTTTGGGGTCGCCATGCGGCTTGGTATCGAGCTAGGATATGATCTCCATGAGATCGGGGAATAGAACCAGAGGGAGAGACGAGTAAATCCTTCATTACAGTGTGTCCTACCTAAGCTTATTTGTTAGTTGGTCAAGATATAGGATATTATGTGATATATTGATTTCCTTAATTAACCCTTATTTTATGACAAGATTTGAGAATGTCGAATCGAGAATATTAATAGTGGTGTAAATAAGACCGTGGAGATGCCTCGACTTAACAACGAGAAGAACGCAACAGTCGGCAATGTACCTCCCGTGAATAACACCACCGAGTAGATGATGAACGAGGGATGTTTAGAAGCTTTTTGCAGTTCATGCAAAAAATCGCATTTAGGAGACTCGTGTTCAAAATATGTGAGGAGATGATAAGAATTCACCGTGGTCACAAAAGCGCTTCAAAGAGTTGGGACCACCAGCATTCTGGGAAAGCCGATCCGATCACGGCGGAAACATGGGTCAAGCAAATTACCAAGATATTCGATGTCTTGGGATGCACGAAGGAACAGAAAGTTCCATTCGCTACTTTTATGTTCCGTGGCGAAAGCAGACATCTTGGTGGGAATTGTGAAGCGCATCCATTCAAAAGCACTCAAAGATGTCATGGGAGACATTTCAGAAACAGCTCAATGACAAGTACTTCCCCGAAAGTATTCATTATATGAAGGAAGTGGAGTTTATTAGATCGAGCAGTAATAACATGACGGTGTCCCAAAGACGAGGCTAAGTTCATGGAGTTATCCGTGCTCAGCACCTCATTTGGTGGAGAATGAGGAACGATGACGCGGATGTTTCGAGAGGTTTGAAACCCAAGATACGCCAAGATCTCATTTCTCATAAATTTTCTCTATTCAGATGTTGTAAAATGTGGCTCATTGTTAGAGCGAGATAACGAAAGCACGCTCAACCGAGGGACCATAACCAGGATCATACCAAAGATAGTAGTCATCGTAATAACGATAACCAAGTGGAGAAAGAAGAATACGGACAAAGGTGGTAACCACTCCGGTGGTAATCGTGGCCATGAAAATAGAAGAAGCGAGTTGGGAGGAGATTTTAAAAGAGGAGATTCAACAACGACCATGTGAAGAAGACGACAAAGACTCAAGCAAAGAATTGGGTTAAGGGGAGGAGAACGACCACCGGTCATTATATGTTATAAATGCGGAAAGAGGGACATATCACCAAACCGCCCACAACAGCTTTAAGGTATGCTATAATTGTGGAAAAGAAGGACATATCGCCGAGATTATGCGACGATATCGAAAACCTAGTGCATGGGGGGCGGTGACTCAAAAGGATGTCCCGTAAAAGTCAAAGTCAACGATTCTCGGAAGAGCGTTTGTCGTGGACCGGTCAAAATACGAGGAACCCGAACGGTTAAGACGGGTTAGTTAATTATAAATTTGCGAAGTTTATACCTTACTAGATATTGGTTCTACCCATTCTTTTATCTCTCTTACTTACGCCAACGTTTGAACTTCGACTACGGAGAAATTAAACTTTGACCTATTTATGGAGACTCGTTAGAGAAACTTTCATTACATCCGTTATTTAAAAAATCTCGCTTGATTCAAGTTGGCACCATTACCTTACCCGTTGACCTTATCTCTTTAAAGATACTTGCTTTTGGGGATTGATTGGTTAACTACTCATCACGCTAAAATTGATTGCTTTTGTAAGGTGTTAGTTTTCATATTCCTAAGCAACTCGTTATTCAACTCAAGCAATCAAACCATTGTAATCAAACATTTTCATATCAAGCCATGAAGTCATTCGTTTATTACGGATGTCAAGTTTTCTTAGTCCATGTTATGGATTTGAATAAAGACACGTCAGATTTGAATAATATTCTTGTTGTTATTTGATTTTTCCCGACGTATTTTCTAAGAAGAATTTCTCGCTTACTCCCAAAGCTCGATATTAAATTTTGTATCGACTTTGAACCCGGTACAAAACTCATTCCTAAAATCTCATATCGAATGGCTCCTATTGAACTTCAGGAGTTAAAAATTCAATTATAGAATTTGGTACCTGAGCCTTTATCTTGTAACTTCCTTTGTGGAATGCATCAAGATGCATCTCGTAAGGGACACCATATTCGTAAGCGATAGTAAATCGATAGGTATCATTGTGACGCATATCCAAGGTTGGGATATGAGTCACAGTTGAGAACAACCTAAGCTTCAGAATCGAAAATACGTAGCTTTCTAGGCTTAGTTGGTTATTATCGGAGATTCGTTCAAGGATATTCTCGAATCGCTATTCCATTAACGTAGCTAACTCGTAGAGATACAAAATTCGAATGGAGCAAGGAATGTGGTAAGAGCTTCGAAGAACTCAAGAGGAGACTCATTTCAGCATATGTTCTGACCATGCCATCCTCGAAAAAGCGAACGTGGTAGCCGACGTGTTGAGTAGAAGATCGATACAAGTACGAGTACGATATTGTCAAAGACTCGTTTCGAATAATTTACAAATAATAGAGATGGAGATGAAAACTCTAGTTACCCACGTGATGATATACGAGTATAATCAACTTTAATCGATAAAGTTAAAGCTGTTCAAGTTACACACCGGAGTTGATGAATTTGAAGAAGGAGGTGCAAGAAGTTGTTATTTCAAAGCGAAAGAATCGGTGAGGAAAGCTCAAACCTTCGATTTATTTGAAATCCTCGATCGAAAGTAGGAATCGTGGCCTATAAACTCGCTTTAACGCTAAGTATGTTGCGTGTTCATAACGCTTTTTCACGATCGATGTTACGTAAATATGTGGACAACCCGAACCACGCCATTGAAGTTAGAACCGGACGTGATAGCCAAGACTTAACGACGAGGAGGTACTGTCAAGATCTTGGATGTAACACGCCCCATGTATCAAGGTTATACCACAAGTTAAAGTTTTGTGGAGAAACCATGCAATTGAGGAAATGACCGGGAGTTGGAAATGGAAATGAAAGCGAGGTATTCTCATCTTTTCAAACACCAGTACGTGACGCCAATTTCGAGGACTAAATTTCATAAGGAGGGAGGTTGTAAGACCTCAAAATTTTTTAAATAAAAGGAATTTCCTTTATTTATTATTTTGAAATAGTAAGGGTTGATTTGATTAATGTGGATAGTTAAGGGTTAAATACGCAAATATTTCAAAATAAGCAAGTGGTTATAAAATATTCATTTTTATTTGGGAATATTCATTTGGTCGTGGAATATTAAGATCTGTGTGGGAATATTATGCGACGACGGCACCACCATGTGGGCCCATAACGGGAAAAGCGATTGGATGAGGAAAACGACAAATATAAGTTGGTTAAAAATAACGGCAGTAGTTGTTACCAATTAAGACTGTTGAATACCCGGTGGTTAAAAAAATACGAATACGGCGTGGTCGCACAAGAAGACACCAGATTGCAAAGATTGTTGAATTATTGATCCTTACGTAAGAAGGCACTACTCAATAATTTTCACAAGAGTTATCGCTCAATATTTTATTTTATTGATTCAATAATTGCTACGTTGATATTTTATATTATTGTTGTTCAATAATTGTCACCGCACACAAGATTTCCCATTATCGATCAATAATTCATATTATTTGAATAATATTATTAGATAACATTATTGGCAATGTCTAGAAAGTTACGCTCTAAGGAGAGGTTTGGTCACCTAATTGCGCTGCCAAGAAGAGAGATCCTTATTGAAAGCCCCTCTTCCCGGAAATGACTGGTCATTATAAATGTGATTCTCGTAATATTATTTGTGAATAATTAATTATTGATTCATATGATAAGGAAATATTTATTTTATATGAATATAAATGATGGATTTATTTATGTGGTTATTAATGAAGGAATTAATGTTGAGGTGTTTTATCAAGATTTTATCTGGATCGAGGTATTAAAAATCAAATCGTGGGTTTTGAGATATATCATGGGGTTATAATTTTTAATCCGACCGTTGGATTGTGGTAATTTTTGGGTATGTTATACATACATAAGTTGAGTATATGTCCACAAATTTTGAACCGTTAAAATGCACGAATGATTTGTTGTGAATTTTAAGAGGTGTCGGATTCTAAATTAGGTTTATAATTGATTTTGGTGGAAAATTCTAGAATTGAGTGGGCCCCACTTGTGGTTGGTGAAGAAATGTGCTGAATTTTATTTCAAATGTGGTGGGTGGCAATAGTAAAGAGTAAAGCCATCATCAGTAGAAATATGTCAAGTCCGCTTCTACGGCTAACATTTTCCTATAAATAGAGGGCTAAGTTAATTGAAAATCACACCGTAAACAAAGTTTTTCTCTTTCTCTCTATATTATCGAGCGTATTTTGTGAGTATTTAGATACTTTGAGAGTCTTTATTATTCAAGACAAGTTTCATTCAAGATCACTTCCGACCTTTCCTTCCAAGTCTTCGATTCTTTCGAGGGTAAGGGATGTTATTTTCTTCTCAAATGATATTATTTCTTCAATATCATTATCTTTCGAAATATTGGTTGGAACTTTTATCAAATTTGGAACTTTTTCATGTCGGGTTACTATTCATGAGTTACTATATTCACGAGTTACTATTCATGAGTTACTATTCACGAAGTTACTATTCACGAGTACTATTCATGAAGCGTGAAGATGTTTTTTGTGGAATTTCTATCTTTTGGTGTTTGAGTTACTATTTACGATACTCAAGACTATTCACGATACTCAGACTATTCATTTATCAATCAAGACTATTCAATTAGAAAAATGAAAATTTTTCTTTTCGTCTAAAATATCTATTCGGATACTAGCTTTGATCAGATCCATGTTTTGATCATTCTTGAATTTTACACCACTATGATTATTTTTGAGGTATGTTGGACATGGATAAAACAAAGTACTAATCCTTAATCCCTAATCCTTGTCATTTTGTTTCATCGGATTCGTTTTCTTTAAAAATATTTTCATCATCCTCGGCCTTAAATGATGATATTATTGAATATCTTTGGCCTCAGAAAGGCAAAGATGAATGATTTTCAAGAATATCTTTGGCCCGTAGCAAAGATGAATGGTGTTTAAATGAATACGACCGATCGATGAATATCTTCGCCTTGGCCTTTAGTGCAAAGATGAGCAGTGTTGAGATGAACATGATCGATTGATGAATATCTTTGGCTCAGTAGGCAAAGATGAATATTTGATTTGAGATGAATATCGATTGATGTTACAGGATAAAATATTGATGATGAATTTATTAAATTCATAGATTATAGTAGATTTCATTCTCTACGTAACTCTTCTATGAATTATTATTTCCATTGCGAATATTGATCCGAAACTTGTCATACTATTGTATTCTATCGATTTTTCCTCGTTGAAGACTAACGATAATTTGTTCTATATTATCTTAGTCATAACATTCTTTATCGGGCTAGTTGAGCTCACCCTTTTCCTTTTTGTTCCATTTTTCTTCTCGGGAGGCGAGAATGTAAAGTACTTAGTCGGGGTATGGAATGAAGGTTAGAGAGAGTTGTTTAGTAGTCCTCACCATTTTATAAAATAATGTATCAATAATTATGATGGGGATTTATTTGCGTGTGGATATTGTTTGCAGATGACAATATCTCGTATTTAAACTCGTAGTTTCTATGTTGTAATAATAAAGTTGTAGTTGTTTCGCACTCATGTATTGGCGAATTCGAGAATGGGTTGGATGGAATGGACCTATTTTGGGGTCGCCACACTATTATTGTAATTATTTTTAAAAATATAATAGAATGTGTAATTTATCCTATATTAAAGTGTGCATGACCTAAGTAAATTAAGTTAGAGTCCAATATATATATATATATATATATAAGTCATTTTTAATTTTAACTTATGTCATTTAGGACTTAATTTTAATTTATTCAATTGACTTATTTTTAAAAATTAATTTAAAACTTATTCAAATTTAAAATTGATATAAATTTATTTAATTTATGTCAATATAATTATAAATATTATAAAAGTATTATTAATTATAAAATTTATTATTTTCAAAATTTAAATGAATCATATTAATTTAAAATTTAAAATATCACAAATTAACTTTTTAAAAGTCAATATTGATCTTATATACGTTTGAAGTTTACAATCCATTCAATACTCACTTCATAAATTACTTAAAATTTAAAATAAAATAAAAATTATTTTACAGTAGAATACAATTGATAAATTATGTTCTTTCTATCTCTTATAAATTATAAGATTATCATTAATTTGATGCTTTGACTATTGAAACTTTCAAATTTTAACTTTTAACTTTTAAATTTCATTATTTAAGGAATCAATATAAGGATTGAGAACATAGTGAAAAATTTGAATCGAATGACTCAATAGCACTACAGAGTAAAGATAGAGATAAGGAAATTGTTGTGAATGCTCTTAATGCATTCAGTTTTTTATAGACTCAAAAATTACATATACTATATTGAATTAAAACAAAAAAAAAACTCTACTAAAATATCAATTGCACTATTACTAGTATTTTTTCTATTTGTTTATCTAAATATGTAAAAACACATACATTTCAATTAATTGATTTATAGTTTCTGGTTAATAATAATAATAATAAAGTAAAAAAGAACAAATAAAGAAACCTCCATCACTCATCAGTTCTCCCCTACTCCCCCTAGCTCACACAACAACACTGTCCATGGCTCTGCTTCTTCGTCCTCCATCATCATCTTCTTCTTCGTTATCCCCTTCAAAGTTCATAGGCATAAAATCCCAAAATGTTTGTCCAGATCTCACCAACCCTTTTACTCGCTTCAAAGCTTCCTGGCAAGAGGTATCCAGAATACCAATTACCCTCTCTCTATATCTATATCTATATTCTATTGATGGATTTTTTGTTTATGTTTTTTTGAAATTGAAGTTTGCGGGGATTTTGATATTCTCAGCGATTCCATTCAGTGCGGTAAAAGCCATAGCCAACAGTCCCCTTGGAGAAGCGCTACAGAGGCGAATGGAGGAGAGGAAGAAGATTGAAGTGGGTAATTCTTCAAAGTTCAAGGCACTTGCTCAAAAGGCAAGAAAGGATAGGTAATATTATGGTAGGTAAGGGGATTTTGGGAATTCATTCACCCCATTTCCTATTTTTTTCCCTTCTTTTATAACCAAAGAACTTTAGATTTGGGTTTTGGATATAGTGAACAATAATAGGAATTAACTGCATTTTTGTATTGTCAATTAATGATGGGTCATCAATTTTAATTACAAATGGGTTGCAGTGAGAAGATTTTAATAAGGTAAACTTGGATCGGTACTTGGATTTTTAGTTGAATCTCATTAACTTTCAAATGGAATACTTGGCTAGAATTTTATAATGTTGAACCAGCAAGGTATTTGGAAGATTGGTAGGTTCTCATTACAAGCTTTCATTCTCATATCATCTGATCACTATTGATCGTGTTTGATGGTTTGCACTTTGTGCAAGAGATGATAATGAGAAGTTAAGTTTTTGTATGTACTTAATGAATGACAAATATTACTCGGATAACTAACATATTTTCTTGATGCAACAATTATCCAAAATAATTATTTAGTATTGAGGCAATTTTCTTCTTATTATTATACTACTATAAATTAAATTTGCAGCTTGTGGTATGGAGAGGAGCGCCCTCTATGGCTTGGTCCAATTCCATACGAATATCCTGATTATCTTATCGGAGAACTACCTGGAGATTATGGCTTTGATGTTTCAGGTTTGAGCAAGGATCCAGTGGCTCTTCAGAAATTCTTTAAGTATGTACTATTTTCTTCAATCTGTGCATTTATATGTGAATCATTCCTGTTTGGTATAACTTTTATGTAGCTCTTATAGATATCTCCATAAAAATTGTAGGACATAAACCTTGATAATACTACGTGAGTGAACATGGATGAAGGTCTTATTTATGGAAGGCCATTTTGTTTGAACTTTGTAAAGATATTGGGCTGCTAAGTGATAACTGTTGGAAAACTAGCAGAATTAACAAGACGAAGAGTAGAGTAAATTGGAACAACTTAGCTGGAAACCGAGACGTAGCAGCGCTACTGTCCTAAAGAAGTGATTTCGCCTCCACTGATAATAATCACAGGTACAGATGGACTGCCGGCGGTCACTCTCCAGGATTCAACGGTGAAGCCTCCGATCGTGTGTACTCACAAAAAGAGACTGTGGACTTGTCTTTGTGGATCGCCTTTAATATATTATCGTAGTATAAAATGCAGACTATATAGAGATAGGAAGAA
This sequence comes from Panax quinquefolius, assembly GCA_020205615.1. NCBI lineage: Eukaryota > Viridiplantae > Streptophyta > Magnoliopsida > Apiales > Araliaceae > Panax > Panax quinquefolius. The sequence goes on along the minus strand of CM035174.1, from coordinate 84,057,437 downwards.
GAAGAGAATCAGATGTGTAATTTGCTCAAAAGAACAGAGCTGTTATTTATACAAGGAAAAGTGGAACGTTGGAGAGGATTAGAACGTTAGAAGACATTAACGCCTGAAATAAACCGGTTAACGTAAAGGAAATAAACTTACTTACGTTATCGAACGTTCCATCCCTTTACACAACCAAGTTACTAAGCCCAAGCCAACATTTACTAATATACACAAGGAATGTTCTCAAAGTAACCAATGTGGGACTTTGATAAAACAAATAACTTTGAAGCATAACCAACAATCCCCCACATGATTCAAATTTATCAAAGATAGAAAAATTAAAAGGAAGTGAGAAGGGCAATGGATTTTAGATACATAACGTCGATACCTTGTGGGTTTGAATCGACACTTAGTGGAACAGGCTCATGATTGTAGATTATAGGTGAATTATATTCTTGAACCCATTATCTGCGATACAATCAATTGAAGCTTGCACACATATCTAAAAACCTCGAATCCACACAAGTCGCTGGTCATGCGTTTCTGCCACGCGCCATATCCCCAGATTTTCATAAAGGCTCAGAGAGTTTGCCAAAGACTCTCATAGAAGTGGCCTACACTTCCACCTTTATATAGTGAACCCATCAAGTGTATATCGACATACACCACCCTTTAGGGCTATGAGTTTCATTAAGAATCTAAATGATTCATCCTATCACAATTTGTCAAGAAGCACCACATACACAGGAGAAATATAAATAATTTTAGTGCTTTAATTAAATAATTACATGACTTTGTTGTTACCCATCGAACCCAATTCATGGGATCTCCAATCACATGGGTTGGGTTTCCATCACATATTATTTACTCAAAATATTGGCAATAGTCCCATCCTCCTGGATGCTGCTTCGACTACCTTTTTACTCAATACCTTAGTAAGCGGATCCGCCAGTTCTTTTTCGCACCTCACAAATTCCATGGAAATAACCCCACATCGATCGGTCCTCTTACAATATTATGCCTCAAGCTTAATATGTCTCTGCTTTTCCATTATAAACATGGTTCATCGCTCGCCAATAGTCGCTTGAGAATCACAATGCAAAGAATAGGAATGGCTTATACCACAATGGTATATCACCCAATAAATTCCTTTATCCACTCGCTTCAGACCGCCAATTCTAAAGCAATAAATTCAGATTCCATAGTAGATCTAGCAAGACAAGTTTGTTTAGCAGATTTCCAAGAAAAATACCTCCTCCACCTAAAAAGTAAACACATAACCACTAGTGGAGTTTGTTTCATCATTATCGACACCCAATTAGCATCACAATATCCTTCTAAAACACTAGGATGACCAAAGAAATGTACACCTACATTAACTGCTCCTTTTAAATACCTCATTAGTCGTGATAATGCATTCCAATGATCTTGTGAAGGATTATGTGTATATCTGCCAAGTCTACTAATGGCATATGCAATATCAGGTCTAGTACAGTTCATTAAATACATTACACTACCAATGATTCTAGCATATTCTATTTGTGCAATACCTTTCCCTTTATTTTTCTTTAAATGCACACTAGAGTCATAAGGAGTTCCTAATGACTCTTCATTAAAGAAATTAAATTTCTTAAGAATATTTTCCACATAATGAGACTGTGATAAAACTAAACAATTTGCATGTTTATTTATTTTCATGCCAAGAATCAAATCTGCTTCTCCTAAATCTTTCATGTCAAATTTAGAAGATAAAAAATCTTTAGTAGTTTTCACAACTTTCTCATCAGTACCAAATATTAGCAAGTCATCCACATATAAACAAATAATCACACCACAATTTCCATTGAATCTACTATAAACACAACCATCAGATTCATTCGTCACAAAATTATTTGACAAAAGAGTTTTATTAAATTTGTCATTCCATTGTTTTTGGTGCTTGTTTTTAAACCATACAAAGATTTTACAAGTCTACACACTTTTTGTTCTTCACAGAACAACAAACCCCTTCAGTCGACACATATATATTTCTTCATTTAACTCTCCATTCAAAAAGCAGCTTTTAACGTCCATTTGGTGGATTATCAATTTATGAATAGAAGCCAAAGCAATTAAAATTTTATAGTTGCTAATTTAGTTACCGTGAGTAAGTGTCAAAATAATCAAAACCTTCCTTTTGAGTAAACCCTTTTGCTACAAGTCTTGCTTTAAATTTATCAATAGACCCATCGCCTTTTAACTTCTTTTTAAACACCCATTTACATCCAATAGTTTACATCCTCTAGGCAAATTAACTAGTTCCCATGTATGGTTAGACATAATAGAATCTAATTCACTATTAATAGCATCTTTCCAAAAATTTGCATCAATAGATTTCATTGCTTTTTCATAAGTTTTAGGGTCATCTTCAGTTATGAAAGCAGTTATAAAATCTGGACCAAAAGTTTTCTCAAAACGTTGCCTTTTACTTCTAGTAGATTTGTGTATGTGTTCTTTATCTTTCCTTTTAAGAGGTTCACTAGAAGAAGGATTGCCTCATCTCTTATTTTCATTGGAAATATATTTTCAAAAAATTTCAGATCCTTTGTTTCCAAAATTGAATTATTTTGATAATTATTAGTCAGATCTTTAATTACCAAAAATCTATAAGCAAAGACTATTAGAAGCATATCCAATAAAAATGCAATCCATTGTTTTAGGTCCAATTTTATTCCTTTTAAATTTTCGTATAGCTACTTTAGCTAGACACCCCACACTTTAAGATACCCCAAATTAGGTGCATGTTTCTTCCATAAATGATATGGTGTAGAGTCTATCTTTTATGTGGAACTCTATTTAAAATATGATTTGCGTAAAGACAAGCTTTCTCCCCACATATTAGAAGGTAAACCGTAACTAATTATCATAGCATTCATCATATCTTTAAGTGTTCTATTTTTCCTTTCTCGCAACTCCATGGATCGTGGAGAATAAAGAGGAGAAGTTTCATGTATAATTCCATTTATTTCACAAAATTTTTTAAGACTTCCCGAATCATATTCACCTCCACGGTCAGATCTAAGTCTTTTAATTTTTCTTTCTAACTGATTTTCAACTTCCGCTTTATATTTAATAAACATTTCTTCCGCTTCATCTTTTGAGGAAAGTAGATAAATTCGAGTATATCTAGACATATCATCTACAAAAGAAATATAATATTTCTTACCACCTCTACTCATAGTATTTTTAAAATCAACTAGGTCAACGTGAATTAACTCTAGTAGTTCGCTTTGTCTTTCAACACTTTTTAAAAGGTTTCTTAGCATGTTTTGCTTCTACACAAATTTCACATTTATTAAACCTCAGATTTGCAAGATTAGGTATAAGTTCAAGTTGTTTCAACTTTTAATAAGTTACATTCACATGTCCTAATCTAGCATGCCACATATCCAAAGATTCAACAATATAAGCAAAAGAAGCATTCTTATTATTCAATTCAAACAGAAGCATCAAGTACAAATAAACCCCCATTACAAAAACCTTTCCCAACAAATTTCATTACGAGTAAGTACAAGTTTATCGACTCAAACACAAGTTTAATGCCACTTTGTTCAACAAAGACCCGGGACACAAGATTCTACTTAATATCGAGCACATGAAGTACATCTTCAGTAGGCAAATGGTTTTCCGAAGTTAATTTTAGTAAGACTTTTCCTTTTCCCGCAACATTGGTGGCTCGAGAATCCCCCATAAAAACCTTCTCTCCATTAGTCACATTTTCGTAGTTGAGAATTACGTCTCTATTCGCGCAAATGTGTCTAGTGGCCCCAATATCTACTACCCATTCTGTGAAGTTGTCAACTAAGTTTACTTCCGAGACAACAACAACAATAACATCATCGGATTCAACTAAGTTTGCTTGGGGCTTAGGCTGAGAGGTATTATTTTTGTTATCTTGCCCCTTGCGAAAATGGCACTTCATAGCAATATGGCCAGGTCTGCCACATACGAAGCAAGGACCTTTAGTAAAAGGTTTCTGAATTTGATTGGAATTGTTGAACCTATTATTCTTTCTTCCCATTGATTTTTGATTTTTCCCTTTGTAGTTTTTGGACTTGATAATTTTGGCTCTTCCACTGTGGCTTTTGTTCTACGAGATTAGCTTTGACAGTATGAGTTGGAACTACTTCTCCCTTTCTTTAGCCCTATTTTGTTCTTCAATATGGATGTGTGCCACTAATTCCTCGTGATAGTGAAATCTTTAGTTTCATGTTTGAGGTTCATCTTATAATCTTTCCACGAGGGTGGTAATTTTTGATAAGTACAACCACTTGAAAATTTCACATATTTTCATTCCTTCCCCAATAACTTCCCCACAATTGTTTGGTATGTATGAACTTGATCTATTATCGATTTTCCATCTTGCATCTTAAAATCTAGAAATTTCCCGCAACATATTTCTTAAGTCCGTAGTTTTCAACAAGATATTTAGATTTTAACGCTTCCCAAATTTTCTTAGCACTTTCGTAAGGATAATAAATCTCAAACAATGGATTAGACAAGTAGTGCAACAAATATCTACGACACGTACGATTATCCTTAACATAATTTCATTTTGCAGACTTATCAACATCCGTTTGTTCAACAATTTCAATAGCAGCAGGAGTAACATCACTAACAGGAGCATCCATATATAACACATATTCCAAATTCATGGTTTCCAAATAAAACAGAATATCTTCAGACCATCTCTTAAAATTAGAGCCATCAAAGCGTTCAATTTTAGATAAGTCTAAAGCAGATTTCATCATCTTGTTAATAACCGAATCACTTCTTTAGATTGTTGGAAAACTAGCAGAATTAACAAGACGAAGAGTAGAGTAAATTGGAACAACTTAGCTGGAAACCGAGGCGTAGCAGCGTTACTGTCCTAAAGAAGTGATTTCGCCTCCACCGATAATAATCACAGGTACAGATGAACTGTTGGCGGTCACTCCCCAGGATTCAACGGTGAAGCCTCCGATCGTGTGTACTCACAAAAAGAGACTGTGGACTTGTCTTTGTGGATTGCCCGGAATATATTATCAAAGTATAAAACAGACTATATAGAGATAGGAAGAAGAAGAGAATCTGTATGTGTAATTTGCTCTAAAGAACAGAGCTGTTATTTATACAAGGAAAAGTGGAACGTTGGGAGGATTAGAACGTTAGAAGACATTAACGCTGGAAATAAACTGGTTAACGTAAAGGAAATAAACTTACTTACGTTACTGAACGTTGGAAAGGAATCCAGAAACGGCTAGGGTATTAAATTAGGTTTGGTATTAAAAGGAAATAAAAGGTTAGAGATTTAAGCAAAACAGTGGGCTACCTGGGTGCGCGCATACACGCACTAAGATTTTCTGACTGAAAGTCCGAGAACCAAGCTTGGCCTCGTCCAATTCCTTAGCCATCCTCATGTGCGCGAGCCCATCCCTTTTACACAACCAAGTTACTAAGCCCAAGCCAACATTTACTAATATACACAAGGAATGTTCTCAAAGTAACCAATGTGGGACTTTGATAAAACAAATAACTTTGAAGCATAACCAACAATAACTATGTAATATCTATCATGGAGGTCATAACATTAATAATATGTTAGTACAAAAATATTTGTTTGTAATGCTTGGTGTACAGAGTTCCTCATATATAATGATAATATAGTGGCACGAAAATGTATAATAGGCAATTGGGAAATGTGATTATAATTTGGAAATTATAGTTTGTCAACTGGGAAATGACATGGTTGGCTCAGCATTGCTTATTATTAAGTTGAACTGACTACTGTTAAAGTTTTAAGCCAATTGATTTGCTTGGTCTTTGTATTTGCAGTTTTGAAATATTGCATGCTTGCTGGGCTATGCTTGCTGCCCTTGGCGCTTTAATTCCAGAATTACTACACCTGCTAGGAGCCTTTAACTTCGTTGAACCTGTCTGGTGGAGAGTAGGCTATTCAAAACTTCAGGTAGCATCTTCAATCCTAGTGTCTCATATGAGGTATTCTGATCAGGCTTACGAATAAATAAGTTCTGATTGGTAAAATATTTTATAAAACTTGTCTCTTTTAACTTGCTGTTGTTCCACTATTATGTGTAGCTATAACAATACTACCTCCATACAAAGATTGCCACCTTTTTCTCGGTGTTGTCAACCGGATATCAATACATGCCAAAAACATATTTTAATTTGCAACATGTTCAATATAGTTCGAAGTTGATAGATAGCATAAAATATGTTGTGAATGCTATTATAATCTAATGTATAAGTATGTTTTCGTCATGTCAACTGTGCGTAACCGCCCCATCCCCTCCCTCCGCACGCACACACGCCAAAACAATTATGACAATCTTTGCATGGTTGTGCCTGTTTGGATTTGCTCCTGATTATTGCTTATTTGGATTATTCTGATTCTCAAAAATCTAGATTCTAAAATCCAACCCTGTTTTTGGATATTGGCAAAATCTCATTATTTTGTTGCAAAAAGTCAATCGAAAAGTCTGAAAGCTATTTTTTTTAAAAAAAAGAAAAGAATATCTGCAAAACAATAGATTCAAAAAAATCAATCCAGTAGGCTCACTATGTGCCTTGACTAGTTACAGAAGTGGACCCAACTCCTAAGCCTTTAATATTATCTCTTTCCCTTTCCTTTTGGGTTGTGTGTGATCGGGGTGGTTTAGGAAGTTTAGCTTAGCTGCCTCAAGCTTCTGGTCTTTTTTGTCTAAGTTTTCATATCAGAATTTTAACTTGCTGCTCATACAATTAATATCCCCTCTCTTTGTTATCGTCTTCTGACAGATGGAATAACTAAGAGCCTCTTCAGTAACCAGATCGAGATATTTTCAGTGTTCTAAAATGCGGCCGCCTAAGCCCCTGACGCCTCACCTAGGCAAAAAAATCCCTCCAGGAAATTAGGCGGAGACTTTTTTAAAAAAAAATTTAATAACTACCCAAACCAGATCTTGATATATTTATTTTTCTAATGATTTATCATATTCATAATGTAGGTTGTAGGCTTGTAGCATATCAAATCACAACAATAAGTGAACAAGATCAAATCAAAATGGATAATTTTATTATAGTTGTAATTTTTTGAATTTGTACCAACTTCAAATTATATAAATGATGATACATTTATAATATTTAGTTTAATTCAATATAATTCTTAAATTTATGTTTAGTTTCTTAAGTTTTAATATTGAATTCTTGAAATTTTAAATTTTATTATTTAATAGCAATCTTGTTTATGAATAAAACTAATACGTTAAAGATATGTGTTTGAACATTAAGCAAATACCTTTATTATCTTTATTATAGATTGTTTTGCTTTATATTATTGTTTTGTTTGGATAAATGTAGAATAAAATATTAAAATTGGCTTAAAATCAAAAATCGGGCCTAGGCCCCCGCCCGCCTCCCGCCTCCTGCATAGTTGGTGCCTTTTAAAACATTGGATATTTTGCCCTTTAGGCCGTTTATACCTTGTTGATTCAAGATACCGATCTAAAAGAAAACAAATGAGAACAAGAAAAGAAAATAGGAATTCAATTTGCGTTGTTGATATGTTGATCCACTTGTTAGCCAATAAACATAATAAACAAACAGAATATATTCTGAAAGAAAAGGGAAAGTTTAGAGTTAAAAGGGGTAAAGCTTACTACAACGAGATACGTTTTTGAACATGGGAAACAATGAAGCATTTTTTCTACGACCGTCTAGTAGCAACTTTCTATTAGCCCAAGTTAGTACCTGACTATGACATTTTGATTAGAATATTCTTCCAGATATCTTTGTATGCGGTCTTAAATTTGGTAACATAACTTATTGCAGCTTGCCTTAACTTTATAAAGAATATAATGGTATAATTGATACATATAGCCCACAAGGTACATGATTAACCCTAAAAGCGATTCCCAAGGTTCAAACTTGGCAAGTCCATATGGGGGATCTACATTTTGGGGGTGTACGTGTATATCATTTATATGCAAAGTATGCCTAAGTTCAGTGGGGCCATTTAAATTGTAGGCTCTTGCATGCAAATGTCAGTTAGGCATTCTTCCTTCATGCATCCATCAGCATTAGTTTGATATGCTGGCTTGACAAGTTGCTACATGGCCGGTCTGCCTTGTTATTGTGGATAATTTCTTGCACAAACTTTGCATCTTGCATTATGTTCTTTATATTCCAACATTATTCACATGAAGAGAGATGGAGATTGGAGAGTGTAAATGAGAATTAAGAAAGTGTGATGAGGGGGTTAGTGCTAACTCAATTTATCTTTCCTTTCATTAATCTTTTGACAGGGGGAGACACTAGACTACCTTGGTATCCCTGGACTCCACTTAGCTGGAAATCAAGGCGTGATCGTAATAGCAATCTGCCAAGTGCTTCTGATGGTAATGCTCCCAGGCTTTGGTCTATCATGACTTTATGAATATTTTCAGTTATATAAACCTCACATAATGTGTCAAACTTTTGGGACATTAATCCTCTTGCACAGTATAACATATGCACTGATGAAATACTTTGGGGTGATTGTAAAAGCTGAAGACTTCAAGAATAACTTGTTGAAAATGCATCCACATCCTCCACAGAACGTTATGTTTGGAGACTTTACATCCTAATATTTCCTCATACACCAATAAGTTTCGCATAGTCTAAAAAATCCCTTTAAAGAAATACAAACACATACCACGTGACATTCAATCTTGTTTTAATATTGCAGACAGTCTTAGAGGTATGCATTCAATGTTTAATGAACATTAGGATGAGTATTTACTAATATATTTTATTGATTTCTAATAGTTTTTAGTTGCTCGTGCTTTCTCTTAATGAACTTTGATATTTTTTTATTCTAATGACATTATGTGAGATATTTTATGGAGTCTGTTAACATGTTCTCTGAAACTAGACTAGTCTTATTTTTGTCCAAAAAAACACAGAAGGATCATGTTAGCATCCGCTTTAGTAAGCAAAAACATTTTAGAATGGCCAGTAATTTTGGCGGTTCAAACCCTGATGATTAAATAAAAGGAGAAGATAATTACATGGAATTGTATTTTGAACTATGAGAATACTTGCCTATAAAAGAAGTCCTCTTGTTACTCGTATTCATAGGTTAACTAACTGATGGCGACATTCTAATAGGAAAGATCGTTTACATGTAAACATTACACTTCATTTTGTCCCGTGAGTAATTTGTTTCATGAAACTTGCTGTTTTTCGTGTCTAGGTTGGACCAGAATACGCGAGATACTGTGGGATTGAAGCTCTCGAGCCTTTAGGAATATACTTGCCCGGTGACATTAATTACCCCGGAGGTGCCCTTTTTGATCCCTTGGGTCTTTCTAAAGATCCTATAGCTTTCGAGGAGCTGAAGGTGAAAGAGATTAAAAATGGGCGCTTAGCTATGGTTGCCTGGCTAGGTTTTTATGCCCAAGCAGCTCTAACTGGTAAAGGTCCTGTTCAGAACCTTCTTGAGCACATAGCTGATCCCATCCATAATAATCTGCTTTCCATTCTATTGCCCATGTAATATTTCCCTCTGATTTGCACATAAAGAGCTCTCTTAAGCTCTCTGATATTCTTGTATATGAAAATTGTTTCACCCCCACAAAAAAATAAAAAATATTGTAATGTTTTGATTTTATATCACTGAATGCTTAAATTTACACTACAAAGACAAAAGTGGAAATAATTTTTTATTTGTATCCTTTAGTCACAATACTAATATTTATTTTATAATTTTAATTTTTAATATTTAATTTTAGCATTAAAAGTTATTGGCAAATGGAAGTAGTTAGTATGAAGTTTATTTTGGGGTAAGTTGGTCAATTGACCATTAGAATATTGAGACGCAGGTAAGGTTTTATGTATGTCATTATTTTTTTAGTTAATTGATCAACTTATCAAAAAAATAATTCTATACTAACCGAATTCAGGCAACCCACTTCGGTCCCTAATTTAAGGCTCTAAACCTGATCTGACTCAAGGTAAGACTTGGCAATTGGCATGCCCTTGTCAATAGCCAAGGCCTGACAAAGCAAACTGAATATTATATAATTTGGACAGAAAATGAAAAGGTTGAACCATAAATATGTGAAACCAAAAATTGGAACCCAAGTTTTATATAAAAACAAGGCTTAAATATAAATTACTATTTTAAACTATAGACCATATTTTACTTCGATTATTCACATTTTAATTTTGTAAATTAAATGATTGAACTATTAATTTTTTTCACTTCTATTTTGTCAATTACATGTTAGTGCTTATGTGTTAAAATTGAGTCATTTTTCAAATTTTCTTTTATCATTATATACAAGTTATAAGGGCAACATAGTAATATAACAGACTAATTTTTACAATTAAGTAATTAATAATAAAACAAAACAATAAACCAAATATAACTAAATCCATCCTCTCTCTTTCTCTCTCTCTCACTTCAGATTTTGATTTTTACCGAATACCCAAAATCAAAATGATAAGTTAGGGCTTTGAAGAAGAAGAATCCCATCTTTCACAGCCCCTGAACAAATGAAATTCAATGGCCAAAATCAATCTCCTCACCACCAATATCTCTCCTCATCGTTGTCGTTCACTGAAATCTTCCGTGAACCCCTTCATATGCCGACGCCATCTTACGATCATTCGACTGTGAAGATCACGGTACATAAATTAACGACCACGATCTCTCCCTTCAAAGATTTATGGGACAAACAGAGAGATAGAGATTTGAGAAGAAGTTTTAATTTGAGATTTGAGATTTTAGAGTTTTCCTCATTCTTTCTTTTTTTTTTTTTTTGAGATTTGATATTTAAGGTTTTTCTAAATTTTTATGCTCCTTTTTTGGCCGTGGGCGATTATGAATTTTAGGAAAGTATAAACAGAAAGATGGAAATTTGAGAAATGGTTTTAATTTGAGATTTGAGATTTGAGATTTTAGGGTTTTCCTCATTTTTTCTTCTTCTTTTTTCATTTGAGATTTGATATGTAAGGTTTTTCTAAAAACAATATGCTCTTTTTTTGGCTGTTGGTGATTATGAATTTTAGGAAAGCATAAACAAATATGGAGATTTGAGAAGAAGTTTTAATTTGAGATTTGAGATTTAAGCATAAACAAATATGGAGATTTGAGAAGAAGTTTTAATTTGAGATTTGAGATTTGAGATTTTAGGGTTTTTCTCATTTTTCTTCTTTTTTGATTTGAAATTTGATATTTAAGGTTTATCTAAATTTTTTTGCTCCTTTTTTGGCTATTGGCGATTATGAATTTTAGGAAAACATGGTTGGATGTCGTCAATAATTATGGATTTTGACAAAAATTTGTGACAACGATGATGGATTCGTATAGAAGAAAGGAGAAGGGTAGGCGTGAATAAGAAGAATGAGAGAGAACCCCGTTAAATTAATAAATAATTTGTCAAATTTACTCTTATTTAAATAATTTAAATTAATAAATAATGGAAATATTATTTTTTAAAGGGTTAAGTTCAGATGACCAATTGGTTTTGTTGATTTCCCACTTAACCACATCATAATGGTACGTAAACCTACATTTAAACTCTCGACCTTTTGAGGTGAAGTGAAAAAGTGCTTTCCGCCTTAACTCTGTTACTTTATTTGGCTAAAGACTTAATTACCCTTCATATATATAATTGAAAGCAGCATGATCACTGAAGGGGTTTCTCTCATTTCATTTCGGATCGATTTCTAGGGCTGAAGAACGATCGATCGTGGTGATATTTAGGGCCAGAGAGGCGAGAGAAATAGGGTGTGGGTTTAGTGTGTTCGTGGTGGATCTTCGTGATTGACCGGGTTCCCACCTTCGTTTGGTCTGTGATACTTAATTTGGTCTTGGATTTAGGTAAATTTCTCCTTTATCGATAGATATGATATGTTCTTTGTTTTTAATTATGAGTTGTTTGTTGTATATGCATGCATGTTTTGTGGATGAATTAGTTAGTATATTTGGTCTTTGGATAAAGTATGCTCACCGCTATGGTCCCCTTTCTTTAATTCTATTTTTGTCCCCACATATACGCCTTTTATGCTTCGCCACGACATTGGTCCCCTTTTGTGATACTTGTTATAAAGTATTGTATGTTATTCAAACATTTCTCCTTCATTTCTTTAATGCGTAATGTCGCGTAATTGTTTTTCATTATGGTGGGAAGTTTATTAAAGATCCGAAAGACATAAGTATGTTGGGGGTAGTGAAGAAATAGTAGAGGCTCATTGGGTTGGATTACCTTTCTTTGCTTAATATACATGAATACTACTCTACTTTATGCCCGATTTCAAATATGAATATTTATTATCTTGTACCGGATATGAAATTTGGGAGGGTGGGGCATTATTGATGCAAAATGACAAAGATGTCATTGATATGATTGATTTCTTAGTTAATCTTTGAGAGTGAGGAGGTGCATATTTATGGACAAGAAATGGAGGTCCCTTAAAAGTTGTTAGGCGGAAGAAGTTGAAGATGAGCCCATTAGGTATATTTGTGGTTTGACAACCGATAACACGTGAACCAAAGTGAAAATGAAAATGACTTTGGACTTCAAAGTGAACCAAGTGATAACATTAACCAAAGTGGAGTATGCGATAAAAGGGAAACAAAAGAAGAAGATAAAAGTGACCTGAAAAGAAATGTATAAGGAAAAGGTAAACAAACTAGAAAGGCTAAAAAAACAAACAAAACATACAAAGGAAAACAAGTAAAAAAATAAGTCGATAATGATAATGGGAAGAAGCGGAGCATCCACCATGGATGGATGAGGATCTAGAGGGCACTGGGATGATGATATATTCGAAGAAGGCCCAACAAAAACAGATGAACCAAAGGTGAACATGAATGATGTATTTGTAGAGGATTGGTGGAGTGATGATGATGATGGAGAAGGGAAAGATGCATTAAGGAGGAAGTTTGTTCTGTCAGATGATGAGGACAATTTAGAAGGGGATGGATGTATGGAGTTTAATGAGGCAACTGATATGGGTAAGATAGAATTTGAGATTGGAATGGAATTTGCAAATCATGAAATTTTTAGAGAAGCATTAGTTGAATTTTCTGTTAAAGGGGGGTTTGATATAAAGTATATTCAAAATGACAGAAAAAGAATAACTGCCAAGTGTAAAGCTGAAAACTGTAAATGGAGGATTCATGCATCAGTCAAACAGGGTGAACAAACTTTGAAGATAAAATCTTTGGGGGGGACCATACATGTGCTGGACAGGATAAGAATCATCTTGTTGACAGTAGATACTTGGCCAAAAAATATATGCATGACTTGAGAGATAATCCTAAGTGGGATTTGCAGGCATGGAAAAAGAAGGCACAAAAAGAATGTAACTCTACTCTAAGTAAATCATCCCTATATAGAGCAAAAAGAAAGGTTTTAATACATATGCAAGGTGATGTAGGAGAGCAGTATAACAGGCTGATGGATTATGTGGAGACAGTCAAACAATTTAACCCTGGAACAGTCTTCAAATTTTGCAATGTGAGGGTACAGTTGACAAGCACAGTTCACTACATTGCTTTTTTGGAGGCTATATATGAGGCTTCATTGCCAAACATGGGTTTCTAGTTGGGTGTAGACCTATTATAGGCTAGATGGGTGTTTTTAAAGGGGGTTTTGGAGGCGACTCTTGAGTGCTATAGGAAGAGATGCTAATGACAATATATTTTCTATTGCGATTCTTTGTTGTTGAATGTGAATGTAAAGATAGTTGGCGGTGGTTTCTTACTCAAACTTCTAGATGACATAGGTGAAAATGAAACAAGATGTTATGTTTTCATTTACGATAAGGCGAGAAGGGGCTAGTAGAGGTGTTCAATACAATGTTACCCAACAATGAACACTGATTTTGTTTAAAGCATTTGTCAACAACTTTAAAATTATGTTTAGGGGGAAGCTACTTAGGGATTTGTTCGGAATGCGATTTAGTTGTGGTGACATGTTCTCATTTGAAGCGACCGTGAAGGAGGTGCACAAAGTTGATCTGAAGAAGCGACTAAGTGGTTAATGGATGTTGGCCCAAAATTTTGGGTCAGTCTCATTTTCCCACCTTTGTAAGTGTGATGTAGTAGTGAAACAACATGAATGAGTCATAGAATAATTACATCACGGAGGCAAGGGATAAAGGTATAATAAACATGCTAGAGTGGATAAGAAAGAAATTAATGGTTAGGTTTCAAGTAAAAAGGGAAGGCATGAACAAGTATGTGGGGTCACTTGGGCCCAGAATTCAAAAAAAATTGGAAATGATTAAGAAAGTTTGTAGGGGATGCACTTCTTTGAAGTCTGGGCCTGGGGAATTTGAAGTAGAAGTTGATAACAGAACATGGGTTGTGAATTTGAATGATTGGACTTGTGGTTGTAAAATGTGGCAGCTTAGTGGGATTCCATGCAGACATGCTGTGTCTGCAATATGGGCAAATAGGGAGCAGCCAGAGGCTTTTTGCCATCAGTGCTATAGCAAGGATGTATACTTGAAAACATCTGACTTTATCATAAAAGCATGTGCGAAGTCACCATGAATGGGTTCACTCAATTTTGCTAAGATTGACCTCCACTCTATCATAAGCCCATGGCGAGACCAAGGAAACTCGAAGAAGAAAGGCTGCAGATGAACCAAAAACCAACATAAACAAACAAGAAAAAGGTGGCATCGCGACATGTGCAAGGTGTTTAACACTAGGGCATAACAATGAGGCATGTACATTCGCCTTTTCATCTAAATCAAGAATGAACAAGGTATATTCTTTATGTTTTTTATACATTCCAACTGTATTTTCAACTCTTATTTATAACAGTTTAACATGTTTTGATTTTCAGACAAATAACAAGGAGTCAACTGCACAGTCAACACAGTCAGACATTCCTACAAGACATCCTGCTAAGGTACATTTTAATGGTTGTCAATGTAGAACTGCTTTTTTGATTATTTATTTGTATTGGACTACTAAACTCATGCATTCCTTTTACCAAATCCCATGCCACAAAATTTCCGGACTAAAGGACGGTCAAGTCGAGGATTGCTAATACTACAACTACTTGAAATACCACACCAACCCAAATCAAGCTCTCAACCTAATCCCACACCAACTTTGTCAACTATGTGGAGTAATCACTGTTTCAAGCTCCTGACCCTACGAGAAAGAACATAAAGATGGGAGCCGTAAAAAGCAAGAAATACAAATCACCAAAAAAGGGGGATTGGGGGATTAAGGCTTTAATGTTTGAATGTATAATTTTTGTCGATTAATTTTTTGACAAGTGTGATTGTGTATACTTTGTCAAACAGATAGTTTTTGGACAATGTTTCAATGACAAGTTTTTGGACTATGTTTTATAGTTGGATATTATGTAACAGATTTGGAATGTAACTCTTTAATGTTTGAATAGGTAGTTTTTGGGCATAATTTTTTTTGTCGATTAATTTATTTGAATCAACTTTGCAATATTTCACACCTTGTCCAACAGTTTATACATTGACAGTTTATACATTCCATTAAACATTGAGCATTAATTGAACATTGAACATTAAACATTAAACATTGAAATTAAACATTGCACATTACCATTAAATATTGAACATTAAACATTACATCATAGTTGGTAGGTCTCTAAACTACCATTAGTTTATATATTCATTTGTTACTAATAAAATACATCATAACCCGACATGCAATACAACCACAAGTCCAACAACAATTATCATCTTCACATTACTTTCAACAACTATCATCCTACTTGGTATGTTATTCAATCACACGAACACTTGTATTTTGTTCCACTCACCAATGTCCCCATTCATCATTGTCTTCATTGGGCCCTTGACTATTCCACTTGAGTTTGTAGTAGAAGGCAAACACCATGCCCAAAACTCACACTCATCGCATACAAAATATAATCTCCCCTTGATGGTTTGTTCGAGTCAACAATTCTTACACTTGCTTTTTTCCCATATTTACATCGCTTAGGTATGTAGCCATGACTCACCATTCATCCTTCCTACATCATCATTGCTTGGCGAAGACATGACTCTGATTAACATAAACAACACGAAGAGTAATATCAAATATCAGACCATAAATGTATATATATTACTTCCATGGTTAATTTGCTTTTTGCTATAATCTAATATATAGTTTTCAGTCAAAATAGTTCTTTTAGAACTTTTATCAAATAGTTGATAGGCATAGTTTTAGGTTACTAATTTCATAGCCATTGTTTACAATAACAACCCATAACAGCATCCTTATTACTCCACAGCCATACCTATCTCCTTGAACCTAATTTTCATACATAACAGTAGCATTCGGTTATGACAGTAGCAACAGTAGCAACTAAAAGGACAAACAGTCCTTCAAGTTCAGATCGAGCCATTCGGCTATGAAAGTCCTTTTCTTAACAAGGATGGAATGAAAAAGGAATGGAAGGGAATTGGAAAACTTACCTTCAGAAATTGCAAATAATGGTTGGAGCTTAAGAAGTAGCTTTCAATTTCGTATGCGATGGAGCTCAAATAGCTGAAATGGGAAGACCATAAATGCTTCGATCTGCTCTTACAAGCCAACAAACAGGAAGAAGAATGGGTATTTAAGACATTTTACCGTTGTTCTTGGCCGGAAACATGATTTCTACTCACCCGTTTTAGGCGTCTGACATACACGCACGGTTAATTTGGATGGAAAATGTAACTTTTTCACTTCACCTCAAAAGGTCGAGAGTTTAAATGTAGGTTTACGTACTACAGGTGGTTAAGTGGGGAAGCAGTCAACTAAAATTGCCATTATCCTGAACTTAACCCTTTTTTAAATACATATCAACTGACATTGACCCCATCTAGGAGGCCACGTCAATATATGACCTATAATTTAGGATAGTGATTTATATTTAAGCCTAAAAACAAAAAATAACTTCTTTTTCTTAACGGACTTGGTTTTCTTATGAATACTATACGAATTTGGATAGTACATATTTAATTATACAATTTTATTTTTTTATTAAATAATTACTAAAAAATTAATGAAACAAAGTTTGTATTTTTAATTATATAGTTGATGTGTAATTAATTTTAAAATTTACTATAAATATTATTTAATTTTGAGGTAAAATTGAGAAAATAAATATATTTACCTTGCTTTATCCTAATCTAAAAATGATTGATTCTTTTATTTTAAAATGTAAAATGTAAAATATATTATTAAGTTCCTACAGTGATTCGAGTTATACTTTGTCAAGACTTTTTGGGTATATATAAAAAGGTATTATCGGGATATTGTAGGGTAGATTAATTAAATTATACGGTAATTATTTACTGAATATGTTTTTTGTGATTAAACGCTGATTTAATATTATTCGGATAGTCATGATATGCTGAGAGGTGTCACTCATGATGTAGAATAAATATTATTTATTTATATATGAATTAAAAAGTTTAATTCATTATAAACAATATTAAAATGATTCAAATTAATTTATTCTAATACCGATGGTTACATCATAAAAAGATAAATATAATTTTAAAGTAATTGACTTAATAATAATAAGTTAAATATATTTAATTTATTAATAGAATAAATTAAATAACTTAATATTATAATTAAGTATTTTAGAAATATTAATTATAAATTAATAAGAGAAGTATTATTATTATTATTATAAATTATTTAATTTATTTATAAATTAAATTAAAATCCTAAATTCTAAAAGTTTAGGATGATAAAAATTTATATAAGGAGAACCCATGCTATAGATTTACGCTCTGTTTACGAGTTTTAAAATGAATGAGAAAAAAAAAAGAAATGAAGCGAAAATTTAAATTTTCTTTCCAATTAACATGTTTACGAGTTTTTTAATAAAGCGGAAAAAAAAAAAAATGGATAGAAAACTTTACCACTTTTCATAGCTTAAAGTTTTTTCGTCAAAAATTAGTATGATTTGAGCGGAAAAGAAATTAAAATAAGTAATATTTTATAATTTCATATTATCTCAAACTTTTAATATAATAAATTTTAAATTATAACTCGTGTCCTCAATTTTAAATTTTCTATCATTTTCAATTAAAAGCTGAGAAGCAATCTGAAAGGAAAACTTTTTAAGTTTTTTATTCTTTTTTTTTTTCTGCATTAATTTAAATTTTTATTATTTTCTTTACTGCTTTGGCTCGGAAATAGAGGTTAATGCTAATGCTAATGCTAATGTAAATCTTGCAAGGATTCTCTAAAAAATTTAAATTTATTTTATGCCATACTTGCGAAAACAAGTTTCTAGTTAAATATGGGCTGCAAACCAGTAGCAGGGGAGAGAGAGGAGAGCATAATTACTGTAACTGGTAAGAATGAGGAGGGAGAAAAGGGGGATAGCTTGAGAACCATTAGAATCATATGCTCTGACCCAGATGCCACCGATGATTCTTCTTCCGATGAAAAAAATCCTTCATCAAAACGTATTGTCCGTGAAATTCATCTGAATCTCAAGAAAATGACCTCAAAAAAATCAAATCCATACCCAGGCAGTCGCCGCATTTGGCTGGGCACTTTCCGAACTCCTGAGGAAGCCTCCGAGGTTTATCTTGCCAAGAAGAAGGAATTGGATGCTGCCAAGAAGAATGAATTGGATGCAAGTAAAAGAGGCGTGGTTTCTTCTTCCCACAAAAAAAGAAACAAACCCATTGAATTTTTTATTGAAGAAATTAAAAATCCTGGTTATAATGAAGAAATTGTCGGTGCTCATGAGAATTGGGTTAAAACTCGTTTAGGAGGTATGGTTATGGTTGCTTCCCACAGAAAAAGAAACAAACCCATTAATGTTTTTGGTGAAGAAATTGAAACCCAGTTAAAGAAAAATCCTGTTTACTGTAAAGAAATTGTGGGTGATTATGAGAATCGGGTTAAAACCCAGATGGGTATTAGGGCTAAGGAGTCGAAAAGAGAATCACTGAATGAGTCTCCTTCTTCAGTACTGCCTGATGTTTATGATGAACTAACCACTTGCGAATCTGTTTTTTGTGAGGAAATTGACCCCCAAATTAGGAAGCCTGTTTACAGTGAAGAACTTGCGGCTGCCTCTAAGAATTTACTGAAAACCCAACTGGGTATTGGTGGTGCCAATGAATCTGGAAGTGAATCAGTGACCGAGTCTTTTTCCTCTGTGCTTGGAAAATGGGCTGAAGCTGTGAATGAGGAAGGAAACAATAGCGCAGGTTCCTTAATTGGGGAAACTTTGCCATCTTCAAGTTGTAAAGATGATAATTTTCTACTGAAAGTTGGTCCGGTGATTATTGATAACCACGGGTATATCTTGGGTGAATTCAGCTGGTTGGATGACCTTCAGATTTGTGATCAGGATGGAAATTAGGATGCTGTATGTTAAAAGTAATAGGGGAAGTTTATGTCTCAATACGTGGCCCTATGGCAGATTAAGGTCAACACTGTTGTTGATATTAACATGACAGTGTAACAGTTACATGCATGATATTTGAAAATTCTTTGCCAGATTTCTTCAGGATTCTTAATTGATGGTTCAATTTACTTTCTTGATTTTTTTTGTTGAAAATTATTACACCTCTGTTTTATTTTACAAATCTTCTTTACTACCAAGTTTGTCACCCTTCTTTTCCACATGAATATGGTAGTATTCTATATAGATTCTCTTTATTGATTAGCTTAGCTTTAGCTATACAATTGGGGCATGAATATGGTTATGGAATTGACATCATACCATAAACCCATGGAACATTGTTGAGTGGAGAGCTGAAATGTTGAAACCTGATAGGAGCTATGTCTTCATTGATTGTATCTCATGGTATGTGAGATTTGGTTCTACAATGCTGAAGCAATTTGAGGTTTGGGATTTTGTATGTGATGAAAACTGTTTAGACCTGCTTTTATCTTTTTCTTTTGTTTTTACATTCTTGGTTCTCCAAATCCTCTTGAAGTATGTCTTAAGTGTTTTTACAAGTAGAAGCTTTTGTACGATGATATCGAATGTGCTTTATGAAAGTAGCTTGACAGCAGGAATGTACAATATTGCTCGTTGTGAGGCGTTTGAGCTTTGTTTTTGTTATCCCTAATTAGTCTACGTGTTGATTTGGTGGAGGAGTTCTATCCTTTGCAATTTGCAAGGTATGTGGAATTTAAGGCTTTCCTTTGGTTTTTGAACTTTTGATATAAAAAATTTCAGCTCCTAATTATTTTTATGCATGCATCAGCTTTGATGATTACTAAAGGTCTGTAGAACTTTACATTTTTTCACCTTTTGATAGAAAGCAAATGCATAAGGGAAATGAAGCACCTTAACATATTATCTTTGGTACTGTATAGACCCCTAATGTCGGCATGTGTAATATTAGTTTTATAAACTTGGTAAAAAGCATGAATAATAAAAACTTCTGCTTGGATTCTTCTTTGGTTTCTAATTTTTCCGCACATTGATTCTCATGACTTAAATGGCGAGAGATCTCAGTTGTCTATGTAGTTAGGAACCACTTGCAATAATAAATTTTGCAGTTGTAGTTCTTTGTGAAGAATTTTGCTAATAAGATCAAAACAATAACTTGGGCATCTAGACTGAATTTCCAATAATGAAGCCAATTTTATAAGAAAGCAAATGGCATCTTGGAGACTCGACTACCCATATTTTTTTTCTCTAGCATAATAGATGCCCAACTTATCAAAAAAGAAAATTATTGAAGCCAATGTACCCATTTTAAGACATTCCTAACACAATCAGCATATTGGAGATTTGGAGCGGAAAACCTATTATAAACTCCAAAACAAATCTTTTGAAGGTACTTAGAGAAAATTAATAGATTCAAAAGAAACATATTATCGTGTGTGACATACGGAGTAGAGTATTGAATGGATGATTTATATTCCCCTCACTTCTCCATTGTTCTCTGACAAATTGAACAACTACCAGCCTCTTTAATAACCCTTCAGAGCTGCAAGCTCGAGATTTCTTTTGCCTTTTAGGCCATTAATACCTTGTTGATTCAATATACCACTCCTGAAGAAAACAAACAGGGTTAAAGATTACTACAATGGGGAAAAGTCATTTTGTAATCCTCTTACCTCCATTTAGTAGGAACATCCTATTTGCCCAAGTTATTTTCTGGCTAAGACATTTGATAAGTAAATTGTATTCCAGATATCCTTTGTATGAAGTATGCCTATGCAGTCTTGATTTTTTTTGTAACATGACTTGTGGTGTATTGCCTTAACTGTGGAAAGTAATTTAAATAATCTAATCTATATATATAAGCCACAAGGTACAAGATGAACCCTTAAAACCTCATTTGGAGGATCCCCAAGGTTCAAACTTGGCTATTCTACAAGGGGTTGAGGGATATCCTCATTTTTTTTAAAAATAAAAGGGCTGTGGGTTTATCTATATTTTGGAATTTACATGTATATCATGTACATGCATAGGATGCCTACTCCAGTGGGGCCATATTAATAGTAGATTCTTGCCTGCAACTGTTTGTTAGGCATTCTTCCTAAATGCATCTATCGATATTAATTGGATATGGTAATTGAACACGTTGGTTATTTTGTTTGGTCTGTCTTGTTGCTAGCGGATAATTTATTGCACAACTTTGCATCTTGCATTGTGTTCTTTAGTTTTTAACATCATTCGCATGAAGAATGTGAATGAGAACTTGGAAAGAGTGTGGTGAAGAGGGTTATATTACCAACAGATTTTATCTTCATTCCTTTCTTTTATCTCTTACCAGGGAGAGACACTGGACTACCTTGGCATCCCTGTACTCCACTTAGCTGGGAGTCGAGGTGTGATCGTCATCATAGCAATCTGGCAAACCCTTCTGCTGGTAATAATCCCAAGTTTTTTGGTCTATTATCTTTTGATGTATCTTGTTTTTGATAAGTTGACATAGACTACATAATGTGTCAAACTTTTGGGACACTCATTTTGTTGCACAATATATCATACACACTATGTGACATTCTTTTATTTTGTTAGAGCATAGCAGACATTCTTAGAGGTACTATCATTTATTCCTAAATAAGTGATGTTTTAGGAAGAAAAAAAATTGTTCCAATTTATTTGTCGTTTACAACTTTCTAGGAGAATAAATTATTTACTTTCTTATATCACCCTTACCTTCTCTCATTGTCCCAAGAAATTCTCACCCTCAGTATTAATAGTTTTCAACTTCCCATAGAGGGGTAGTGATGGAATTTTACACATATTTTAACTATTAAATGATAATATTAAATGACTTTCTTAATCCATGTGCAAAAACCTTAAACGACACTTATTTAGGAACGGAGGGAGTATCTTTTTAATGTTTAGTAAGCATTAAAATATGAGTTTTATTAAGTTATTTTTTTGGTTTCTTAGTTTTAGTTTTAGTTTCTTGTGCTTTTCCTTGATGAACTTTGATGATTTTGGATTATAACAAGATTATGGGAGATGTTTGTAGGATTTTGTTTGTTACCATGTTCTCTGAAGCTAAACGATACGTGTTCTGTCCCAAAACACAAGAAGGTCGTGTTAGAGTCGGTTTCAGTAAGCATAACATATTAGGATGGCCCCTGATATTGGTCAAGTCTTGTATTTTGAACTGCAAGAATGTTAAACATATAAAAGAATTAAAGAATTCCTTGAGTTACTTGTACGAATAGGTTAACTAAATGAGCGCCACAATATAATAGGAAATATGATTTACATGGCTACACAATATTTAAGTTTGGCCGAGAGCAATATGTTTCTTGGAACTTGCTGTTTTTTGTGTGAGATACTGCAGGACTGAAGCTCTTGAACCCTTGTTAGGAATATAGGAATATACTTGCCAGGTGACATTAATTATCAAGGAGGTGCCCTTTTTGATCTCTCAAGTCTTCTAAAAACCCTATAGCTTTTGAGGAACCGAAAGTGGAAGAACTCAAAAATGAGCACTTTGCTATGATTGTCTGGCTTGGTTTTTACGCCCAACTGGTAAATGACCTGTTCAGAACTTTCTTGAGCACATATCTGATCCCAAACATAATAAAGTAAAATCTGTATTTAGGAATACTCTATATAAGAATAACTTCTATAATATTATAAAAAAGTTTGATCCGAATTTGGGCCAGTTATAAATAGAAATAACCTCTAAATTATAATATGTTATATATTTTTTAAGTCCGTATTAAAAACTATCATACTATATAGTAATAATTTCATATATATATATATATATATATATGAGAGACAATATTAATTTTAAAAGATTACATTTTAACATTTCCTATAAAGAACTAAATTTTCTTATAAAGACTACATTTCCTATAAAGGACTACATTTTTTTATAAAGACTATATTTCCTATAAAAGACCACATTTTTTATAAAAGACTACTTTGCATAAATATTTTTTGAATTATTTTTGTTATTGATATTTTTGTTAAAGTGGATATTTTTTGGTGTTCGGAAAATATTTTGTATCAATACCTCTATTCAGTAATAACCTCTCAATTAGAATACAAATAGTTTAGTCCCAAGTCTATTCCTAAATAGAGGTTTTAGTGTAATTGCTTTTCACTCTATTGTTCATGTAATTATTTCCTCTGATTTCAAATAAATAGCTTTCTTGAGTGCTCTGATATGCATGTATATTCTGTCAACTGCAGGGTTTTAAGCTGCAAAAGCTTCAAGATTGTAGGATACTTCTGAAATGTGTTAGACAAATTCAAACTTGAAAAGCATCTTTCTCATTCTCGAAGAATGATGAGCTGAAGTTTTCTTTTTTAATTTTTATTTTTCACTAGTAGCAATGGTAATTCCTGTTAAATATCATCCCCCCATGTTCGGTTACACGGACTCTTCACCTTACCCTAAAGTACTCGAGTTTGACACTTAACATTTAGACAAGGGTATGGATAATAGACACTAGTGTAAAAAATGACAAAATTGAGAATTATTCGTGTTGTGAAGTCAGAATTGAGAATTATTTTACTAGGGAAGTCGGTGTAGTTTAAATAAAGTCATGTATTGTGATATTTTTTTTACGAATTATAAGTATGAAACATGTCAATATATAAGATACTTATTTATGTAAGTGAGAACTAAAATATCGACATAAATGTTTGAGATAGTTATTTACGTAAGTGACGACTAAAAAATTGATATAAATATTCTTTATTTATGTAATACTCTTTTTACTTTATAAAAAGATTCTTATTTGAGTTTAATCAAAGAGTTTGATCGGTTACTAATGTTTGTTGCGTTTGTGAGTTAAATAAATTGTGTTTAAAATAATCTGTTATTAGATGAAAAAGATTTTTATGCACGTTTGAACTTCTAAACTCTAAACGCATTAAACGCTGAGTAACTAAATATACACTAATTAATTAATAAAAATTTTAAAAATTTAAATTGCGATATAAGTTTATCTAAAATTTCAGAACAATATTTTTGAATTAGTAATACTTCTTAAATATTTTTTTATATTAACTCTTATATTTATTAAAATTAAATAAAGAAATCAAAGAAGAAAAAAATAGTATTGAAATAAATAACGTGCTCAGTTTTAATGTTAAACGGCGTCGTCGTCCTCTTCTTATTTATACAAAATCCTCTCATTTTCAAATCTTTTAGAACTTCATCTTCTTTCCAAATCTGCACAACCTCTCTATTTTCTAGTAGATAAAAACAAATTGGGGACATTGGTTGTAATTTAAAATTTATTATATTGAAAGTTGAGGATAATATGAGAATTATAAAAATATTATTTATTTCAATTTCTTTTCTGTCCAAATCAAGTCAATTTTAGACGCAAAATTTTGGCGGAAAAAGTGGCCAAGTTTTCTATCCATTTCTTTTCTTTTTCGTTTATTAAAAAACTTAGAAATATAGAAATTGAAAAGAAAACATAAATTTTCCGTCTATTTCTTTTTTTTTCTGTCTATTTTAAAACTCAAAAACATGATGTAAGTGATGTACTTTTATATGGAAAAATCATAAATTCGTTACTAAAAAGTCATGCTTTTAAGAAAAATTGATGAATTACCAATCAATTTAACCTTCCAAATCATTTTAAATAATGATATTAATATTTATAATGTTAGGTTTAGCCACCTTCATGAATGGTAATTAAACTCGAAGCATTAAGCCATTAAAAAGTTGTTTTCTTTTATAAATTGGACTTTCATTTAGATAATTACAAAAACATAAAAAATGAAATTTATTTGATATTGACCGGATTTTGGGTTGGGGAGAAAAGTTGAGGTGGGGTATGAAGGTTAAAAACAATTTTTTGGGTCCCATGTTTAGGTGCATGTATAAGTACAATAAATTCTCATAGGAAATTGTTAAATTTACAATAGAAATTGTTATTTTTACAATAAAAGTGTCGTTATAGATTCTATAGCGACGATTTTTAACGTCGCTATACATCTACATCGACACTTTTGTTATAGAAATAACAAAAAATATTGTAAATTTAACAATATTATCATTCTGATAATTAATACCATTAAATATATGATCATAAATTCATAATTACAATACCAATACCAATAAGCAAATGATATTAACAAGTAAGGGTATAAATGAATTGAGTTGAGTTGAATATTGAGTTGTTTAGATTTGGTTCACAAAATTTATCAAGTATAAAATAAGATTTTGATTGAGGCTCATTTAGCTACCGAGTTGAGTACGATCTCGAATCGAGCCCGAACAATTTTTCGAACGAATATGATCTGAATATCAATAAAAATTACAATTTGAGAAGGTTCGAGTAATTCATCGAACTTTAAAATTTGCTTATATTTGAATCATTTATATTTCGAGTCGAGTTCAAATCGAATTTTTAGTCGAACGAGTACGAATTGAGTTCAAACTGTTTGTTCATTTTACAACCTTATTAACAAAACACTAAAGATATGGATAATTTATAATTTTTTGACAAGTTTACGATATTAATATCAATTACCTATCAACAAACTTAATGACAATTAATTTCCTTACAAGTTTAAGAAATTAAAATTTGCTGAATTTTAAATGTACTTAAATAAATCATCATGTGCTTCTCGCATATTTGATTGTGTTTTGCTTTTAAAATGATTTGGAAAATGATACTTACCCTCAAAATATTAATTATTTGCATGCATCTTGTAGTTTATTTTATTAATTAGTATTGAAAGTGATCGGACTAATAAATAAAATACAAGGAAAAATAGATTAAAAAAACAACAAAGGAAATTATGATTAATTTTATGTTAAATGTGGAGTGCGATTAACTTGAAATAAAAAGTATAAATATAATAATAATAATAATAATTTGTGGAGCCTTTTTTATTTGTTATTTTCTATCTTTTATATATATATATATATATATATATATATATATAGGAAAAGTCTAGAGGGACCGAGGGTTGCTTGACCGGTTTAGCGACTAGGTAGTTTTTTTTTATGATTCAAATAATTTATAATATTTATTTGAACTGAATTTTTTACAGAATCTAGTAATTTAGGTACCATTTCGATATATGTAAAAAATAGACTTGTACAGTCTGTAGAACTCTATTTTTTACATTTATTCAAATGACATCTAAATCACTGAATTATGTAAAAATTCTAGTTCTAATAAATATTATAAATTGTTTGGAAGTCATAAAAAAAATTTTACTCGGTCGCTAGACCGGTCGCCCCACTCCTATTCCGGTAGAAGGATTGCTATATATATATATATATAATTATTATTTAATATCGTTATACATTTATCGTCATGTATAGCAACACTATAAACTAAAAATAATTTCACAAACGAATTTCTGGCATGTATAAATTTATTATTATTTTTTATTTTTCTATTTAGTTCTTTAAATTTATAAATTTTTTATTTTATTCTACATAATTATACACGCAAAGAGTATTAATTAGTAATAAATGAGATCCACGTTCAGGTTTGTGAAAATATTTGTTTTTTTTCTCAAAAATAGAAATTTCTTATTACTAATACTTAAAAAAAAAGTCAAACGAATATAATGGACCCCATCGCTTGACTCAATTAATTATTACTTTTCAATCCTATCCGCAGGTCCAGTCAGATAGTATCTGCATTTAATTATTTAAGCCTTTTTAATTAAATCACTAAAAAAAGAAGAGATTTCACGTGTCGTCCCTGTAGTTTACTTTATGGATTTGAATTACAAAGATTCTAGAATAAACCAATCAGGTACGAGGTTTATCAATATATATATACACACAAAGGCTTAAGCTCTAATACCACAGCACAAACAAAAATAAAAAACGTTAGTGAAATCAAATAAAAAACGTTAAATCAAATCTAAATGGGTTTTGTAGCGGCGGCGGCAGGAGGAAAGAAGAGGAGGAGGAGCAGAAAAAATGAGATTGATGAGTTCAACAAGGGGAATTTTCTAAAGGTCAGAATTATTTGTTCTGACCCAGATGCTACTGATGATTCTTCATCGGATGAAGGTTCATCGGATTCAAAAACAAAAATTGTTTGTGAATGTTATGTACCAAAACCGGCGGCGGAAATAAAATACCAAGGTGCTCGCCGGAGAAAATGGGGAAAGTATGCGGCGGAGATTAGAGATCCTTTCAAAAAGATTCGGCTTTGGCTGGGCTCTTTTGATACTGCCAAGGAAGCTTCAGAGGCTTATATGGCGAAAAAGAGGGAGTTTGAAGAAATGAAAAGAGGCATGCCCGAGTTTGATTCTAGTTGTGGTAAAAAATGTAGCAAGTGCAGGCCAAAGAAGAAGAAGAAGAAGTGTTGTAAAAATCTGGTGGGTATTGGGGGAAATGAAGTGGGTAGGGAATCTTTGGATTGGTCTTTTTCATCTGGGGTGATTGATGAAAATGGTACTGAAAATGGGGATAGTAATGTAGGTGGGGTTGATGCGAAGTCTCACAAGAAAAGGAACAAGGCCAAGGTTAAAAGGAAGCAAATTGGTGGTTCTGATGAAAATAATGGAATTCGAATGGGGAAAGGTAAGGGAATTGTGGGCGCTGTCGGGAATTGGGCTAAAACCCAGATGGGTTTTGGGGCAAATGAGTCTGAGAAGGAATCTTTGGGTGAGTCTTTTTGTTCTGAAGTGACTGAGAAAGGGGAGTCTAGTGGAGGTCTGATAATGGGGGAGGTTTTGCCAGCTGCTTCAAGTGGTGAAGAGGATGAGTTTCTGCTGAGAAATGGGGTGGTGATTGTTGATAACCCGCAGGTCTACTTTAGGTGAATTCAGCTGGATTCGAATTTGCTATGATGAGGACAACAGTTAGGATGTTGTATGTAAAAAGAAATAGGGGAAGGTTTATGTTTCAAGGGGTGGCCTTGTGGCAGATTAAGGTCTTAGCGACATTTAGTTTTATATTTAATATGAAAGTGATACAATTACATCCATGATCCATGATATTTTAAAACTATTTGCTAAATTGCTTAAAGATATGCAACTGCTGGTTCATTTACTTTCTTTATTCTACTTATTGAAAATTATTACAACTCTTCCTTAATGTTTAATACATGTGTACGTATGGCATTCTTATGTACATACTTTCTATTGATTAGCTTAGCCTTAGCTATATATATGTTGCGGCATGAGTATGATTATGAGGTTGACAACCTTACCTAAACCCATGGAACGTCGTCGATTGAGGAGGTGAAATGTTGAAACAAAAGCGGATAAATGTCATCATTGCTTGTAAATAGTAGCATATTGAATTTGGTTCTAGAATGTTGAAACAATTTGAGGTTTTGGGCTGTTCTTATGTAATGAAAATTATTTAGATCTGCTTCTACATCCTTTTTTACTTATTTTGGTTCTCCAGGTCATCTTTATGTTTGTCTTAAATGTTTTTAGAAATGGAAGCTTCTGTTTAATGTGACAGAATGTGCCTTATGGAAGTCGGTCGACAGTGTAAGTACAGAATTGCTCACTATGGCATTTTTTGAATTTGTCTTTGTTATATCCCTAATAATCTACGATTGCTAATGCTTGCTATACAGGTTGAGTTGGTGAAGGGGTTCTATCATTTACAATTTGCAATGTATAAGGCTTTCGTTCCGTTTTTGGATGTAAAACTTTTCAGCTTCTAATTATATTTATGCATGTATTGTTGGTCTATAAGATTTAATTACATTTTTCCACATTTTGATAGAAGTAAAATGCATAAGAAAAATGAAGTACCTCTGTATATTAGTTTTTGGTACTGTATAACCCTAGTATCAGCATGGTTATTAGTTTTATAAACTTGGTAAAAAGCATGAATAGTAAAATCTTTTGCTTGGATTCTTCGTAGGTTTCCAATTTATCCACATATTGATTCTTCTCACTTAAATGGCAAGAATTCGGTTGTCTATCTAGTTAGCAACCACTTGCAATCATAAATTTTGAAGTTATTGATGTCTGTGTTGAATTATTGCGAATAAGATGAGCAACAACTAGGGCAACTAGACTGATTCTTTGATAATGACACCATTAATGAGTTTTTGACTCGAGTATAATTTGTCTATCTAAGTACCTGGTGTAATTAGGCCGAATCGTGTTAATTAGAAAAGCACGGAGCTTGGAAAGTAGTGCCAACTCCGGTGCCTGCAATTCTCATGACGTAATTAAAGTGATCGACGAGACTACCACAGCTTAGCCTCATCATAAAGAAGGTAGAGTAGTATTGCGTGGGATGGAAGATGATTACGACTAATCTTAGTGTGATGGCAGTTTTTTGAGGATATGAAGTTGCAATTTCATAGATATTTTGACAATAAGGAGGGCAGGATGAATCAGTAGTGTTATATCTCTTTGTTAGGATCTGATTATGATTTATTTGTCACTTGGAAATTTTCATTTTCCCAAAACCATTGAGAATTAAAGGGGACAGGATTGAAAGGTTGAGCATTTTTTTTGTGTATCCTCAGAAATTGATCAAATACCTAGAAGAAACTTTGCAAGAAGGATCCTAAGTAACTGAGTCAGGTTGGTTTTCTTTGTTAAAAACATGGAATATCTCCGATTTAGTGTCAAACTTCTTGACTTACAGTGTAGGCTATGTTTCCTCTTGAAATAAATTTTATATTTGTGGACTGCTGAAAGGTGCAAGGGGTCCAGATCAAATGGAATTTTACTTGGCATCTCAGATATATTATTTCTTGTGAATCTCATTTACCCTGGCATCTTCCTCCCCATCTAGTCCTTCTGATCTCCTTTTAATTAGGGAAGTTAGAGTTCACATTGGAAGGGATATTTCCACAAGGTAACTTCATCACATGAATAGTAAGTTGGTTGCACAATCATGTGTAAGACCTTGCGGTAATAGCAAATATCCTTGAGGAAATAACAATTCCCTTGAACATTTTCTGTATTCATATGGAATTTAAGTGTAGCTTATTATTACTGAAAAGAGGAAGGATGCAACTTTGGATTACCAAAGGAAAACAGAAAATACATAGATTCCAAAAGTGTCGGTTCTAAGTTCAGGTATCCGCTTATCTTCTTCTTTTTTTTGCGAATTTTCCTATTCTACTGTTGATATATTAAATCTTAATAAATGTTTCTTCATATGAATGTAGGTCAAGATAGGACCTTGTCGATATGAATTTTGTCATTGCTGTGATTCTCAGAGTCTGAAGGGCAATATTCATTCTGATAATCTGATCCAAGGTACATAATAGAATTTGAATTGCCTTGACTTGATGAAATTCTTATATGGATAGCCAGTGTGGAAAATCAGAATCTCAATCGGTCAAAGAATAGATTGCTTCATATGCAACTGTGACTATTGTTGAATATTCAAGATTGGCAAATTGATTTCCTTTTTCTCTTACTTTTAAGGACTAGTCTACACAAGGTTTAGGGGATTAGTTTCAATTAAGTATATCTATATACAGAAGGGGGACACTCTAATAACTTAATTTCCATAGTTGGCTTCTCATCTGTGCTGTTAAATACCTGTTTAACATTTCCATAGCTGACAACTGGGAAATAATTTTAATATGATTCTGAGGTTTAAGCAATTTTGAGGTTTATGTGTGTTGGAAACATTTAACTCTGCCTTTTTACCTCCCTTGTTGAATATTTTGGGGTTCTCCATGAACCCGAAAACCCTCATTGGAATGTGCATATAACGATTAGGTTCATTCAACAGGACTGCATTTTTCTGCGTTGATTCTGCTGTCGTGTGCGTGTGCGTGTGTGTGATTCAATCCTAACAAGTTGAATTTATCTTCTTTCCATTCTTTTCATCTTTTACCAGGCCAAAACCTTGGCATCCCATTCTACCAAGGCCTTCTGATGGTAATGTCGTCAAGTATTTGGTCTATTATATATTCTACCTTTATGAATCTTGTACTTGATACACTTAGCCTCCACATAATGTGTCAAACTTAATTTCTGAGACTCTTTTTGTGAGAGGATGGGAATTTTAATAGGGCTGGCCAACTGATATTGGTGGTTCATAGCATGATGATTGAATAGAGGAGCAGATGGCAGTTGTATTGAAGTTGTGTATTTTGAATTGTAATGTGTTCTGATAAAAAGACCTCTTGTTAACTATTGCAATATCAAGAACAATTAAGAGTAAGTTTGCCATTGCTTAAATTAATTATAATCAGTTTGTGTTTGGTAAATAAAAAGCACTTAAATTAGTAATAAGTGCAAAATGTTCGGTATAATTTTTTTTTGTTAATTATTTATGTGACGCCCCCAAAATTAGGTATACGTCACCCATCTTGGGTCGCCACTTACATGGTACAGAATTTAAATACAACTTACTAATATAACTGTCGTGTACGATACGACATAAACTGTGAGTTTGAATACAAATATTGTCTACTAGATATTATACAAACTCAAAAGGAGTCCTCATTACAATTATTATCACACTATTTCACAGAATAGTGAGGACTACTAATGCTATCCTCTGGACCATTACTCCGTTCCCCGACTCGTCCTATCTATATTCTCATTTCCTGAAGAGAACAGTGAAAGAAAGGGTGAGCTCAACTAGCCCAGTAAGAAATATTATAACTAAGATAATGCAGAATAAATTATCAATAGTCTTCAACAATGTTAAAGCGATAAAATACAATAGACAACCGGTTTAAGCTGCGAATGAATATGCAATCCATTAAAAAGTCAAGTAGAAAATAAAGTCTACTATCTTTTAGGTTTTAAAAGGTTTTCATAAATTTTTATCACTAAGACTCGGTTTAATGAATAAACCACAATATCTAATCATCCCCGTATCACTGATCAAGGATTTTCATCAAATTATCAATGGTCACGACTATCTTAGAATCACCCCTGGTCATAATCATACCAAAAACTATCCATCAATGCATTCTGTGCCAATCGAGGACTTTTATCACATCATTTATAACAAGCCGTGATTATACCGAATGATCTCGGTCATAATCATACTAAATTCATCTACGCACGTAAGCAAAGATAACATAATATAACATGAGGATGATGATGATGACATAATAATTCAATAAAACAAGTTCATTTAATTAATTTATTCAGAGCTAATAACGTTCAAATTGTCAACATTATACCGCTTTGTAGAGTAAAATTCAAGAATGATCGGAAGAATATTTCCATGAAAAGATCTTTGGATGAAACGCGAATATCAAGAATATTCTACTAATTTCATGGAGTATAGAAGTCAAAGTTTTAACTATTTGGGTATAATAAAGAATGGAATAACAAAGGAAATCACCACGCACGCATGCGGTACTTCGCATAAACGTGTTATTCCAATGAATAATAATAATGAGAACGAATTGTCGGGTGAAATTCAACCTGCAGGATGTTCCAATGAGAATAATAAAGATGGAACCGGATCCGGTGTAAAACACACAAATAGGATATCCAACAGAATGATAAAGAGGCGGAACCGGTGGGTGTAAAACACATGCATGAGGATGTTCAGCGAATAATAATAATAAAGAGGCGGAACTAGGTCCCAGGTGTAAAAACACATGCATGGATGTTCCAATGAGAATAATAGAAGAATGTCACCAAGTATAGGGTAAACCACGATACAGATTATGTATAGGTATGTCACAGCAGGTATCTGAGTTATTCCAACGTAATAATAAAGAATGGAATAACAGAGGATTTCACCAAGTATAGGGTATCGCCACAGATATCTGAGTTATTCCAATGAGAATAATAAAGAATGGAATAATGTAAGTTCTCTTCATGAATAAGAAAGAATAACACCCTTACGGTACAACAAATAATATCCCTTACCTTAGAAGAATCAATATTGGAAAAGTGAAGTAGCGAGAATACTTTTTTCTTCTTTCTCTCTATAGTTTCTCTCTCTACAGAGTTTCAATGAATTCGTAAGAAATAATGAAGGAATGAGAGCTTTCTATTTATATAAAAAGCGAGGGTGGCTCTTGAGTGTCTTAACGAAGGGTCAAAATGACTCTTGGTAATATCAAGAGACAACTACTATTCATGAAAGGGTAATTAACCTGGAACAATCAAGAGGCGAGTTAACTCTTGGTAATATTGAAGGACAACTACTCTTTTTGCGAATGGGTAATTATTATTATCGACGAAGGTAATTACTATTCACAAAGGTAATTACTATTCACAAAGGTAATTACTATCGATTGAAGGTAAATACTATTGACGAAGGTAATTACTATCGACGAAGGTAAATATTTATTCACAAAGGTAATTACTATTCACAAAGGTAATTACTATCGATTTGAAGGTAAATACTATCGACGAAGGTAAATACTATCGATGTGAAGGGACTTTTAGATGATAACATATGGGCCCCCCATAAAATAATCAAAGTTACCACAAACGTCTCATAACAGACTCTTTATATACATCAAGGATTGAATAAATATTACCACAAATCATTTTATTTTTAATCAACACATATTTAATCTTTCAACAATTATTAATCATTTATAACTTGTCGTCTCAATTAATAATTTAATACTATAACATATTATACTGGATGATCTTGTGTGATAATTGAATCAATAATATAAGAGATATGATGCAAAGAATTATCAGAAGCAATAATTGAGCATAGTTGAGTGACTTCTCACGTAAGCATCAATAATCAATATCGTGTGCTACTATTATCTACGCCAGACATCGCACTTTCTTTTACTACCGGGTAGTTCAACAGTTTTGACGGTAACACCTCTGCCGTTATTTTTTATAGAAAAATAATTTTGTCGTTTTCTAACTACGACAATACTTCCATTGTGGGGTCCACCAATGATTGAGCCGTCGTACGAATATTCCCCGACAAAAAGAATATTCCCCGACCAAACGAATATTTTATAACAACTTGCTTACTTTGCAAAATTTATAAATATTACCCACAACTATAACATTATATCAAATTTATTCCATAATATTCAAAAATAATATTTATAAAAAAAAATTCATCTTTATTTATAAAAGCTGGGGTCTTACAATTTATTTATTGTAAATTACTAAAAAGGAATGTTTTCAAAGGTAAATATGAGTAATGGTTGGAAGTCTTAAAATAAATAGGGATATATTAGTAATATACTTGGTCAAACCTGATTATTAGATTTGACAATTAAATTTGGAGCTTCTGATATTTTCATAAAAAGTGATTATAAGTATTTTTAAAATCAGTTTACCAAACACTTTTTGCTTCTTAAAACTGATTATAAGTATGTTTGACTGCTTATAAACCATCTCAAACACCCTCTAAGGCCTCACTGGAAGATGAAGAAAAAACTTACAAACCAAACAAGCCTTGGAGGAAACACACTTACATATAAGAAGAAATAAACTCACATAAAAGAAAAAATAAATATAAGTCATTCCAAACACCCTCTAAGCTTCACTAGAAGATAAAGAAATAATCTCACAAACCAAACAAGCCTTATAGGAAACACACTTAACATAAAAGAAAAAATAAACTCACTCACTTACGTGAAAATTTCACATAAAAAGAAGAAATAAACTCACGTAAAAGAAACAAATTTATAATAGCAATTAAAAATGAGACACTTTGGTATTTTTAAATAAAAATATGACAATTTCAAAAACTCTCCATACATTAATAATAAAAAAGATACTTATAAATAAAAATATTAGATGCAAAAGATTAGGTCTTCGTATGAAAATAATTATTCTCGTGAAATTATTTACTACCTAAAAATAAATATAAAATTGCCAAATGATGACTTACGATATACTAATGTTTGCATACTTACCCTCTATTTCTTTTTAATTGTCATTTTAGATATTTTGTTTTTTTTATGTGTCAAATTTCTAATGAAAATTAATTATTTTCTTCATTCCTTTTTAAATACTCATTCTGTCCCATAATATATAACGTTTTAGAGTAATGCAGATGACTTAAAGAACTGATTATATAACATTAAATATAGTATCAATTGTTTATAAGAGAGTGTTTAACATGAAATTAACTTTGGCCAATTGATCAATACAGTGCCGACACGCATGGCGGGAGGTGATCTCTGCGTGTCCGCACTGTATTGATCAATTGACCAACTTACCATGAAGTTAACTTCATGGTAATCAAATCCTGATTATAATATCCTTTACCATGGTTATCTCATGCTCTTTCTCTCTCATGTGTAACATTTTCCCATAGTAATAAATTTAGAAAGATTGTGGCTAATTTTCTTAAATGAGAATAATGTTCATACACAACTGTGTATGTTTTATTTGTGCACAATCTGTCAAAACTACGTCGTTTTGGCAGATTTGTTTTTAATTTTTGATTTGGGAGGAGAGAAGTTGTTTAAAAAAATATATGTCAAAACAACATAATTTTAACAGACTGTACACAAATAAAAACAGCCGTGCATGATCACATTGCTCTTCTTAAATTATATAAAACGTCAAATAACTTGGGAAAATAAAATCAAATGGAGGGAGTATCTTTTTAGAGGTAATCACATAGATTATGAATACAATTAATATTGACTAATTAATTACATTAAATATGCAATATCATGTGGGAAAATATGAGAAATTATCTTGTTGGAGTTAAATTAGTTGTAAAGATGAGAGAGAAGCAAATATGCATTTAATGTTTAGTGGAAAAATAAAATTTTTAGTAATTAATTATTTATCCCAGATGATAATTTCATTTTACCATTAATAATATTTCTATTGGGCGTCACTAGTTATTTGTCTCTCGTGATAATTCTTTTTTTAATCATTTGAAAATAGAACAATTTGAATGTAGGTCCCTCTTACATTAGATTAAGAATCTTAAATACTGCATATGAGAAATATTAAACACTAAAACAAATATATCTTAAAATGTTATTATTATTAAGAAAGATAAAAAGAATAAAAAAAGACAAAGTTTTAATCCACTTTTTTCCTATAAACTTTTTTAGGACACACTTATATGTTTTTAAATTTTAAAATTTAAAATATTGAAAGAAAATTAATTATACATAAATAAAAATATCAAAACAAAAGAGATTTTATTAAAAGTACTATTTTCACATGTATTTTTTAATGTTATTTTTACAAAAATAATCTATTGCTGAAGTGGGGCCCAACTTCTTATATAAAAACAACTATAGAGAAAATAGAGAATAATGTATTACTTCCTCCGTCCTTTTAATATATATTCTTTTAGATTATTTTATTTTTTCTTAATTATTTGTCGTTTTATATAAATTAGAAGAATTAACTATAATTTTTTAAAATTACCTCTTATCGGAAAATATTCTTTGGTAAGAGAGAGTATGAGATAAGTATGATAAAATGATAATTATGAAAATTTAAAGGTATTATGTATAATCGATATTATGTTTAATGTTATATAATTATTTTTTTAATTTCTGTATCAATTTTAAAATGATATATATTAAGAGACGGAAAGATTATTAATTGAAAAAATAAAATAAAATTGAATAAATCTACACTTTGACTTGAATAAGCAAACCCCCCAAACAGTTCCTAAATAGGTAGGCCATTTAGTTGGAATCCTCTTCAAACAAACCCCACTTCGATTCCCCCAATTCTCCTCCGATGTTCAACCCTGCTACTGCCCTCAGGTAGATTATCTAATCGATCACTCATTTTTTAAATTGTATTTATATCTCCAAAATTTTATTACCTTTTATGGTTTAGGTTTTGGATTTTGTTTAATTATTTATAAAGTTTGATCTTTCTTCCTATTGTACAACTGTTCCACTGTTTGATTTAGCACCTTTTAGTTATAATCACCATTTCTCATTTTGTAAAACTAAATTTAGCTTACACATTGAGTTTGTTCTTTGTTTAATTTTTTGGGTTTTACGTAAAATTCAATCTTTGATTTTGCGCCTTTTGTTTAAGGGTTTACTATATTAGCTTTAATCGCCTCAAATTTTTAACTAAATTTAGCTTATGTTACTTTGATTAATTTTTGGTTTTTATGTAAAATTGTTTGTTTGTGATGAAAAGGTTTGTGTTAGGGTATTTGTGGTACTGAAATGTTGGACTCTGAGTGTATAATTGGGGCTTCATGGCCCCCGCCTCAACTGACCCCAGAAATCAAGTATGGGGTGATGAAGCCAATATCGCTTGCTGGGCCGACTGAGTCGGATCTTCAGAGAAATGCAGAGTTGGAAAAGGTAGATATTTTTTACTTTTATAGAGGAAATTTGTAGTTTATTGTTGCTAGAATTGCATCTTTTTCTGATTTGTTGTTTTGAATATTTTGAAATTTTTGGTTGCTTCGGGTCTATACGAGAGCACAGAAGAGACTGCGAGGAGAGAAGAAGTTCTTTCGCGAATTAACGAGGTAACTGGCTTGTTGTGTAGCTCAAAGTCTCAAACCGAGATGGGTGAAAAGAGTGCAACTTTTATCTTACATTTTTATAGGATCACATATGTGCTTTACATTTACTTTGTTATATGTTTTCTTTGGAATTAATTATAAAAATAAATAAATGCGTATTGTCTTGAATTGGGTATGATTAACTTATCCTTTAAAATCGCGGTAGCGACTTATGTCTCAGAAGGTTATTTTTTGACTCGGTATCAATTTTGGGCGATACGCACCGTTAGCTAGTTAGGAGTTTCTAAAAAAGGTTAAAAAAATTCTAAATAATAACAAGATGAATCAATTAAGTCGCACGAAAAACACTATTTAGTGCACATAACATTATCCAAATGATAAAACAGACATCTCGCAGATACATTTAATCAATTTTACGTTTGAATGAAGTTGATATTGATGTTGTCTTAACTCAAATGGTTGAGCACACATGTTCTGTAGAGCACACTTGTTGTTAACCAAGTATATTTTAAGTGCAATTTTTTCAAGTTGTATATGTACTATATATATACAATTGAAGTATAATTTAGGTTAACTAATTATATATTAAGTTCATATTGTTATATTTTTTTAAGTTATACTTAACTAGTCATTATATAGGTGCATTTTAAGTACAATTTAACTTAATTAATCATATTTGAAGTACAATATTTTTAAGGTATAATTAATTAGGTACTACATATGTACGGTCTAAGTATAATTTATAGAGAAATGTTCGTTCTCTTTTATTGGCTCCCTTTTATAGCTTCCAACATATTCACTTTCTTTTTTTTGGTGGCGTTTCTCCCCCTTTATTTGGTTAATTTCGTTGAAAGTTACCTTTTACATGAATAATTTTCTAATTTTGCAATTTGTGTCAAAGTTGCGGTTTGGTACCCAGTACCCACTGAGGCGATACCTAACTAATACGCCGATATTTCTAGGTAACGACCGATCAACCTAAGAGGTTATATTAAGGCATTTAAGGTTTTGGGTAATTGAGTTGTTCGCTTAAAGAATTGATTTGGGTATGTGGGTAGTAGATATTTGAGTCAATTCTGCTTTGAAATTAGATTCGGCACCTATGGTTTGTGGGATGGCTAGGAGGAAGATACATTGTTTTTGTTGTTTCCTAATAAGAATACATCTACTTTACGTTGGTTCATCTTGAAACATGACTTCATTCGAACTTTTGGCACCTGAGGTACTTACCATACTTTTTGTATTGCACATCAGTTAGAGCTTGTTTGTTAAGTGAATTAAGTCTTAAAACTTAATGCATTAAGTGATTTAAGTTATTAAGCTCGTTTGATAAGTTTTAAGCATATCCTTTAAAAGAATTAAGCTCTTCTTAAATCTTGAACTAAAAATAACTAAAATTTAAGTCAAAATATTAGGCTTAATGCTGAACATACTTGAGGCCTGTTTGGTAAAACCGAAAATAACAACCAAACTTTTAGTTATAGTAAGTTTTATTAATTTTCTAATATGACAACTTTAAACATTCAATATGCATATATATATATATATTGTTTTCTTTGTCTCATTTGCTGAGAGTTCTTCATCACTTTTATTTTTCTTTCCCCTTTACTTGCTAATATTAATTTTCAGTCATTATGTGAGCAAATGATGATGCGGCACGGAGAGCTAAAATTAAGAAATTTATTATTAATTGTGTATTGTTTTTTAGAGATAAATATTGGATTATTAATGTAACTATTTTAGTAGGATATTCTAGAAGTTTTAATTATAGTAGTAGATTTTAATTAGGAGAATTTTAATTATAGAAGTAGATTTTAATTAGGAGATTGTTTCCTTTTTAAATTAGGGTTTTTACTTAGTCTCCAAGTATTGAGTTTTCTATTTAAGCATTGTAATACTACATTATTTGATAGATTATTGAATGAATTGATTTGAGATTGAAGTTGTGTGCTTTTGTATGTTTCTTTACTGATTCTTTGCGGGGATAGGTGCTATTATTCCTTCTTTCCTACCCCGTCCTACGTCATATTAGTCCGTAGAGATTGGAAAGTTGTTCTTTTCATTTCTTTCCACTATGTATTTCTTGGAGGACTCCTTGTCCACCATCTGTGTATTTCCCTCTCTCTATAGTAACATTTTTCTTGTTGTCTGAAATGGTTACCTACATCTTATTTCCTTTTCATTTCTTTGTGCTAGATATATGTGGTGCCAAGTAAGTACTCCCTCCGTCCCCAAAAGGATGACGGAAGTACAATTTTCAAACAAAGTAAGGTAGTGAAAAAATTAGGAGAGAGTATATATTTTTTCTCAATCTAACCTTGTCCTCGAGTAGTGTGATGAGTTGATATTTGTATGCGTTAATATATTTAATTGGGTTTTGGATGAGAGAATTAGTGATTTGAGTGGTTGACTATTGAGGTAAGTAAAATATGATAGCAAGTCAAGGGTAATTTTGTCCAAGTAAAAGTTTATGTAGTACTTTGGTCATTCTTTCGAGGACAATATTTTTTAACACTTGCGTCGTCCTTTTGGGGATGGAGGGTGTATATATTTGGTCTTCACTCAATAGTGGTTCCTTCAAATTTTCTTGTGCTTTTTAACGATGACTGTTCATTTTCCTTGGCATTGTATAGCTTTGTAAAGATAACTGGCTTGCTGGATTATTTTATATCCTGTAATTTGTGTTGTCTGAATTCGTAAAGTATGGGAAGATAAAAAGCCAGACGGTTATTTTGTATTGTTGTTGATAACAAACACCAGTTTTACAACTTTTTCAATGTTGATGCTCTTTGGCCATCTTTATTCACTCTAAATATATTCACTTCTTTACATGCTCTACACTGAATTTTCATTAAACCTGTGGGTGGCTTTTATGATCTTGCTTTTTGATGTATTAACTGGAATTTCAGTTGTGTACTATATGTTTATAATAATGGTTAAATTTGTACTTTAGATTGTAAAATATTGGGTGAAGCAATTAACCCGCCAGAGAGGGTACACGGATCAAATGGTGGAAGATGCAAATGCTGTCATATATACTTTTGGGTCTTATCGCCTAGGGGTAAGTGAAAGTTTGCATTACTTTGAATGGTTGCAGGCCTTTTAGTTGTTCTAGTAAGGATCTGATGATTAATTCTATACTTGTCATTGCATGGATATGTGACCCATTCTCAAATAGGTACTGGAAGTAATATGTTTTCATTCTGGTGGAGTGTAAAAATCCATAAATCTAGCTTTTCATACAAGAATTAAAAGTGAGTTGGGACGCAGAATGAAACTAATTAGTTGCATAATCCAATATGGCACTGTATTATAGCTCAGATGGGATATGAGTTGGGAGTGGTAAAGTTTGAACTTTGGCAGTATTTTCTCATTTTGTGAACTGAATAAGACCGAGTTAAGCGGAAGCAGTGCTTGATCTGCCTGGATCTTTAAGCAGTTTCGAACTCTCTTGAGTGTTCCATTGTAACCTGCAATACATAGTTAATTAATCAAGCAATTGCATGTGATTTTGAAATTTCTGAGAAATCTGGAAAGCTTTTTTTTGGGAGCATATTGATCATGCTAAAAATACATTTTGAATATCCCAAAAGATAGTAACAAGGCTGATCTAATTGTAAAGTTATTTTGTTGTGTGTTACTGATTGTTCCCATAGTTGATTAAGTGTGAAGAATGGTTACTGATATAGTGATATGACACTATATTTGATGTGCACAAGATGTATACCGAAAACTGGAAACAAAAACACCTGTGCTTCTTATGGAAGTTTTACTAAAACTATAAATCTGTTCGTCTCCTATTACTAATACATCATCGTAGTCCAATGCCGAATGATGGGGACGGAGGTTTTGGGATGAAGAATAAATATCACAAATATAATTTTTACGCAAAACTTAATCAATTAATCATTCAATGTATCAAAATAATGAAGTGCATCAATATTTATAATACTCCTAGACAACTTTTCTAACCTAACCAGGACTATAAGATAACTAAATTGCAAACTAAACAACTTCTAATTCACGGGCTTCCAAAGCCTCTTATATTGTTCTAAGTTCTAACCAATTTTGATTGGTCATCCTACATCAGTTCTCCGCTGAAAAAACTCTACT
This sequence comes from Panax quinquefolius, assembly GCA_020205615.1. Classification (NCBI taxonomy): domain Eukaryota; kingdom Viridiplantae; phylum Streptophyta; class Magnoliopsida; order Apiales; family Araliaceae; genus Panax; species Panax quinquefolius. The sequence goes on along the minus strand of CM035174.1, from coordinate 84,015,557 downwards.
CCGTCGAGTTATGAACATCAACACAAGAACAATCACGTCGGATCAGTATCACCAAGGAAGTCTTTGTAAGCTTCAAATTTGGCATGTCGAGAGCAGAAATAAGAGTGAATTTGGTATTGCCTTTGATAATCGAATAGATATTAGCACGAGCATCATGTTGCGCATGACGATCCCATAGCCATTTACGCCCTAAGATAATGTGACAAACCTTAAAGGGTAGAACATCACACATAACGGTATTCTTAAGCTTGCCAACGGAAAATGTAACCAAATACCTCTGAGTAACCCGCTACCTTGTATTGGTAATCTATGCAACATCATACGGCTCCAGGTGAGACTCAACTTTTAACCTAAGTTTTTTAACTGCTTCCTCATCCGTATAACTCTTAGTATCAATCGCAAGAGAGCACACTTGTCTCACACATTACTCGTCTGGAAAATTTGCTTAGGATCATCCTTCTGAGCAACAGGTAAAGGTTTGAAGAACACCTAGACATCCTTCCAAATGAGCATCAACTTCCAAATCTTGCTCATCGGGCTCATATTCGACGTCCAACGGCTTGCAAACCTCTTCGTTTAAGTTAGTTTTCCCGCACTCTTTGTCAACAATAGCAAGTTGCGTAGAGGGAGAAGAGACAACATTTATATTCGGGTAAGGACAATCAAAAGACATAACCAAAACCACGACAGTTATAGCACATAGACGTATGGTTGTTGCTAGCATTAGAAGAACTTGGGGTACAATTAGGCTTGCTAGTAGATGAAAGGCCATTGACTTATTTAAAATAGGCTCCACAAAAGTACGCTACCTCCGTGTTTGGACTTGTATTGGAGGCCTAACAAAATTCCTTTTCAAATTATCTATTTGGGTGGCAACTTGAACAACATCATTCAAGAGCAAGAGTTTACCTGAACCTACACCACCTGCAATTTCTAGATTCAATCCTCGATGGTACATGGAGATTAAAAGTTCTTCAACCCAAGGGAATTCAGACCGTGTAACCAAACTGTATAACATTGAAGTATATTCGGCTATAGATTTACTTTCTTGTACCAACTCAGTTAACTGCAAATATGCTCCTTGCTTATAATCCGAAGGTACAAAACGTCGTGTCAATGTAGCTTTCATATCTTCTCATCTTCTCACAGCTATATAAATTTCGCCGATGTTGATCCCACCAAATATGAGTTGTCCGTTTCAATCTCGCTTCAGCAAAGAACAATTTTCTTTCATCAGATAATTCATACCATCGAAAAAAACTCTCCAAGCTATTAATCCAATTGAAGAATGTTTCGGGACCATTATCTCCATTGAAATCTCCCAACATCTAATTTTGTTCCTCTATCTACTGCATTCATCCTAGGATCTGGAACATGAGGATTAACTCGTGGATTAGGGTCATGTTGCTGTAGTCTCAAATGATTAAGATTCGGGATAGGGTGTTCAAAATTCTTATGAGCATCTTCTTGTCCCTTATCTACGCGTTCCGTGAGTACTTCAACTTTTACTGCAAGTGCTATAATAGAAGCCTGAACATTTGTCGCATTTGCAATAAGTGTTGTGATTGAATCTTCAATCTTTTTAAGACGTTCATCTTGTTGTAACATATAAGTATCAGGTTTGGCGTTGATTTCTTCGGCATTTACCATGGTTACTGCTAATAAAAATATAGACTTTTTTTGGAGTTGCTTTAGGGATTAAGTGTAGAAAGTATAAAGAAACAGTGATTGAATTGAAACTAATGAAACTTCAGGGTCTGGAATTGAAGATGAAAGTACAAGGACTGATATGTAAAATTGTCAAGGGTATTTTAAAATTTAAGAAAACTTGGGGGATTAAACTAAAAAACTATAAAAACTATAGGGTACTTAACTGTAATTTGCTAGGAGATATTTTAAACTCCTAGAACTGGTTTCTTAACTTTATATTATTAGCGTGAATTTGGCAAGCAGTAGATAAAAGACTAACGACGAAGATGAATGACTTTGACGACAGGAAGTAGCGGCGGGAAGCAGCAATAAAGATAGCGAGGTGCAACCGCGGCGAGTTTTCACTTCTTCTCTTTCAGTTTTTCGTTTCTTCTCACCTTTCTTGTTCTTGTTTGTTTTAAAACTAAAGAGGTGTGCTGCAATCTCGGGTTCCTTGATTTGGATGGGGGCTGAAATTTGGATTTAGGGATTATGAAGGTTAACGATGGTAGTACGTTGTAGGCGATGATATGATGTTACATTTTGGGTTTGGGAGATGGTTTAGGGATTGGATAAGGCTTCGTTTGACTGGCTGTTTTTATTTATATATATATATATATATATATATGTGATGATAGATGGGACAATGATTTTGGGACAGAGGTATGGGCGGCTAAAGGTGGTTTGGGGTTGGGCTCTAATACCAAATTGATGGGGACTGAGGTTTAGGGATGAATGATAAATATCACAAACATAATTCTCACACAAAACTTAATCAATTAATCATTCAATGTATCAAAATAATGAAGTACATCACCGTTTATTATACTTTTAGACAACTTTCCTAACCTAACTAGGACTAATAAGATAACTACAAATTAAATAAATAATTGCAAACTAAACAACTTCTAATTCATGGGCTTCCAAAGCCTCTTATATTGTTCTAACCAACTTTCACGGGCTCGTCCTACATCACCGAATTCCCTGAAAATCAAGAAAAGCAAAATCATATTCAGGAAAATCCTTCTAAAAAAAAGAAATAAAAAGTAGTTTTGCCGTTGATGAATGCAAATGTGTTGCTAATAACTCCACTGCGAAATTCATCCTATTACTCATTTCTTCTCCTCCAAATAGACCACATCAGGCAAATAGGAATAGTGTTCCTCTTCTTTTGATCTCTTTTTGCACACAGGAACCTGACCCACTGCATGCCAAAAATAATGAATGAACTACCACAACTGCTAGCCACTACACAATGAAAAAGAGAAAAGATAATATACTATTCTACTCTCCTCCACATGTTACAGATAGATGTCAGTAAGAAGTTAAGTACTTGACCCATTATTAATGTTCAGGTTAGCTCCGTGCGCTGCTGTCCAAACTCTAGATAAAGAAATCATATTTTTCCCATGGGAAATTCTAGTGTGAACCATCAGAAAGTAAAAACATAATCCGATTTGACAGAAAAGTGCCACTTGCATGATCTAACCACCTCAGAATATTCCTACCTCACTGGTAAATTCACCTTATACAACTCATTCGAAATGTTGCCTCCCTGTCCTGAACCTATCTTCTTATCCTTTTCCAAGTTAGCTTTGCCCCTTAGTTTGAGTTGCAATCAGCGACTGCCTGCCCTTTATACACATTACATAGCGATCCTGTATAATTCTGGAAATCTGTTATATAATGGAGCATATTCAAAACACCTGTCCCCCCCGCCCCAAAATGTTTTTACTTATATATACTTAACAGCCAACATCAGAAATATGGTCTGAACTTTCCATAATTTAACACGAAAAAGATAATCATCATCCAACGATCTGCATCCCTGCTGAACACAATCCAATTGTAAAAGATCTGGCAACTGTTGCGCTCTTTTGAATATCTAAAATCGGCTGTGGAGATTCTAGCTCGACTGTAAGTACTTACATTCACAATGTATGGAAAATGTCTTGGATATCTATAAAGGTACCTATTATTTTGATCTAATCATCTATTTTCTAGAAATTCTATAAATTATGAGGTAATAAAATTATTATTGATTCAATAGATATTTTTCCTATTAATAGATATTAAGCCTAAATACACATCTGTTACACCAAGCATCACCAAATTCATAATTCGGTCCCCAAAGTAACTGGGCTTACAAATTGCTATATAAACTACCTAATTTCATACGATGTCGACTTCAAAATTATTATTTTTGTGGAAATTGACCGAAATACCTGACTCGGTCGACAACCCGTTTGGTTTTTTACGGTTTGACTGTATTCATAATATGGTTCGACTTCATTAAAAACTTAAATACTTCTAAATACAATTAACTTCAAATTGAAATACTTCTAAATACAATTGGCCCCAAATTAAAATACTTTTAAATACAATTCAACCCAAATAATGTTGACTTTAAAATATAAGATTATACCACATAATGTTTAACAAATAAAAAAACAAAATTTAAAAAGGGCTAAATACATGTTACGCAAAGTATCACCAAATTCATAATCCAGCCCCCAAAGTAATTAAGCTTACTAATCGCTACATAAACTACCTAATTGTATACAATGTCGACCCCAAAATCATTTTATGGTGAAAATTGATCGGAATACCCCGACACGGGCAGCAACCCGATTGGATCCGATTGGATCCGATTGGTTTTATGGGGTTTGACCATATTTAGATACAGGTTGACTTCATTAAAAAATTAAAATACTTCTAAATACAAGTAACCCTAAATTAAAATACCTCTAAATACAATTATCATTAAGAATAATAACTTATTTCATGATCATTAACGTTAAATTTAAATTAGTTAAAACCAAATTGTATATAAAAATAAATTACAACAAAACTAAATAACATTTAGATGAAATTATATAAACAAAATTGGTTTTATCCTTTTAACCATTAGTGCTGCTTGTCTAATTAATTATCAACCTAATCACCAGTAGCAACAGTTCACTCACCAACACCACCAGTTTAGCCATACACCGCCAACACCATCACCATCAGTCCACCCAACACCATCCCCACCAGTCCGGCCCATAGTTATCAAGGTGACAAGTCGAGGCGAGTCGATAGCCAGGAGCTTAAGCACTTAGGCGACAAGGCACCCGAATAGTCGACAAGTCGTTAACAATGTAAATTTTATATGAATAAAATTATATATATTTAATATTTATATGAAAATTGATATATTTATTTTTCTAATGATTTACTATATTCATAATGTATGTTGTAGCATATCAAATCACAACAAGAAGTGAACAAGATCAAGTCAAAATGGATAATTTTATTATAGTTGTAAACTTGTACCAACTTCAAATTATATAAATGGTGATACATTTGCAATATTTAGTTTAATTCAATATAAATTTTAAATTTATGTTTAGTTTTTTAAGTTTTAATATTATATATATAATACCATAAATTTATAATTAAGCATCTTATTATAATTTTACATTAAGATGTTACATTAATTTTACAAAAGGGCAGAATTATGTTATGTACTATATATATAATATATAAAGATAAAATAGCAGACAAATGGTGATAACTTGTATTATAGATAATATAATACAAAGATTTAATTACAATATAATATAGTACAAATTATAATATAATATAGTATTCGATAAGTAATAAAGTTATGCACTATATAAAGTAATAAAGTTATGCACTATATAAAGTAATAAAGTTATGTAATAAAGTAATAGCAAGATATATAAAAGATCACATGCCTCCAACTCAACTAATAAAGTTATTACTACTTCATTTTAATTCAATTGTGCAATAAGCAATTACTACATGCATGCGTATAATAGGACCATAAGATTGCCACGTGTACGATGGTTAGGGGTGAGCATTCGGATAATAACCGAACCGAATAAGAAGTTCGGTTATACCCGAAACCGAAATTACCCTGTTTAAGATATCCGAACAATTAACCGAAATATGTAATAACCGAATAACCGAATGGGTTATTCGGTTATTCGGTTAATAACCGAATGTAAAAGACTTGACATTTAACAATTAACATCAGTACAGAAAAATCTCAATGATTACCCACAACTTCTTTCAAGCCATTCCTCAATTAAATTCTGTCAATAGAACTCTCCCACAGAAGCTGCGAACACTCACTTCCATTTTTTTTCACTCTCTCGCTCTCTCCTCCCTCTCCGCACTCTCTCTCTAAAAAAATCCATGGATCCCGTCAATACTTGAGGCAATACTCCACTTGTAACAGTGGATTCGGAGATCCATGACCTCATTGAGAAGGAGAAACGCCGCCAAGTCTGCATGACATCGAGCTCATAGCGTCGGAAAACTTCACCTCCTTCGTCGTTATCGAGGCCCTCGGCATCCCCCTGACCAACAAATACTCCGAAGGCATGCCCGGAAACTGTTACTACGGTGGCAACGAATTCAAGCTGAATTATGTGTGTTTGGGTTTTGCATAATAGACTGTTTTGTGTAGAACATGAAGATCTACACTTGAGACTTAGGCTTGAGAGATCTAAGAGACTGTGACTCTGAAAGTTCGAGAACTAGAAGACGAGACTTAGAGTCTTAGAGATGAGAGATCTGATTTGAGGAGCAAGGACTGAGATCTAATTTAGTAAAGTAGTAAATTAGTAATGATTAATGAATCATCGAATGGGCTTAGTCTTTGAGTCAAATGAGTCTCACGACTAGTGACCGAAAGTGCTAAAGTAGTAAATTAGTAATTAAATTAAAGTGTTGTTCGGTAATTCGGTTTACCCGAATAACCCAAAAGTAATATCCGTACAACTTAACCGAAAACCGTAATAAATTTCGGGTATAACCGAAATGTTAAAAAAAACCGAATTATTAGAAAAGTTCGGTTAAATTATTTCGGTTCGGTTCGGTAATTCGGTTATATCCATTTTTTGCTCAGTCCTAACGATGGTCACCAAACCATATCATATAAAAAAATTAAAAGAAGTCAGAATACCCCAACCCCCAAAAGAAGTAAGGGACTCAGAATACCCACAAAAAAGAAAAAAAAGTAGAGCAGTCACTCAACGAAGCAGAGCACTCCCTCTTTCTGAAGAACAGAAGCAGAGAAAAATAGAAGGAGAAGAAGAAGAAGAACTGTAAGTCATCGAAGTCGGTTGAGTCGCTGGAGTTGGGTTGGTCGCCGAAGCTGTCAGTCGCCGATCGATTAGGTATGGCCTCTTTTCGTTTCTCCTCTTTGATGAACTGAAGTTCCAAAGTTGTGACTCGTGAGGGATCGATTAGGCTTCGAACTTTAGGCTTCTTTTTTTTACCCTATTAACAGCTTCGGCTCAGACCAAACCCACTCCGGCAAGTCGACCGCTTATCAATATAGTCGTCCAAGTCGACTGTCTTTCGTCCAAGTCGTCTAGGTCGGCGACTGAGCGCTCGCCTTTCTACTCTCCCACCAAGTCCTAAGGTCTCGGAAATTATTACCGACTAGACGCCTAGTCGTCGCCTAGGCGACGACTTAACAAGCATAGTCCGACCATGCACCACCAACACCATCCCCTTCCTTTGCCTCCTGTCCTTAACCCATATATGCTAGCCCCTCTCTCTTCTCTCTCTACTGTTAAGTCTCTCATATACTCAATTGGAGAGTGTGATCTATATTTTCTAGAATGAGATTGTTGATTTTGTGCTCAGATCTATCTATTTAAATGTGAAAATTTTGAATATTGTGTTGTGATTGTGAAGTTGGAGATAAGATTGGAGAGAGAGATCTATATTCACATATATTTTGCAAATCTTAAGGTGGAGATTGTGATAATGGTGGTTTTGATTTTAAGGGTTTCAAAAGGTGGGGATGATGGTGGTTTCTATTTTAAGGGTTTTGATGGTGGGGATGATGGTGGTTGTGATTTTAAGGGTTTCAAGAGGTGGGGATGATGGTGATTTCTATTTTAAGAGTTTTGATGGCGGGGATGATGGTGGTTGTGATTTTAAGTGTTTCAAGAGGTGCAAATCACTCTCACGATTGCCTGCTTAATCTCTCTTCCAATTCCGTATTGTTTGCAAGCCTTGAAAATCCCTAATTTCAAACCCCCATTTCGTCAACTCCCACCTCCATGGTAGTTGTGATTATGGTGGTTTTTTTTAATTTTTTTTAACTTTATTAAGTCTTTAAATTAGATATTATAGAAATAATTCTTTAAATTAGTTTTTTATTGTTTAATGCAGTCAAATCTGTATCTGAATAGGGTCAAACCGTATAAAATCAAATGAGTTGCCGACAAATAGAGTACTCCGGCCAATTTCCACCGGAAAATTATTTTGGGGTTGGAATTGTATGCAATAAGGTAGTTTATGTAGCAATTTGTAAGCTCAATTACTTTGGGGGCTGAATTATAAATTTGATGGTATTTGGTGTAACAAAAATGTATTTAGTCCTTAAAAAAAAGAACAAAAAAATAGTAATTAATACTGTATATAATTAAATCATTTGCTTCCTAATTTTTTTTATGGCAACTCCAAGCTCTGCTTTTTCACATAGCTAACTCCAAGCTCTGCTTTTTCACATAGCTAACTCCAAGCTCCTTTCTCGAATTCATCATATCCAAATTTGAAATCACATAATGATTATAATCCAAATCATATACTAAATTTTATTGATTGATTGGACAAAATCGTAAACATCATTTGCAGCTCCATTAGAATCGTGTAAGGGAGAGAATCATGATCCACAAAATCGATTTTGTGCTTATGGAGGAATTTGTTACAAGACCTATTTGCAGTGACGGAAAGATTCACATCGCTCTGATTCAATCATGACGGCCATCACATCCTATTCTTCATCTAGAATGCGCCTATTGAACTGAGGGGTAAAATTTCTAGAAATCCTCTTCATCCTTCTCATCTTTCATCTTCTCCTTACGAGCTCTAATTTCTTCTTCACCTTTCATGGAATCTCTTTCAGTTCTCACCACCATCCAAACATTTCACATCGTGAAAGAAGAAAATCATCCTGGGTTCAATTTTGGCGACGGGAGAAGATCAAAAGAGGTGGGTTCAAATTTTTTTTTTTGATATCCACTTTGCTTTCAATTTTGTGCTCAGATGTATTTATTTGAAGGTGAAAATTTTGAAGATTGTGTTGTGCTTGTGAAGTAATTCGAGATATGATTGGAGTTTAGGAAAGAAAGGGGTGCTTGATTGATGATGGAGATGGAGGAGTTGGTAATGGCGTTGGTGGTGATAGTGGTGTTAGTGGTAGTGGTTGTGCGACAGTGGTGATAAGGGGCGACGGTTGTGTGGTGATATTTTATTTTATTTTTTTACATTATTAAGTCTTTAAATTAGTTATTATAAAAATAATTCCTTAAGTTAGTATTTTTATTGTATAATGAAGTCAAACCCCGTATCTAAATAACGATCAAACCGTAGAAAATCAAATGAGTTGCTGGAAAATGGAGTATTCCGGCCAATTTCGGCTGAAAAATGATTTTGGGGTTGACATTGTATGTAATTAGGTAGTTTATGTAGCAATTTGCAATGCCAATTACTTTGGGGGCCAAATTATGAATTTAGTGATAATTGGTGTAACATAAGTGTATTTAGCCCTAGATATTATTAAACTTGTGTTAACATTGAGAATGTTGACTGTAAATAGGTCAGTTGCATTAGCTGTTGCCAATGTGGTTTCAGGCATTAAGATGACGAGCAAAGTGATGTTAACCAAAAATAATGCAAGAAATAGAAATACCCCCCCACACTCCGGGAAGGCGGGAGTGTTAATCTTTGTGAAATGGCTTCTGTTCTGCTTTGTTTTTTTAAATAGTAAAATTTGGCATATGATTGACAATGCATGTTGTACCAGGTACATGGGCCTGGAGCTGACATGGACACCTTGTGTGTTGGGCCTTCTTATGTGAATCGAGAGGTGAATTATAAACTTCCTAAATTTTATTTAGTCATCATGGTGAATCCAACCTTTTGTTTAAACATTTTGCCAATCTATGCGTTTCCTTCCACAGGAAGATTTCTTCATTATTTTGCATGATATTTTGGCTGAAATGGATGAAGTTACCGAACTTCAACCAGTGTCGGATGCTCACGTCCCAGTAATGAAATTCAAGTTCCAGGGAATATCAATTGATCTCCTTTATGCTGGTATATCTCTTTTAGTTGTTCCAGAAGTAAGTTCCAAGACAATCCCTTCAAGCTACTATTACATACTTGGTCCATTAATTAGTATGTCTATTTGTTTTAATCAGTTACTTTAATGCTTCATAGATTTTTAATAAATATCATCGTGTTTAATCTGATTGTGGGACCAACACTTCTTGGAAACACATAGAAAGTGTTTGAAACTTGCATAGTCCAATATGAATCATAAATCAGCTGACACGGAGGATATGTTTGTAACGCACAAGATATGAGAAAACACACAGTAAATGATTAAAATATACGGCAGTACTAGATAGATTGAGAATCTCTATTTTAACGTGTTAATTGGATACTGAGCTTTTGGATGCAGACAGAAAGCACTCTATATTATGAATGTAAAATGGGCGATGTCCCCTTTTGGGTAATTGACAAAAGAAAAAAAGTATCTATATTTTGTTTTGTGAAATGCATCTTATGTTTGTGTTTGCACTTGATTGATTAGCTGTGTACTTTGTTTCTAAGTTAATTATAATCTAAGAAGCAGGGGTGCGGCTGATGGGCAATAACGTATATCATAAATTCTTACAAAGGAGCGTCGTCACTTTCTCTCTCTTCCCGAATCTTCTTCTTTCTCTCTTTGCGACTCTTCTCTCTCTTCATGGCTTTGCTCTTTCCCTCTCTTCTGTACATGATATGTATCTGATATTACAGTTAAATCCTTTATGCTTTATACATTTCAGATTATAGTCCCGTTTTTTATGTTTTTGCACATCACTCCCGACACTTTAGTTGTATACAAACTTAAATATGAATGTATATTAGATTATAATATATATACATATACTTGTATTTTTTTAATAAATTATTAATTAAATATGCCGTATCCCTGCCGCACTCGAATCCTTACTTCTTAGATTATAATGCATGCAATAAAGGAAAAATCATAAAACAGGGCTCCCTCCTTTTCTGCAGTCACTAAATTTTCTAGTATGTGAATTTTATCTTCTCTCTCTCTCTCTCTCTATATATATATATATATATATATATATATATATATATATAGGGTCAGGATCAGGATCAGGTCCGGACTCCCGTACGGGAGTAAAATCCGGACTTTTTTTTTTAAAATAACTAAAAAAAAGTGTAATATTTTATGGAACTGAAATTTTTCCATAATATAGTGTTTTGGGTGTGATTTGGATACAGTCTGTACAAATCTGTTTTGTTATATATATATATATATTTATAGATTGAGTCATGCCATAGAATTGGTATGTTGGTTGAAGATTGACCCTTCTTGAGAGCTGTTTGGAGGTACTTATTACTCTGACATTTGACATCTTTTGGTGGTTTCGGGACGAGCTCATTTTTGATGATAGGGTTTCCTCAAGAAAATTTTAGTATATTATTATTGCTATGGGTTGTCAAGTAGAGTTGCAATTTAATTCACATAACATGTTTATATGTTATTTTTATTTTCGTCAAATATTTCTATTTTTCCTGGTGCCAGGCCTCAATTTTCTGTGATTCGACAATGGTCTTTGGTTTGATTCTGAGCTGGATCCTTTTTGACAATCATTACCTTTGCGGAGTATTGTACCCGTGATGTATGCCATTTATATCTTCATTATGAAAGACCCTCGACACATTAATATGTTGAACCAGAACCTACATGTATATATTAGATGCAGTAGTTTCACAGCATTGTAGTCATTTTTCATGGAGTCTTTTTGGATGATATAAAAAACTAATTATAATTATAAGTTCAGTATGGAATCTACTAAAGGAGATTGACGGGGAAAAGTATGAGATCTCTGTGGTTGCTTGTATAGTTATATGTATGGGATTTCTATTCCCATGTAAAATCTAGTGGTTGCTAATGTGTAATTGTCATGATGTGTTGTTCCTATTTGAAATCTAGCAGCCATTACTGTGTATGCAACTATTTTTGGAATAAGTGAAGGTTTATGTTCTCCATGCCTGTCAGATCTAATTTTGACTCTCAACATTTTTTTTGGTGATTGATATCTTGTCATTTCAAAATGTTGTGTAGTTGAAAAGTCATTACATATTTTTAACATTTATCTATTGTTGGTAATATCTAATTCATTTTTCTTTATTGTTCTGGACAGGACTTGGACATCTCACATGGTTCTGTGCTGTACAATGTTGATGAGAAAACTGTGAGAAGTTTTAATGGATGCCGGGTTGCTGATCAAATTCTTAAGCTTGTTCCAAATGTTGAGGTGGATATAGTCTATTCTTCACCTTGGTTCTTTTAACAATTTTTACGGACTTAAACATTAATTGATTTTAAATATTGTAGCACTTCCGCAAAACCCTTAGATGTTTGAAATTTTGGGCAAAAAGAAGAGGCGTTTATTCAAATGTAAGCTATAAATTATCATCTACATTTTGTTTTGTTCCATATTTTCTCATTCATCCATGACATTTTCTTTTCTATTCATCCTTGCATTTAGGTTACAGGATTTCTTGGCGGGGTAAATTGGGCTCTCTTAGTTGCTCGGGTTTGCCAGCTTTATCCGAATGCAATCCCTAGCATGCTGGTTTCCCGTTTTTTCAGAGTCTATACACAATGGCGTTGGCCAAACCCTGTGATGTTATGCCCAATTGAAGAGGAAGAACTTGGGTTTCCTGTGTGGGATCCTCGTAAGAACGCTCGGGACCGCACACATCATATGCCAATCATCACACCTGCATACCCTTGTATGAACTCTAGTTACAATGTCTCAACTAGTACACTTCGGGTTATGATGGACCAGTTTCATATTGGTAATAAGATATGTGAGGTGAGACATAAAGCGGTTATTCATATAATATTATTTTTTTCCTTTTCTTTTCTTACCAAGCTTCTTTGGTTCCGAATTATGTTTCTCTTGTGTATCCAGGAGATTGAGTTGAACAAAGCGCAATGGAGTACTCTGTTTGAGCCTTATATCTTCTTTGAGGCATACAAAAACTACCTGCAGATTGACATTGTTGCAGCAGATGATGATGATTTGCTAGCTTGGAAAGGTTGGGTGGAATCCCGGCTTAGGCAACTTACTTTGAAGGTAAAAGTTGAGCTAGTTTGTGTACTCGGAACAAATTATTTACCGATATCTCAAGCACAAAATGATAAAAGATGCAATGTTTCTTCATTTCTCATCTGTGGTCTCTGCAGATAGAAAGAGATACATATGGGATGTTGCAGTGCCACCCTTATCCGAACGAATACTCGGACACGTCCAAACCATGTCCACATTGTTCTTTTTTCATGGGCCTGCAGAGAAAGCAGGGAGTGAAAGTTGAAGAAGGACAGCAATTTGATATCCGCGGAACAGTTGATGAGTTTAAGATTGAGGTTAGTACGTACACCTTCTGGAAACCAGGGATGGATATTTTTGTTTCTCATGTTCGTTGGAAGAAAATTCCTTCGTACGTTTTTCCTGATGGCTATAAGCGGTCACGTCCACCAAGGTACACAACCCAGCAGTCTGTGAAAAATTCCAAGGCAGATGCCGAATGCTGCAGGACTGCATCTGTAGGAAAGCAGCTTAAGAGGAAACATGATTCTGAATTGGTTGATGTGAAGCCAGACAAACCAGAGAAGCGGGTCTCTGTTAGCCCACAACGAACTATATCATTTTCTCCAGAAAGTGATTCAAGTATTTCTGGTGGAGCTGCTAGGATCAGCATCACGGAGGAAGGTAAAGTGGAAAGCTTGGCAAATTGTGATGTGGATAGTAACTCTGGTGTACAGTTAAAGACTGAAAAAGGGGCTGTGGGAAATAATGTTTGTACTGGTGAAACCAACGATCATACACCTGCTACGATAAACAGACAAACTGTTTTAAATGGATCTAATTTTTTAAGTGATGCAAAAGAACAAGACCCTGAAGAACCTGGGAGACAGAGTCCTCTTTGCCGGGGGTTACTTGTTCCTTGTCAACTAAAATCTACTAGGATTATGGGAACAAATCAATTGGGACTTGATGAGAATTTGGGACCTCTGGCATCCGCTGATCTTGATAATGCTGAAAGTAGCAGGAGAACGGCAAAACAGAGAGAAGGTGTTGTTCAGGGTGACAGACAGCTGGCTGATCCATGTAAGCGAACTTTAGGAGCTGAAAGTGTATTTGGATCAAATTACAAGATTCATAATCTCAGTTGCGAGGTGAGTTTCTTCATTTTGAAGATTTTTGGGTTAGAAATTAGCAGATGGCCATGAGCATTCTGGAAGTTTTGAAGATAGTGAGAACCATGGGTACTTGCAGGGTTCTGGAAGCATGTCAGATCCAGAGTTGTCACTGGGAAATGGATGTTTGTGGGGGATTGGAGTATCGAAAAATGGCTTGGCAGAAGAGTTGAAGGTTGTGCATTCAACCCTTGGTTTCTTGGTTTATTCTTTACTTTTCGTGCAGAGAAATATTGTTGTTTATATACTGCTTGGTTTTTCTTTTTCATTCTTCCTATTATATGAGGAATCAATTTGGCAGTGATGAAGATTATTGGGGGAAAAAAATGAACATTGGTGCTTAGATTTTATAAGCATGCAGAGTGAGCCTTGTTTGTCACATCAACAGGATCTTAGGATTGGAAGAGCAAGGATATCAGATGATTTTGGAACATAGTCTGACTTTAGTAAAATTCTTAATGTGCCGATTTCATTTGTACCAAATTTGCCACTTCATTTGAGTAGATGTTTTCAAAATGTTCATATTAAATTATTAATTTTCTGTGCACTCATAAGTCATAACTTGGTGTATGCATGGTGTTCATCTCCAATGATTATGGCTCAAGTGCTTGACCATACTTTGTTTTCCGGGCTTGGGTTCATGATTTCTCCTCTCTTAAAATACCCATTTTTTTGGCACTAAACTTGCTCATTTTCTTTTTATTTATGTTGTCTAAGCCAAATATTGCACTCGGGATGGTCAGGGAGTCGCAGGATGGATCAAGTTCTGAACCGGTGCAACAGCCAGTGATAAGGCATGTTCTCTAAAACCTTGAATTATTTTTGATACATGTTATACTCTAATTGGGAATTGATATTTTCACAAGTAAAATTGTTAGTTCCACAAGTTGTGTTAGATCTGTAAGTGGGGGTCAACCCTCTGGAGAGAGAGGAACTTGTGGAACTAACATTTCACTTGTGGAAATATCATTTCCCTAATTATACTGTATTGTCTGGTTTGAATTTCTCCTAGCAGGTTGACTTTGGAATCTTCAGCATAGAGGCTGCAAAGGTGGATTATTCAACTTTCAAAGAGAGAGAGGCAGCCTCTTTGGCGGATCCCTCGTGAATTCCCGACTTTGTCGTGGTGGTTCACTTCTGCAAACTCGTTTCATCTTGGTGAAAGGGGGATGCAAGGGAACGTTGTTTTTGAAGAACTGTTGAAACTTTGAGCACTGCTCTGGCTTTCTGAAGGGAGCTTGGCTTATATAAGCTCTGTTTACTATGTATTTGTTGGTGTTGGAGACTTCATGTTTTATTTTCCTTTTGATTATGAATAAATAGAAAAGTCGAAAAGGGAAAGAAAAAAAAAAGCCAGAAGGAGAATATGAAGGGGGTTGTGGGATTTTTGAGTTAGAGGATTCAGAACAGCTAATCTGAAGAATGGGCGACATGTGAGTTGAGATGTAAAGGATGGCAAATGCCTCTATTTTGTACTTGATACTCTAATGTTACAATACAACTTTTGCATCTTTGCATTATACATTATTGCAAGACTTGATCTGCGAGTCGGCTTAGCAAATTGTACCAGGTTCCATTTGAGATATATATTGGTGCTTGTATCTTGTAGTTGCTAAAACAATAGGTTTTGTCTACCTTTCAATTTGGTTACACTTCCCGGACTTGGGTAATTTGTCTCAAATTTTTGGGTCTCAAATGCGTCTGGAATACAAGTCATCCTTGCATTGATTGTTGAAGATCCTGGCGAGCCCTGTGCAATCATTACGTAGTGATGTGATAATGGCAAGTCTTTTAAACACATTTGAGATCCTTACCATTATCCTTCGGACTTGAACCATATTTCATTTGGTGGGCAGTTCCAAACACAGTTTTTATTGGGATTTCGGCTAATTCCTCGGAAACAGATTAAAAAATGCCTCAAGGCGTGCTATGCTTAAAAGTTGAGAAATCTTTATATATATATATATATATATATGTCCATCCAGGTTTCAACCCAAAAAGATGACATCTTCAGTACACTGCAGCAGCATCTCTTGTCATCGACAGTAGCAAATCTCCCTAGTTACTTAAAAAATTCACACACTAGTAATGCCCTAAAATAAAGATTCATTTGACATGCCTGCAATGTAACAACACTTGACATGATTATAACACAATACACTCAAAGCACGACAAACTCAACCTGTACTTGTGCTCTTGCCATCACAGAAAATGCCATAACGTGCCCTATATATAACGGCTCCAGTAAAGTTTTGTCTAGATATACTAGAAAACTTATGTCTAGTCTCACCTAGCAGTTTCTTTACTCTATTATGCTTTATAACTTGCGAGTAGTACAAAATATTATAGTATGTGAACGAAACTACTTTCATCATCATCCAATACCTTCTTGCTTTTCCGGTAACTGGACAGGTATGTATCCCAGGTAGCACCACTCCCGAGGAGCGGTGCAACATCGTACTCCCCTCCTTTCTTTCCGTCATTACCTTCCTGAGGACTTGAATGACGAAGAATCTGCAGAACCTCCTTCATAGAAGGCCTGCTAGCAGGCAAGGTGCTAGTACAAGCTAGCCCCAGTCTAAAAATACCACTCATTTCCTCCAAGTAGCATTGTTCCTTGATCTCCTTATCTAAGACTTCAGCAATGGAATTTCCCTCTGAAAAGTGCCTCCACGCCCACTCCGCGAGGTTTATGTTGTTGTTATCATTTCCGTCATTAGGTTCTCTTCCTGTCACCAGTTCTAGAAGTACCACTCCAAAGCTAAAAACGTCGATTTTTTCATTCACTTTCGTTGTATAAGCGTACTCTGCAATCATTACAACTTACAAATTTTAACACAAATACCAGTATAGATAGTTCTTCTGTTAATCGATAAGAACTTCATTTCATCAAATGATAATTACAAGCCAATGATGAAAGAAGATTAAAGAAAGTTGGGTTTTCAGTATAGATAGGTTTAAAACTGGAGAAAAAGACTAAAATGCAAAACTCTACCCTATGTTCATGTTTGTGCGAGTGTGATATTTTCGTCCTGGAGTTTGACTAATTTGCTACTCCCTCCGTCCCAAATTAATTGCTTAGTTTTGACTTTTTAAAGTCAAATTGACCATTTTTAAAACTAATCTTTTTACTAATTTTGCTAAAATATAGGTGAAGAGATTATAACCAAAAGAAAGTATATACAATTTATTAATAATCCTAATTTTTATAATTTTAGAAATATATTTATATATGCTTAATTATTAATTCTAAAAATAGTCAATTTGACTTAAAAAAGTCAAAACTGAGCAGTTAATTTGGGACGGAGGGAGTATATTGTAAAGTTAGGTACCATATCTTCAGAGAGTGAACTATTTTGCATTTTAGTCGTTGAAAAACATTCCAACATTTTTAACTGTTACAAAGCTTGCATAGTTGAACTAATGTTAACTTGAAATGTAAACAAACTTCTGATATATTTATGTTATGGAGATTATTGTTATGCAAAATTTTCTTAAAATCAGCAAGGATCTAGAAAAATTAACACAAAAAGGTAATTTGAAGACTGAAAATAGATTATCCAAAACAAGGTAATGTTCTTACCAGGAGCAATGTAACCAAATGAGCCAGCAATAGCAGACATAGTGTTAGCCTCGCTGCGCTTGACTAAAATCTTGGCCAGTCCAAAATCTGCTATTCTAGCCTGGAACTCGGAGTCCAACAAAATATTACTAGACTTCACATCGCGATGAATGATGGCTGGGGAGCAGTCATGGTGCATATAGCAAAGACCTTGTGCAGCGCCAATGGCAATTTGCATTCTTCTCGGCCAATCCAATGCAAAATGATGAGCTGACCTATTCGACGCCATTCTCCTCTTCCCATGTAGCCATTTATCTAGACTCTGATTCTCCATGTACTCGTAAACAAGAAGCTTGGAGTTCTCACTAGAAATACAACACAAAAGCTTCACTATATTGGAATGTCGAATAGAGCCCAAGATTTCAACTTCAGCTAGAAATTCTTTCTCAAGGGTGTGGTCTAGTTTATGGTTACTCCAAATCCTCTTAACAGCAACATATTCTCCAACTCGACCAATGGGAATTTGATAAACTTTTCCTGAGCCACCACTTCCAATCATGTTACTCTCTGTTAAACTCGACAAAATATTAGCCTCAGTAAAATCCAATCTATGGAATGAGGTCAATTTCCATGTTGCTAAATCGCGTTTGTGCTTTTTCCTGCGATAATCTCTAACCAAAACCACAGTCGATACGATTGCAGCTAGTAAAACAATTACTGCAAGGACTAAAATCATGGCAAGGATTTTGTTCGACAGTCTGTTGGAGTTGGGGAGTTTGGTGTAACAACTAGCAAGATTCAAATCTGATGTAATGGCACAAAGTTTGGAATTGTTCAAGAAACTTTTATCATATGCCATATTATCAAACTCACCCGGGATTTTCCCAGTAAGCTCATTGGAGGACAAATTCAATGAAATGAGCTTCAAATGGCCTAATTGAGATGGAATTGAACCTGAAAATTGGTTTTCGGATAAATCAAGATCAATAAGGTTTGGTAAAGTACCAATCACCGGAGGAATTGGACCGGAGAGTTTGTTTCTTGCTAAACTCAAGGTATTGAGAGATTTCCATGATTTGATTTCCGGCGGAAACTCACCGGAAAGCAAATTTCCATCAAGAAAAAGGGTGGTCAGCTGAGAAAGATTAGTGAGTTCAAGTGGAATAACACCAGAAAACAGATTATTGCTAGCTTTAAACACAACTACACTCACCAAAGTAGAAATCCCACCAGGAATTTGCCCGGAAAACTTGTTATCATTAATCTCCAACCGCGACATATTCCGAAACCTGCTCGGCAGCTCACCGGAAAATGAGTTATTGCTCAACATCAAGCTTATCATACTCGCTGATGTCCAAAGGCCTAGTGGAACCTCACCCACAAAATTATTATCATACAGCTGAACACTTCTCAAACTCCCACAACTTCCTAATGATTTAGGAATTTCTCCGGTCAGGTTGTTAGAAAAAGCAACAATACCCAATAAAGCCCCTCCAGCGCATAAATTCTCCGGCAAGTTTCCGGTGAACCGGTTGTCGGAGGCTTCAAATGCTACCAGCTTGGAATGCAGGCCTAATTCAGGTGGAAATTCACCGCTCAAATGGTTGCGAAATACTCTGAAGTCTGTCAGGGATGGAATTAGGGCTATTTTTGATGGGATTTCACCGGATAACTGATTTGAAAACAGATTCATCAGCTTCAATTGCTGTAATTTTGAGAATTCTTCCGGGATTTGTCCAGTCAAATTGTTATTCGAAATATCGAGTTGAATCAAGTTGAGTGATTCAATAGCTGAAGGAATTGAGCCTGATAATTGATTCTTGAACAACAATATATCAGTCAAATTCTTCAATAAAAACAACCCATTTGGAATTGAACCTTCCAAATTATTTGAGCTCAAATCCAAATGCTTAAGACTTGATAGTCCCGAGAAATTTGCCGGTATTTCTCCGATCAGACGCGTCTCCGTCATCCACAAAAAAGTCAACTTCTTCAAATTTCCGAACTCCGGCGGTATCGCCGACGGCGAGAAATCATTAAACGCCAAGCCCAAAATTTCAAGGTTGCTCAAGTTTCCGATTTCAGCATGAATTTTTCCGGTGAACAAGTTTGCCTGCAAATATAGAACTTGAAGGTCCGGTAACCGGCCGATCGCCGGTGGAATGTCGCCGGTGAAGTTATTGGCTTCGAGACTGAGCCAAGTGAGAGTGCGAATTCGGTCGATATCCGCCGGAATTTTGCCGATGAAATAGTTTTGAGAAAGGTCGAGTTTTGAGAGCTTTGAGCAATTATACAAAACCGTAGGAAACTCACCAGGGATGTAATTCAAGGACAGATCGATGACTTCGAGGTATTTAAGGTCGCAGATTGACGCCGGTATCAGTTCGGTGATGTTTTTGCCGGTGAGATTCAGGCCGTTGACGCCAGAACCGGAGCAGGAAATTTCCTTCCAGTCACACGGCGACGACGTGGAGTTGTTCCAGTGGTCGAGGGCGGATGGATTGCCGAACTGTCGCCGGAGGTTCAGCAGGGTGGCAAGTTCCGCCGCCGTGGAGTTCTGTGAATTTACTTGGAAGGACAGGAGGGCGAGGGAAATGGTGAGGAAAATGAGTGGGAATTCTTGATAAGGCTGGGGTAGTTCAGTCATTTTGTGGTGGTTATGGCGGCGCCGTGGAGGCGCTTTTTTTGCCGGGAAACTTTGGGAGGTGTAGAAAAAAAAAGTGACTATTGACGGTATCGTTGAGTTCAAATGTGGCGAGCTAAGGGGTTGGTTTTATCATTTGATTTGAATGTTAAATTACGATATCGCCACTTATAAGGATTTGACTGGTTTTGAATGGATTATTCAAAGTCAAAATTAGAGTCTTGGTGGGTCCCATAAACTTGTCACTTTTTTTTACTGTGTGAGGGTACCGAATCACGTGCAAATAGTCCCACACTCAGTATGACAGTCTTCTGAGTTTTTTTTTTTCACAAATTTTTTTCATTTGATTTTTGATATTACTTTAGTTTATAAAATTTAAATAGGGTAATTTGTATTATTAACTATTGTATTACAGAAATTCAAATTTTAAAAATTTATAATATTGCAAAGGAGAAAATAATATAAAAATAGGATTTTTTTGTGGAATTGTGAAAAAAAATTTATATATTTTTTACTCTAAAACTTCTTTAAAGGACTTGTGATTAATTGGAATCCATATTTGTTGGGTAGGTGAAAAAGTTGGCAGATCATAGAACTATAGAAGTGGAAGGAAGTGGAGTAGTTATGTTTTTATTTGATTTTGATGTTACTTAATTTGTAAAAATTTAAAATTTGAATTATGATGTAATTTTATTTTAATTTTTAAATAATAAATTTAAACTTTCTAATAATTTGAATGATTAGTTATTAAATTAATCAAAATAAATAAATTACATCAATTTTAAATTTTGAAAATTGGAAATTACTAAAATAAAAAGAAAAGAAAAAGAAATTCTTTTGTAGAAGAGAGAGAGTACTATATTTTTGGTTTTTTTTTTGGGAATTGATATTTTTTCACATAGTTCTTCTGGACAGACAGGAATATGAGACATGAATATTGGGTAGGAGGTGTATTTGACTTTTTTCTATTTATATTTTTATCTCCATTAAGGGGTCAAAATATAAATAGATGAAAGTTAAATACACTCCTATCTGTGTAGACTTTTTGTTTTACACAAATAAAAATGATAGTTCCACAATGTTCGTCTCACATGAATAATAGGTGGTTTCAATAACAGATGAAGAATCGGCCACGAAAGCAAAGGCCACATGTAGAATCGCCAGGCCCACTGATTGAGGGGGCCCAAAATTTGTTATAAACTTATGTATTTATGTGTATAAAAAAATAAAATAATAAAAAGATTAACAATATTATGCATTAAAAATGATATGTTAGAAAACATTAAAAATGATAGTATAATTGATAATTTTGCATTTAAAAGTGCAACAAGAAGACATTTTAAATAAAGTTTTGTGGTTTAGATTTCATTGGGCAAAACTAAAGAAATACCCACTGTAGTTGGTAAGTTTTACTGATTATATCATTGAACTTTTAATTTTTCAAATTACACCACTTAACTAATTATTATTTTGAAATTGGGTCATTTCGTTAAAAAAAATAAACGGACGTTAATTTTTTATCTACAAAACTAATGAATTACTCACTGTAGTTGGCACATTTTACTGATTACACATTGAACTTTTAATTTTTCAAATTATCCCATCAAATTAATTAAAAATAAATAATTTAAATATTTTTAAAAATAATTATTATTTTAAGTAAAAAATATTAGAAACTTTTTTTTCTTCATAGAATGAGTAGAGTTTCATAAAATATAGATTCAAACAAATTAAAGTGATTTTAAATTAAATTAATGTCTACTTAATTTTTTAACAGAATGACCCATTCTTAATATTAGAAATTTAAAAAAACTAAAAGCGAAATTAAAATTAAAAAACAATAAATGATAAATAAAAATATTGATTCAAATTTTTCAAAAAAGAAATTAATAATTTTATAAATAAATATTATTATCAAGAAAAAATTGGAAAATTCTTCATATTTTAAAAAATGAATAAAATTTTATAAAATATAGATTCAAAAAAATAAACTTTATTTTCAAAAGGAAAAAAGAGATTTTTTTATAAAATCGATAACGTTTCATAAAACTTTAATTTTTTTTAAATCTATATTTTATGAAATTTTACTCATTTTATGAATTTTTTTAAAGTTTCTAATATTTTTTTACTAAAATAATAATTATTTTTAAAATAATCATTTTTTAATTAGTTTAATGGGGTAATTTGAAAAAATAAAAAGTTTAATGGTGTAATCAGTAAAACTTGCTAACTACAGTGGGTATTTCATTAGTTTTACGGATTTCATTGATATTTTTATTTTGTAGGTACATGTGATGATTCTTTGCTTCGATGACATTTTAAAGTGTTCTTCCTTATCTTTTATAAATTCTTATAATTTTAATAAAAACAATTAGTTGATAATTTATTTATTTTTTAATTTAATTTGTATAAAGGGACACACTTGAAAAAATTTACCCTGGGTCTTAAAAACTCAGGACCGACTCTGACAACATAGAGAATTTATAAAAATATCAAAATAATAATAATTTTATAAGTATAAAACTTGTTCAAACATTCAAAGTAGTTCTTGTGATTAAATTGGAATCTATGTCTGGTAGGCCAAAAAAGATGGCAGGGATTAATGTTTCCATTTGTTTTGGTACCAAAAGCCTGTGGGATGTAGGTAGACATGGCAAAGATGGCCCAGGCCGACCCGCCCGCCAAAAATCGGGTTACAGACCTAACTTTTTTAGCCCGCCAAAATTCGAGCCTTTTGGCCTACCAGTGGAGGGTTCACATGGCCTTGACCGCCCAAGTGGCCCGTGAATTTTTTATTTTTTTTATTTTTTAAAAATAAAATGTTACTACTTGTGAGTTGTGAGACTTGAATACAAGACTTGTAAGTAAATAAATAAGAGTTCAAACCAACTAAGCTACAACAACTATTTATTTTTAATGCAATCTTCAATATATTTTAACTATAATTGAAAATTATAATTAAGATATGTAGTTAATGTAGGTAATTAATTAATAATACTAATTTATAATACTATTAAAATTTTATTTGATTGAGATATGGTTAATAATTTCAAAGTATAAAATTATTAAACTAACAATTATTAGTTTAAGTTAGATAATTGTGCAATCCCCTACTTATTTTACTACATTTGGAAAGTAAATCAATCATTATCCCTTAATTATGCATTCCCCTACTTATTTGGAAAGTAAATCAATCATTATCCCAAATCATGCCTTTAGAATAATATCTAAAATTATAATACTATTAAAATTTTAATTGATTGAGATATGTAGTTAATTTAAGTAATTAAAATTATTGTTTATTATAAATTATTTTATTATTTTTAATATTTATTATTATTACTATTTTTGGTGTATCAAGATTTAAAAAAAAAATAGAAAAAAGCATGAAGCAGGCTGGCCCGCCCCTTAACTCAGCCCTGGGACTAACAAAATGTAACTGCCAAAACTTGGGACCTTTTTCGGCTGACACATTGGCTATTCTAAAGCTCACGTTGCTTATGTTCTAGAGTCTGAATAGGAAGCCAAGGGTAGGGGACTTGAGTCGAGATGGTGACCAAGGATTTCAGGAGCCAAGATTACACATCTCATCTTTATCTTCTTCTATCTTATTAAAATTCTCTATACTCAGCTTTATTTCTCACAAGGATTAAAATTTAATATTCTTCTCTATTAGCATGAGAAATTTAAACGAGAATTTATTAATATTTTGTGAATTTTTTAAATAAAAATAATTAATTTTAATTATATTTATAATAATACATACATAAAAAGTAATCATATTTGAGTACATACATGATAAAATTAAGAAAAAAATCAAATAATATATATATATATATATATATATACACACACACACACACAAGGACATATATTCTAATTATATAGTATATAATAGCATAAATATTAATTTAATTAGTATATAACTATTCAGCGGTAAGTATGATGCGATAATTGAGATGGATGAAGCAAATATCATCATCTCCCCACCTGTAAATAACATTCGGTGATTCTCATTTTCGACCTCATCCCTTATCAGAGTCAAAATAAATGTTCCCATTCGGAACGGGACGTGAGAATCACTGTGGAAACGGGACAAATTATCATCTCTAATAAAATGTATTCGTTTTTACATGAACTCAGCCCTTTCAAAAGAATAACAATTTTATAATTTTTATATACATGGTTATATATTATATATATAATGGAGTTAATAGAGTTGCACAACTGTACAGACTCCCAAATATATACGGTCTACGATCGTAGAGTTAAGTCACTTTACGATATGATGATTTACCCTACGTTTTTACGATAGGAGAGTGATTATTCTACTATCAGGCAACGACTACTCTACGATTTTAGGGTGACTTAACTCTACGATCGTAGACCGTGTATGTAAGACCCCAACTTTTATGAATAAAGAATAATTTTCTCGAATTATATTTTTAAATATTATGGTGTTGATTTGATATAATGCTATAGTTGTGGGTAATATTTACAAATTTTGCAAAGTAAACAAGTGGTTATATAATATTCGATTGGTCGGGGAATAATCTTTTTGTGAGGGAATATTAAATGCGGACGGCACACAATCATTAAGTGGACCCCTAACGGAAGTATTGTCGTAGTTAGAAAAGCGACAAAATTATCTTTCTATAAAAATAACTACGGAGGTGTTACCGTTAAAACCTGTTGAACTACCGGTAGGAAAAGTACGATGTCTGGCGTGGTTGCGTAGTAGCACATGGTATTGATTATTGATGCTTACGTGAGAAGTCACTCAGTTATACTCAATTATTGCTACAGTAATTGATGCATCATATCTCTTATATTATCGATTCAATTATTGTCACAAGATCATATCGTATAATATGTTATATTATTAAATCAATAATTGAGACGACAAGTTATAATATTAATGATTAATAATTGTTGAAAGATTAAATATGTGTTGATTAAAAATAAAATTATTTATGGTAATATTTATTCAATCCTTGATGTATATAAAGAGTCTATTATGAGACGTTTGTGGTAAATTTGGTTATTCTATGGGGGCCCATATGTCATCATCTAAGAGTCTCTTTCACCAATAGTAATTACCTTTACCAGACGTCAAACCACTTGCCGTTTCATATTATAGGCGTCGAACCAATTGTCGTTTCACATTACAGGCGTCGAACCAATTGTCGTTTCACATTACAGGAGTTAAACCACTTGGTGTTTCACATTATAGGCGTCAAACCACTTTTCTTTTCACATCACCAGTCGTTAAGCCGCTTGCCTTTTCACATTGCAAGTGTTAAGCTAGAAATATTCTATAAATAGAGGCCTAGTTCTTCATTATTTTTCACGAATTCATTCAAGCTATAGAGAGAAAAAGTATAGAGAGAATAAGAGAGAAAGAAGAAGAGTATTCTGTTACCACACTACTGCAATATTCAATCTCCTACTAATATAAGGGGTGTTATTTCTTTTGTATTCATGAAGAGAACTTCTGTTATTCCATTATTTATTATTCTGTTGGAATAAACTGTATACGCGGGCTACCTATACTTGGTGAAATTCTTCAGTTATTCCAGTCTTTATTATTACATTGGAATATCTGTTTTGTGCATTTCTATTTGGACTGGTTCCGGTCTTTATTATTCTCATTGGAATATCTCATTCTGCGTGTGTTTCTGGCGGACTTGGTTCCATTCTTTATTATTCTGTTGGAATATCTTGTCTATGCGTTTTACGCCGGACTTGGTTCCGTTATATATTATTCTGTTGGAATAACCTGCCTGTGCGGTCTAACGCATGCATGGTGATTTCTTTTGTTATTTCATTCTTTATTATACTCAGTTGGTTAAAACTTTGACTTTTATACTCCATGAAATTAATGGAATATCCTTGATATTTGCGCTTCATCCAATATCTTTTCATGGAAATATTCTTCTGAGCATTCTTAAATTTTACTCTATAAAGCAGTATCATGTTGACAGTTTGGACGTTATTGGTTCCCAGATAAATTAATTCTTGAACTTGTTTTATTGAATTCTTATATCATTGTCATCATCCTCATGTTTATATTTTATTGAAAGTCATTTGTGGCCTGTAGTGCATAGATGGACTTGGTATGATTATGACCAGGGATTATCCGGTGTAATCATGACCGTAATGTTACAAATGATGTGGTAAAAGTCCTCATTGGCCCGTAGTGCATTGATGGACAGTTATTGGTATGATCATGACAGTGACGCCCCCAAAATAGGTATACATCACCTATTACGAGTCACCGAGATACATATGCAGAATACAAATACAATTTAATTATACTGTTGTCGTGTAAAGAAATGCGACAAAACATATAAGTTGTGAGTTTTAATACAAATATTGTAAATCTGACAATATTCAAACTCAAATTCAATATTATTACATTTATTTTCCACTATTTCTTTGAATAGTGAGGACTACTAATGCTATCATCTCGTCCGTCACTCCGTTCCCGACTAGTCCTCGCTTACGTTCTCATTTTCTCAAGAGAACAATAAAAGTAAAAGGGTGATCTCAACTAGCTTGATGAGAAATATTATGACTAAGATAATGCGAATATATTATCGTTAGCCTTTAACGATGTTAAAAGCGATACAATATAACAACCATCAAGTTTAAGCTGCGGTAGAACAAGCAATCCAATAAAAGAGTCAAGTAGAGAATAAAATCTACTATCTTTTATGATTTAAAGGGTTTTTCATCACTTTTATCATTTGGGACTCGTTTTTAATAAATAATCCACATCATCGAATCACCCACGCACTACGACCAAGAATATTCTTTAGTATCACGATCACAATTATCCATGCACTATGGGCCAAGAATATTTGTGTATTCAATAATGGTCATAGTCATGCCAACAATCATCCATCAATGCACACACAGGGCCAATGAGGATTTTTACCACATCATTTGTAACATTACTACCATGATTACATCGAATAATCCTCGGTCATAATCATACCAAGTCCATCTATGCACTATAGGCCACGAGATGACTTTCAACAAAATATAAACATGAGGATGATGACAATGATATAAGAATTCAATAAAACAAGTTCAAGAATTAATTTATCCAGAACTAATAACGTCAAATTGTCAACATGATCTTTGCTTGTGAGAGTAAAATTCAAGAATGCTCGTAAGAATATTTCCATGAAAAGATATTGGATGAAGCGCAAATATCAAGGATATTCCACTAATTTTATGGAGTATAGAAGTCAAAACTTTAACCAACTGAGTATAATAAGGAATGGAATAACAAAAGAAATCACCAGGCATGCGATAGATCGCATATGTGCAGTTATTCCAATGTAATAATAAATAACGAAATCAGTCCCACAAAAACGTGCAGATGAGGATATTCAACGAGTAATAATAAAGACGGAATCAGGTCCGGCGTAGAACGCACAGACAGGATATTCCAATGAATAATAATAAAGCGGAATCAGTCCGCAGAAAAAACGCGCTACATACATGATATTCCAATGTAATAATAAAGATGCGAGAACCAGTCCCGCCAGAGAGCCTTATGCATGGGATGTTCCAATGAATGATAAAGAATGGAACAACGAAGAATTTCACCAAGTATAGGGTAATTGGCGATATCTGAGTTATTTCAATAGAATAATAAAGAATGGAATAATGAAGTTCTCTTCATAGATAAGAAATAAATAATACTCCCTAAAGTACAACAAATAATATTCCCTACCTTGGAAAAAGCTGGATCTTTGGAATAGTGAGAGGTATGAGACTTCTTCTTCTTCTTTCTCTCTATAATTTCTCTATAATAATCACTCTAAAGCTTTTGTGAATTGGTGAGAAATGAAAGAAGAATGAGCTTCTATTTATAGAAAAATATAGTTTCGATAATTACACGTTTTGGGGCTCGAGAAATTACAGTACAATATGTAAGACCCCAACTTATTATTAATGAAATTTAATTTTCTCTATTTATTATTTTGAAATAGTAAGGGTTGATTTGATTAATGTGGATAGTTAGGGGTAAAATACGCAAATATTTCAAAATAAGCGAAGTGGTTATAAAATATTCATTGTTGTTTAGGAGAATATTCGTTTTGGTCGTGGAATATCGCATCTTGTCGGGGAATATTAAATATTGACGGTATGACCATGTGTGGGCCCCATAACTGAGCGATTGGATGAAGAAAGCGACAAATATAAGTGGTTTAAAAATAACAGAGCGTAGTTGTTACCATTATCTTTGTTAAAATACCGTTGGTTAAAACACGATAGCTTTACGGTATTGCACCAATTATTGATTCTTACGTAAGAAGGCACTACTCAATAATGGTTACAAGTAATTCTTCGTTTAGTATTTTATTGAGTTAATAATTCTTTGCGTTGATATTTTATATTCTTTGTTGTTTTGATAATTGTCATTACACAATTATTTTTCATTATCGAAGCAATAATTCATATTATCGAATAATATTATTAGATAACATTATTGGCAATGTCTAGAAAGTTCATCAAGGAGAGGTTTGGTCACCTAATTGCTTGCGCCAAGAAGAAGAAATTCTTATTGGAAAGCCCCCTCTTTCTTGGGAGGCCGCACTGGTCATTAATATTGTGATTCGTAATATTATTTGTGAATAATTAATTATTGATTCATATGATGAGGAAAATATTGATTTTATGTGGATATAGATGGAGAAAAATTTTAATGTGACAATTGTTGAAAATTAAAATTTTATCTTTTCTCGATAAAATAATTCATTTAAATATATTATTATATTTTAGTAATATAATAATGGTGATATTTTTATAACGAATGTGGGATATATGAGTATCTGAGGAGGAAGAGTATTTTTGTTGCAATAAATGTTTAAAACATGTTAAACATGTTGGTGGACCCCATTTATCGATTTGAAATTTGATTATAGCTTTGTAAAATCGCCTTGGTTTGTGGATTTGGTCAATTTCTATTTGGAATTTGGAAAAACTTTCTTACGCAAAGTTGTAGAGAATTGAATTTCCTATAAAAACTCGCAAGATTCGAATTTTCTGATGAAAGGGCTATTTATTATGAATTATTGAAGTTCTAAAGTTCGAAATAATTAATTTTGGGAGTTTTAGTTAATTATTTTGAGAAAAACGTTTTTGCAACTAAGTTGGCCTCACATGTGATTCAAATGGGCTGAGATCAGTTGTCTAAGGTGGGCTAAAGAAAATGTGAAAAATATATTAATATTATATTCAATTTTCTCGCTTTTTGTGTTCTAAGCATTTTCCTATAAATAGGGTCTTAGGTTAGAATTGAAAAACACACCGTAAACTGAAGTTTCTCTATTTCTCTCTCGATATATTGAGCGTATTCTTGTGAGTATACTTTGAGTATTGTTAGGCGGTGCAAGTTCCTTCAAAGACTATACCCGGTATTCAAATTTAGAAGTACTTAATCTTTCGAGGTAAAGGATGTTATTTTCTTCTCAAATGATATTATTTCTTCAATATCATTTTTTGAAATATTGGTTGGAACTTTTATCAAATTTGGAACTTTTTCATGTGGGGTTACTTATTCATGAGTTCTTATTCACGAGTTACTATTCATGAGTTCTTATTCACGATTCTTATTCACTTAGTACTATTAATGTAAGCGTGAAGATGTTTTTTGTGGAATTTCTATCTTTTGGTGTTGGAGTTACTATTCACGTATCGGCACTATTCAATAGAAAAAATAAAATTTCTTCTTTTATCCAAAATATCTATTCGGATACTAGCTTTGATTGTATCCATGTTTTGATCATTCTTGAATTTTACACCACTATGATTATTTTTGAGGTATTTTTGAACATGGATAAAACAAAGTCACGAATCCTTAATCCTTAATCCTTGTCATTTTGTTTCCTTTGGATTGAGTTCTTTAAAATATTTTTCATCATCCTCAGTCTTAAATGATGATATTATTGAATATCTTTGGCCTGTAGTGCAAAGATGAATGATTTCTGAAGAATATCTTTGGCTATAGTGCAAAGATGAGCAGGTGTTTAGATGAACATGACCAACTGATGAATATCTTTGGCCTATAGTGCAAAGATGAATATTTGATTCGAGATGTATATTGATTGATGTTACGAGGGGATAAAAGATAGACGATGAACTTTTAAATTCATACATAGAAGATAGTAGTTTGCATTCTACTTAACTCTTCTAATGAATTATTATTTCATTGCGAATATTGATTTAAAATTTGTTGTCTATTCAGATTCTATTAGATTTTTCCTGTTGAAGACTAACGGTAATTTGTTGTATATTATCTTAGTCATAATATTTTTTCTTTGGGCTAGTTGAGCTCACCTTTTCCTTTTTGTTCCATTTTTCTTCTCGGGAGGCGAGAATATAGCGATACAAGTGGGGTATGGAATGAAGGTTTTAGAAAGAATTGTTTAGTAGTCCTCACCATTTTTGTAAAATAATGTATCAATAAATGTGATGAGGATTTATTTGAGTATAGATATTGTCTAGAAGATAATATTTGTATTCAAACTCACAGTTTTACTGTTGTAATAATAAAGTTGTAGTTGTTTCTGTACCATGTATTGACAACTCAGAATGGGTGATGTATACCTATTTTGGGGGCGTCACACAATACCTCCAACTTTTCTTTTATTTTTAATTTAGTCCTGCAAGTATTATCAATCTTGCACCAACTCCCCTAATTGTAAATAATATGAATCAATAGTTCAATCATGTGAACCAATAGTATAATCATGTGAAAAATACGAATTAAAGTATAGTACCTTCATCTATACCTCCATTTTTAACTTAGTCATGCAAGTATTATCAATCTTGCACCAACTCGCCTAATAGTAAATAATGTGATTCAATAGTACACATATGTGAACAAATAATTATATAAGCATGTGAATTAGTAGCAATTAATTGCTCATTTATTCGATAAATTACCCGATTTATCAATATAACCCCTAGACATCAATTATCATCGGAATAAATGTCGATTTTCACTAACACAAACAATTCCAACATAATGAAACTATTTTTATCAAAAATATAAATTTTGAAATTTTGAAGTTTGACTTTTCAAAAAAAAAGTCAATTTGTTGACTTTTTTGACCAAATAGTGAATTCCGAAAAATTTTGCGTTTATAGACTATTTTTACTAATTTCATCGTTTCGGACTCAAATATCACATCCGCGTCTCTAAATTCAACTATGAACACAACTTCAATTTTAATAACATTCATCATTAATATTATAACTCACAATATTTATCAACCCGTGTCGTTCCGGAGAAAGGGGCTTTTCAATAAGGATTTCTCCCTATTGGCGCGCAATTATGTGACCAAACCTCTCCTTGACAGAACTTCTAGACATTGTAAATATTGTAATTTAATAATATGAATAACTTTGTCGTCTCAATTATTGATTTAATAAAATAATATTTTATGCAGATGATACTGTGACAATAATTGAATCAATAATATGAGAGATATGATGCAACAATTACTGTTGCAATAATTTAGTATAACTGAATGACTTCTTACGTAAGCATCAATAATTAAAACCGTGTGCTACTATGCAACCACGCGTATTACTGTACTTTTACTATCGAGTAGTTCAACATTTTTAACGGTAACATTTCCGCCGTTATTTTTATAAAAAGATAATTCTATCATTTTCTAACTACGACAATACTTCCGTTGTGGGGTCCACCAATGATTGTGCCGTCGTACGAATATTCCCTGACAAAAAAAATATTCCTCGACCAATCGAATATTTTATAACAACTTTCATACTTTGAAAAATTTATAAATACTACCCACAACTATAACATTATATCAAATCCACACCATAATATTTAAAAAAATATTTCGATAAATTTAAATCTTTATTCATAAAATCTGGGGTTTTAAAATCTCCACTCCTTATGAAATTTTGCCCTCGAAATTTACGTACGCAGTTGATATGCCAAAGAGGTGAGGATACCTTGACTTCATTTCAGATTCTAACTCTTGAGGTATAACCTTTGAGTGTTGAATACGATCCTTCTTATCCAAGATTTTAACACATATCTCCTCATACGTTAAATCTTCTGCTATATCGTCTAGTTCTAATTTAATAATATGGTTCGGGTCATCCCCATATTTACGTAACGTCGATACGTTAAAAACGTTATGAACATGCGACATACTTGGCGGTAAAACGAGTCTATAATCCACAGTTCCTATTTTATCGAGGATTTCAAATGCGCCAATTAAATCGAGGGTTGAGATTTCTTCTCTTCGTCGATTCTTGCTTCTAGAATAACGCCCTCTTGAACCTTCTTAATTCTTCACATTCATCAGCTCCAGGTGTGTGGCTTGATCGACTTTTAACTTTATCGATTAAAGTCGATTCTACTCGTATATTCGTTATCTTCACGGGGGTTCATATATTCGTACTTGTAAACGCATACGATCTTCTATTCAAAGCGTCAGCTACCACGTTCGCTTTTCCACGATGGTATTGAATGATATGATCGTAATCTTCAACAGCTCGAGCCAACGTCTTTGGCACATGTTACGTTCGTTTTAGGTGAAGAAAATATTTGAGGGTTTAAGAAATGGGTTTTGTACTGGGGTCAATACAAAATTCGATTTCACGCTCTAGGGGTAGGCTAAGATGTCTTCAAGAATACGTAAGGAAATTTATTAACAATAGAAATATCATTCAAAATTGTGACTCTCATCCAAGACTTGGGTAACACGTCACATTGATACCTATCAACTTGCCATCGCTATTCATGTTGCGTCGCCTCTGTAAAGTCCGGCGGTGCATTCCACACAAGGAAGTCAACAAACGAAAGGACAGGGGCTCTTTACTTATGGCTTGATATGACCATGATTGACTTTAGTGATTTGGTTGCTTGAATTCGCATACTTGAGTTTGTTAGGAATATGAAAGCTAACAACCTTACGAAAAGCATGATGAGTAGTTAACCAATCGATTCCTAAAATCACATCAAAGGCAAGTATTTTCAAAGAGATACGATTGACAGGTAACGTGAAAGTGTTGATTTGAACAAGATTTATAAATAGTGGAGGTAATGAAGGTTTCTCCCAACTGAGTTTCAACAGATAAATCAAAATCTAACTTCTTCGAAGTTAAATTCCAATATTGAACACAACTAGGTGAAATAAAAGAGTGAGTAGAACCGGTATCTAACACGGTATAGACTTCATAAGAGTTTATGACTAACATACCCGTGATAATTTTATTCAGGTTCCTTGTCACGAAAAAAAACGTTCTCTCTTAAACTACCGGCTTTGACTTTTCTGGGACGGCCTTTGGTGCCTCCATCCTAGCTGAACTTGTCTTCGGTGAACGACAAAATCGGGCTAAATGACCTCCTCTTCCACAATTATAACATGCTTTGGATGGCATCGTGCAGTTTGGACTGATGTGTCCCTCCCCTCCGCATTTGAAGCATATGATAGGTGGTCGTTCTCCTTCCTTAACAATGGGTGTGGGTGCTGACGTCTTTTCATCATTGTTGAATCTCCTCTTCTTGAAATGTCCATTCTTATTATTTTGACCATGATTACCACCAAAGTGGTTACCATTTCTGGCATGTTGATTCCCTCCATGCTTATTGTCACCGCTTTGATGACTGTTATCACCGGTATTATCATTTTTCCGGCTGCTCTCTTTTGGTTGCGTTGACTCGTTATCGCGCTCCACTAACTGAGCCCTATTTACAACATCTGAATACAAACACAGTTTGTGAGAAATAAGTTATTGGCGTATCTCCGGCTTCAAACCTCTTAAAAAACATTCGCGTCATTCGCTCCAAATTATCGACCAAATGGGATGCAAACCGGGATAACTCCGCAAATTTAGACTCGTATTGTGACACGGTCATATTGTTTTGTTCCAACTTGATAAACTCCACCTCCTTCATGTGACGAATACTTTCGAGAAAGTACTTGTCGTTGAACAGCTCTTGGAACTTCTCCCAAGATATCTTGAGAGCGCGCCAGTCGGGTACGCTTTTACGAATTCCACCGGTGATCGCCGCTTTCACGCAAACATAAAGGTGGCAAGGGAACCTTTTGCTCCTCGGAGCATCCCAAGACATCAAATATCTTGGTGATCTGCTTTAACCACATCTCTGCCTTAAGTGGTTCTGGCTTTCCCAAAAACTCCGGTGGTCCCAGCTCCTTGAATTGTTTAGCGGTGACCAACCGTGGGTTGCCATTGTTTACTCCTATATTATGAATAGGAGTAGCCTTCGCCTGATGTTGCATGAATTCTAAAAAGCTCTTAAACGCACAGTCGTGCGTCGATTGATCGGTGTTGGTGTTTACAAGAGGATTATCGCCATTCATTTGCACATTGTCACGATTATTGATCTTGTGGAGACTCAGCGGTCTCCTATGCTCCATTGCTATTCTCAACATTCTAGGATATCATTTTCAAAATCGCCCACAAAACAAGGGTTAATTAACATCACATATTATCCCTATACTACGACGTGACCAATTAAATATCAAATAAACTTAGGTAGGTTATACTAGTGAAGGAATTCCCGTCTCTCCCTCCTAGTTCTAGTCTCACATCTTAGCAGGATCATATCCTCAAGCTTTGATAATAAGCTGTGACGCCCCCAAAATAGGTATACATCACCTATTCGAGTCGCTAGATACATGGTACAGAATACAAATACAACTTAATTATACAACTGTCGTGTAAAGTACGACAAAACATAAGCTGTGAGTTTTAATACAAATATTATCGTCTAGACAATATTCAAACTCAAATTCAATATTATTACATTTATTTTCCACTATTTTATTGAATAGTAAGGACTACTAATGCTATCATCTCGTAAAATCACCCGTTCCTCGACTAGTCCTCGCTACGTTCTCATTTCTTGAAGAGAACAATAAAAGTAAAAGGGTGAGCTCAACTAGCCCAGTAGGAAATATTATGACTAAGATAATGAAGAATATATTATCGTTAGCCATCAACAGTGTTAAAATGATACAATATAACAACCATCAAGTTTAACTACAACAGAACAAGCAATCCATTAAAAGAGTCAAGTAGAGAATAAAATCTACTATCTTTTATGATTTAAAAGGTTTTTCATCACTTTTATCGCTGGGACTTAGCTTAATAAATAATCCACATCATCAAATCACCCTTGCACTATGACCAATGATATTCTTCAGTATCACGACCACAATTATCCATGCACTACGGGCCAAGAATATTTGTGTATTCAATAATGGTCATGATCATGCAACCAACTGTCCATCAATGCACTACGGGCCAATGAGGACTTTTACCACATCATTTGTAACATTACGGTCATGATTACACCGAATAATCCTTGGTTATAATCATACCAAGTCCATCTATGCACTATAGGCCACAGATGACTTTCAACAAAATATAAACATGAGGATGATGACAATGATATAAGAATTCAATAAAACAAATTCAAGAATTAATTTATCCAGGAATTAATAACGTCCAAATTGTCAACATGATATTGCTTTGTAGAGTAAAATTCAAGAATGCTCGTAAGAATATTTTCATGAAAAGATCTTTGGATGAAGCCACAAATATCAAGGATATTCCACTAATTTTATGGAGTATAGAAGTCAAAACTTTAACCAACCGTGTATAATAAGGAATGGAATAACAAAAGAAATCACCGGGCATGCGATAGGCCCGACAGCAAAAGTTATTCCACAGTAATAATAAATAACGGAATCAGTCCGCCAAAAGCGCATGCATGAGGATATTCAATGTAATAATAAAGACGGAATCGGGTTTGGCGTAAAAACACACGAGATAGGATATTCCAATGTAATAATAAAGCGGAATCAGTCTGCCGTAGAGAACGCATGCAGCAGGATGTTCTAACAGAATGATAAAGAATGGAACAATGGAAGAATTTCACCAAGTATAGGGTAGCCCACGATACAAAAGTTATTCCAATGTAATAATAAAGAATGGAATAATGAAGTTCTCTTCATAGATAAAAAGAAATAATACTCACCTAGTAGTACAACAAATAATATTCCCTACCTTGGAAAAAGCGGATCTTTGGAATAGTGAGGTAATGAGACTTTCTTCTTCTTTCTCTCTATAATTTCTCTCTATAATAATCACTCTAAAGCTTTTGTGAATTGGTGAGAAATGAAAGAAGAATGAGCTTCTATTTATAGAAAAATATAGTTTCGATAATTGTACGTTTTGGGGCTCGAAAAATTACAGTACAATACCTCCAACTTTTTCTTTATTTTTAATTTAGTCCTGCAAGTATTATCAATCTTGCACCAACTCCCGTAATAGTAAATAATGTGAATCAATAGTTCAATCATGTGAACCAATAGTATAATCATGTGAAAAATACGAATTACAGTATAATACCTCCATCTATACCTCTATTTTTAACTTAGTCATGCACGTATTATCAATCTTGCACCAACTCCCCTAATAGTAAATAATGTGATTCAATAGTACACAAATGTGAACAAATAGTTATATAAACATGTGAATTAGTAGCAATTAATTGCTCATTTATCTGATAAATTACCCGATTTATCAATATAACCCCTAGTTATATAAACATGTCGATTTTCACTAACACAAACAATTCCAACATAATTAAACTATTTTTATCAAAAATATAAATTTTGAAATTTTGAAGTTTGATTTTCAAGAAAAAGTCAACTGTTGACTTTTTTGACCAAATAGTGAATTCAGGAAAATTTTGTGTTTATAGACTATTTTTACTAATTTCATCGTTTCAGACTCAAATATCACGTCTGCGTCTCCAAATTCAACTCTGAACACAACTTTAATTTTAATAACATTCATCATTAATATTATAACTCACAATATTTATCAACCAGGTCGTTCCCAGGAAAGAGGGGGCTTTCCAATAAGGGGTGTTATTTCTTTTGTATTCATGAAGAGAATTTCTGTTATTCTATTATTTATTATTCTCTTGGAATAACTCAGATATCTGTGGCTACCCTATATTTGGTGAAATTCTTACATTATTCGATCTTTATTATTATGTTGGAATATCATATACGTGCTTTTTTCACGGACTGGTTCAACTCTTTATTATTCTATTGGAATATCATGTATGCATGCTTTTCTTGGGACCGGGTTCCATTCTTTATTATTACATTGGAATATCCATTCATGCATTTTACGCCGGATCCGATTCCATTCTTTATTATTACATTGAATATCCCGTCTGCATGCGTTTTTACTTGGGACTGGTTCCGTTATTTATTATTATTACATTGAATAACTCGCTGCATGCGATCTATCGCATGCATGGTGATTTCTTTTGTTATTTCATTCTTTATTATACTTAGTTGGTTAAAACTTTGACTTCTATACTCCATGAAATTAGTGGAATATCCTTGATATTTGCGCTTCATCCAGTATCTTTTCATGGAAATATTCTTCTGAATATTCTTAAATTTTACTCTACAAAGCAGTATCATGTTGACAGTTTGGACATTATTGGTTCCTGGATAAATTAATTCTTAAATTGTTTTATTGAATTCTTATATCATTGTCATCATCCTCATGTTTATATTTTATTGAAAGTCATCTGTGGCCTGTAGTGCATAGATGGACTTGGTATGATTATGACCAAGGATTATCCGGTGTAATCATGACCGTAATGTTATAAATGATGTGGTAAATGTCCTCATTGGCCCGTAGTGCATTGATGGACAGTTGTTGGCATGATCATGACCATTAATGAATACACAAATATTCTTGGCCCATAGTGCATGGATAATTGTGGTCGTGATACTAAAGAATATCATGGTCAGTAGTGCGGGGTGATTCGATGATGTGGATTATTTATTAAGTTGAGTCCCAGCCGATAAAAGTGATGAAAACCTTTTAAATCATAAAAGATAGTAGATTTTATTCTCTACTTGACTCTTTTAATGGATCGCTTGTTCACCGCAGCTTAAACTTGATGTTTGTTATATCAGATCGGTTTAACCTTTGTTTAAGGCTAATGATAATTTATTTCGCATTATCTTAGTCATAATATTTTCATCGGGCTAGTTGAGCTCACCTTTTCTTTCAGTGTTCTCTTCATAAAATGAGAATATAGATGGGACGAGTCGGGAAACGGAGTGATGGTCCTAGATGGTGCATTAGTAGTCCTCACTATTACGTGATATAGTGTGATAATAATTGTAATGAGGACTCCTTTTGAGTTTGTATACTCTAGTAGACAATATTTGTATTCAAACTCACGGTTTATGTTTTGTCGTATTGTATACCCACAATTGTATTATTAAGTTGTATTTGAATTATGTACCATGTATCCGACGACTCAAGATGGGTGATGTATACCTAATTTTGGGGGCGCCACGGTTGGTATCAAAGCTTTAGGATATGATCCACTGGCTAAGATGTGGGAATAGTACTAGGAGGGAGAGACGGGAATTCCTTCACTAGTATGACCTACCTAAGTTTATGTGGTATTTAATTGGTCGATCGTAATTTAGGGATAATATGTTACATGTCAATTAACCTTTGTTTTTGTGGCAGATCTAAAAATGACATCCGAGAATGTTGAGAATAGCAATGGAGCACAGAGCATCGTTGATTCACCACATATCAATAATCGGGGATAATGTGCATCGAAGGCGACAATCCTCACGCAAAACAACAACACCGACCAAATGATGAATGATCAAATGTTCGAGAGGCTTTATGCAATTCATGCAACAAAGAAAGCGAGAGCGGCTCTTGTCCAAAATATAGGTGGAAACACTCGGAAACTCCGGACGGTCACCGCTAAACAGCTTCAAGAAGCCGGGACCATCGGAGTTTATGGAGAGCCAAAACCACTTAAGGCGGAAGCATGGATAAAGCGAGATCACCAAGATATTTGATGTCTTGGGATGCTCGAGGAGCAAAAGATTCCCTTCTTCACGCCTTTATGATGCGAGGAGAGGCAGACATTGGTGGGAATCCAGTAAAAGCGTACTCAACCCTTCAGACCGAAAATGTCTTGGGAGAAGTTCCAAAACTATTCAACGACAAGTACTTTCCCGAAAGTATTCGTCACATGAAGGAGGTGGAGTTCATCAAGTTGGAACAGAATAATATGACCGTGTTGCAGTATGAAGCAAAGTTTGTCGAGTTATCCCGGTTTGCGTCCCACTTGGTGGATAATGAAGAAAGAATGGCGCTGATGTTTTTAAGAGGTTTGAATCCGAAGATACGTCAACATCTTATTTCTCATGAACTGTGTTTGTATTCAGATGTTGTAAATAGGGCTCAGTTAGTGGAACGCAATAACGAGTCAACGCAACCAAAAGAGAGTAGCCGACAAAATGATAATACCAGTGAGAGCAATCATCGAAGCGGTGACAACAAGCGTGGAGGAAATCAACAGGCCAGAAGTGGTAACCACTTCGGTGGTAATTAGGGCCAAAACAATAAGAATGGGCATTTCAAGAAGAGGAGATTCAACAATGATGGAAAGATGTCAGCACCAGCACCTGTCGTTAATGAAGGAGAACGACCACCTATCATATGCTTCAAATGCGGAAGGAGGCACATCATCAAAGCTGCTGATGTCAGTCCCAAAGCATGTTATAATTGTGGAAAGAAGGTCACTTAGCCCAATTTTATCGTTTCATCAAGACAAGTTTAGCTAGGATGGAGGCACCAAAGGTCCGTCCCTGAGAAAAGTCAAAATCGGTAGTCTGAGGAGGCGTTTGTTGTGACCTCCCGTAAAAGCAAGGAACCCGAATAAGGTCATCACGGGTAAGCTTATCATAAACTCTAGCGAAGTCTATACTTTATTTGATACCGGTTCTACCCATTCTTTTATTTCTCCTACTTGCGCTCAACGATTAAATTTGACTCCGGAGAAATTAGACTTTGACTTACCTGTCAATCTTATTTCATTGAAAATACTTGCATTTGACGTGATTCTAGGGATTGATTGGTTAACTACTCATCATGCAAAAATTGATTATTTTCGTAAGGTTGTTAGCTTTCATATTCCTAACCAACCTATTATGCGAATTCAAGCGACCAAACCATTAAAATCAATAACGGTCATTTCAAGCCATAAAGCTATTCGTTTATTGAAAAACGGATGTCAAGCTTTCTTAGCTCATGTCACAGATTTAAACAAAAATACGTCAGTTTTGAACGATATTTCTATTGTTAATAAATTTCCTGACGTATTCCCTGAAGAACTTCCTGGCCTACCCCCAGAACGTGAAATTGAATTTTGTATCGACCTTGAACCTGGTACCAACCCCATTTCCAAAGCCCCATATAGAGTGGTTCTTATTGAACTTCAAGAGTTAAAGACCCAACTGCAGGAATTGTTAGATATTGGCTTTATTCGTCCTAGTACGTCTCCTTGGGGTGCTCCAGTTCTATTCGTGAAGAAGAAAGATGGGAGTATGCGACTTTGTATTGATTATCGGGAGTTGAATCATGTCACCATAAAAAATAGGTACCCATTGCCACGTATTGATGACCTATTTGACCAGTTGCAAGGAGCCAAATTCTTTTCAAAGATTGATCTCATTTCGGTTATCACCAATTGAAGATTAGAACCGATGACATTCCAAAGACGGCTTTCAGAACTCGATACGGGCATTATGAATTTCTAGTCATGTCCTTTGGATTGACTAATGCTCCTGCTGCCTTCATGTATATGATGAACCGAGTATTCAAGGAATATTTGGATCACTTTGTGGTCGTCTTTATTGATGACATCCTTATTTATTCCAAAAGCCGTGAAGATCATGAGCAACACTTGAGGCTGACACTCCAAAAGCTTTGTGAATACAAGTTTTGTGCCAAGTTGAAGAAATGCGAGTTCTGGCTTGAGGAAGTAGCATTCCTTGGGCACGTAATATCAAGTCATGGAATATCTGTTAACCCGGAAAAGATTGAAGCTATTCAAAGCTGGGAGCAACCTAAATCAGTGACCGAAGTACGTAGCTTTCTCGATTTAGCTGGTTATTATCAGAGATTCGTGGAAGGATTTTCTCGAATCGCTACACCATTAAGTCAGATAACTTGGAAAGATACAAAGTTCGGTTGGAGCGAAGAATGTGAGAAGAGTTTTCAAGAACTCAAGAGGAGACTTATTTCAAAGACTGCTCGACAATACCATCCGGCTCGGAGGGATTTGTCATCTGAGTGATGCTTGAGTGCAAAGGGTTGGGATGTGTTCTCATGCAACATGGGAAAGTCATAGCTTTATGCCTCATGACAACTCAAAGAATATGAGAGGAATTATCCTACTCATGATCTTGAGTTGGCAGCTGTTGTCTTTGCACTTAAAATTTGGAGGCATTACTTGTATGGGAAGAAAGTGGAGATCTTTACGGATCATAAAAGCCTCAAATATTTCTTCACTCAAAAGGAACTCAACATGCGACAACGACGTTGGCTTGAGCATTGAAAGATTATGATCATACCATCCAATACCATCCTGGAAAAGCGAACGTGGTAGCTGACGCATTGAGTAGAAGATCATATGCAAGTACGAGTGCGATATTGTCAACGCAAAAGCCCATTTTATGTGACTTGCAAAGGATGAAAATAGAGTTAAAGACTCCAGGGACCCATGTGATGATGGCGAATATATGAGTAAAACCAACTTTAATCGATAAAGTTAAAGCTGCTCAAGCTACAGACCTGGAGTTGATGCGTATGAGGAAGAAAGTGCAAGAAGGTGCTATGCCGGAAGCAAGAATCGATGAAGAAGGAATACTTTGAGTCAACTCCAGACTTTGTGTTCCTAACGACCCTAATTTAAAGTATAAAGTCATGATGGAGGCGCACAACACACCGTTTGCAATCCATCATGGGAGTACCAAAATGTATCATGATCTTCGTCATACATTTTGGTGGAGCAATATGAAGAGAGATAGATACCATTTATCTCAAGGTGTCTAACTTGTCAACGAGTTAAAGCGGAGCATCAAGTACCAAAAGGTCCATTGCAACCACTTAAAATTCCAGAATGGAAGTGGGAGCACATTACCATGGATTTCGTTACCGGTCTTCCTAAGGTTTCTCAAGGCATAGATGCGATTTGGGTCATTGTTGATATATTGACCAAGTCTGCTCATTTCTTATCGATACGAGAAACTTATACACTTGAACGTCTTTCTCGTATGTACATAAATGAGATTGTAAGACTGCATGGTATGCCGGTATCCATAGTTTCTGATCGAGACCCAAGATTCACTTCACGATTTTGGGTTAGTTTGCAAAAAGCTATGGGCACAAACTTACGATTTAGCTCGGCATATCATCCTCAGACGGACGGACAGTCGGAGAGGACTATTCAAACTCTTGAAGATCTATTAAGACTCTGTGTCATTGATTTCAAGGGAAGTTGGGACAAGTTCTTACCATTGGTGGAATTTTTCTACAACAATAGTTATCAAGCAAATATTGGCATGGCTCCATTCGAAGCGTTGTATGGAAGAAAGTGTCGTTCTCCAGTATGCTGGGATGAGGTGGGTGAAGCAACGTTGTTGGGACCGGAGTTGGTACGTATGACTACGGAAAAGATTTAAATGATCCGGCAACGTATAAAAACCTCATAAGATCGACAAAAGAGTAATGTTGATCTTCATCGAAAGGATATGGAATTCGATAT
The DNA here is from genome assembly GCA_020205615.1 of Panax quinquefolius. Lineage (NCBI taxonomy): Eukaryota > Viridiplantae > Streptophyta > Magnoliopsida > Apiales > Araliaceae > Panax > Panax quinquefolius. The sequence goes on along the minus strand of CM035174.1, from coordinate 83,972,629 downwards.
AGGAGATCATGTGTTATTACGTGTTGCTCCATGTAAAGGAGTTACGAGATTTGGAAAGAGAGGAAAGCTCAATCCTCGATTCATCGGCTCATTTTTAATCCTCGATCGAGTAGGAACTGTGGCCTATAGACTCGCCTTACCACCAAGTATGTCTCATGTTCATAATGTTTTTCACATATCTATGTTGCGTAAATATGTGAAAGACCCGAACCACATTATTGAGTTAGAACTAGACGAGATAGAGGAAGATTTAACGTATGAAGAGTTATGTAATACCCAGAAAATAAATAAATATTGAATAAGTGATATTAATTGTTTTAAAATATTCTAAGTGGACTTTGTCTTTCATTTGGGTCAAACTAGTCATTTATTTTGGGCTAATAAGTTAATAAGTGTTGAATAAATTAAATTGAAAAAAATTGGGCCTTAAAATTTGTTGGGTTTAATTTATATGTGGTTAATATCTAATCCTATTAAAATTTGGAAAATAAATTAAAAAAAAAAAAACAAAACAAACAAACAAACTTAAAACCCTATACATTGTACGCTACTTATTCGTCTGATAAAAGAAAGAAAAGGGAAGAGGTTGCCGCTCAGGGAGAGAAGGAAAAAGAGTGATTTTCATACCATTGATCTAGAAAAAAAAAATAGGTATCTTTCTTTCTTTCTTTTTGGTTTTATGTATATCATGACTATTGGGTATTGGATTTTATAATGTAATGATCGGTAAAAAAAAAAAAATTCGTTAACAATGATCTGTACATAATAGGAGCATTTAATTGATGTATACTGTATATAAAGACGAGAGAATTGGAAAAGGTTAACATCTTTGATTTTGAAGGAAATATATGTTTATCAGATGTTATTATATATATATATATATATATATATCTATTTAAAAAAAATCGAATCATGATTTAAAACACCGTTCAAAGATCAAGTCAATTTTAGTATATATATATATTTGTGTCGATGTATGGCCATTATTGAATAAATGAGATTTATTATATATATAAAATCTTAAAGTTTTTGATTTGTTAAAGTAATAAAAAAAATGATTAGAATTTAAATTATAATTTAATTAGGGTTATTTTGTAAAATTAATTTAATTGGAGAATTAATTTCATATTAGTATAAATTATAATTATTAGGTAACTTATAATTGTATTATTATTATTTTTATTAGATCGGACGGAAGGAATTTAACGAGACAAATTGGAATTTAAATTTTGGGTATTACATTGCTTAATCCAGGTACGGATTTCGTACTCTTCCAGCGAGACTCTTTTGTTTTAGTTTGTTCGTTTCGTTATGCGTTTTGAAAATTAGTATTGCCTCTAATGATTATTTCTTGTCAAATTCATTGTGATAGCTTCGTTTGGCGTCATAGTTGGAAACTCATATTTGTACTCTGTAGACCGGGTACAACATGTCTAAATTTATTTTGATATTTGTAGTAGTAATGCATGTTAGTATTTTGGAGACTTTGTGTTGATATCTCGTTTCAGTTAACATGTACATGTTAGAACCCCTTTGTTATGTCGCATGTGTTGTGACATGATGTTTTTGTTAGAATACCATAGGGTATACCTGAGCTATAACCACCTGTGGGGGTACCACTGACATGTCCTCTTGGCACCGAGGCATGACACTTTCCGTGGCGGTGTGATCAGTCCACGACGTCTCCATTTTGTGCTCCAGTGGGAGTTGGCCATTTGGTGTTTTGTTGTGGGAGGCGATAGTCGACCCTAGTTTTTCATTTCTATTCTATTCTCATGGATTGGTGATGTTTGTGCCAAACACGCCTTACGATTTTTGCACGATCCGAATTGCCTTGATCCGATGTGTGTGATTGCCTGTGTGGCATTATTTTGATTACTGTGTGGCATTATGTGACTTGCCTATGTGGCAAGGTATATTACTATTTGTTCTGAGCTCGGTATGAAATAACACCCAACCATTTGATTCAGCCTACTATTTCGTTGTGTTAGTTTAGTTCGTTTCGTTTCATTTCATTTAATTGAATTAGTTATTTCGGTTCATTATTTGTATTCTATATCCGTACTGGGCATTTGGCTCATGCTGTATTTTTCTTCCGGTAGGTAATCAGGGGAATCAAGGGCAAGTGTGATGAGAGCTCCATTCATTCCAATCATTTATAAATATTCTGTTTAGACTTGATGTGTCAGTTTACTTAGATTGTAATAATTATTTTAGATTGTGGTTTGAGACAGTTTGAGATTTATTATGGTTGACTTGTGGTATTTATCAGTTATTAAGGCTATTCTTTTGTGGCTTTAAGCCTTGATATTAAATTCATCAGTTTTGTTATGTTTTGAGTAACCTCTCTTTCTATTTCGGAAAGGGGGTGTTACAGAGTTGGTATCAGAGCCAGGTTCTTTCTTGTAGAATACCTATTTAGGTTTGACCTGTGAGTTATGGGTAGACTTTTGGGTTAGGTTTTTGTTCTGTTTGATTTCCTGTTCAGCTATCATATCCACTATATTTGAATTTGTCTCTAATCTGCTTTATTTATATTCGTGATCTCTTTCTTAGATGGCTCGTAGATCCGCTAGAGTTGCTGGGAGGCTAGGTAACAATAGGAAAAGAGGTGAGGGTTAGCCCAATGAGCAACCTAATAATCAGATAAATGCTCAGTTGGCTACCTTGGTGAATCAGGCAGTGAATCAGGCGTTACCTCAGTTGGTGGCACAGATTATACAGTAATGCAAAGAACCGCCACCGTAAATTCTGGCGAGGAGAACCCGGGAAATAATGGTCCACAGGCAAACGAAGAGGAAGGGAATGTAGATGGTCTTGATCAGCAGGTGGTTCCAATGTATGTGTGGTTGGAAAGGTTTCAAAAGCAGAAACCACAGGCATTCAGTTTAGCTCCAACTCCAATTAATGCAGAGAATGGATTGCCCACTTAGAGATTATTTTCGATGTGTTGGGGTGCTTCGGATAATCGAAAAGTGTTGCTAGTCGCTATGTTGGAAGGGATGCGAGAGGTGGTGGAAAGCGTTGAAAACAACAAAGGGTAATGGTTACGTTGAGGCACTTAGTCAAGGGAGAGTTTTGTGAGGTCTTTTATCGCCAGATTTCCCAAATTACCGATAAAGAGGCCTATGCTAGAGATTATCTGTCTATTCGGCAGAAAGATGACGAGTCCATCGCAGATTTCATGACGAGGTTCACCAGTCAAGGCGTGATTTTGCGGGAACTTCGCAGGACCGCAATGTGAAAAGCGGAGAAGTTTAAGTGGCGGATTCATTATAGGTATCGGCAACATCTTATTAATACCAAGTTTACAGACGTGTCAGTAGTGGCCAATGAGGCCAAGAATATTGAGATGGAGAGACAGGACTTTCGGTCTTCTAAACCGGAAGGGAGTCGAAAGAGGGACAGAGATGACCAGCAGAGTCAAACTTCGGGTCATCACGGGAAGAATCAGTGGTCGATGAGAGAACAGAACCGTGGTGGTCACGTAGGGTAGTGGCGTGGCCGTAATCAAAATAGGGTTATCGGCAGATACCTCAAGAAGGGCGTAATCGTCTTGCAATTTACTACCTTGGTATGGGATGTAATCGTTAATAGGGCATAATCGTCGTTAGGGCAAAAATCAGGGTCGTTATTCGGGACCAGCTGGTGGGGGCAACCCGAATCTCATTCCGATAGCTCTTTGTGCTACTTGTGGGGCTAATCATCCGGGGATGCAGTGTCACAGACTCACAGGTGCATGCTTCTTGTGTGGGCAGATGGGTCATATTGCTAGGGATTGTACCGGTCCACGTGGTAATGGTGGAGGTGGTGATAATGGTGGCAATGGAGGTCAGCGTCAGGGTGGTCGAGTGTTTGCCTTGACATATAACCAGGCGGCCGGTGCACCAGGTATTATTTCTGGCATTCTTTTAGTAGGTAATCGCGAGGCTTCTATTTTGTTTGATACGGGTTTTACTCATTCCGTTGTTGCTCGGTCTTTTGTTCGACACCTGGGTGTGCCATCTCAGTCTTTAGATTCTGTGATGTCTATTTCTACCCCGATGGGGACTTCTGTCGTTATTTTTGATTTGTATCGAGGGTGTCTGATAAGTTTTGGGGATAAGATCTGTAGTGTTAATCTTCTTCCGATGAGTATGCGCGATTTTGATGTCATTTTTGGGATGGACTGGTTGGATAAGCACCAGGCCACTATCGATTGTCAGGCGAAGAAGGTTATATTTGGAGATGTGAAGTCTCCGGAGTTCGTGTTTCAGGGTTCACAGCCGAGTAGAGTGGTGAAGTTAATTTCAGCTTTGAAGGCTGGGAAGTTGGTGGCAAAGGGTTGTGAGGGGTATTTGGCGTTCGTGAAAGATACCTCTAAGGGTGAGTCCCGTATTGAGGATGTTCCAATTGTTTATGATTTTTCCGATGTGTTTCCTGAGGAGTTGTCAGGGTTGCCACCGCAGCGAGAAGTGGAGTTTGCTATTGAGCTTGTTCCTGGTGCGGAGCCTATCTTTAAGGCGTCGTATCGAATGGCACCATTGGAGTTGCAGGAGTTGAAGGAGCAGTTGCAGGAATTATTAGATCGTGGCGTGATTCGGCTGAGTGTTTCGCCGTGGGGTGCTCCAGTTTTGTTTGTGAAGAAGAAGGATGGGTCTATTTGGCTGTGTATAGACTATAGAGAGTTGAACAAAATAACCATCAGGAATCGATATCCATTGCCGAGGATTGATGACTTGTTTGACCAACTTCAAGGGGCAAAATATTTTTCGAAGATAGACTTGAGGTCGGGGTATCATCAGTTGAGGGTGAGGGATGGGGATATCCCTAAGACAACTTTTCACACTCGATATGGGCATTACGAGTTCTTGGTGATGCCATTCGGGTTGACTAACGCTCCAGCGGTGTTTATGGATTTAATGAATCGGGTGTTCAGAGAGTATTTAGACCAATTTGTTATTGTCTTTATTGATGACATTTTGGTTTACTCCAAGTCTAAGGAAGAGCATGAGGAGCATCTTCTCACAGTGTTGGGGATTTTGCAGAAAGAGAAGTTGTATGCTAAATTCTCTAAATGCGAGTTTTGGTTGGAGCAGGTTGCATTTTTGGGACATGTTGTTTCTGCTGAAGGCATTAAGGTGGATCCTGCGAAGGTTGAGGCTATCACTAAATGGCCGAGACCTACTACGGTGACAGAGATTAGGAGTTTCTTAGGTTTGGCAGGTATTATAGGCGGTTTGTGGAAGGATTTTCCTTGCTTGCCTTACCATTGACTCAGTTGATGAGAAAGGGCGTGAAGTTTATGTGGAATGAGGAGCGGGAGAAGAGTTTCGAGGAGTGAAGAAACGACTTGTGTCGACTCCTATACTCAGACATGGTCGAAATGGAGGTTACCAGATTTATAGTGATGCTTCTAAGAAGAGTTTGGGGTGTGTTTTGATGAAACATGGTAAGGTGATTACTTATGCTTCTAGGCAGCTTAAACCTTATGAGGTGAATTACCCCACACATGATTTGTAGTTGGCAGCGGTGATCTTTGCCTTAAAGATTTGGAGGCACTATTTGTATGGAGAGACTTATGATATCTTCACCGATCATAAAAGTCTTAAATACATTTTCACTCAGAAGGAGCTCAATATGAGGCAGAGGCGTTGGTTGGAGCTTCTAAAGGATTATGATGCTAGAATTCAGTATCACCCGGGAAGGCACATGTGGTTGCAGATGCTCTTAGCTGAAAGAGTTCTGGGAGTGTAGCAGCCCTTATTACACAACCTCAGCTTATTTCGGATATGGAACGACTAGAGTTGGAGTTGTATGTACGAGGTTCAGATGGGCAATTGATAGGTATGAGAGTGGAGCCCTCTCTTATCTCGCGGGTCAAAAAAGCTCAAAAAGAAGATGGGGAGTTGTGGAGTATGGCGCAGAATTTAGAGGAGGGCAAGCAGTCCGAGTTTTGTATTGATGACCATGGTGTGATTTGGTTGGGTGAGCGGTTGTGTGTATCGTCAGATCCAATCATTCTAGAGGCTGTGCTAGCTGAGGCTCATAGTTCGCCATTTTATATTCATCCAGGTTCTACAAAGATGTATAGGGATTTGAAGGACAATTTTTGGTGGAATGGGATGAAACGAGACGTGGCTGAATATGTTGGGAAGTGTCTCACTTGTCAACAAGTGAAGATAGAACATCAATGAGCTAGTGGTCTGCTGCAACAGTTAGACATTCCAGTGTGGAAGTGGGAGGATATCACGATGGACTTTGTGACTGGTTTGCTAAAGACTTTCAAGAAGAATGATGCCATTTGGGTAGTGGTGGATTGGTTGACTAAATCGGCACACTTTTTGGCGATCCATGAGGGTTACTCAGTGTATAGGTTGGCACATATCTTTCAGCAGGAGATTGTTAGACTTCATGGTACTCCGGTGTCTATTGTTTCAGATCGGGACCCACGGTTCACTTCAAGGGTTCGGAAAGGGTTTCAACGAGCTTTGGGGTACTTTTACCAACTTCAAGACTTCTTTTCATCCGCAGATTGATGGGCAATCCGAACGGACTATTCAGACGTTGGAGGACATATTGAGGTCTTGTGCACTTGAATGGTCGGGTAATTGGGATGATTACTTGAGCCTAGTTTAGTTTGCTTATAACAACAGCTGGCATGCAAGTATTGGAATGGCACCGTTTGAGGCATTGTATGACAGGAAGTGTCAAGCACCGACTTGTTGGGATGAGGTTGGTGAAAGGGCCATAGAAGGGCCTGAGTTTGTCCAAATCACTACGGAGAAGGTAGCGGTGGCTAAGGAGAAATTGAAGATGGCTCGATCACGGCAGAAGTGTTATGCTGATAAGCATAGGAGGACTTTAGAGTTTGAGCCCGGGGAGCATGTGTTCCTAAAAGTTTCTCCTTGGAAGGGCATTCGACGATTTGGGTTGAAAGGAAAACTTAGTCCGCGTTACATTGGCCCATTTGAGATTCTGGAGAGGGTTGGTGAGGTTGCATATCGGTTAACTTTACCACCGCAGCTAGCTCACGTGCACAATGTGTTCCATGTGTCGGTGTTGAGGAGTTATCATTATCATCCGTTGCACGTGGTGCAATATCCATTCGATAAGATTCGGGAGGATCTTACTTGTGAGGAGCAAGCTGAGGCGATTTTGGATCGTCAAGAAAGGATTATGAGGAGGAAGACCATTTCGTTTGTCAAGGTTCTGTGGAGGAACCATTCGGAGCGAGAAGCCACTTGGGAGATAGAGGAGTCTATTCGAGCGGAGTATCCACATCTCTTTGAAAATTAGGTATGTTCCATTCTTTTGATTCCAGGGACGGAATCCTTTTTAAGGGGTAGGTGATGAAATACCCAGAAAATAAATAAATATTGAATAAGTGATATTAATTGTTTTAAAATATTCTAAGTGGACTTTGTCTTTCATTTGGGTCAAACTAGTCATTTATTTTGGGCTAATAAGTTAATAAGTGTTGAATAAATTAAATTGAAAAAAATTGGGCCTTAAAATTTGTTGGGTTTAATTTATATGTGGTTAATATCTAATCCTATTAAAATTTGGAAAATAAATTAAAAAAAAAAAAAACCAAAAAAACAAATAAACTTAAACCCTATACATCAGACGCTACTTATTAAATACGATAAAAGAAAGAAAAGGGAAGAAATTGTCAGGAGGAGAGAAGGAAAAGAGTGATTTTCATACCATTGATCTAGAAAAAAAAATGTATCTTTTCTTTCTTTCTTTTTGGTTTTATGTATATCATGACTATTGGGTATTGGATTTTATCATGTAATGATCGGTAAAAAAAAAAAAATAAATAACAATGATCTCGTATATAATAGGAGAACTTTAATTGATGTATACTGTATATAAAGAGAGAGAATTGGAAAAGGTTAACATCTTTGACTTTGAGCAGTAATATGTTTACAGTATGTTATTATATATATATATATATATATATCTATTCAAAAAAAAAATCAAATCATGATTTAAAACACGGTTCGAGATCGAAGGTTGCGTATATATATATATTTGTGTCAGTATGGCCATTATTGAATAAATGAGATTTATTATATATATAAAATCTTAAAGTTTTTGATTTGTTAAAGTAATAAAAAAAATGATTAGAATTTAAATTATAATTTAATTAGGGTTATTTTGTAAAATTAATTTAATTGGAGAATTAATTTCATATTAGTATAAATTATAATTATTAGGTAACTTATAATTGTATTATTATTATTTTTATTAGACCGGACGGAAGGAATTTAACGAGACAAATTGGAATTTAAATTTTGGGTATTACATTGCTTAATCCTGGTACGGATTCCGTACTCTTCCAGCGAGACTCTTTTGTTTTAGTTTGCTCGTTTCGTTATGCGTTTTGAAAATTAGTATTACCTCTAATGATTATTTCTTGTCAAATTCATTGTGATAGCTTCGTTTGGCGTCATAGTTGGAAACTCATATTTGTACTCTGTAGACTGGTACAACATGTCTAAATTTATTTTGATATTTGTAGTAATGTGCATGTTAGTATTTTTGGAGACTTTGTGTTGATATCTCGTTTCAGTTAACATGTACATGTTAGAACCCCTTTGTTATGTCGCATGTGTTGTGACATGATGTTTTTGTTAGAATACCATAGGGTATACCTGAGCTATAACCACCTGTGGGGGTACCATGTGCACGTCCTCTTTAACCGAGGCATGACACTTTCCGTGGCGGTGTGATCAGTCCACGGCGTCTCCATTTTGTGCTCTAGTGGGAGTTGGCCATTTGGTGTTTTGTTGTGGGAGGCGTATGGGTCGACCCTAATTTTTCTGCTCGTTTCGCTCATGGATTGGTGATGTTTGTGCCAAACACGCCTTCCGATTTTGCACGATCTGGATTCTTGCAAATCGATGTGATGATTGCAGGTGGCATTATTTTGATTGCCTGTGTGGCATTATGTGACTTGCCTATGTGACAAGGTATATTACTATTTGATCTGAGTGTTAGGTTTGTAATATTCAAGAACGCAATCAAATTGCAAAATAAGCGGAAACGTGTAAAAATCAGAGTTTAAAATTTTACAAACCATATACCCGGATCACCCTTTATGCAAAATTATTAATTAAACAAAAAAGATAACGAATAAGAATCATACCCTTGAAGATCGAGCTTCCTCAGGTACAAGTTCTCCTCCAATCCTTTTCGCGTTCAACTTGAATTCACCGGGTTTGGTTCCTTCCTTTGATCAACGTTAGCCACCCATGTGTTTGGCCTCTAGAGGTGATCCACCAAGGAAGAAAAAGATTCAAGAAGATGGGTGGTTGGCTAAACCCTAGTTTTTCTATCTCTATAGAAAAAGAGCGTACTCTCCAACTCTTGGAATTATAACGTATGTTGTAAAAGTCAACAACACCCTCACCCATAATAAGACTCCTCTTATTTATAGATGTGGGCAACCCACCTTAACAATTAAGGAATTGGGATTTATTTAATTAATTAAATTCTTTTAATTAATTAAGCTCCCTAATCTTATTAGGGATAATTAATTAAACTCCTTTAACTAATTTTCCTTCCTAATCCAATTAGGAATAAATGAGAGTACTTATATTAAATTAATTCCTAAACTTTTTAGAAATTAAAATAATAATAATAATTGTAATAAGACTCCTCTTATTAATTTATATTTAATATTTTAAAATATTAAATAATAATATTAAGCTATTTAATTTATTCTATCACCATAGATTAAATTAAATATACATAACTTATATTATTACGATTATGCCATTAACTTCTTAAATAATTATTCTTCCTTTTATGGTGTGACCCTTTAGGTTCTCCATATTAAACCTATTTGTGAATAAATCAATTAGAACAATTTTAATCTTATTTAAATAAATAAATTAAATAATTAATTTATTTAAATAAATAATATTTATTCTACAATAGGGATAAGCCTCCCTAGCGATCAACGACTTTCCGGATAATATAGATTTCAACATTAATCATTAAAGAGCCTTTGAGTAAATAGTTACCAGACAATTCAATCCTTCCACCATACAATGTCCCAATTAAATATAAGACATGGAATTTACGTCAAGTCTTATTTTATTTAATTATATGTATTTCGATCCTTAAACGCACAACTCAAATAATGCAAATTAGAAACTCCTTTCTAATTTCATTCTCCTTAACGCCAAGGACTACTTGGGTTGTCATTTATCGAATCACATAGACATTTCTCTTCTTTAATAAGTGGTAGATTCTTTATTGATCATATATTATCTCCATGTACAACTTATTATACCCAAGCATACCCTTTGATATACACTAAGGGTCTTAAGGAATAAGTCAAAGTATAACTCATCATACACAAGATACTATGATGATCTCAAGTCCAAGGATCACTTGTACTACTATCACTACTGAGAATTCCTATTGACGAGCAAGTAAAACTCCATTGGGTATTCCTTAGCGAGCCACGCTCGATGAACTTATTCTCTAATAAGCACCTACATACTTGCTTTAGTGTCTCCACACAAATGATCATGAGATCAATCATTCTCATCCAATGAGCAAGCAACGTATGTACCAATCTATCCGGATTCACTAATCCCCAATTTAGTAATCCAACGTGGGAACTATTTTAGTTTTAAGCTTTCTAAGAATTTAGATCTCATTAGAATGATCATCATCATTATTCTAAAAGCATTGCTTAAAACTATGGGTTTATCACATATTATAAAATAACATCATGTAGATAATTAAAAGCCTTTAATAAATTAATACTTTTTATTAATAAATGAATAAGATTGTTACAAAGTATATGCTTTATCATCAAACATGATTGGCTTGTGTGCATACTACTTTCACTGAGCTCGGTATGAAATAACACCCAGCCATTTGATTCAGCCTACTATTTCGTTGTGTTAGTTTAGTTCGTTTCGTTTCATTTCATTTAATTGAATTAGTTATTTCGGTTCATTATTTGTATTCTATATCCGTATTGGGCATTTGGCTCATACTGTGTTTTTCTTCCGGCAGGTAATCAGGGGAATCAAGGGCAAGTGTGATGAGAGCTCCATTTATTCCAATCATTTATAAATATTCTGTTTAGACTTGATGTGTCAGTTTACTTAGATTGTAATAATTATTTTATATTGTGGTTTGAGACAGTTTGAGATTTATTATAGTTGACTTGTGGTATTTATCAGTTATTAAGGCTATTCTTTTGTGGCTTTAAGCCTTGATATTAAATTCATCAGTTTTGTTATGTTTTGAGTAACCTCTCTTTCTATTTCCGAAAGGGGGTGTTACAAGTTACCTGTTAAAATCTTGGATAAGAAGGATCATGTTCTACGCTCCAAGGTTATACCTCAAGTCAAAATTTTGTGGAGAAACCACGATGTGGAGGAAATAACTTGGGAGTTAGAATCTGAGATGAAGTCAAGGTATCCTCATCTCTTCGACATACCAGGTATGTACCCTAATTTTGAGGACGAAATTTTTTAAGAAGGGGAGGTTGTAAGACCCCAACTTTTATGAATAAAGAATAATTTTCTCGAATTATATTTTTGAATATTATGGTGTTGATTTGATATAATGTTATAGTTGTGGGTAATATTTACAAATTTTGCAAAGTAAACAAGTGGTTATATAATATTCGATTGGTCGGGGAATATTCTTTTTGTCAGGGAATATTAAATGCGACGCAACACAATCATTGATGGACCCCTAACGGAAATATTGTCGTAGTTAGAAAAGCCACAAAATTATCTTTCTATAAAAATAACGGTACGGAGGTGTTACCAGTTTAAAGCTGTTGAACTACCAGTAGAGGAAAAATACATTAATACGCGTGGTTGCGTAAGAAGACATGGTATTGATTATTGATGCTTACGTGAGAAGTCACTCGAGTTATACTCAATTATTACTCTGAGAATTGATGCATCATATCTCTTATATTATCGATTCAATTATTGTCATGAAGATCATCTCGTATAATATGTTATATTATTAAATCAATAATTGAGACGACAAGTTATAATATTAATGATTAATAATTGTTGAAAGATTAAATATGTGTTGATTAAAAATAAAATTATTTATGGTAATATTTATTCAATCCTTGATGTATATAAAGAGTCTATTATGAGACGTTTATGGTAAATTTGGTTATTCTATGGGGGCCCATATGTCATCATCTAAGAGTCTCTTTCACCAATAGTAATTACCTTTATCAGACGTCAAACCACTTGCCGTTTCATATTACAGGCGTCGAACCAATTGTCGTTTCACATTACAGGCGTCGAACCAATTGTCGTTTCACATTACATGCGTCAAACCACTTGGTGTTTCACATTATAGGCGTCAAATCACTTTTCTTTTCACATCACCAGTCGTCAAGTCGCTTGCCTTTTCACATTGCAAGTGTTAAGCTAGAAATATTCTATAAATAGAGGCCTAGTTCTTTATTATTTTTCACGAATTCATTCAAGCTATAGAGAGAAAAAGTATAGAGAGAATAAGAGAGAAAGAAGAAGAGAGATTCTGCTACTACACTACTTTGCGATATTCAATCTCCTACTAATGTAAAGGGTGTTATTTCTTTTGTATTCATGAAGAGAACTTCGTTATTCCATTATTTATTATTACATTGGAATAACTTTTGATACTGTGGGCTACCCTATACTTGGTGAAATTCTTCTGTTATTCCAGTCTTTATTATTCTGTTGGAATATTATCTGCATGCGTTTTACGTCGGACTGGTTCAAGTCTTTATTATTACATTGTTGAATATCCCGCATGCATGCTTTTTCTGTGGGACCTGGTTCCATTCTTTTTATTATTACATTGGAATATCCTCGCATGCATGCTTTTACTGACGGATTCGATTCCATTCTTTATTATTCTATTGGAATATCCATGTCTCATACATTTTTATGGGACCTAGTTCCGTTATTTATTATTCTGTTGGAATAACTCGCCTGCATGATACATCGCATGCATGGTGATTTCTTTTGTTATTTCATTTTTTTTATACTTAGTTGGTTAAAACTTTGACTTTATACTCCATGAAATTAGTGGAATATCCTCGATATTCAAGGCTTCATCCAAGTATCTTTTCATGTAAATATTCTTCCGAACATTCTTGAATTTTACTCTACAAAGCGAGATCACGTTAACAGTTTGGGACGTTTTTGGTTTACGGATAAATTAATTCTTGAACTTGTTTTATCGAATTCTTATATCATTGTCATCATCCCGTACGTTTATATTTTATTGAAAGTCATACATGGCTCAGTAGTGCATAGATGGATTTGGTATGATTACGATGAGGATTATCCGGTGTATGTCATGGTAGTAATGTTACAAATGATGTGATAAAAGTCCTCATTGGCTCAGTAGTGCATTGATGGGCGAGATTGTTGGCGTGATCGTGACCATTAATGAATACACAAATATTCTTTACCGTAGTGCATTGATAATTGTGGTTGTGATACTAAAGAATATCATTGGTAGTAGAAAGCGCAGGGGTGATTCGATGATGTGGATTATTTATTGTTCGAGTCTCAACGATAAAAGTGATGAAAAACCTTTTAAATCATAAAAGATAGTAGATTTTATTCTCTATTTGACCTTTTTTAATGGATTGCTTATTCATTGCAGATTAAAACGATGTTTGTTATATTGTATCGGTTTAACATTTGTTTTAAAGGCTAATGATAATTTATTCGCATTATCGTAGTCATAATATATTTCTTCTTAAAATTTAGTTAATTTCACCCTTTCTTTCACCGTTTCTTCTTGTGAAATGAGAATATAAATTTGAGACGAGTCGGGGAGCGGAGTGATGGTCCTAGATGGTTCATTAGTAGTCTCCTCACTATTACGTGATATAGTGTGATAATAATTGTAATGAGGACTCCTTTTGAGTTTTTATACTTTCTACAGTAGACAATATTTATATTCAAACTCATATTTTATGTTTTGTTGCGTATTATTATACTGCACAATTGTATTATTAAGTTGTATTTGAATTACATATTTATGTATCTCATGACTTAAGATATGTGATGTATACTTAATTTTGAGAAGCGTCGCATTGTACACATTTGTAATTTGCACAACTGTACACCTCCATTTAATTTTTTCATATATAATTTAACTAATAAATTTATAATTGTACATATATACACAATCTGTAACCTGAAAACCGCGAACTCATTTTATTTATATTTGGCTTCATCATTCTCAAAGTCTTTCGAACTCACAAGTTATGTCCATTGATTTACAAGTTTTTGTGTTTGATAATAATGCATTAAAATGATTGATTATTGTTTTGAAATAAAAAATTATAGTAAAAATATATATTTATTTATAGTTTTCAAATAATTACGTGAATTTAATCATATTAAAGATTTTATTACTCGATATTTTGAAAAGTTTACAACATTCTCCACTAAAACAAATTATAAATATTTAATTGACATTACAATTTTAAGAAAATAAGACTTAAAAACCTTCTAATTATGACGCAAATTCTTATTAAAAAATATAAGATAAAATTTGAGAAAATAATGTTTTCTGTAAAACAAATTACTGTGAAACTTTTACTTTTAAGAACGAGAAACTAAACTACCTTTTAATATTTTTTTTATTATAAAAAAAATCAGTCATTGTATAATGTTTTAATTAATATAGTTAATGAAATTGTTAAATTCACAACACTTTTTGTTATTTTCATTAAAAAGTGTATTTATAGATTCTATAGCGATAGTTTTTACCGTCGATATACATCTACATCTATACTTTTGTTGTGTAAATAACAAAAAAATATTATGAATTTAATAATTATCTATAGTTAAATATCTCTGTTACCTTAAGGAAATATGTATGACTGTTTCACAATATTTTTTTATTTATAATATTAGCTCCAGATTTTCTCTTTTCCAAGATAACTACAACACCCACGGAAAATAAAATAAAATTTTATGTTTTATTTTATTCTTTTCATTTCCATAACTGAAATTGCAGCTCAAGGGAATATATTCTATGTTTGTTCCACACGCGTGGATGTATATATATATATATATAGCGGATCAGGTCCGGACTCCCGGACTTGATCAAAAACGGACCTAATTTTTTTTTTTAAAACAATTAAATTTTTTTTTAATATTTTTTGGAACTGAAATTTTTTCATAATACAATATTTTGGAGATGATTTGGATACATATACCAAAAAATGGTGGTATAGTCTGCACAGACTGTACATACATATTTTGTTATAGGTATCCAAATCACGCTCAAAATATTGTATTATGGGAAAATTTCAATTCCATAAAATATTAAATAATTTTTTTAGTTGTTTAAAAAAAAAAAAAAAAAAAGTCCGGACGGGACTAAAATCGGGCGTCCCTCTTTGGGCGGAACTCTCTCTCTCTCTCTCTCTCTATATATATATATATATATATATATATATATATATATATCATATAATTTTTTTTTAAAAAATTAGCATTATATTCACACTCAACATGTAAAACCCCAAATAATTAATAAATAAAATTTATTTTCTCTATTATTTTTTTAATTAGTAAGGTTGATTTGATTAATGTGGTTAGTTATGGGTAAAAATCATGAAATATTTTAAATAAGCGAGATGGTTATAAAATATTTATTTTTGTCGGAGAATATTCGTTTGGTGCGTGGAATATTCTTACCGCTTGAGGAGAATATTAAATGTGACGATTTACCAAATTTTGTGTGGGCCCCATAACTTGAAAGCGATTGGATGAAAAAAAATGACAAATATAAGTTGTTTAAAATAATGGCGTAGTTGGCGTCAAGTTAACACCGAATTAATACCCAAATTGGTTAAAAACACGATGTCTGGCGTTTTTGTGGCGCCCCAAAATAGGTATACATCACCCATTACGAGTTGTCGATACATGAATGCGAAACAACTACAACTTTATTATTACAATGATAAAAAGCGTGAGTTTGAATACAAATATTATCTTCTAGACAATATCTATACTCAAATAAATCCTCATCACATTTATTGATACATTATTTTACAAAAATGGTGAGGACTACTAAACAACTCTCTAGAACCTTCATTCCATACCCCAGGCTTCGTACTCATTTATATTCTCGCATCCCGAGAAGAAAAATGGAACAAAAAAAAAAAGGGTGAGCTCAACTAGCTTCGATAAAGAATATTATGACTAAGATAATATACAACAAATTATCGTTAGTCTTGACGGGGAAAAATCTAATAGAATACTGATAGGCAACAAATTTTAAATCAATATTATTGGATGAAATAATAATTCATTAGAAGAGTTAAGTAGAGAATGCAAACTACTATCTTACATGTATGAATTTAAAAGTTCATAAATCTATCTTTTATCCTGTAACATCAATCGATATACATACGGAATCAAATATTCATCTTTGCACTACTGAGCCAAAGATATTCATCGATTAGTAGTATTCATCTAAAAACACTGTTCATCTTTTTTCTGGGCCAAAGATATTCTTGAGAAATCATTCATCTTTGCACTTCTGAGACAAAGATATTCAATAATATCATCATTTAAAGGTGAGGATGATGAAAAATATTTTTAAAAAAGCGAATCCGGTGAAACAAAATGACAAGGATTAAGGATTAAGGATTAGTACTTTGTTTTATCCATGTTCAAAATACTCAAAAAAAAATAATCATAGTGGTGTAAAATTCAAGAATGATCAAAACATGGATACAATCAAAGCTAGTATCCGAATAGATATTTTGGAAAAAAGAAGAAATTTTATTTTCATTGAATTAGATATCGTGAATAGTGATCGTGAATAGTAATACACCAAAAGATAAAAATTCCATAAAAAAAATATTTTCACGTGAATAATAGTACTTCGTGAATAGTATCGTGAATAGTAACTCATGAATAGTAACTCGTGAATAGTAAACCCGAGCATGAAAAAAGTTCCAAATTTGATAAAAATTCCAATCAATATTTCAAGATAATGATATTGAAGAAATAATATCATTTGAAAAAAATAATATCCTTACCTCGAAGATCGGTACTTTAATTTTGAAACAGGATATAGGTCTATGACTTGAACTTACCTTAGTATAGCAATACTCAAACTATACTCAAAATACTCACAAGAATCGCTCGATAATATAGAGAGAAAACTTGATTTACGGTGTGATTTTCAATTCTAACCTAAGCACCTATTTATAGGAAATTGCTTAGAACACAAAAAAGAGAAAATTTAATATAATATTAATATATATATATATAATCTTCACGCACACCTTTGAATCTGAAATTCAGCAATTGAAAACATTCCTCACACAAGCAAAAAACGTTTTTTGTAAAAAAAAATTTAAAACTTCAAAAATTAATTATTTTGGAGCTTCAGAACTTCAATAATTCATAATAAATAGCCCTTTCATCAGAAAATTCGAATCTCGCGAGTTTTTATAGGAAATTTAATTCTCTACAACTTTGCAGAAGAAATTTTTTCCAAATTCGAAATAAAAATTGACCGAAATCCACAAACGGGCGATTTTACAAGTTATAATCAAATTTCAGTCAATAAATGGGGTCCACTGACATGTTTAACATGTTTTAAACATTTATTGCAACAAAAATACTCTTCCTCCTCGTATACTCATATATCCCACATTCGTTGTAAAAATATCACCATTATTATATTATTAAAATATAATAATATATTTAAATGAATTATTTTATCGAGGAAAAGATAAAATTTCAATTTTCAACAATTGTCACATTAAAATTTTCTCCATCTATATCCACATAAAATCAATATTTTCCTCATCATATGAATCAATAATTAATTATTCACAAATAATATTACGAGAATCTGATATTGACAATGACGAGGCGGTTCAGGAAGAGGGGGCTTTTAATATGAATTTCTTCTCTTCTTTGGCGCTTGATTAGGTGACCAAACCTCTCCTTAGGCGAGAACTTTCTAGACATTGTCAATAATGTTATCTAATAATATTATTAGGATAATATGAATTATTGCCGATAATGAAAAAATCTTGTGTAATGACAATTATTGAAACAATAGCAATATAAAATATTAATGCAATGACAATTATTAAATCGATAAAATCTTTGAGCGATAATTCTGTAACCATTATTGAGTGTGCCTTTCTTACGTAAGAATTAATAATTGGTGCAATCTGGTGTCTTCTTGTGTTTTAACCACAAAGTATTTTTACTTGATTATTAATGATAACAACTACTGTAGTTATTTTTAAACAACTTATATTTGTCGTTTTCTTCATCCGATCGCTTTTTTCGTTATGGGGCCCCCACATGGCTGCTGGTCGTCATCGAATATTTCCCGACAGTCGACGAATATTCCACGACCAAACGAATATTCCCAAACAATAATGAATATTTTATAACCACTTGCTTATTTTGAAATATTTGCGTATTTTACCCTAACTATCCATATTAATCACATCAACCCTTACTATTTCAAAATAATAAATAGAAAATTAAATTTCATTAATAATAAGTTGGGGTCTTCTGACCTCCCTCCTTATGAAATTTCGTCCTCGAAATTGGCGTCGTGCACAGTGTTTGAAAAGGTGAGGATACCTCGCTTTCATTTCCGTTTTCAATTCGGTATTTTCCTCTATAGCATGATTCCTCCACAAAACTTTAACTTGTGGTATGACCTTTCTTGGCGTGGGACATGCTCCTTCTATCCAAGATCTTGGCGGTACCTCCTCATACGTTAAGTCTTGGCTATTTAAATGGGGTTCTAATTCTATAGCGTGGTTCGGGTCTTTCACATATTTCTGAAATACGGATATATGAAACACATTATGAACACGAGACATACTCGGAGGTAAGCTTGAGTCTATAGGCTACATTTCCTACTCGGTCGAGAATTTGAAATGGACGATAAATCGTGGATTGAGCTTTCCTCTCTTCCCAAATCTTGTAACTCCCTTCCATGGAGCAACTTCGCATGACAATACATGATCCCCTACACTAAATTCCACGTCCTTTCGATGAAGATCCGCATAACTCTTTTGTCGATCTTGTGCCGTTTGTATCGTTGTCGAATCATTTGGATCTTTTCGGTGATCATACGTCTTAACTTCGGGTCCCAACAATGTTACTTCACCCACCTCATCCCAACATATTGGAGAAGCGACATTTTCGTCCATATAATGCTTGAATGGAGCCACACTATACTTGCACGATAATTTGTTGTTGTAGGAGAATTCCACCGATGGTAAATACTTATCAAGCGCCCTTGAAGTCAGGACTGAGTCTTAATAGATCTTCAAGAGTTTGAATAGTCCTCTCGATTGTCCGTCCGTGGTTTGGGGATGGTATATAGAACTAAATCGCATAAATCCGTGCCCATAGCTTTTTGCAAGCTAACCCAAAATCTTGAAGTGAATCTTGGGTCACGATCCAAAACTATGGATCTTGGCATGCCATGCAACCTCACAATCTCATTCACGTCATACTAACAAGGCGTTCGAGGAATAAGTCTCCGTATCGGCAAGAAATGAAAGCGGACTTGGTTAATCTATCAACAATAACCCAAATAGCATTGATGCCTTGAGAAAGCCGTAGGAAGACCCGTAACTTGAAATCCATGGTAATGTGTTCCCACTTCCATTTGGAATCTCAAGTGGTTGCAGCGGACCCTTAGGTACTAGATGCTCGCCTTTTTACGTTGACAAGTTAAACACATTGAGATAAACTTTGCAATCTCTCTCTTCATATTGTTCCACCAAAATGTATGTGAAGATCACGATACATTTTAGTACTTCGAGGATGGATTGCAAATGGTGTATTGTGTGCCTCCATCATAATCTTGTACTTCAAATCAGTCGTTAGGAACACTGAAAGTCTAGAGTGGACTCAAAGTATTCCTTCTTCATCGATTCTCGCTTAGGAATAGCTCCTTCTTGTACTTTCTTCTTCTTCACGCATCATTTCTCGATTCCGGGTGGCTTGAAGCGACCTTAACTTTTTCTATTAAAGTTGGCTCTGTCGTATACTTGACATCATCGCACTCGTTCCGCATATGATCTTCTACTCGGCGCGTCATTACCACGTTCGCTTTTTTTCGGGATGGTATTGAATAGTGTGGTCGTAGTCTTTCGATAGCTCGAGCCAGCGTCATTTGCTTGCGTGTTGAGTTCTTTTGAGTGAAGAAATATTTAAGGCTTTTATGGTGCGAATATATCTCCACTTTCTCCCCATATAGATAGTGCCTCCATATCTTTAAGCGAAAAGCATTGCTTGCCTTGACTCTAGATCATGAGTAGGATAATTCCTCTCATACTCTTTAAGTTGTCATGAGGCATAGGCTATGACTTTCCCACGTTGCATGAGAACACATCCTAACCCTTTGCACGAAGCATCATTTGTAGATAACAAATCCATCGAACGGATGGTATTGTTAGAAGCAGTCTTAGAAATAAGTCTCCTCTTAAGCTCTTGGAAACTCTTCTCGCATTCTTCGCTCCAAAGCGAATTTTGTATCCTTAGGAGTTATTTGAGTTAATGGAGTAGCGATTAGAAAACCCTTCCACGAATCTCGATAATAACCACTAAGCCCAAAAACTTCGTACTTGATCTTTGACTTGGTTGCTCCCAACTTTGTATTGCTTGATCTTGGCCGGATCAGCGGATACTCCATGTTTTGACACCACGTGCCCAGAGGAATGCTACTTCCTCGAGCGAACTCGCATTTCTTCAATTTGGCATATAGTTTGTTTTCACGAAGCCTTTGGAGTACCGACTTCAAATGGTGCTCATGATCTTCACGACTTTTGGAATATATAAGGATGTCAATGATAAAAACAACAACGAAGCGATCAAATATTCCTTGAATACTCGGTTCATCATATCCATGAAAGCGCGGGAGCATTAGTCGGTCAAAGGACATGACTAAGAATTCATAATGCCCGTCACAGAGTTCTAAAGGCGGTCTTTGGAATATCCTCGATTCTAATCTTGATTTGATGATATCGAGCGAAGATCGATTTTTGAAAAGAATTGTGCCCCTTGCTGTTGGTCAAACAAGTCATCAATCGAGGTGAGGATACTATTCTTGATGGTGACATGGTTCGATTCAGATAGTCAATACAAAGTCGCATACTCCGTCTTTCTTCTTTCTGAAATAAAGCAGGAGCACCCCGAGGAGATGTCTTAGGGCAGAATGAAGCGATGTCCAACAATTCTTGTAGTTGGACCTTTAACTCTGAAGTTCAATAGGAGCCATTCGATATGGGGTTTTAGAAATGGGCTTTGTGCGGGTTCAAGATCAATAAAGAATTCAACTTCACGTTACGGGGTAGGCAAGGAAGTTCTTTGAAATCGTCGGGAAAGTCGATAACAACAGGAATATTATTCAAATTTGGCGTGTCTTTATTCAAATCCATAACATGGGCTAAGAAAGCTTGACATCAGTTTTTTCAATAAGCGAATAGCTTTATGATTAGATATAGCGGTGATTGATTTTAATGGTTTAGTTGCTTGAATTCGTACAACGAGGTTGGTTAGGAATATGAAAACTAATGACCTTACGAAAATAATCAATTTTGGCATGATGAGTAGTTAACGATCAATCCCTAAAATCACATCAAAAGCAAGTATCTTTAAAGAGATAAGGTCAGCGGGTAAGGTGATGGTGCTGACTTGAATCAAACAAGATTTATAAGCGGTGGATGTGATGAAAGTTTCTCTAGCGGAGTTTCCACGAGATAGGTCGAAGTCTAATTTCTCTCGAGTCGAGTTTAAGCGTTGAGCACATGCGGGAGAGATAAATGAATGGGTATATACCGGTATCAAGTAAGGTATAAACTTGCAAGAATTTATAAATAGCTTTACCGTGATCACCTCGTTTGGGTTCCTCGCATTTTGACCGATCTGACAAGCGCTCTTCCGGAATCGTTGACTTTGACTTTTACAGGGACGATCTTTTGAGTCATAGTCCCATTGAACTAGGTTTTATTCTCGTCTGATCTCGGCGATATGTCCTTCCTTTCCACAATTATAGCATACCTTGAAGTTGTTGTGGGCGGTTTGGGCGATATATCCCTCTTTCGCATTTGTAGCATATAATGGGTGGTCGTTCTCCTCCCTTAGAACCGATTCTTTTTAAACCTTTGTCGTCTTCACATAGTCGTTGTTAAATCTCCTCTTTTAAAATCTCCTCGACTCGCTTTTTCTATTTTCATGGCCATGATTACCACGAGTGGTTACCATTTTGTCCGTCTGCTTTTCTTTCTCATTTGGTTATCATTATTACATTGTTTTTTATCTACAGTACGATCACGGTTGTGGTCCTCGGTTGGCCGTACTCGTTATCTCGCTCTAATAATTGAGCCACATTTTACAACATCTGAATAGAGAGAAAATTTATGAGAAATGAGATCTTGGCGTATCTGGGTTTCAAACCTCTAAGAAACATCAGCGTCATCGTTCCTCATTCTCCACCAAATGAGGTGCTGAACACTGGATAACTCTGCAAACTTTGCCTCGTCTTTGAGACACCGTCGTGTTGTTTTGTTCTCGGTCAAATGAACTCCACTTCCTTCGTATAGCGAACACTTTCGGAAAGTATTTGTCATTAAATAGTTCTGAAAGCGTCTCCCGAGACATCTTTGAGTGCGAATTTGGATGAGTGTGCGCTTCCTGAGACTCCACCGATGATACGCCTCGCCACGGAACATAAAGGTGGCGAATGGAACCTTCTGTTCTCCGTGCATCCCAAGACATCGAATATCTTGGTAATTTGCTTGACCCGTGTTTCCGCCGTGATCGGATCTGGCTTTCCCTTAAATTCGGTGGTCCTGACTCTTTGAGCGCTTGGTTTGTGACAACTTGTGAATTGCTATCATTTCCTCTGTATTTTGAACACGAGTCTCCTAAATGCGATTTTGCATGAGCTGCAAAAAGCTTCTAAACATCCCTCGTTCATCATACGCTTTCGGTGGTGTTGTTCGCGGGAGGAACATTGCCCGACTGTTGCACGTTCTCCTCGTTGGTGAGTCTGAGCGTCTCCACGGTCTCATTTCCATTGTTAATATTCTCGGTCGACATTCTCAAATCATTGTCGTAAAACAAGGGTTAATTAAAGAAATCAATATATCACATAATATCCTATATCTTGACGACTAAAAAATAAGCTTAGGTAGGACACACTAGCGAAGGATTTACTCGTCTCTCCCCTCTAGTTCATTCCCGATCTCGCTTGGAGATCGTATCCTAAGCTACGATACCAATTGTGGCGCCCCCAAAATAGGTATACATCACCCATTTTGAGTTGTCGATCGTAGTGCGAAACAACTACAACTTTATTATTACAATGATAAAGCTGTGAGTTTGAATACAAATATTATCTTACAGACAATATCTATACTCAAATAAATCCTCATCACATTTATTGATACATTATTTTACAAAATGGTGAGGACTACTAAACAACTCTCTCTAGAACCTTCATTCCATTTACCCAGGCTACGTACTCATTTATATTCTAGCCTCACGAGAAGAAAAATGGAACAAAAAAGGAAAAGGGTGAGCTCAACTAGCTCGGTAAAGAATATTATGACTAAGATAATATCTGACAAATTATCGTTAGTCTTGACGAGGAAAAATCTAATAGAATCTGATAGACAACAAATTTTAAATCAATATTAGCATGGTGAAATAATAATTCATTAGAAGAGTTAAGTAGAGAATGCAAACTACTATCTTCTATGTATGAATTTAAAAGTTCATCGTCTATCTTTTATCCTGTAACATCAATCGATATATATACGGAATCAAATATTCATCTTTTTGCACTCTGAGGCGAAGATATTCATCGATTAAGTCGTATTTCATCTAAACACACATTCATCTTTTTACTACTGGGCCAAAGATATTCTTGAAATCATTCATCTTTGCTTTCTGAGGCCAAAGATATTCAATAATATCATCATTTAAGGTGAGGATGATGAAAAATATTTTTAAAAGCGAATCGGTGAAACAAAATGACGAGGATTAAGGATTAAGGATTAAGTACTTTGTTTTATCCCGTTCAAAATACCTCAAAAAAATAATCATAGTGGTGTAAAATTGAGAATGATCAAAACATGGATACAATCAAAGCTAGTATCCGAATAGATATTTTTGATGAAAAAAAAAATTTTATTTTTAGATGAAATAGTATCGTGAATAATGTATATCGTGAATATAATTCAAACACCAAAAGATAGAAATTCCAAAAAAAAAAACATTTTATCGTGAATAGTACTCGTGAATAGTAACTCGTGAATAGTAACTCGTGAATAGTAACTTCGTGAATAGTAACTCGTGAATAGTAACTCGAACATGAAAAAGTTCCAAATTTGATAAAAAATTCCAATCAATATTTTGACATAATGATATTGAAGAAATAATATCATTTGAAAAAAATAACATCCTTACCTCGAAAGATCAGTACTTCTAGTTGGAATCACAGGATATAGTCTTTGAAGGAACTTGCCGAGTATAGCAATACTCAAACTATACTCAAAATACTCACAAGAATACGCTCGATAATATAGAGAGAGAAAACTTGATTTACGGTGTGATTTTCAATTCTAACCTAAGCACCTATTTATAGGAAATTGCTTAGAACACAAGCGAGAAAATTTAATATAATATTATATATATATATATATATTCTTCACGCACACCTTTGAATCTGAATTGACAGCAATTGACAACACATGCCTCACACATGCAAAAACGTTTTTTGTAAAAAAAATATTTAAAACTTCAAAAATTAATTATTTTGGAGCTTGAACTTCAATAATTCATAATAAATAGCCCTTTTATCGGAAAATTTGAATCTCGCGAGTTTTTATAGAAAATTCAATTCTCTACAACTTTGCAGAAGAAAGTTTTTCCAAATTCCAAATAAAAATTGACAAAAATCCACAAGCAGGCGATTTTACAAGTTATAATCAAATTTCGATTCGATAAATGGGGTCCACCGAGCATGTTTAACATGTTTTAAACATTTATTGCAACAAAAAATACTCTTCCTCCTCGTATACTCATATATCCCACATTCGTTGTAAAAATATCACCATTATTATATTATTAAAATATAATAATATATTTAAATAATTATTTTATCGAGGAAAAGATAAAATTTTAATTTTCAACAATTGTCACATTAAAATTTTCTCCATCTATATCCACATAAAATCAATATTTTCCTCATCATATGAATCAATAATTAATTATTCACAAATAATATTCTGAGAATCACAATATTGTGACGAGGCGGTTCAGGAAAAGAGGGCTTTCGAATAAAATTTCTTCTTCTTGGGTATGATTAGGTGACCAAACCTCTCCTTAGAGCAGAACTTTCTAGACATTGCCAATAATGTTATCTAATAATATTATTGAGATAATATGAATTATTGCCGATAATGAAAAAATCTTGTGTAATGACAATTATTGAAACAACAACAATGATATAAAATATCAATATGACAATTATTAAATCAATAAAATAAAATCTTTGAGCAGTAATTCTGTAACCATTATTGAGTAGTGCCTTCTTACGTAAGAATCAATAATTGGTGCAATCTGGTATCTTCTTGTGTTTTTAACCACAAGAGTATTTTAACGGTATTACTTGGTAACAACTTCATAGATTATTTTTAAACAACTTATATTTGTCGTTTTCTTCATCCAATCGCTTTCAGTTATGGGGCCCACACATGCATTTGCTTGTGCATAAATACGAATATTCCACAAGCGATGCGAATATTCCACGACCAAACGAATATTCCCAAACAACAATGAATATTTTATAACCACTTGCTTATTTTGAAATATTTGCGTATTTTACCCTAACTATCCACATTAATCACATCAACCCTTACTATTTCAAAATAATAAATAGAAAATTAAATTTCATTAATAATAAGTTGGGGTCTTAGGAAAATATTGATTTTATGAGGATATATATGGAGAAAATTTTTAATGTGACAATTGTTGAAAATTAATATTTTATCTTTTTACGATAAAATAATTCTTTTTAAATATATTATTTTAATAATATATTAACGATGATATTTTTACAATGAATGTGGGATATATGAGTATATGAGGAGGAAGAGTATTTTTGTGTCATTAAATTTTTAACACATGTTTTGTGTGTTGGTGGACACAATTATTGATAGAAATTTGATTATACCGTAAAATCGCCTGATTTGTGGATTTTGGTCAATTTTCATTTGGAATTTGGAAAACTTTCTTCTCCTGAAGTTGTAGAGAATTGAATTTCCTATAAAAACTCGCGCGATTCAAATTTTCTGATAAAAGGGCTATTTATTATGAATTATTGAAGTTCCGAAGTTCTGAAATAATTAATTTTTGGGAGTTTTAGTTAATTATTTTGAGAAAAACGTTTTCTGCAACTAAAATGGCCTCACATGTGATTCAAATGGGCTAAGATCAGTTGTCTAAGGTGGGCTAAGGAAAATATGAAAAATATATTAATATTATATTCAATTTTCTACTTTGGTGTTCTAAGCATTTTCCTATAAATAGGTGCTTAGGTTAGAATTGAAAATCACACCGTAAACCCAAGTTTCTCTCTATTTCTCTCTCGATATATTTGAGCGTATTCTTGTGAGTATACTTTGAGTGTTGTTATACTGGTGCAAGTTCCTTCACTCTTATATCCGCTTTTTCATTGTAAGCACCGTCTTTTGTGAGGGTAAGGATGTTATTTTTTCATAATGATGTTATTCTTTCAATATCATTATGTCAAAATATTGATCTGAAGTTTTTATCAAATTTGGAACTTTTGGTGTCGGGATTACTATTCACGTATACGGTACTATACACGAATACGACACTATTCACAGAAAAGTTAAATTTTTGTTTTTGTCCAAAATATCTATTATGGATACTAGCTTTGATTGTATCCATGTTTTGATCATTCTTGAATTTTACTTCACTATGATTATTATTGAGGTATTTTTGACGTGAATAAACCGAATTACTTAATCCTTAATCCTTAATCCTTGTCTTTTGTTTTTGGATTCGATTCGCTTTTAAAATTATTTTTCATCATCCTCATTCTAAATGATGATGTTATCGAATATCTTTGGCCCGTAGAAGGCAAAAGATGGTTGATTTTCTTATGAATATCTTTGGCCCGCAAAGATGAAAAGATGAACATGACCGATCGATGAATATCTTTGGCTAGAGAGTAAAGATGAATATTTGATTCAAGATGAATATTGATTGATGTTATTGAGGATAAAATAATGATGATGGACTGTTAAATTCATAGATATTAGTAGATTTCATCCTCTACGTAACTCTTCTATGAATTAATATTTTCCGCTGCGAATATTGCTCTAAAACTTGTTGTTTAATGTATTCTCTCAGATTTTTTCCCCGTTGAAGACTAACGATAATTTGTTGTATATTATCTTAGTCATAATATTCTTTACTGGGCTAGTTGAGCTCACCCTTTTCCTTTTTGTTCCATTTTTCTTCTCAGGAGGCGAGAATGTAGTGAGTACTAGTCGGGGTATGGAATGAAGGTTCTAGAGAGAGTTGTTTAGTAGTCCTCACCATTTTTGTAAAATAATGTATCAATAAATGTGATGAGGATTTATTTGGGTATAGATATTGTCTGTAAGATAATATTTGTATTCAAACTCACAGCTTTTAATGTTGTAATAATAAAGTTGTAGTTGTTTCGTATCATGTATTGACAACTCGTAATGGGTGATGTATACCTATTTTGGGGCGCCACGGTTGGTATCGAGCTTAGGATATGATCTCAAGCGGAGATCGGGAATAGAACTAGGAGGAGAGACGAGTAAATCCTTCGCTAGTGTGTTCTACCTAAGCTTATTTTTTAGTTGGTCAAGATATAGGGATATTATGTGATATATTGATTTCCTTAATTAACCCTTGTTTTATGACATTATTTGAGAATGTCGATCGAGAATATTAATGAGAGAAATGAGACCGTGGAGACGCTTGCAGACTCACCAACGAGGAGAAAACGTAACAACAGTGGCAATGTTCCTCCTGTGAACAACACCAATGGCGAGATGATGAACGAGGGGATGTTTAGAAGCTTTTTGCAGTTCATGCAAAATCGCACGAGGAGACTCGTGTTCAAAATACAGGAGGAAATGATAGCAATTCACGGGTTATCACAATGGGCAAAGCGCTTTAAAAAGAGTGGGACCGCCGAATTTAAGGGAAAGCCGGATCCGATCACGAAGGAAACATGGGTCAAGCAAATTACCAAGATATTCGATGTCTTGGGATGCATGGAGGAACAGAAGGTTCCATTCGCCACCTTTATGTTCCGTGGCGAGGCAGACTACTGGTGGGAGTCTGTGAAACGGACCCACCGCCGCAGACTTAAAGCATGTCTTTGAAAACGTTTTTGAAACTTTTCAACGAAAAAATACTTTCCCGAAAGTGTTCATTATATGAAGGAAGTGGAGTTTATTAGATCGGAGCAGTAATAACATGGACGGTGTCCCAAAGACGAGGCGAAGTTCATGCGGAGTTATCCAGTTTGCACCTCATTTGGTGGAGAATGAGGAACGTATGACGCAGATGTTTCTTAGAGGTTTGAAACCCGGCATACGTCAGTATCTCATTTCTCATAAATTTTCTCTCTATTCAGATGTTGTAAACAAGGCTCAATTATTAGAGCGAGATAACGAGTACGGTCAATCGAGGGACCACAACCAGGATCATACCGGGGATAGCAGTCAACAAAACAACGATAACCAGCGGAGAAAGAAAAAGACGAATAAAAATGGTAACCACTCTGGTGGTAATCATGGCCATAAAAATAGAAGAAGCGAGTCAGGAGGAGATTTTAAAAAGATGAGATTTAACAACGACTATGTGAAGACGGCAGCCCAAGAAGAATCGGTTCTAAGGGAGGAGAACGACCACCCGGTATATGCTATAAATGCGGAAAAGAGGGACATATCACCAAACCGCCCACAACAGCTCAAGGTATGCTATAATTGTGGAAAGGAAGGACATATCGCCGAGATTATACTGGTAGCAAAACCTTGTTCAGCCGGGGACGGTGACTCAAAAGATCGTCCCGTAAAAGTCAAAGTCAATGGTTCTCGGAAGAGCGTTTGTTGTGATTTGGTCAAAATGCGAGGAACCCAAACGAGGTGATCACGGTAAGCTATTTATAAATTCTTGCGAAGTTTATACCTTACTTGATACCTGTATACCCATTCATTTATCTCTCCGCCAGTGCTCAACGCTTAAACTTGACTCGGGAGAAATTAGACTTTGACCTATCTCGTGGAAACTCCGTTAGGAGAAACTTTCATCACATCCACATCGCTTATGAATCTTGTTTGATTCAAGTTGACACCATCACCTTACCGTTGACCTTATCTCTTTAAAGATACTTGTTTTGATGTGATTTTAGGGATTGATTGGTTAACTACTCATCATGCCAAAATTTATTATTTTCGTAAGGTTGTTAGTTTTCATATTCCTAACCAACCCGTTGTTATTAATTCAAGCAACTAAACCATTAAAATCAATCACCGTCATATCTAATCATAAAGCTATTCGTTTATTGAAAAACGAATGTCAAGATTTCATAGCTCATGTTATGGATTTGAATAAAGACACGTCATATTTGAATAATATTCCTTTTGTTATCGACTTTCCGACGTATTTCCGTAAGAACTTCCCGGCCCACCCTCAAACGTGAAGTTGAATTTTTATTGATCTTGAACCCGGTACCAAGCCCATTTCTAAAACCCCATATCGAATGGCTCCTATTGAACTTCAGGAGTTAAAGGTCCAACTACAAGAGTTGTTGGACACGCCGGTTTCATCTGGCGTCCTAGTACATCTCCTCGGGGTGCTCTGTTTTATTAAGTAAAGAAGAAAGACGGAGTATGTGACTTTGTATTGACTATCGAGAATTGAACCATGTCACCATCAAGAATATGTATCCTCTACCTCATATTAACGTAATTGTTTGACGATTGCAAGGAGCACAATTCTTTTCAAAGATCGATCTTCGCTCGGATATCATCAATTTCAAGATTAGGCGAGGATATTCCAAAGACCGCTTCGTAATCCCCGATGACGGCATTATGAATTCTTAGTCATGTCTTTCGGATTGACTAATGCTCCCGCGCTTTCATGGATATGATGAACCGAGTATTCAAGGAATATTTGGATCAATTCGTTGTTGTCTTTATTGATGACATCCTCGTATATTCCAAAAGTCGTGAAGATCATGAGCACCATTTGAAGTCGGTACTCCAAAGGCTTCGTGAAAACAAGCTTTATGCCAAGTTGAAGAAATATGAGTTCGCTCGAGGAAGTAGCATTCCTTGGGCAATGGTGTCAAACATGGAGTATCTGTTGATCCGGCCAAGATTGAAGCAATACAAAGTTAGAGCAACCAAGTCGATGATCAAGTCACGTAGCTTTTGGGCTTTATTTGGTTATTATCGGAGATTCGTGGAAGGGTTTTCTAATCGCTACTCCATTAACCCAGCTAACTTCGGAAGGATACAAAATTCGTTTGGAGCGAAGAATGCGAGAAGAGTTTCCAAGAGCTTAAGAGGAGACTCATTTTTAAGCACCTATTCTAACAATACCATCCGGTACGGATGGATTTGTTATCTACTGCCGATGCTTCGTGCAAAGGGTTAGGATGTGTTCTCATGAAGCGTGGGAAAGTCATAACTATGCCTCATGACAACTCAAAGAGTATGAGAGGAATTATCCTACTCATGATCTAGAGTTGGCGCAAGTGATGCTTTTCTTGCTTAAAGATCCGGAGGCACTATTTATATGGGGAGAAAGTGGAGATATATTCAGACCATAAAAGCCTCAAATATTTCTTCATGCAAAAGGAACTCAACATGCGGCAACGACGTTGGCTCGAGTTGTTGAAAGATTACGACCACACTATTCAATACCATCTTGGAAAAGCGAACGTGGTAGCTGACGCGTTGAGTAGAAGATCATATGCGAGGAACAAGTGAGATGATGTCAAGTATACGACAGAGCCAACTTTAATAGAAAAGTTAAGGTCGCTTTCAAGCTACCGACTCGAAGTCGATGATGTATATGAAGAAGAAAGTACAAGAAGGTGTTATTCCTAAGCGAGAATCGATGAAGAAGGAATACTTGAGTCCACCTGCACTGTGTTCCTAACGACTCGATTTGAAAGTACAAGATTATGATGGAGGCACATAATACACCATTTGCAATCCATCTCGAAGTACCAAAATGTATCGTGATCTTGACATACATTTTGGTGGAACAATATGAAGAGAGAGATTGCAAAGTTTATCTCAATGTGTTTAACTTGTCAACGTGTAAAGGCGGAACATCTAGTAACTAAGGGTCCAAATTGCAACCACTGAGATTCGAAATGGAAGTGGGAACACATTACCATGGATTTAGATTACGGGTCTTCCTACGGTTTCTCAAGGCATCAATGCTATTTGGGTTATTGTTGATAGATTAACCAAGTCTGCTCATTTCTTGCCGATACGGGAGACTTATTCACTTGAACGTCTTGCTAGTATATATGTAAATGAGATTGTGAGGTTGCATGGTGTGACGCCCCCAAAATAGGTCCATTCCATCCAACCCATTCTGAGTCGCCAAATACATGGTACAGAAATAACTACAACTTTATTATTATAACATATAAACTTTGAGTTTAAATACAGATATTGCCATCTAGACAATATCCACACGCAAATAAATCCCCATCATAATTATTGATACATTATTTTACAAAATGGTGAGGACTACTAAACAACTCTCTCTAGAACCTTCATTCCATACCCCGACTAGTACTCGCATTACATTCTCGCCTCCCCGAGAAGAAAAATGGAACAACAAGGAAAAAGGGTGAGCTCAACTAGCCCAAGTAAAGAATATTATGACTAAGATAATATACAACAAATTATCGTTAGTCTTCAACAGGAAAATCTAATAGAATACAATAGACAACCAGCTTTTAAATCAACAATGCAATGGAAACAACAATTCATTAGAAGAGTTAAGTAGAGAATGCAAACTACTATCTTCTATATATGAATTTAAAAGTTCATCATCGATATTTTATCCCTGTAACATCAATCAATATATATATATGGAATCAAATATTCATCTTTCACTACAGGCCAAAGATATTCATCAGTTGGTCATGTTCATCTAAACACCTGTTCATCTTTGCACTACGGGCCAAAGATATTAATCGATCGATCGTGTTCATCTCAACACTGTTCATCTTTGCACTACTACCAAAGATATTCATCAAGAAATCATTCATCTTTGCACTACAAAAGCCAAAGATATTCAGTTATATCATCATTTAGGACTAAGGATGATGAAAAATATTTTAAAGAAAAGCGAATCCGATTGAAACAAAAAGAATAAATATTAAGGATTCAGTATTTTACCTATTCCATGTCCAAAAATACCTCATGAATAATCATAGTGGAGTAAAATTCAAGAATGATCAAAACATGGATACAATCAAAGCTAGTATCCATAATAGATATTTTGGACAAAAAAGAAAAATTTCATTTTTTAAATTGAATAGTGCCGTATTCATGAATAAGGTCAGAGTATCATTGAATAGTGTCGTGATATCGTGAATAGTAACTCAGACACAAAAGATAGAAATTTCACAAAAAACATCTTCACGCCGTGAATAGTACTCGTGAATAAGAACTTCGTGAATAGTAACTCATGAATAGTAACTCGTGAATAGTAACTCATGAATAGTAACCGACATGAAAAAGTTCCAAATTTGATAAAATTTCCAACCAATATTTTAAGATAATGATATTGAAGAAATAATATCATTTGAGATGAAAATAACATCCCTTACCTCGAAAGACAAGATTTCTAGTTAAACACCAGGATATAGGCTATGACTTGAACTTGCACCGTATAGCAATACTCAAAGTATACTCAAAATACTCACAAGAATACGCTCGATAATATAGAGAGAGAAAACTTCAGTTTCTGGTGTGATTTTCAATTCTAACCTAAGCACCCTATTTATAGGAAATTGCTTAGAACACCAAAGTAGAAAATTTAATAAATTAATATTATAATTTTTTCTACAACTTCCTATGCATCCAAGAATCTGAACTCAGCCACCCTAACACATGTTAAATGAGTTTCAAAAATGGAAAAAACGTTTTTGTAATTAAAAATATTTTAAACTTCCAAAAATCAATTATTTTAGAACTTCAATAATTCACAATAAATAGCTCTTTTATCAGAAAATTCGAATCTCGCGACTTTTTATAGGAAATTCAATTCTCTACAACTTTGCAGAAGAAAATTTTTCCAAATTCCAAACAGAAATTGACCGAAATCCACATACGGACAATTTTACAGGCTATAATCAAATTTCAGTCAAGAAATGGGGTCCACCGACACACAAAACATGTGTTAATCATTTAATGCCACAAAAATACTCTTCCTCCTCGTATACTCATATATCCCACATTCATTGTAAAAATATCACCATTAATATATTATTAAAATAATATATTTAAATGAATTATTTTATCAGAAAAAGATAAAATATTAATTTTCAACAATTGTCATTTTAAAAATTTCTCCATCTATATCCACATAAAATCAATATTTTCCTCATCATATAAATCAATAATTAATTATTCACAAATAATATTACAGAATCACAAGATCTCTTGTGACGGTAGCTTCGAGAAAGAGGGGCTTTCAATAAGAATTTCTCCTTCTTGGCGCCTTGATTAGGTGACCAAACCTCTCCTTAGACAGAACTTTCTAGACATTGCCAATAATGTTATCTAATAATATTATTCGGATAATATGAATTATTGCTTCGATAATAAAAAATCTTTTGTGTAATGACAATTATTGAAACAACAACAATATAAAATATCAACGCAACAATTATTGAATCAATAAAATAAAATAATTGAGCAAGTAATTATCGTAACAATTATTGAGTAGTGCCTTCTTACGTAAGAATCAATAATTGGTGCAATACTGGTGTCTCTTGTTCAACAACGGCGTATTAGTGTGTTTTAACCAACGGGTATTCCAACAAGATAATTGCAGTATAACTACGCCGTTATTTATAACCAACTTATTCTTGTCGTTTTCTTCATCCAATCGCTTTACGCTATGGGCCCATTAAAAGGCTGGCCGTCGCATGCGAATATTCTCCGACGAGACGAATATTCCACGACCAAACGAATATTCCCAACAATAATGAATATTTTATCACCACTTGCTTATTCGAAATATTTGCGTATTTTACCCATAACTATCCACATTAATCAAATCGACCCTTACTATTTCAAAATAATAAATAGAGGAAAATAAATTTCATTTATTAATAATTTGGGGTCTTACACATGGCATGCTAGTATCCATAGTTTCGGATCGTGACCCAAGATTCACTTCAAGATTTTGGGTTAGCTTGCAAAAAGCTATGGGCACGGATTTACGATTCAGTTCGGCATACCATCCTCAAACGGACGGACAATCAGAGAGGAATATTCAAACTCTTGATGATCTATTAAGACTCTACGTCCTAGACTTCAAAGGGAGTTGGGATAAGTATTTACTATTGGTGGAATTCTCCTACAACAACAGTTATCAGGCAAGCATTGGTGTGGCCCCATTTGAAGCATTATATGGACGAAAGTGTCGCTCTCCAGTATGTTGGGACGAGGTGGGTGAAGCAACATTGTTGGGACGAGTTGAGTCAGTACGTATGACTACGAAAAAGATCCAAATGATTCGACAACGATACAAACGGCACAAGATCGACAAAGAGTTATGCGGATCTTCATCGAAAGGACGTAGAATTTAGTATTGGGGATCATGTATTGTTGCGTGTTGCCCGTGGAGGGAGTTACAAGATTAGGAAGAGAGGAAAGCTCGATCCACGATTTATTGGTCCATTTCAAATTCTTTGACAGGAGTAGGTAATGTAGCCTATAGACTCGCGTTACCTCCGAGTATGTCTCGTGTTCATTATGTGTTTCATATATCTGTACTTCGTAAATATGTGAAAGACCCGAACCACGTTATTGAGTTAGAACCAGATGAGATAGCCGAAGACTTAACGTATGAGGAGGTACCTGTCAAGATCTTGGATAGGAAGGAGCATGTCCTACGTACAAAGGTCATACCACAAGTTAAAGTTTTGTGGAGGAATCATGATATAGAGGAAATGACCAGGGAATTAGAAACGGAAATGAAAGCGAGTTATCCTCATTTTTTCGAAACACCAGGTAAGTACGTCAATTTTGAGGACGAAATTTCATAAGAAGGGGAGGTTGTAAAACGCCAAATAATTAATAAATAAAATTTATTTTCCTCTATTATTTTTTTAATTAGTAAGGGTTGATTTGATTAATGTGGTTAATTATGGGTAAAATGCGCAAATATTTTAAATAAGCAGGTGGTTATAAAATATTTATTTTTATAGGAGAATATTCGTTTTGGTCGTGGAATATTCTTTGTCGGGAATATTAAATAAATGTAGCGTAAATGTGGGCCCCATAACGTAAAGCGATTGGATGAAAAAACGATAAATATAAGTTGTTTAAAAATAACGGCGTAGTTGTTATTATTAACATTGTTGGAATACGTTGGTTAAAACACGATAATACGCGTTGTCGCACAAGATAGCACAAGATTGCACCAATTATTGAAGGCACTACTCAATAATGGTTTGAATTAATGCTCAAAGATTTTATTTTATTGATTCAATAATTTCATTGCGTTGATATTTTATATTGTTGTTTCAATAATTGTCATTACATAGTATTTTTTATTATCGAGCAATAATTCATATTATCTGAATAATATTATTAGATAACATTATTGACAATGTTTAGAAAGTTACATCAAGGAGAGGTTTGGTCATCTAATCATGCGCCAGTAAGTGAGAGATCCTTATTGGAAAGCCTCTATATCTGAGGAACCGCACGGTTGTCAATAATGTGATTCTCGTAATATTATTTATGAATAATTAATTATTAATTTATATGATGAGGAAAATATTGATTTTATGAGGATATAGATGGAGAAAATTTTAATGTGACAATTGTTGAAAATTAATATTTTATCTTTTTCTCGATAAAATAATTCATTTAAATATATTATTTTAATAATATATTAACGATGATATTTTTACAATGAATGTGGGATATATGAGTATATGAGGAGGAAGAGTATTTTGTGTCATTAAATGTTTAATACATGTTTTTGTGTGTCAGGACACAATTATTTAACCCAAATTTGATTATAACTTTATAAAATCGCCTGCTTGTGGATTTGGTCAATTTCATTTGGAATTTGGAAAAACTTTCTTCTGTAAAGTTGTAGAGAATTGAATTTCCTATAAAAAGTCGCAAGATTCGAATTTTCCGATAAAAGGGCTATTTATTATGAATTATTGAAGTTCAAGTTCAAATAATTAATTTTGGGAGTTTTAGTTAATTATTTTGAGAAAAACGTTTTTTGTAACTAAGTTGGCCTCACATGTGATTCAAATGGGCTGAGATCAGTTGTCTAAGGTGGGCTAAGGAAAATGTGAAAATATATTAATATTATATTCAATTTTTACTTTGGTGTTCTAAGCATTTTCCTATAAATAGGGTGCTTAGGTTAGAATTAAAATCACACCGAGCTCAAGTTTTCTCTATTTCTCTCTCGATATATTGAACGTATCCTTGTGAGTATACTTTGAGTGTTGTTATACGGTGCAAGTTCCTTCACCAGATATCAGCTTTTTCGATCGGAAATACCGTCTTTTTGTGAGGTAAGGGATGTTTTTTTTTCATAATGATGTTATTCTTTCAATATCATTATGTCAAAATATTGATCCGAAATTTTATCAAATTTGGAACTTTTGGTGTGTCGGAGTTCTTATTCACATTATATACGCACTTTATTCACGAATCACAAGACTATTCACAGAAAAGTTAAATTTTTGTTCTTGTCCAAAATATCTATTATGGATACTAACTTTGATTGTATCCATGTTTTGATCATTCTTGAATTTTACTTCACTATGATTATTATTGAGGTATTTTTGGACGTGAATAAACCGAATTACGAATCCTTAATCTTTAATTCTTGTCTTTTGTTTCACTGGATTCGTTTCTTTAAAATTATTTTTCATCATCCTCAGTCCTAAATGATGATGTTACTGAATATCTTTGGCCTATAGTGCAAAAATGGTTGATTTTCTTATGAATATCTTTGGCCCGTAGTGCAAAGATGAACATGTGTTTAGATGAACATGACCGACTGATGAATATCTTTGGCCGGTAGTGCAAAGATGAATATTTGATTCAAGATGAATATTGATTGATGTTACGAGGATAAAATAATGATGATGGATATTAAATTCATAGATATTAGTAGATTTCATCCTCACGTAACTCTTCTATGAATTAATATTTTCCATTGCTGAATATTGCTCTAAAACTTGTTGTTTAATGTATTCTCTCAGATTTTTCCTGTTGAAGACTAACGATAATTTATTGTATATTATCTTAGTCATAATATTCTTTTATTGGGCTAGTTGAGCTCACCCTTTCTTTTTGTTCCATTTTTTTTTCGTAGCGAGGCGCGAGAATGTAGCGAGTACTAGTCCTGGGTATGGAATGAAGGTTCTAGAGAGAGTTGTTTAGTAGTCTTCACCATTTTGTAAAATAATGTATCAATAAATGTGATGAGGATTTATTTGGGTATAGATATTGTCAGAAGATAATATTTGTATTCAAACTCACAGCTTTCTTGTTGTAATAATAAAGTTGTAGTTGTTTACGCACCATGTATTGACAACTCGGAATGGGTGATGTATACCTATTTTGGGGGCTCACACAACATTTCTACTTTACTAACGACTTTTTTTAGGTCTGTGGACAAGGAAATTGTGCCTTGCTAGTTAGAGTTTTGTGACGCCCCCAAAATAAGTATACATCACCCATTCTGAGTCATCAAATACATGGTACAGAAACAACTACAACTTCATTAATACAATTGTCGTGCAAAATACGACAACACATAAACTGTGGGTTTAAATACAAATATCGTCTTATAGACAATATTGACACTCAAATAAGTCCTCATTACAATTATTGATACACTATTTTACAAAATAGTGAGGACTACTAAAACAACTGTCTTGTCTTGAGAAGAAAAATGGAGCAAAAAGGAAAAGGTTGAGCTCAACTAGCCCAGTAAAGAATATTATGACAAAGATAATGTACAACAAATTATCCTTAGTCTTCAACAGGGAAAAATCTGATAGAATACAATAGACAACAAGTTTTAGTTCAACAACTGCAGCGAAAATAACAATTCATTAGAAGAGTTAAGTAGAGAATGTAATCTACTATCATCTATGAATTTAAAAGTCCATCATCGATATTTTATCTCTGTAACATTAATCAATATACATCATAAATTAAATATTCATCTTTGCACTACAGGCCAAAGATATTCACCGATTGGTCGTGTTCATCTAAACACTGCTCATCTTGTGACTACGGCCAAAGATATTCATCATAAAATCATTCATCTTTGCACTACAGTCAAAGATATTGATTATATCATCATTTAGGACCGAGGATGATGAAAAATATTTTAAAGAAAAGCGAATCCGGTGAAACAAAAGAACAAATATTAAGGATTCGTACTTTTAAACAATCCAAGTTCAAAAATATTTCATAAATAATCGAGTGGAGTAAAATTCAAGAATGAAGACCAAAACATAGATCCAATCCAAGATAGGAATCATAATGACGATCTTGGACACGAAAAAAGAAAATTTAATTTTTCTATGAATAGTCATTATTCGTGAATAAGATCAGAGTACGTGAATAGTAACTCCAACACTAAAAGATAGAAATTTCACAAAAAAATCATCATGCTTCGTGAATAGTACTCGTGAATAGTAACTCATGAATAGTAACCCCGACATGAAAAAGTTCCAAATTTGATAAAAATTTTCAACCAATATTTCGGCATAATGATATTGAAAAATAATATCATTTTCGAATAAAATAACATCCCTTACCTCAAAAAGACAGTACTTCTGATTGGAATACTGGATATAGTGCTGAAGGAACTTGCACCGTATAGCAATACTCAAAGTATCAAAATATTCACAAGAATACGTTCAACAATATAGAGAGAGAAGTAGAGAGAAAACTTCAGTTTCTGGAATAATTTTCGATTCTAACCTAAACACCCTATTTATAAAAAAATGCTTAGAACACCAAAACAGAAAATTGAATACAATAATATATTTATAACCAAATTTTCCTTAGCCCACCACATCAAAAACACATTTTCCACACAAATGCACCAAAAATAAAAAACATGTTTTAAACAATTTTTGTTACAAAATCAATTCAGACTCAATAATCCGGAACTTCAATAATTCATAATAAACAGTCCTTTTATCAGAAAAATTCAAACCTCATGTCCTTTCTATAGGAAATTTAATTCTCTACAACTTTGCAGAAGAAAGTTTTTCCAAATTCCAAACAAAAATTTACCGAAATCCACAAACGAGTGATTTTACAGCCTATAATCAAATTTCAGTCAAAAATTGTGTCCACCAACACACAAAACATGTGTTAAACATTTAATGCAACAAAAATACTCTTTCTCCTCATATACTCATATATCCCACATTCATTGTAAAAAATATTATCATTATTATATTATTATAATATAATAAAATATTATTTTATCAGATAAGATAAAATATCAAATTTTAACAATTGTCACTTTAAAATTTTTCTCCATCTATATCCACATAAAATCAATAATTTTCTCATCATATAAATCAATAATTAATTATTCACAAATAATATGAGAATCACAACATCGACAACGGTAGTTCTCCTAGGTGAAAGAGGGCTTTCAATAAGAATTTCTCTCATCAAGCACGATTAGGTGACCAAACCTCTCATTGATGTAATTTTCTAGACATTGCCAATAATGTTATCTAATAATATTATTAGGATAATATGAATTATTGTCTAGATAATGGAAAATCTTGTGTAGTGACAATTATCGATACAACAATAATATAAAATATCAAACACAAAGTAGAGTTATTGAATCAATAAAATAAAATACCGAAGCGATAATTATCGTAACAATTATTGAGTAGTGCCTTTTACGTAAGAATCAATAATTGGTGCAATGTCTGATGTCTTCTTGTAATAACGCCAGATATCTACTGTGTTTTAACCACCGGGTATTCCAACAGTATTAACGGTAACAACTACGCCGTTATTTATAAACAACTTATACTTGTCGTTTTCTTCATCTAATCGCTTTCCGTTATGGGGCCCACACAAGGCTGCGCCGTCGTATGAATATTCCCCGACAGTAAGAATATTCCACGACCAAACGAATATTCCTCGACAACAATGAATATTTTATAACCACTTGCTTATTTAAAAATATTTGCGCATTTTACCCATAACTAACCACATTAATCAAATCAACCCTTATTATTTCAAAATAATAAATAGAGGAAATTTCATTTTATTAAATTTTTTTTTTGGGGTTTTACAAGTTTCATATTGGCTGAGGAGGAGAGAAATCCACGAAGAACATTGAATTGATTGATTGAAGAGGGGAGAAGAACACGTGGACGATTACTCCAACAACACGTGACAGAACTCTCAGAATCCGAAAATCGTGTTAGGATAACAGGGATTCCAAGAGCCTTTTTGAGTGCTTCAGATTGAGAGAGAATGTCTAAGAACCATTAGAATCCGGAAACCTTGTTAGGGTAACAGAGATTTCAAAAGATTCAAGTTTTCAAGTCCAGCAAGAGGTCTCAGCTCCAAAAGTCTACAATCTGAAAGGACTCCCCCTTCATAGAATGAAATGAGTATTTATAGGGTTTTCTAGAATTAAGTAGTCACATGTCAGACACATGTCTTCAGAGAAATTCCAGAAATACTCTTTAGTCATTAGAATAATGTCCATATCGCCTTGTCCTTCTAACCACCAATCCAATCCCTCAATCAATTTCCAAAATGAGCCGTCTCCACGAGCCTTCTGCCTCGAGACACGTGGAGACTTCTCTCGGGTCTAGTATATTTATTTCCGATTTTTCCGTCTTCATTTAATTAGGCCATGCGAATCCTAAATTGTACATTTAATGATGTCGTAGAACTCTAATTGTGCATTTAATTCAATTAGGTCATGTGAACTTAAATTTGCATTTGAGCCACAAGGTCGTTTTCTAGCCCTTTACCTTTGTCAATTAAGTAAATACATTTTTAAGGAATAAACTAATAAATCAAAAAATTCAAAAGTAATATATTCATGCATACTTGAGTTTGTAGAGGAGAATAATTTCCAATTGTCAACCAACTAATCAATAGGAATATATGCAATTATATATGTCATATATATTCCCCCTTTTCCTATAAGTCTCAGCAGTAATGTCCCTTTTCCCCATTTTTTCCAGCCTTTTCTGGTATCCAATGTTTGGAAGGAAGGATAAAGCAAACAAAAATTATATGTGAATATGAAAATTGGACATAAAATTAGATTAAGTATATTTAAATTTTAATTATTTGTATTTTGACTGTCAATAAAAAATAAAAATAAAAATAAATAAAATTCAAATATAATCAGGTCTAATTTTCGTATCCGTATAAAAGAGCTTTAAAGAAAATTAAGGAACAACAAATTAAATGGAGTTTCTTTCTTCTTTGACTAGCAGTAGTGGCAGCTTATTTTCTAGAAGCTGGACAAAAGTTGGTCACAAGTTCTAACCACTTTAATTTATTTGATTATTCTAACTTGGAAAAAGCACTTTTAGATGATCCATATATTGTACGCAACACCTCCTCTAGGCTCTACCTAGTACTGTTTGTTTTGATTATTTAAGGCTGATTAACAACCTTCCTATCCTAATTAAGTACTTATTATATAGGGACCTTTTTTATTTAAACCTAATTATTTTGTTTAGATCCCATGTCAGTAAAGACCTAAAAAAGTATCCATATATACATATATATATTTATTAGAAAAGGGTTATATATCTAAATAATCTTATTATATATACCACTATATGAATATAATTTTAGAAAAATGATATTTTGATTACAAAAATATCGCTATAGATTCTATCTATAGCGATATTTTAATTAATGAAAAATATTAAAAAGTGTTGTCTGAAATATCGGTTTCTTAATTTTAACTAAGAAGAACATGTTTAGAAACAACACTTTTATCAAGATTTAAAATGGAAAAAATAGTGAAAAAGGTAATTTAATAATCGCTTGTTTGTAAATATAAGATTAAATTTGATTTTGTAAGAATATTTTGAGATATTTTTAATTTAAAATTTAATACTGAATTGATTTAATTTTAGATTAAATAATAGTTATTTTTTAAAAAATATTTTTGTTAAAAATACAAAATTAATTAATTTAATTTTTTTATTAAATAACGTTTATTTGTGATGTTGGCTTGATCTTAAAGTTTTGAAAGGAGGATCGAGGGTGAAAGTATATTCTTTGTAATCTTAAATTCTATTATCTAAATCTTTTAAATTATGAAATATATTTCAAAGCGTTAAGCGAACCGTAACATAATTCAAAGGGGGGGGGGGCAAAATACATCAATAAAAAAAAAATTATTTATTGATGCTTGAAGAGCTTCTTTTGGAACTTGGTATTTGATTATTAGAAGAATCAACAGTTCTTTGTCGCTTAATCAAGTATTTATCCATAATCTAGTATAAATAAAAACATCAATTGCTAATCAATAATTTTATTAATTTAAACAATTAAAATCAATTAAATTAACAGAAAATCAATTAAAATCAATTATTTCTAAATCCTAAATTAATGTAAAATCAATTAAATTAATAGAAAATCAATTAAAATCAATTATTCCTAAATTAACATAAAATCAATTAAATTAACTGAAAATCAATTAAAATTAAGTATTTCTAAATTAACATAAAATCAATTTTTATTCTTTTACTTACCAAAGTTCAAACAGATCAGCTCAACAGTAGACCGCGACACAGCGTGAGGCGTGGCAGGCGAGGCGTGAAGCGCAGTGAGGAGGCCGAGGCGTGGCGGCTTGCAGAGAGACTGACGGCCCTGCGCAATGGATCTGTAATTTGTGGAGGCGAGGGTTAAGAATAGATGAAGAGAGGCGTTTGGGTCTGTAAGCTGTGTAAGGCACTAAGGCGGTAAGGGTTAAGAAGGCCAGATCTAATAAAAAAAAAAAAAAATTAATTTTTTAATGAAACGACGTCGTTTCATGCTAGTTTAAAAAAAAATTGAAGAAGAGTACTACTGCTGCGCCTCGCGTCTCGTTCTCGCTCGCCACAGCCTACTCACGCCAGCCACACAAGAGGCATTTGCCCGCCCACTTTGAGTTCGCCTTTGTATTTCGGTAATAAAATATATTTTTGCCTTTTAAAAAAAAGAAAAGAAAATTACAGACAATTTAAGCATATAAGTCTAGGTCAATCAAAGTTAGTTAGCCAATACACTTTGAAATACAATGGAATTACAAGGGCAAATTTTAATTTATCTTTTAGATTATGTAGAAGGCGTTATAGAAAATGGAAGGCTTGTAATTTTATCTTTTTTTATGAAAACAGTGTGAAGACTAATTTTATTGATCCTAAATATTTTTTTCAACGAGGGAAATAATATAAAGACGAATTTCTTTCGGTTAAAAAGTAGGAAAAGCTGGAAATTCAAAGTTTTAAATCAATTTAACATGAACAACTGGATGAGTTAGGGGTGAGCATGGTGCGGTTTGAAGTCCAAACCGCACCTGAAACCGCTTAGGTGCGGTTTGACAAATTCAAAACCGCACACGAAACCGCTTGTGATTGGTGCGGTGCAGTTTTAAACTGTGCGGTTCGGTTTCAATTCGTGCGGTTTCGGTTTCAAAACCAATTGATACAACAAAAAGGTAGCCTTCACTAGAATTTAACACATAGTTCACATCGAGCAATTAACTTAGTGATAGAGTCAATAATAAAAATTATATCAAGCATATAAACAAAGCTCATTATGTCAAACATGTCAAATTCACCATCAAATCATAGAACAATGAGACACATAAAATAGTTTTAATTTATAATAAAAGAATGATGCTTTAAAACTAAAACATACGCTATATAAAACAATGGAGACCATATATTCGATAACAAACAATAAGGTTTATCTAGTTCACCAAAAATTAAAAGTATATAATGGAGATAGAATGAAATTCTATCTTATATATTGCAGGGAGGACTTATATAATATAATCTTAACTGTACCTAATTTGAAAAATAACATATTAGACTATTACTACTATAGTATAGACCTTAGTTAATGCATCAAGTGCTCGAACCAACGAATTTGGCCTCTTAGCTATAGGCCCCTCCAGTACCGCATCAAATAAATTCAAAATTTTAAAACCCAAATGCTTAATTTTTGACTCTATAACCTCTAACTATCTTCTTTCAATTGGTGAAAAAATGATAATGTAAGACTTGGGTTTTCTCTGAGCGTGTTCAAGTGAAAAGTAACTTTAGAATTTACTAGAGATAATACATACATACACACACATGATGCGATTTCGGTTTTATGTAATGCGGTTTTGGCTA
Organism: Panax quinquefolius; assembly: GCA_020205615.1. Taxonomy (NCBI): domain Eukaryota; kingdom Viridiplantae; phylum Streptophyta; class Magnoliopsida; order Apiales; family Araliaceae; genus Panax; species Panax quinquefolius. The sequence continues at coordinate 83,927,875 of CM035174.1, read as the reverse complement.
ATAACCAAATCGGGAAGTAGAATTTGGTTATTCAACCCACCTAAAAACCGCCACATACGAACATTAGTGAGGTTAAATGCGATTTTTGGTGCGATTTCGGTTCCAATCTAGTTATTTGCTCAGCTCTAGGATGAGCAAAGCAATATATATATATATATATAGCCTAGCTCTCTCCAGCGAACTGGAGGGAGTGAACTAAGAGCGAACCGACTATAGCGACGGTTTTTTCCGTCGCTATAACATAAAAAATCGGCTGTCTATACTATAGCGACGGAAAAAACCGTCGTTATAGTCGGTTCGCTCACTCCAATTCGCTGAAAAAACGGATTTTATATATATATATATATATATATATATATATATATATATTCATCTTCTTTTGTTGATCATGGGCATTTAATGGGTGCCAATGTCATGACACCTAAAGTTACACTAATTTGTCACGATTAAAAGAAAATTATTCTGTAATATTCATGTCTTCACATGCAAGTCAACATATAGCGACGATTCTATATAACATACCTTACTAACCCCCCTTTAGCGACGGACCGGACGACGATTCGGTCTATCGTTAAAAACTAAGACGACGGTTCTATATATAGCAACGAACGAATAATTATTTCCTATCCGTCGCTAAAAAGGTATGCAAGATATGTTAGATAAGGGGTAAACTTAATATCCAGACCGTGTGTGTATATATATATATATATATATATATATATATATATATATATATATATATATTCATCTTCTTTTGTTGATCGTGGGCATTTAATGGGTGCCAATGCCATGACACCTAAAGTTACACTAAGTTGTCACGATTAAAAGAAAATTATTCTTTAATATTATTCATGTCTTCACATGCAAGCCGGCCTACAAATTTTATGTAATTTTCTTGTCATTTAGTTATGACAAGAAATTATGCACATATATACAAGCCAATCAAAAGACAAATCCTTCACATTTCCATAACTTTTTCTCTAATTAATTCTGCTTAAGTTGGTAAAAGAATCATTTTTTATTATGAACAAACTAATCAAAAGTAACTTTCTTTTTCTTCTTACACACTCACAGAGTTTCAACAATTTTTAGGCACCTTTCATATCTTTTCAAATTATTTCTCACTCAAACAAAAGTAATTATTTTCATGTTTTGTCCTACCATTTTATTGGTTTTCTAGAAGTTGGACAAAATAATTAAAATGAATCACAAACCTCACAATTCGACCATGTTAAGCACTAGGTTATGCTAGTGAGAGTGATGGAGTCAACTTAATTAAAGAAGAATAATATTAACGGTACAAAAAGTTGTACACAAAGAGTATGATTCATGTATTATTTACCAATAAAAATGTGTAAAATATTTAATCGTAACTCTTACTTCCAATTTTTCTCTTTTTATACACTATTTGTGAACAATTTTTGTATATAATTTGTCCCTAATATTAATGAGTAAACAATGGTTGATTTTTCTATAGGAAATTGATATTTTTTACATGATTTTTTGATATTTTCACATGAAAAGTGTCGCTATAAATGTATAATGACGATAAAAATTGTCGCTATAGGATATATAGCGACGATTTTCATGTGAAAATATCAATTTTCTATCTATAACATGTTAGTTGCCTAACGAAACTAAACTACAATAAAAAAGTCAGTTCCATTTAATATTTTTATCTAGTTAAATTATAAAATTCTAATATTCAAACTTGTTAATTTATTTGATTTGATTAAAATTTAATATTTTTTACCATTCCAAATTGTAATATTACTGATTTTTTGAAGTCAACTTAAAATATTTTCAAAGTTAAAGTTGTTATGATTTCTTTTAATTTTAGTTATTGACTATTTAAAAATACAACTCATTATAAGATTTTTTTTTGTTTAAATACTTTTAATGAATCATTTCAATTTTGAGCTTGAGAATTTATCAAATTGATTTTCAAAAATTTAATGTTAGAGGAGTACTACTTACTTAATATCATGAACTATTTAAAAATATTATTCAATACAAAATTGTTTTGTTATAAATTCACACCACAAGTTTAAATTTTAGAATTAATTTTACAAATCGATTGAATCAAAATTAAACCTTTTATCCCTATTTTTTCTTTTGGGATAGGAGTAGATCATTATAATATCATATCATTTTGAAAGCTAGCGTAGTAATAGACTTTTTAAGTATTAAGGATGGCCCCTAAAACTAGATTAAGAAGATTCATTTCATATTTGAAGTATAAAAATAGTGATAATACTCGCTTTGTTTTAAAATACAAAACAGCAGTAATAATAACTTATATTTGAAAAGGAGTGTTATTTATTATACCATTAAATATAATACCAATTATTTATATTTTTTTTATATTTGAAAAAGAAAGTGTTATTTATTGAATTTAAAATAGTGAGAGAACCAAATTTATATTTAATATTTGGGGTAATATTGGAAATTAAGTAATTAATGCTTGCTTGAAATTCTCAAACTACAAATATTAAGAGACATAAATATTTTTCTAAAAAGACTTCTATTAAGGGACGAATGAAGTACTCCCTCCGTTCCTAAAAGATTATCGTTTTAGAAAAAAAAATTTGTTACAAAAAATTTGTTGTTTACAACTTTCAAGCAGAGGCGGAACCAGGGGGTCGACGGGGGCATATGACCCCCCTAGGATGAAGCTTCTTTGTCGTCGATGCTTGCTTCTTGCTTGCTACCGTCTCTTAAGTCCTTTACCCCGACGCGTCTCTGGCTTCTTGGCGTCTTTGCCCCGTAGATAAGCCAAACGACGAGTATCTGGGCATTCCACCAATTGCGCCGAACAGGCCTATTTTATGTCTTATTTGGGAGCAAATCGAATTTTATATCTTTGGGTCGTTAGATGATCGATCGATGCGATAGCCTCGCTTATTTCATTCGGTCGGGGACAACGATCAGTGCTGATGGTGATCATTGAAGAAGGCGGAGTTGGGCCACTATTGAAATTGGTGAAAGAAGGGAAATTAGAGGGTCAAGAGAACGCCGCCAGAGCAATTGGGCTTCTTGGGCGTGACCCGAAAAGTGTTGAATACATGATTCATGCGGGTGTTTGCTCAGTGTTTGTCAAAATCCTCAAAGAAGATCCAATGAAAGTTTAGGCTGTGGTGGCCTGGGCAGTCTCAGAGCTCGTTCAACATTACCCCAATTACCCTCATCTCTTCATATATCTTAGTAAGTACTCTAATGAGAAAGTTTGGTCTTACTCCAAGAAATGGCTTGTTTTTTGTTTCTAAATCTTTTATATATGTTTTAAGTTTTGATGATAAAGATTAATCATGGGTTTTTGTTGATGAATCCTGAGATTTTTATTGGGCTTTGGTTAATTCTCATGGATCTATTGAATTTATGAGTTTTTCATTTTTTGGATATTTGTGTTGCATGAACAGTTAGGTTTCATATATAAGTGTCATAGTGTAATGGATTTCATTATTTTAATTTGTATATATGATCCAATTAAGTTAATTGTTGAGTCTGATTATTGGTGTTCTTGTCGGTAGCGTGCTGCCTTGTGCACTGGGCCACGATTCTCTGGTATGTGTGCATTGGGCCACTAATATACTTTCCATTTTTTTCAATCTGGGTCAAAATAAAACTCAAGGACCTTAACTCCGGTAACTGCACTCAAATTTTGACCCCCCTCAAATTTTGTTCTAGCTAGTTCTGCCACTGCTTTTAAGGAGAATAAATTATTTACTTTTCTATATTACCCCTACATTCTCTCATTGTCCCAAGAAATACTCTCACTTGTATTAATAGTTTTCAACATCCCATAAAGGGGTAGTGATGTAATTTCAAACCAAGTTTACTTGGTAAATGATACTTTCTTAATTCATGTGCCAAAATCTTAAACGACAATCTTTTAGGAACGGAGGTAGTATTATTTTGGAGAGATTCTGCACAAAGTTACAATTAATTTTTAAAATATCAGACCCATTATGCAGCTTTCAAGAACAATTTAAGATCGTATTTGTTTGCAATCATTATAATCCCAAAACTATATTCACAATGATTAATTAATTTCAAGGCTATTAATAATAGAATTAAATAATCATGATCATATGTGTTTAAAATAAAATTATTCATGCTATTATTTCAAATAATCATATAGATATTATGTTTGTTTTATTGGGATTATTTAAAAGATTGGATAAAAATTTATTATTTAGACTATTTTACCCTTACTAGCAATAATAAAGAGATCATATTCTCGTTAGTGTGATTATTTATAAATGCTCGATCATTTTTTAAAAGGTAAAAATTAATTTTGTTCACAAATTTTTAATCTCAAATGGTAATAATTATAATATCTGGTTGAACATGATATGTATTAATATAATAAGTCCAATTTTAAAAATAATTTAAAATTAATAGTCAAATCTCAAATATTATCATTGTAAACTAACATAGCATAAAAATATTATCCAGTGACTTACTACAAAAACTATTCCTCCAATGAAAATACTACAAAAATCACTTGTTGGGACATGTTTATTTGACCGGAATGATTTGGTGGGCCATAATTCACGTGGAGGAAGTCTCTCCACCTAGGAGTCTGTTTTGAACAGTGAGAAAACTTTAAAGAAATCAGGATTCTTAACTATATTTAATTTTCAACTTCTTAGGAAAGAGTCAGGATAGCGTCCGACTTCCATTCTTTAAGGAGATTCACTTTTTTCCCATTATGATATCCCCCATAATGAGGAATTCTATTCCCATACAGGGACAATGCGTTTAAGGAGATGTGATCGCTATAAATACAAGGTTACACCCTGATTCACAAGTATCTCATTACTTTTTAGCAATAAAGCTTTAAACCTCCATTGTTAACCTTTAGTTCGCATGTATTTATTCGCACACCGTAGCTATCCCCCGGTGGCCAAGACCGTCAAGTGTGATTTCGTTTCTGTTCGAGATTGGACGTGCTGTTGGTGATTGGGCGCGTGAATAAATCTTGACGTTAACATTAACGTTAGAAGGAGGGCTTTTTAGTGTTAGTTAATTTTTCAATCACCTAGGAGTTTGATCGGAGTAATGGTGACAAGCAAATCGAAAATAGTCTCAACACAAGACATATCAACAGTCAATCCATCTCAACCCAGAGGTTCGGTCAAAGACAGGCTTCAATAGAGAGGAAGATTTGCAGGAGGAAGAGAGCACAAAGCTTTTGAAATTCTAGATATGAAAATATGACCGTTAATTTTGGGGAATAAAAGTTTTAAAGTGGACGATTTTTATCTTCGCGCGTCTTCTTGAGAACAGCGCATTAAATGGGTCGTAATGATGAGGCCTGGGGGAGTGTATGATCGGGAATGTTTGCCCGACCTTGGTGGTTGTGCTTTTTTATTTAATATTCAATTATTGGGTTTTAATTTTATAACTCTTTCATTAAATGTCCAATTGTAATAAAAGATTGGGGCAATGTTTGGGGTAAAGAAATTTTTTTCTTCCGAAAATAGGTTTAAAAAAAAATCAAATAAAACCATGATCATCTTTATGGTTTTATACGAAAAAAAAAAAAATATACCATGTAGTTAAAGTACGAATTTGTTACATAGTGTTTAGTTGAATTATCACGATTTAAATCTTAGTACAGTCTCTTATATACTCAAGATCTTCCTTCATATGACCTTATATCGTATAGTCTCTTATGACTTTTTCCTTTGATAGAAAAAGTGATCACATACATTTCTGATCAATGATATATATATAAAATAACATTGATCCTTACCCTCTCTTAAGAAGTTGGTCCATATTAGGCTAGAAAGGGGATCCTAAGAGATTACTCTTCTGACTCCAATACTTATCTAGATATTATTATCTAATAATAATATTCAAAATAAATAATAATTACAATTAATTTCACTAAATAATTATAATTGCACTTCAATGTAGATATTAATTAAATAAACCTTTTACTAATAAACTGTAAATATTTTCTCTATAAATGAACATAAATATTTCAGAATCAATTAATATAATTCCAATACATTTAATCTAATTTCATAAGTCCATAATTTATCTCTATTTGATCATAAATTGATTTAATAATTAAATTAATTCTTTTAATAATAAATATTAAAAGACTCAACTAAGATTATATTATCAATAATAAATTATCTTATGAAAAATCGTAGAGATGTTTTGACAATAATAATGTTCGTAATATTAATTAAATATATTAATCGACATTTCGAGGTATTAATTAACAAGATATAATCTCACTCATTGGAACATCAAATTAATATATATAACAATATTAAGTCCACTATAATTTCAAAATTAAGAATTTTACTAATTAGTATTTATGTGAAAATATTTTATAAATAAAATATTACCACATGATACATTTAATGCACATTGTTAATGCATTAGTACTTTAATTAGAAGTCCAACTTCCATGATCAAGATAAATCATCTATAACCTACGGGATAATATCTCCAAATTATCATATGTTATAAACCATTATTTCTTTATTTATATATTACATATGATTTATATCTTACGTGTATAATGATTATTTATACACATAAACCATAACATATATAATATTGAGATATATATAAGCAAACTAAATGATCATTTAATGAATGACGAATGATGTAATTTTATTAATAAATCAATGTCCAACATAAATAAATAAACATTAAATAAATAGATAAATATGATTTTTATAGCAAAAAACCTAACAAGGGCGTGTTTATTTGGGCCCGGATGATTCAGTAGGCCATAGTCCACGTGGAGGAAGTCTCCCCACGTAAGAGTCTGTTTTGGGCAATGAGAAAACTTTAAGAAATCTAGGATTCCTAAATATATTTAATTTCTAACTCCTAAAGAAAGAGTCGGGATAACATCCAACTTCATTTCTTTAAAGAGATTCACTTTTATCCCATTATTGTATCCCCATAATGAGGAGATGTGATCACTATAAATATAAGGTTACACCCTGATTCACATGTATCTCAATACTTTTCAGCATTAAAGTTTTATACCTCCATTATTAACCTTTATTTACTTATTTTCACATCGGAGTTATTTTCTAGCAGTCCAAGTCGTTAAACTTTATGTAAGACCCCGAATTTTATGAAATAAAAGTATTCAATTTTTCTTATAATTACTATTCAGTAAATGGTTAAATTGATAAAAGTTAAAGTTAAGGGTGATATATGAATTTTTCAAAAAATACATGATGGTTATAAAATATTCATTATTGTCGGGGAATATTCGTTTGGTCGTGGAATATTCTTTACGTAGGGAATATCGTGTATTGGCCAAAGCGACCATTTGTGGGCCCCATAATGAGAATAAAGCTATTGGATGAAGAAAATGATAAATTTGAGTTTTTATAAATAACGGCGTAGTTATTCACAGATTATTATCTTGTTGGAATACCTACGCTTAAAACACGATGTCTGGCGTTGTTACATGATAGCATTGCGGTATTGCACCAATTATTGATTCTTACGTGAAAAGCACTACTCGATAATTATTACGATAATCTTATTCGATATTTTATTTTTTGATTCAATAATTCTTTGCGTTGATATTTTATATTATTGTTGTTTTAATAATTGTCCTTTGCGGTATTTTCCATTATCGAAGCAATAATTCATATTATTTGAATAATATTATTAGATAGCATTATTAGCAATGTCTAGAAAGTTACATCGAGGAGAGGTTTGGTCACCTAATTGCTTGGCGTCGATAAGGAGAAATTCTTATTGGAAAACCCCATCTTCACAGGAGCGGCTGGTTGCGATATTGTGATTACGTAATATTATTTGTGAATAATTAATTATTGATTTATATGATGAGAAAAATATTCATTTTATGTGGATATAGATGGAGAAATTTTTAAAGTGACAATTGTTGAAAAATGATATTTTATCTTTTACGATAAAATAATTTATTATTATATTTTAATAATATAATAATGGTGATAGTTTTTACAATGAATGTGGTATATATCAAGTATATGAGGAGGAAGAGTATTTTTGTTGCAAAAGTTGTTTAAAACATGTTAAACATGTCGGTAGACCCCATTTCTTGTTGAAATTTGATTATACTTGTAAAATAAATCGTATGTGGATTTTGGTCAATTTTTACATTTGGAATTTGGAAAAACTTTCTTCTGTAAAGTTGTAGAGAATTGAATTTCCTATACAAAGTCGTGAGATTTGAATTTTCTGATAAAAGGACTATTTATTATGAATTATTGAAGTTCCGAAGTTCCGAAATAATTGATTTTTGGAAGTTTTAATTATTTTTTAAAAGAAAAACGTTTTTTTGTCATTTGGTGGGCTCCAATGGTGTTGCAAACATGCTGAATTCAGTTGTCAAAGAGGTGAGTGTGAATAATTTTTATAATAATATTATTATATTAAATTTTCTGCTTTGGTGTTCTAAGCAATTTCTTATAAATAGGTCTTAGGTTAGAATTGAAAATCACACCGTAGCTGAAGTTTTTCTCTATTTTCTCTCTATATTATCAAGTGTATTCTTGTGAGTATTTTGATATCTTGAGTGTTGCTATATCGGTCTGCAAGTTCGATTCGGCGTTATTCGATCGGAAATCTTGCTCTTTTGAGGTAAGGGATAGTAAGGGATTTTAAGGGATTGAAAGGGATGTTATTTTCTTCGTAAGTGATATTATTTCTTCAATATCATTATGTTGAAATATTGGTTTGAACTTTTTATCAAATTTAGAACTTTTTTTATGTCGGGATTCTTATTCATGAGTTCTTATTCACGAGTTATACTATTCATGAGTTCTTATTCACAACATGTTCTTATTAAGCGAATTACTATTCATGAGTTCTTATTCACTGATTACTATTCATGAGTTACTATTCGGGTACTATTCACTACAAAATTGGTTTCTTTTTTCTAACCAAATTATAGTTGATTTATGAATATTACTCGGAGATTAAAACTATGTATTGATTATATTGATTTTATTATCATATATAACATTTTATAACCACGATGTTGAAATTCTCTTTCCTTTGGAGTGTAAAGATGGGTATATTATTGGTATGATCATAACTAGGGTTCTCTTTGGCGATGTAGTGAAAAGTTGAATTGTGGTGGTATGATCATGACCATTGAATTTATAATTGAATATCTTTAGCTTAAGTCTGAAAGGTGAATTGATCAACATGGTTATAATTATTGTTTATATAAATTCTGAAATGATTATATATTTCTTTGAGATATGAATATCTTTGGCCCATAGTACAAAGATGACTTATTGATGAATATCTTTGGCCCGTAGTGCAAAGATGAAATATTGATGAATATCTTTGGCATGTAGTGCAAAGATGGTCTATTGATGAATATCTTTGGTCCGTAGTGCAAAGATGAATTTATTAGTATGATTATGAACATGAACTGTGATTTGGTATAACCATGATCTTTGATGTTTCAGGTGATGAAAATTATCTTTGTCCTGGATGAGAAAAGGAATTTAAAACAACAATTACGATTATGAGTTATACATGTGATTGTGGACAGGAATTGTTGATTGATGTTACAGGGATAAAATATTGTTGGTGGACTTTTAACATGGAGAAGATAATAGATTTTATGGTCTATTTGACTCTTCTAATGGATTGCTCATTCCGCTGCAACTATGGTTGAAAAGTTTTATCATCTACCATATGTTCTAAATCTACGATTTATTCTTGATGAAGACTATTGATAATTTATTTATCTTTAGTCATAATATTCTTTCTTGAGCTAGTTGTGCTCACCCATACATTTCACAATTCCTTTCGGTGTAATAAGAGTGTATTTGGGTCGAGTGAGGTAACAGGAGAATAGAGCGGTGGTCTCTAGGTGTGGAGTTCTCTCCTAAGCAGGTTATTGACTTTACCTTTATGTAAGGTGCCATTGTGACGTCTTATCCAAGTTGGTGTCAGAGTCATAGTTGGTATATATATGAATCAAAACTCACAACATATGTGTTGTTGTATTTTGCACGACAATTGTTGTAATAGAGGTGTAGTTGTTTTCTATACCATGCATTTGGCGACTCAGAATGGGTTGGATGGAATAGACCTGTTTTGGGGTCGTCACTGTTGGTATCAGAGCTATAAGTAAAGAGCCTCGAGCCTCGAGCCTCTCGCTGGTGACTTCCTTGTGTGGGATGCACCGAAGCCAGACTCTCCGTAGGGACGCCTGCAGATTCTGCAAGTGCAAATCGATAGGTATCATTTGTGAGGTCTTTGTCACGGTGGGGACATGAGTCACAGTTGGTATCAGAGTTTAGGGATATGGTCTCTGGCGGAAATCGGGGAATAGAACTAGAAGGGGAGAGATGAGTAAATCCTTCGTTAGTGTGTCCTACCTAAGCTTATTTGTTGGTAAGTCATAATATCGGGATATTATGTGATATGTTAATTTGTTCAATTAACCCTTGTTTTGAAGCTGTATTCTAGAATGATATCTGAAATACAGGAGATGAGCAATGGAGAAATCATGACGACAGGGAAGATGGAATCTGAAAAGAAAGCAAGGTATTCTCAACTCTTTGAAATACCAGGTACGTAAATTTCGAGGATGAAATTTCATAAGGAGGGGAGATTGTAAGACCCCGAATTTTATGAAATAAAAGTATTCAATTTTTCTTATAATTATTATTCAGTAAATGGTTAAATTGATAAAAGTTAAAGTTAAGGGTGATATATGAATTTTTCCAAAATACGCAAGTTGTTATAAAATATTCATTGTTGTTGGGGAATATTCGTTTGGTCGTGGAATATTCTTTCTGTAGGGGAATATTCGTAAGACGGCGTAGCCATTTGTGGGCCCCATAACAGAATAACTGTCGGATAAAGAAAACGACAAATTTGAGTTTTTATAAATAACGGCGTAGTTGTTACAGATTATCTTTGTTGGAATACCCGTTGGTTAAAACACACGATGTCTGGCGTTGTTACTGCGATGCTTTGCGGTATTGCACCGATTATTGATTCTTACGTGAAAGAAAGCACTACTCAATAATTATTACGATAATTCTTATTCAATATTTTATTTTGATTCAATAATTGATGCGTTGATATTTTATATTATTGTTGTTTTAATAATTGTCAACTTTTGCATGTATTTTCCATTATCGAAGCAATAATTCATATTATTTGAATAATATTATTAGATAGCATTATTAGCGATGTCTAGAAAATTACATCGAGGAGAGGTTTGGTTACTACTACTATTTGTAAGACCAGAAATTTTTAAATAAAAATGAATTTCCTTTATTTATTATTTTGAAATAGTAAGGGTTGATTTGATTAATGTGGATAGTTAAGGGTTAAATACATAAATATTTCAAAATAAGCAAGTGGTTATAAAATATTCATTATCGTGGGGAATATTCGTTTGGTCGTGGAATATTAAATCTTATTTGGGAATATTAAATGCATTGGCCATGACCATGTGTGGGCCCCATAACTTGAAAGCGATTGGATAAAGAAAGCGACAAATATAAGTTGTTTTTAAATATGGCGTAGTTATTTTGCAATTATCTTTGTTGGAATACCCGGTGGTTAAAACACACTATCTGGCGTTGTTGAGCGGTTACTTGCGGTATTGCACCAATTATTGATTCTTACGTGAAGGCACTACTCGATAATGGTTACGGTAATTCTTTATTCGATATTTTATTTTATTGATTCAATAATTCTTTGCGTTGATATTTTATATTCTTTGTTGTTTGATAATTGTCATTACGGTATTTTTCATTATCGAAGCAATAATTCATATTATCTGAATAATATTATTAGATAACATTATTGGCAATGTCTAGAAAGTTACATCTAAGGAGAGGTTTGGTCACCTAATTCATGCTGATAGAAGAAGAAATTCTTATTGGAAAGCCCCCCTTTCACAAGGAGCTGCTTGGTTGTCAATATTGTGATTACGTAATATTATTTGTGAATAATTAATTATTGATTTATATGATGAGGAAAATATTGATTTTATGTGGATATAGATGGAGAAAATTTTAAAATGACAATTGTTGAAAATTAATATTTTATCTTTTTACGATAAAATAATTCATTTAAATATATTATTTTAATAATATATTAACGGTGATATTTTACAACGAATGTGGGATATATGAGTATCTGAGGAGGAAGAGTATTTTTGTTGCAATAAATGTTTAAAACATGTTAAACATGTCGGTGGACCCCATTTATTATTTGAAATTTGATTATAGCTTTGTAAAATCGCCTCCGTTTGTGGATTTCGGTCAATTTCTATTTGGAATTTGGAAAAACTTTCTTCTGCAAAGTTGTAGAGAATTGAAATTCTATAAAAACTCAGGAGATTTGAAATTTTCTGATGAAAGGGCTATTTATTATGAATTATTGAAGTTAGGAAGCTCAAAATAATTGATTTTTGGAAGTTTTAAATATTTATATTCACAAAAACGTTTTTTGTGTTTGGTGGGCATCTTTAACACATGTCATGTTGCTGAATTCAGATGTTTGATGCGTAGGAGGATGTAGAAAAAATTATAATATTAAATTATTAAATTTTACTAACTTGGTGTGTTCTAGCAATTTCTATAAATAGGGTCTTGGGTTAGAATTGAAAATCACACCGTAAAGCTGAAGTTTTTCTCTCTATATTATCGGCGTATTCTTGTGAGTATTTTGAGTATACTTTGAGTATTGCTAGGCGGTGCAAGTTCTTCTTGACTATTATACGGTATTCTATTTAGAAATCTTGATCTTTCGAGGTAAGGGATATTATTTTTTTGTAATGATATTATTTCTTCAATATCATTATCTTTGAAATGTTGATCTAAAGTTTTTATCAAATTTAGAACTTTTTTCATGTCGGGGGAGTACTATTCATGGAGTTCTTATTCATGAGTTACTTATTCACGAGTTACTATTCATGAGTTCTTATTCAGAGTTCTTATTCACGAGTACTATTCATGAAGCGTGAAGATGTTTTTGTGGAATTTCTATCTTTTGGTGTCGGAGTTACTATTCACGTATACGGACTATTCACGATATCTGACACTATTCACGATATCTGGTCTTATTCATAGAAAAATAAAATTTCTTCTTTTCGTCTAAAACATATATTTTGGATACTAACTCGATTGTATCCATGTTTTGATCATTCTTGAATTTTACACCACTATGATTATTTTTGAGGTATTTTTGGATGTGGATAAAACCAAGTACGAATCCTTAATCCTTAATCCTTGTCATTTTGTTTCACTGGATTCGTTTCTTTAAAAAAAAATATCTTTCATCATCCTCAGTCTTAAATGATGATATTATGGAATATCTTTGGCCTGTAGTGCAAAGATGAATGATTTCTTAAGAATATCTTTGGCCTGTAGTGCAAAGATGAATGATTTCTGAAGAATATCTTTGGCCCGTAGTGCAAAGATGAACAAGTGTTTAAAATGAACATGACCCGGTGATGAATATCTTTTGGCTGTAGTGCAAAGATGAATATTTGATTCGGATGTATATTGATTGATGTTACTGGGGATAAAAGATGAGCGATGAACTTTTAAATTCATACATAGAAGATAGTAGTTTGCATTCTCTACTTAACTCTTCTAATGAATTATTATTTCCGCTGCGAATATTGATTTAAAATTTGTTGTCTATTGTATTCTATTATATTTTTTCCTGTTGAAGACTAACGATAATTTGTTGTATATTATCTTAGTCATAATATTCTTCTTGAGCTAGTTGAGCTCACCCTTTTCCTTTTGTTCCATTTTTTCTCGGAGGCGAGAATATAGCGAGTACGAGTGGGGTATGGAATGAAGGTTTTAGAAAGGATTGTTTAGTAGTCCTCACCATTTTTGTAAAATAATGTATCGATAAATGTGATGAGGATTTATTTGAGTATAGATATTATCAGAAGATAATATTTGTATTCAAACTCACGGTTTTCTTGTTGTAATAATAAAGTTGTAGTTGTTTACGTACCATGTATATTGACAACTTTCGGAATAGGTGATGTATACCTATTTTGGGGGCGTCACGGTTAGTATCGAGCTTAGGGATATGATCTCTGGCGGAGATCGGGAATAGAACTAGGAGGGGAGGCGAGTAAATCCTTCGCTAGTGTGTCCTACCTAAGCTTATTTGTTAGTTGGTCGGTATATAGGGATATTATGTGATATATTGATTTCCTTAATTAACCCTTGTTTTATGGCGGTATTTGAGAATGTCATTGAGAATATTAACAATGGAAATGAGACCAGTGGAGATGCTCTGTACTCACCAACGAGGAGAAGCGTAACAATGGTGGCAATGTTCCTCCTGTGAACAACACCATTGAAAGCGAGATGATGAGCGAGGGATGTTTAGAAGTTTTTGCGATTCATGCAAAATCAGACGAGGAGACTCGTGTTCAAAATCTGAGGAGAAATGATAGCAATTCACGGGTTGTCACAATGGCAGTTGAAAAGTTGGGACCACGAATTTAAGGGAAAGCGGATCCGATCATGGCGGAAACATGGGTCAAACAAATTACCAAGATATTCGATGTCTTGGGATGCGGAGAACGAAGGTTCCATTCGCCACCTTTATGTTAAAGTGGCGGCGGACTCTTTGGTGGGAGATGCGTGAAGCGTACCCATCCGGCCCCTTTTCGGCATGTCTTGGGAGGCGTTTGAAGCTATTTAATGACAAATACTTTCACGAAAGTGTTCGTCATATATGAAGGAAGTGGAGTTCATCGATTGAAACGAAAACAACAACATAGTGATTGTCTCAAAGATGCGAGGCAAAGTTTGCGAGTTATCCGGTTTGCACCTCATTTGGTGGAGAATGAGGAGCGTATGACGCGGATGTTTCTTAGAGGTTTGAAACCCGGCATCGTCGTATCTCATTTCTCATAAATTTTCTCTTTATTGAGATGTTGTAAATGAGGGCTCAATTGTTAGAAGCGAGATAACGAGTCACAGTCGTTGAGGACCATAACCGAGGATCGTATCAGAGATAGCGATCAGCAGAATAATGATAACCCGGTGAGAAAGAAAGCAGACGGACAAAAATGGTTACCACTACGGTGGTAATCATGGCCATGAAAATAGAAGAAGCGAGTCGGGAGGAGATTTTAAAAAGGAGATTTAACAACGACTATGTGAAGACAGCAGTCTGGCGACAAGAATCGGTTCTAGGGAGGAGAACGACCACCGGTCGTATATCTGCTACAAATGCGGAAAAGAGGGACATATCGGTCAAAGCGCACAACAGATTCAAGGTATGCTATAGTTGTGGAAAGGAAGGACATATCGCTTCGAGATTATGCAGATGCGAAACCTAGTTCGGTGGGGACGGTGACTCAAAAAAATATCCCGAAAAGTCAAAGTCAGCGATTAGGAAGAAGCGTTTGTTGTGTTTGGTCATAATGCGAGAACCCAAACGAGGTGATCACGGGTAAGCTATTTATAAATTCTTGCGAAGTTTATACCTTACTTGATCTACCGGTGCTACCCATTCATTTATCTCTCTGCATGTGCTCAGCGTTTAAACTTGACTCAGGAAAAATTAGACTTTGACCTATCTGTGGAAACTCCGTTAGGAGAAACTTTCATCACATCCTTTGTTTATAAATCTTGTTTGATTCAAGTTGGCACCATTACCTTACCATTGACCTTATCTCTTTAAAGATACTTGCTTTTGATGTGATTTTAGGGATTGATTGGTTAACTACTCATCATGCCAAAATTGATTGTTTTTCGTAAGGTTGTTAGTTTTCATATTCTAACCAACAACTGTTGTTATGCGGATTCAACAACTAAACCATTAAAATCAATCTTTGTCATATCTAATCATAAAGCTATTCGTTTATTGAAAACACGGATGTCAAGCTTTCTTAGCCCATGTTATGGATTTGAATAAAGACAAGTCAAATTTGAATAATATTCTGTTGTTATTGACTTTCCGACGTATTTCTGAAGAACTTCCCGGCCTACCCCCGAATGTGAAGTTGAATTCTTTATTGATCTTGAACACTGGTACAAAGCCCATTTCTAAAACCCCATATCGAATGGCTCCTATTGAACTTGGGAGTTAAAGGTCCAACTACGAGAATTGTTGGACATCGGTTTCATTCGTCTAGTACATCTCCTTGGGGTGCTCTCTGTTTTATTTGTAAAGAAGAAAGAGCGGAGTATGCGACTTTTGTATTGACTATCGAAATTGAACCATGTCACCATCAAGAATAGGTATCCTCTACCTCGTATTGATGACTTGTTTGACCCGATTCTGAAGGCACAATTCTTTTCAAAAATCGATCTTCGATTACGGATATCATCGGTGAAGATTAGGCGAGGATATTCAAAGGCGCCTTGAAACTCGGTATGGGCATTATGAATTCTTAGTCATGTCTTTCGGACTAACTAATGCTCCTGCTGGCTTTCATGGATATGATGAACCGAGTATTCAAGGAATATTTGGATCAATTCGTTGTTGTCTTTATTGATGACATCCTCATATATTCAAAAGCCGTGAAGATCATGAGCACCATTTGAAATTTGGTACTCAAAGGCTTCGTGAAAACCAACTATATGCCAAATTGAAGAAATGCGAGTTACGGCGAGGAAGTAGCATTCCTTGGGCACGTGGTGTCGAAACATGGAGTATCTGTTGATCCGTGAAGATTGAAGCAATACAAAGTTGGGAGCAATGAAGTCGGTGATTGAAATCACGTAGCTTTTTGGGCTTATTTGGTTATTATCGGAGATTCGTGGAAGGGTTTTCTCGAATCGCTACTCCATTAACTTCGGCTAACTCGGAAGGATACAAAATTTGTTTGGAGCGAAGAATCGCGAGAAAAGTTTCCAAGAGCTTAAGAGGAGACTTATTTTAAGACTGTTCTAACAATACCATCGAGTTCGGATGGATTTGTTATCTCAAATGATGCTTCGTGCAAAGGGTTAGGATGTGTTCTCATGCAACGTGGGAAGGTCATAGCCTATGCCTCGCGACAACTTAAAGAGTATGAGAGGAATTATCCTACTCATGATCTAGAGTTAGCGGATCGATTTCAGCGCTAAAAATATGGAGGCACTATCTATATGGGGAGAAAGTGGAGATATATTCGGACCATAAAAGCCTTAAATATTTCTTCACTCAAAAAAGAACTCAACATGCGGCAATGACGTTGGCTCGAGCTATTGAAAGACTACGACCACACTATTCAATACCATCACGTAAAAGCGAGCGTGGTGGCGACGCATTGAGTAGAAGATCATATGCGAGGAGCGAGTGCGATGATGTCAAGTATACGCATAGAGCCAACTTTAATAGAAAAAGTTAAGGTTGCTCGAGCCACCAGGCCGGAGCGTGATGCGTATGAAGAAGAAAGTACAAGAAGGAGCTATTAAGGCGAGAATTGATGAAGAAGGAATACTTGAGTCCACTCTAGACTTTGTGTTCCTAACGACTCGATTTAAAGTACAAGATTATGATGGAGGCACACAATCGCCATTTGCAATCCATCTGGAAGTACTAAAATGTATCGTGATCTTGACATACATTTTGGTGGAACAATATGAAGAGAGAGATTGCAAAGTTTATCTCGATGTGTTTAACTTGCTTAACGTGTAAAGGCGGAGCATCTTGTACCTAAGGGTCCGTTGCAACCACTTGAGATTAGGAATGGAAGTGGGAACACATTACTATGGATTTCGTTACGGGTCTTCCTACGGTTTCTCAAGGCATCAATGCTATTTGGGTTATTGTTGATAGATTAACCAAGTCGCTCATTTCTTGCCGATCACGGAGACTTATTCCTTGAAGCGTCTTGCTAGTATATGCGTGAATGAGATTGTGAGGTTGCATGGCATGCCTGTATCCATAGTTTGGATCGTGACCCAAGATTCACTTCAAGATTTTGGGTTAGCTTGCAAAAAGCTATGGACACGGATTTGCGATTTAGTTTACGCATACCATCCCCAAACAGACGGACAATCGAGAGGACTATTCAAACTCTTGAAGATTTATTAAGACTACGTGTCCTAGACTTCAAGGGCGGTTAGGATAAGTATTTACCATTGGTGGAATTCTCCTACAACAACAGTTATCGAGCAAGTATAGGTGTGGCTCCATTGAAGCATTATATGGACGAAAATGTCGTTCTCAATATGTTGGGATGAGGTGGGTGAAGCAACATTGTTGGGACCCGAGTTAAATACGTATGACTACCGAAAAGATCCAAATGATTCGACAGCGTATACAAAGCGGCACAAGATCGACAAAAGAGTTATGCGGATCTTCATCGAAAGGACGTGGAATTTAATGTGGGGATCATGTGTATTGTTGCGAGTTGCTCCACGTGGAAGGGAGTGACAAGATTTGGGAAGAGAGGAAAGCTCAATCCACGATTTATTGGTCCATTTCAAATTCTTGTGGTAGAGTAGGAAATGTAGCCTATAGACTTGCGTTACCTCCAAGTATGTCTCGTGTTCATAATGTGTTTCACATATCGTACTTCGTAAATATGTGAAAGACCCGAACCACGTTATTGAGTTAGAACCAGGACGAGATAATAGAAGATTTAACGTATGAGGAGGTACTGTCAAGATCTTGGATAGGAAGGAGCATGTCCTACGCGCATGAAAGGTCATACCACAAGTTAAAGTTTTGTGGAGGAATCATGCTATAGAGGAAATGACACGGGAATTGGAAAGCGGAAATGAAAGCGAGGTATCCTCACCTTTTGAAAAAACCAGTCGTCACGTCAATTTCGAGGACGAAATTTCATAAGGAGGGAGGTTGTAAGAGACCCGAAATTTTTAAATAAAATGAATTTCCTTTATTTATTATTTTGAAATAGTAAGGGTTGATTTGATTAATGTGGATAGTTAAGGGTTAAATACGCAAATATTTCAAAATAAGCAAGTGGTTATAAAATATTCATTATCGTTCGGGGAATATTCGTTTGGTCGTGGAATATTAAATCTTTGTCGGGGAATATTAAATGCGACACAGCTTGACCATGTGTGGGCCCATAACGAAAAGCGATTGGATAAAGAAAACGACAAATATAAGTTGTTTTTAAATAACGGCGTAGTTATTTCATTAATTATCTTGTTGGAATACCCGGTGGTTAAAACACACTAATACAGCGTTGTTGAAAGCGATAGACTGCAGTATTGCACCAATTATTGATTCTTACGTGAAGAAGGCACTACTCAATAATGGTTACGATAATTATTATTCGAAGATTTTATTTTATTGATTCAATAATTGTTGCGTTGATATTTTATATTCTTTCATTGTTTGATAATTGTCATTACACAAGTATTTTTCATTATCGAAGCAATAATTCATATTATCTGAATAATATTATTAGATAACATTATTGGCAATGTCTAGAAAGTTACGTCTAAGGAGAGGTTTGGTCACCTAATGCTTGCGCATAAGAAGAAGAAATTCTTATTGGAAAGCCCCCTTTCTGGGGGGCGCACGGTTGTCAATATTGTGATTACTGTAATATTATTTGTGAGTAATTAATTATTGATTTATATGATGAGGAAAATATTGATTTTATGTGGATATAGATGGAGAAAATTTTTAAAATGACAATTGTTGAAAATTAATATTTTATCTTTTACGATAAAATAATTCATTTAAATATATTATTTTAATAATATATTAACGGTGATATTTTTACAACGAATGTGGGATATATGAGTATACGAGGAGGAAGAGTATTTTTGTTGCAATAAATGTTTAAAACATGTTAAACATGTAAATTGGACCCCATTTATTATTTGAAATTTGATTATACCAATAAAATCGCTTCGTTTGTGGATTTCGGTCAATTTCTATTTGGAATTTGGAAAAACTTTCTTACGCAAAGTTGTAGAGAATTGAAATTCCTATAAAAACCCGAGATTCGAATTTTCTGATGAAAGGGCTATTTATTATGAATTATTGAAGTTCCGAAGCTCCGAAATAATTGATTTTTGGAAGTTTTAAATATTTATATTCACAAAAACGTTTTTTGTGTTTGGTGGGCATCTTTAACACATGTCATGTTGCTGAATTCAGATGTTTGATGCGTGGGAGGATGTAGAAAAATTATAATATTAATTTATTAAATTTTACGCTTTGGTGTTCTAAGCGATTTCTATAAATAGGGTCTTGGGTTAGAATTGAAAATCACACGTAAAGCTGAAGTTTTTCTCTCTATATTATCGAGCGTATTCTTGTGAGTATTTTGAGTATACTTTGAGTATTGCTAGGCGGTGCAAGTTCCCTTCAAAGACTATACGGTGATTCTAGCTAGAAATCTTGATCTTTCGAGGTAAGGGATATTATTTTTTTTTGTAATGATATTATTTCTTCAATATCATTATCTTTGAAATGTTGATCTAAAGTTTTATCAAATTTGGAACTTTTTCATGTCGGGGTTACTATTCATGGGTTACTATTCATGAGTTACTATTCACGAGTTCTTATTCATGAGTTCTTATTCACGAGTTCTTATTCACGAGTAGTACTATTCATGAAGCGTGAAGATGTTTTTGTGGAATTTCTATCTTTTGGTGTCGGAGTTACTATTCACGATCGGCCTTTATTCACGTATCTGACAAGACTATTCACGATATCTGTGATCTTATTCATAGAAAAATAAAATTTCTCTTTTTTCGTCAAAAAACATATATTTTGGATACTAACTCGATTGTATCCATGTTTTGATCATTCTTGAATTTTACACCACTATGATTATTTTTGAGGTATTTTTGGACGTGGATAAAACCAAGTACGAATCCTTAATCCTTAATCCTTGTCATTTTGTTTCCTTTGGATTCGTTTCTTTAAAAAAAAATATCTTTCATCATCCTCGGTCTTAAATGATGATATTATAGAATATCTTTGGCTTTTGTAGTGCAAAGATGAATGATTTCTTAAGAATATCTTTGATGCAGTAGTGCAAAGATGAATGATTTCTGAAGAATATCTTTGGCCGTAGTGCAAAGATGAGCAGTGTTTAAATGAACATGACCGGTGATGAATATCTTTGGCACAGTAGTGCAAAGATGAATATTTGATTCGAGATGTATATTGATTGATGTTACGAGGGGATAAAAGATGAGCGATGAACTTTTAAATTCATACATAGAAGATAGTAGTTTGCATTCTCTACTTAACTCTTCTAATGAATTATTATTTCGCTGCGAATATTGATTTAAAATTTGTTGTCTATTGTATTCTATTATATTTTTCCTGTTGAAGACTAACGATAATTTGTTGTATATTATCTTAGTCATAATATTCTTTCTTGAGCTAGTTGTTGAGCTCACCCTTTTCCTTTTGTTCCATTTTTTCTCGGGAGGCGAGAATATAGCGAGTGCAAGTCGGGGTATGGAATGAAGGTTTTAGAAAGGATTGTTTAGTAGTCCTCACCATTTTGTAAAATAATGTATCGATAAATGTGATGAGGATTTATTTGAGTATAGATATTATCAGAAGATAATATTTGTATTCAAACTCACGATTTCTTGTTGTAATAATAAAGTTGTAGTTGTTTACGTACCATGTATTGACAACTTCGGAATAGGTGATGTATACCTATTTTGGGGCGTCGCACACGCGCCCGAGAAGAGAAATTCTTATTCTGAAGCCCCCTCTTTCCTAGAACTACCTGGTTGCGAAGATTGTTATGATTCTGTAATATTATTTGTGAATAATTAATTATTAATTTATATGATGAGAAAAATATTCATTTTATTTGGATATAGATGGAGAAAATTTTTAAAGTGACAATTGTTAAAAAATAATATTTTATCTTTTCTGATAAAATAATTTATTATTATATTTTAATAATATAATAATGGTGTTAGTTTTACAATGAATGTGGTATATATGAATATATGAGGAGGAAGAGTATTTTTGCTACAAAAGTTGTTTAAAACATGTTAAACATGTCGGTAGACCCCATTTCTTGACTGAAATTTGATTATAGCCTGTAAACTCGTCCGTATGTGGATTTCGATCAATTTCTGTGTGGAATTTGGAAAAATTTTCTTCTGTAAAATTGTAGAGAATTGAATTTCCTATAAAAAGACGCAAGATTCAAATTTTCAGATAAAATGACTATTTATTATGAATTATTGAAGTTCCGAAGTTCCGAAATAATTGATTTTTGAAAGTTTTAATTATTTTTTAAAAGAAAAAAGTTTTTTTGTCATTTGGTGGGCTCCAATGGTGTTGCAAACATGCTGAATTCAGTTGTCAAAGAGGTGAGCGTGAATAATTTTTATAATAATATTATTATATTAAATTTTCTACTTTGATGTTCTAAGCAATTTCCTATAAATAGGTGCTTAGGTTAGAATTGAAAATCACACTAGAAACTGAAGTTTTCTCTCTATTTCTCTCTCTATGTTTTTGAGTGTATTCATGTGAGTATTTTGATATCTTGAGTGTTGCTATACGGTACAAGTTCGTTTAGCGTTATTACAGTCAGAAGTACTGCTCTTTTGAGGTAATGGATAGTAAGGGATTGAAATGGATGTTATTTTCTTCGTAAGTGATATTATTTCTTCAATGTCATTATGTTAAAATATTAGTTTGATCTTTTTATCAAATTTGGAACTTTTTCATGTCGGGATTACTATTCATGAGTTACTATTCACGAGTTACTATTCATAAGTTATTATTCATGAGTTACTATTCACGATTTACTATTCACGAGTTACTATTCATGAGTTACTATTCATGAGTTACTATTCACGAGTACTATTCACTACAAAATTGGTTTCTTTTTCTAACCAAATTATAGTTGATTTATGAATATTACTCTGGAGATTAAAACTATGTATTGATTATATTGATTTTATTATCATATATAACATTTTTATAACCCTGATGTTGAAATTCTCTTTCACTGGAGTGTAAAGATGGGTAGATTATTGGTATGATCATAACTAGGGTTCTTTTTGGCCAGTAGTGAAAAGTTGAATTGTGACTGGTATGATCATGACCATTGAATTTATAATTGAATATCTTTAGCTTAAGTACAAAGGTGAATTGATCAACATGGTTATAATAATGGTTTATATAAATTTTGAAATGATTATATATTTCTTTGAGATATGAATATCTTTGGCCCATAGTACAAAGATGACTTATTGATGAATATCTTTGGCCTGTAGTGCAAAGATGAATTATTGATGAATATCTTTGGCATGTAGTGCAAAGATGGTCTATTGATGAATATCTTTGGCCCGTAGTGCAAAGATGAATTTATTAGTATGAATATGAACATGAACTGTGATTTGGTATAACCATGATCTTTGATGTTTGGTGATGAAAATTATCTTTGTCTGGATGAGAAAGGAATTTAGAACAACAATTACGATTATGAGTTATACATGTGATTGTGGACAGGAATTGTTGATTGATGTTACAGGGATAAAACATTGTTGGTGGACTTTTAACATGGAGAAGATAATAGATTTTATGGTCTATTTGACTCTTCTAATGGATTGCTCATTCCTCTGCAACTATGGTTGAAAAGTTTTATCATCTACCATATGTTCTAAATCTCTGATTTATTATTGATGAAGACTATTGATAATTTATTTATCTTTAGTCATAATATTCTTTACTGAGCTAGTTGTGCTCACCCTTCTGTTTCACAATTCCTTTCAGGTAATAAGAGTGTAGCTGGGTCGAGTGAGGGTAACAGGAGAATAGAACGGTGGTCTCTAGCTGTGGAGGTTCTCCCTAAACAGTTATTGACTTTACCTTTATGTAAGGTGCCATTGTGACGTGCTATCCAAGTTGGTGTCCAGAGTCACAGTTGGTATATATTTGAATCAAAACTCACAACATATGTGTTGTTGTATTTTGCACGCCAATTGTCGTAATAAAGTTGTAGTTGTTTTCTGTACCATGTATTTGGCGACTCAGAATGGGTTGGATGGAATGGACTTGTTTTGGGGTCGTCAAAGTTGGTATCAGAGCTATAAGTAAAGAGCCCCGAGCCTCTCGCTGGTGATTTCCTTGTGTGGGATGCACCGAAGCCATACTCTCCGTAGGGGACGCCGTTCTGCGGTGGCAAACTGATAGGTATCACTGTGAGGTGCTGTCCACGGTTGGGACATGAATCACAGTTGGTATCAGAGCTTAGGGATATGGTCTCTGGCGGTGATCGGGGAATAGAACTAGGAGGGGAGAGATGAGTAAATCCTTCGCTAGTGTGTCCTACCTAAGTTTATTTGTTGGTCAGTCATAATATCGGGATATTATATGATATGTTAATTTGTTCAATTAACCCTTGTTTTGAAAAGTTGTATTCTAGAATGATATCGAAATACGTGAAATGAGCAATGGAGAAATCATGACGAGGGAAGATGGAATCGAAATGAAAGTAAGGTATTCTCAACTCTTTGAAATACGAGTGCACGTAAATTTCGAGGACGAAATTTCATAAGGAGGGAGATTGTAAGACCCCGAATTTTATGAAATAAAAGTATTCAATTTTTCTTATAATTACTATTCAAGTAAATGGTTAAATTGATAAAAGTTAAAGTTAAGGGTGATATATGAATTTTTTCAAAATACGCAAGTGGTTATAAAATATTCATTATTATTCGGGAATATTCGTTTGGTCGTGGAATATTCTTTTCGTAGGGAATATTAAATGCGATGGGCGCTGACCATTTATGGGCCCCATAATGAGAATAAGCGCTTCGGACAAAGAAAACGACAAATTTGAGTTTTTATAAATAATTGGCGTAGTTGTTACCAATTATCATTGTTGGAATACCCGGTGGTTAAAAACGCGAATGTCTGGCGTTGTTACACAAGATAGCACCAGTATTGCACCGATTATTGATTCTTACGTGAAAGCACTACTCAATAATTGTTAAAGAATTATTGTTCAATATTTTATTTTTGATTCAATAATTCTTTGCGTTGCTATTTTATATTATTGTTGTTTTAATAATTGTCATTTGCACGATCTTTTCCATTATCGAAGCAATAATTCATATTATTTCAATAATATTATTAGATAAAGATTATTAGCAATGTCTAGAAAATTACATCACAAGGAGAGGTTTGGTCACCTAATTGCAGCACCAAGAAGGAGAAATTCTTATTGAAAAGCCCCTCTTTCCTAAGAACTACCTGGTTGCGAGATTGTGATTACAGCATTACGGGCCAAAGATATTCATCATAGACCATCTTTGCACTACATGCCAAAGATATTCATCAATAATTCATCTTTGCACTACGGGCCAAAGATATTCATCAATAAGTCATCTTTGTATTTATGGGCCAAAGATATTCATATCTCAAAGAAGTATATAATCATTTTGAATTTATATAAACAATAATTATAACCATGTTGATCAATTCACCTTCAGACTTAAGCCAAAGATATTCAACTATAAATTCAATGGTCATGATCATACCAAACCATAATTCAACTTTTCACTCATCGCCAAAGAGAACCCTAGTTATGATTATACCAATAATCTACCCATCTTTACACTCCGGTGAAAGAGAATTTCAACATCGAGGTTATAAAATGTTATATATGATAATAAAATCAATATAATCAATACATAGTTTTAATCTCCAGAGTAATATTCATAAATCAACTATAATTTGGTTAGAAAAAGAAACCAATTTTGTAGTGAATAGTACTCGTGAATAGTAACTCGTGAATAATAACTCATGAATAGTAAATCATGAATAGTAAATCGTGAATAGTAAATCGTGAATAGTAACTCATGAATAGTAACTCGTGAATAGTAACTCATGAATAGTAACCCTGACATGAAAAAGTTCTAAATTTGATAAAAAGTTCAAACCAATATTTTAAAATAATGATATTGAAGAAATAATATCACTTACGAAGAAAATAACATCCCTTTCAATCCCTTAAAATCCCTTACTATCCCTTACCTCAAAAGCGATCTTGATTTGGAATACTTATTTGAATCGAACTTGCGGCCAGTATAACAACACTCAAGATATCAAAATACTCACAAGAATACACTCGATAACATAGAGAGAGAAATAGAGAGAAAACTTCAGTTTCTGGTGTGAATTTCAATTCTAACCTAAACACCTATTTATAGGAAATTGCTAAGAACATCAAAGCAGAAAATTTAATATAATAATATTATTATAAAAATTATTCACGCTCTCCTCTTTGACAACTAAATTCAGCATGTTTGCAACACCATTGGAGTCCACCAAATGACAAAAAAACGTTTTTCTTTTAAAAAATAATTAAAACTTCTAAAAATCAATTATTTCGGAACTTCAGAACTTCAATAATTCATAATAAATAGTCCTTTTATCAGAAAATTTGAATCTCGCAACTTTTCAAAGGAAATTCAATTCTCTACAATTTTACAGAAGAAAGTTTTTTCAAAATTCACACAAAAATTGATTGAAATCCACATACGGACGATTTTACAGGCTATAATCAAATTTCAGTCAAGAAATGGGGTCTACAGACATGTTTAACATGTTTTAAACAACTTTTGCAACAAAAATACTCTTCTTCCTCATATACTCATATATACCACATTCATTGTAAAACTATCACCATTATTATATTATTAAAATATAATAATAAATTATTTTATCAGAAAAGATAAAATATCATTTTTTAACAATTGTCACTTTAAAAAATTTCTCCATCATGAATTAATTAGTATGATTATGAACATGAACTGTGATTTGGTATAACCATGATCTTTGATGTTTCAGGTGATGAAAATTATCTTTGTCTGGATGAGAAAAGGAATTTAGAACAACAATTACGATTATGAAGTTATACATGTGATTGTGGGATGAGAATTGTTGATTGATGTTACGAGGATAAAACATTGTTGGTGGACTTTTAACATGGAGAAGATAATAGATTTTATGGTATATTTGACTCTTCTAATGGATTGCTCATTCCGCTGCAACTATGGTTGAAAAGTCTTATCATATACCATATGTTCTAAATCTTTGATTTATTACTGATGAAGACTATTGATAATTTATTTATCTTTAGTCATAATATTCTTTACTGAGCTAGTTGTGCTCACCCTTCTGTTTCACAATTCCTTTCAGGTAATAAGAGTGTAGGCCGGGTCGAGTGAGGGTAACAGGAGAATAGAAGCAGTGGTCTCTAAATTGTGGAGGTTCTCCCTAAACAGTTATTGACTTTACCTTTATGAAAGGTGTCATTGTGACGTGCTATCCAAGTTGGTGTCCAGAGTCACAGTTGGTATATATTTGAATCAAAACTCACAACATATGTGTTGTTGTATTTTGCACGACAATTGTTGTAATAAAGCTGTAGTTGTTTTCTGTACCATGTATTTGGCGACTCAGAATGGGTTGGGTGGAATGGACCTGTTTTGGGGTCCTCACAGTTGGTATCAGAGCTATAAGTAAAGAACCCCGAACCTCTCGCTGGTGACTTCCTTGTGTGGGATGCACCGAAGCCAGACTCTCCGTAGGGGACGCCGTTCTGCGGTGGTAAACTGATAGGTTTCACTGTGAGGTGCTGTCCACGGTTGGGACATGAGTCACAGTTGGTATCAGAGTTTAGGGATATGGTCTCTGGCGGAGATCGGGGAATATAACAAGGAGGGGAGAGAAGAGTAAATCCTTCGCTAGTGGACAGGAATTGTTGATTGATGTTACAGGGATAAAACATTGTTGGTGGACTTTTAACATGAAGAAGATAATAGATTTTACGGTCTATTTGACTCTTCTAATGGATTGCTCATTCCGCTGGAACTATGGTTGAAAAGTTTTATCATCTACCATATGTTCTAAATCTCTGATTTATTACTGATGAAGACTATTGATAATTTATTTATCTTTGGTTATAATATTCTTTACTGAGCTAGTTATGCTCACCCTTCTGTTTCACAATTCCTTTCAGGTAATAAGAGTGTAGCTGGGTCGAGCGAGGGTAACAGGAGAATAGAACGGTGGTCTCTAGCTATGGAGGTTCTCCCTAAACAGTTATTGACTTTACCTTTATATAAGGTGCCATTGTGACGTGTTATCGAAGTTGGTGTCCAGAGTCACAGTTGGTATATATTTGCATTAAAGCTCACAACATATGTGTTGTTGTATTTTGCACGATAATTGTTGTAATAAATTTGTAATTCTTTTCTGTACCATGTATTTGGCGATTCAGAATGGGTTGGATGTAATGGACCTGTTTTGGGGTCGTCACAGTTGGTATCAGAGCTATAAGTAAAGATCCGAGCCTCATTTGGTGACTTCTTGTGTGGGATGCACCGAAGCCGGACTTTTCCGTAGGGACGCCTGATTCTGCGATGGCAAATCGATAGGTATCCTCGTGAGGTTGTCCACGGTTGGGACATGAGTCGCGATTGGTATCGAGTTTATGGATATGGTCTCCCATGAGATCGGAGAATAGAACTAGGAGGGAGAGATGAGTAAATCATTCGCTAAAGTGTGTCCTACCTAAGCTTATTTGTTGGTCGGTCATAATATCGGGATATTATGTGATATGTTAATTTGTTCAATTAACCCTTGTTTTTGAAGTGTATTCTAGAATGATATCCAAATACAAGAGATGAACAATGGAGAAATCATGATTGACGTGGAAGATGGAATCAAATGAAAGCAAGGTATTCTCAACTCTTTAAAATACTGTGCACGTAAATTTCGAGGATGAAATTTCATAAAGAGGGGAGATTGTAAGACCCCGACTTTTATGAAATAAAAGTATTCAATTTTTCTTATAATTACTATTCAGTAAATGGTTAAATTGATAAAAGTTAAAGTTAAGGGTGATATATGAATTTTTTCAAAATACGCAAGTGGTTATAAAATATTCATTGTTGTCGGAGAATATTCGTTTGGTCGTGAAATATTCTTTCTGTAAGGGAATATTCATACGGCCAGAGTAGCCATTTATGGGCCCATAATGAATAGCTGTTGGATGAAGAAAAGCGACAAATTTGAGTTTTATAAATAACTTGCGTAGTTATTACTTAATTAATCTTTGTTGGAATACCGGCGCTTAAAACACGATGTCTGGCGTTGTTGCCACAATGAAAGGAATTGCACCAATTATTGATTCTTACGTAAGAAAGCACTACTCAATAATTGTTACGATAATTCTTGTTCAATGTTTTATTTTGATTCAATAATTCTTTGCGTTGATATTTTATATTATTGTTGTTTTAATAATTGTCACCGCATACGAGTATTTTCCATTATCGAAGCAATAATTCATATTATTTGAATAATATTATTAGATAGCATTATTGGCAATGTCTAGAAAATTCTGTCATGGAGAGGTTTGGTCACCTAATTGCACGCCAGTAAGGAGAAATTCTTATTGGAAAGCCCCTTCTCCTGTGAAGGCGGCTGGTTTGCGAGATTGTGATTCTGTAATATTATTTGTGAATAATTAATTATTGATTTTTATGATGAGAAAAATATTCATTTTATGTGGATATAGATGGAGAAAATTTTTAAAGTGACAATTGTTAAAAAATAATATTTTATCTTTTCTGATAAAATAATTTATTATTATATTTTAATAATATAATAATGGTGATAGTTTTACAATGAATGTGGTATATATGAGTATATGAGGAGGAAGAGTATTTTTGTTGCAAAAGTTGTTTAAAACATGTTAAACATGTCGGTAGACCCCATTTCTTGACTGAAATTTGATTATAGCCTGTAAAATCGTCCGTATGTGGATTTCAATCAATTTCTGTGTGAAATTTGAAAAAACTTTCTTTTGTAAAATTGTAGAGAATTGAATTTCCTATGAAAAGTTGCGAGATTCAAATTTTCTGATAAAAGGACTATTTATTATGAATTATTGAAGTTCTGAAGTTCCGAAATAATTAATTTTTGGAAGTTTTAATTATTTTTTAAAAGAAAAACGTTTTTTTGTCATTTGGTGGACTCCAATGGTGTTGCAAACATGCTGAATTCAGTTGTCAAAGAGGTGAGCGTGAATAATTTTTATAATAATATTATTATATTAAATTTTCTTCTTTGATGTTCTAAGTAATTTCCTATAAATAGGTGCTTAGGTTAGAATTGAAATTCACACCAGAAACTGAAGTTTTCTCTCTATTTCTCTCTCTATGTTATCGAGTGTATTCTTGTGAGTATTTTGATATCTTGAGTGTTGCTATACGGTGCAAGTTTGTTCAGCGTTATTCCAGTCAGAAATACTGCCCTTTTGAGGTAAGGGATAGTAGGGGATTTTAAGGGATTGAAAGGGATGTTATTTTCCTCGTAAGTGATATTATTTCTTCAATATCATTATGTTAAAATATTGGTTTGATCTTTTTATCAAATTTGGAACTTTTTCATGTCGGGGTTACTATCCATGAGTTATTATTCACGAGTTACTATTCACGAGTTACTATTCACGATTTACTATTCATGATTTACTATTCATGAGTTATTATTCACGAGTTACTATTCACGAGTTACTATTCACGAGTACTATTCAC
Organism: Panax quinquefolius; assembly: GCA_020205615.1. Classification (NCBI taxonomy): domain Eukaryota; kingdom Viridiplantae; phylum Streptophyta; class Magnoliopsida; order Apiales; family Araliaceae; genus Panax; species Panax quinquefolius. The sequence continues at coordinate 83,897,354 of CM035174.1, read as the reverse complement.
TACAAAATTGGTTTCTTTTTCTAACCAAATTATAGTTGATTTATGAATATTACTCTGGAGATTAAAACTATGTATTGATTATATTGATTTTATTATCATATATAACATTTTATAACCACGATGTTGAAATTCTCTTTCTTTGGAGTGTAAAGATGGGTAGATTATTGGTATGATCATAACTAGGGTTTTCTTTGGCCAGTAGTGAAAAGTTGAATTGTGACTGGTATGATCATGACCATTGAATTTATAATTGAATATCTTTAGCTTAAGTGCAAAGGTAAATTGATCAACATGGTTATAATTATTGTTTATATAAATTCTGAAATGATTATATATTTCTTTAAGATATGAATATCTTTGGCCCATAGTACAAAGATGACTTATTGATGAATATCTTTGGCTCGTAGTGAAAAGATGAATTATTGATGAATATCTTTGGCATGTAGTGCAAAGATGGTCTATTGATGAATATCTTTGGCCCGTAGTGCAAAGATGAATTTATTAGTATGATTATGAACATGAACTGTGATTTGGTATAACCATGATCTTTGATGTTTCAAGTAAAGACAGGTGATGAAAATTATCTTTGTCCTGGATGAGAAAAGGAATTTAGAACAACAATTACGATTATGATAATTTTCATCACCTGAAACATCAAAGATCATGGTTATACCAAATCACAGTTCATGTTCATAATCATACTAATAAATTCATCTTTGCACCACGGCCAAAAATATTCATCAATGCATTCATCTTTGCACTACACGCCAAAGATATTCACCGTAAATCATTCATTCTGACCACGCGCCAAAGATATTCATCAATAAGTCATCTTTGCCAAAGATATTCTTATCTCAAAGAAATATATAATCATTTTCTAATTTATATAAACAATAATTATAACTATGTCGATCAATTCAACTTTGCACTTAAGCTAAAGATATTCAATTATAAATTCAATGGTCATGATCATACCAAATACAATTCAACTTTTTACTATCGCCAAAGAGAACCCTAGTCATGATCATACCAATAATCTACCCATCTTTACACTCTAAGTGAAAGAGAATTTCAACATCGGGATTATAAAATGTTATATATGATAATAAAATAAATATAATCAATACGTAGTTTTAATCTCTAGAATAATATTCATAAATCAACTATAATTTGTTAAAAAAAAACCAATTTTGTAGTGAAAAGTATTCGTGAATAGTAACTCGTGAATAAGAACTCATGAATAGTAACTCATGAATAAGAACTCCGTCGTGAATAAGAACTCATGAATAAGAACTCGCTTAATAAGAACTCATGAATAGTAATCGTGAATAGTAAACTCATGAATAGTAACCCCATACATGAAAAAGTTTCAAATTTGATAAAATTCAAACCAATATTTCTAAGATAATGATATTCAAGAAATAATATCATTTATGAAGAAAATAATCTCCCTTACTATCCCTTACCTCAAAAGAAAAAAGATTTGACCGAATAACGAATCTAACTCAGACCGTGATAAAGAACACTCAAGATATCAAAATACTCACAAGAATACACTGATAATATAGAGAGAGAAATAGAGAGAAAACTTCAGCTTTTCAGTGTGATTTTCAATTCTAACCCCAAGACCTATTTATAGGAAAATGCTTAGAACACCAAAGCAGAATATTTAATAAATTAATAATATATATTTATTAAATTCTCACGCACACCTATTCTAATTCAAATCAGCCACCACACCTCACCTAAATCAAAAAAAACGTTTTTCATAATTAAAATATTTTAAACTTTCAAAAATCAATTATTTCGGAACTTTGGAACTTCAATAATTCATAATAAATAGCCCATTTATCAGAAAATCCGAATCTAGGGACTTATTATAGGAAATTCAATTCTCTACAACTTTACAGAAGAAAGTTTTTCAAAATTCCAAACAAAAATTGACCGAAATCCACATACGGTCGATTTTACAGGCTATAATCAAATTTCAGTCAAGAAATGGGGTCCACCGACACACAAAACATGTGTTAATCATTTAATGCAACAAAAATACTCTTCCTCCTCATATACTCATATATCCCACATTCATTGTAAAAATATCATCATTATTATATTATAATAATATAATAATAAATTATTTTATCAGAAAAGATAAAATATCAATTTTCAACAATTGTCAGTTTAAAAATTTTCTCCATCTATATCCACATAAAATGAATATTTTTCTTATCATATAAATCAATAATTAATTATTCACAAATAATATTACGTAATCACAAACATCGACAACCAGTGCGCCTTCAGGAAAGAGTGGGCTTTCCAATAAGAATTTTTCCTCTTCTTGCCGCAAGTAATTAGATGACCAAACCTCTCCTAGATGTAACTTTTAAACATTGCCAATAATGCTATCTAATAATATTATTCAAATAATATGAATTATTGTCGATAATGAAAGAAAGCGTAGTGACAATTATTAAAACAACAGTAATATAAAATATCAACGCAAAGAATTATTGAATCAAAATAAAATATTGAGCAAGAATTACATCAGAACAATTATTGAGTAGTGCCTTCTTACGTAAGAATCAATAATTGGTGCAATACTGCAAAGCATCGCAGTAACAACGCCAGACATCTTGTGTTTTAACCTCCGGTATTCCAACAAGATAATAGCAGAATAACTACGTTGTTATTTATAAACAACTTATACTTGTCATTTTCTTCCTCCAATCGCTTTCCGATTCACTGGGCCCATAAAAAGATCGCGCCATCGCATTTAATATTTCCTACGTAAAGAATATTCCACGACCAAACGAATATTTCCCGACAACAATGAGTATTTTATAACCACTTGTTTATTTAAAATAATTACATATATCTCCCTTCACTTTAACCTTTTATCAATTTAACCATTTACTGAATAGTAATTATAAGAACAATTGAATATTTTTATTTCATAAAATTCGGGGTCTTACATATGTTGTGAGTTTTGATACTAAAATATACCAACTGTGACTCTGAACACCAACTTGGATAACACGTCACCATGACACCTTACATAAAGGTACAGTCAAAAACTATTTTAGAAATTAAAACCTTTGGGAAGTACTCGAGGAAACCTTCATACATGGGAGGCCATGCATCTAGGTTATTATAGATATCATATGCCCACAAAATTATCCTTGGTTGACCCAATAGACCTCAAAGAAAAACGAGAAGATTACTATCATCTTCTTTCCAATGGTGAGTCTTCTCTTGACATAAAACTATCTCTACCGTCTGCAATTCAACATTATGTTTCAAATAAACTCCAAGATCATATAGGTAGTGCTCGTAGATATACTCAGCAAGTGGATGAGCACAACCCTGTCTTATGATGACACGAGGTGGTATGTCATTAGACCTCTTGTATGATAGTGGCAAAACACCCTTCCAACGTTGGGTTTGCTTCACCCTATTTGATTTAACAAATATAACTACTAAATTATGACCACCGTTCTATCCCCCTGTTACCCCCGCTCGATCCAGCTACACTCGTATTACCTGAAAGGAATTGTGAAGCAAAATGGTGAGCACAACTAGCTCAGTAAAGAATATTATGACTAAAGATAAATAAATTATCAATAGCCTTCAACAGTAATAAATTAGAGATTTAGAACATATGGTAGATGATAAAACTTTTCAACCATAGTTAAGCGTGAACGAAAGCAAAATCCATTAGAAGAGTCAAATAGACTATAAAGTCTATTATCTTCTCCATGTTAAAAGTCCACCAACAATGTTTTATCCCTGTAACATCAATCAACAATTTCTGTCCACAATCACATGTATAGCTCATAATTGTAATTGTTGTTCTAAATTCCTTTTCTCATCCAGGACAAAGATAATTTTCATCACCTGAAACATCAAAGATTATGGTTATACCAAATCACAGTTTATGTTCATAATCCTACTAATAAATTCATCTTGCACACTACGGCCAAAGATATTTCATCAACAAGTCATCTTTGCACTAGGTGCCAAAGATATTCATCATCACTGGTCATGTTCATCTAAACACCTATTCATCTTTGCACTACTACCAAAGATATTGATCAATCCATCATGTTCATCTCAATACTCATTCATCTTTGCACTACTACCAAAGATATTCATCAAGAAATCATTCATCTTTGCACTACGGTGCCAAAGATATTCAGGTTATATCATCATTTAGGACTGAGGATGATGAAAAATATTTTAAAGAAAACGAATCCAGTGAAACAAAAGAACAAATATTAAAGATTCGTACTTTAAACAATTTCTGTTCAAAAATACTTCATAAATAACCAGAGTGGAGTAAAATTCAAGAATGAAGACCAAAACATAGATTCAATCAAAGATAGGAACTATCACAGACAATCTTGGACATAGAAAGAAAATTTAATTTTTCTGTGAATAGTGTCGTATTCGTGAATAGTGCCGTATACGTGAATAGTGCCGTATACGTGAATAGTAACTCCGACACCAAAAGATAGAAATTTTACAAAAATCATCATGCTTCATGAATAGTACTCGTGAATAGTAACTCGTGAATAGTAACTCATAGATAATAACTCATGAATAGTAACTCATGAATAGTAACCCCGACATGAAAAAGTTCTAAATTTGATAAAAATTCAAACCAATATTTGGGCATAATGATATTGAAGAAATAATATCATTTATGAAGAAAATAATCTCCCTTACAATCCCTTAAAATTCCCTTCAAAAGAGCAATACTTCGATCGAAATAACTTATTTGAAACTAAACTCAGACCGTAGTATAGCAATACTCAAAGTACTAAAATACTCACAAAAATACGCTCAATATATATAGAGAGAAATAGAGAGAAAACTTCAGTTTCTGGTGTGATTTTCAATTCTAACTTAAGCACCCTATTTATAGGAAAATGCTTAGAACACTAAAGCGAAAATTTAATAAAATATTAATATATAATTAAATTTTCTTACGCCCACTTTGAATTCTCTAGCTTGAGACTTTGCACATGTTTAATGAGACCACAAAATATAAAAAACGTTTTTATTAATAAAAATAAACAAAACTTCCAAAAATCAATTATTTCAGAACTTCAAAACTTCAATAATTCATAATAAATAGCCCTTTTATCAAAAAAATCGAATCTGGTGACTTTTTATAGGAAATTCAATTCTCTACAACTTTGCAGAAGAAATTTTTCCAAATTCCAAATGAAATTGACCGAAATCCACACAGACGATTTTACAAGTTTATAATCAAATTTCGGTCAAGAAATGGGGTCCATCGACACACAAAACATGTGTTAATCATTTAATGCAACAAAATACTCTTCCTCCTCATATACTCATATATCACACATTCATTGTAAAAATATCATCATTATTATATTATAATAATATAATAAAATATTATTTTATCGAGAAAAGATAAAATATCGATTTTCAACAATTGTCGTTGTAAAAATTTTCTCCATCTATATCCACATAAAATGAATATTTTCCTCATCATATAAATCAATAATTAATTATTCACAAATAATATTCTGAGAATCACAATAATGACAACCCAAAGGTTCCCAAGAAAGAGGAGATTTCCAATAATTATTTCTCCTTCTTTGGTAGCGCAATTAGGTGACCAAACCTCTCCTGTATGTAATTTTCTAGACATTGCCAATAATGTTATCTAATAATATTATTCAGATAATATGAATTATTGTCTCGATAATAGAAAATCTTGTGTAGTGACAATTATTGAAACAACAATAATATCAACGCAAGCAATTATTGAATCAATAAAATAAAAATCTTTGAGCAAGAATTCACCGTAACAATTATTGAGTAGTGCCTTCACGTAAGAATCGATAATTGGTGCAATATCGTATGCTACTATGCAACAACGGCGTATTCGTGTTTTAACATACCGGTATTCCAACAAAGTGTTAATCAGAATAAACCACGCCAGATTATTTATAAACAACTTATACTACTGCTCTTCCTCCAATCACTTTTCGTTACTGAGCCCCACAAAAGATTGCATGGTAAATGCATTTAATATTCCCAAACGTAAAGAATATTCCACGACCAAAAGAATATTCCCGATAGAAATAAGTATTTTATAACCACTTGCTTATTTTGAAAAAATTTATATATATCACCCTTAACTTTAAACTTTTATCAATTTAACCATTTCTTGAATAGTAATTATAAGAAAATTGAATACTTTTATTTCATAAAATTCGGGGTCTTACTGAGACAACGCCTATCTTCGTAAGTTTGAATACAAATATTGTATACTAGAGAGTATACAAACTCAAAAGGAGTCCTCATTATAATTATTCAAACACTTATTTTACTGTAAATAGTGAGGATCGCTAAAATATCTTTCTAGAACCATCACTCTGCATACTCGACTAGTTCTCGCTATGTTCTCACCCCCCGAGAAAAATGGAACAAAAAAGGAAAAAGGGTGAGCTCAACTAGCCCAATAAAGAATATTATGACTAAGATAATATACAACAAATTATCATTAGTCTTCAACAGGGAAAAATCGATAAAATATAATAGACAACAAGTTTTAGATCAACAAACTGCAGCGGAACAACAATCCATTAGAAGAGTCAAGTAGAGAAAGAATTCCACTATCTTCTAAGATTTAAAAGTCCATCATCAATATTTTATCCCTGTAACAACAATCAATATATATCTTTAATCAAATATTCATCTTTGCACTACAGGCCAAAGATATTCATTTGTATCACCAGTTGGTCATGTTCATCTCAACACCTATTCATCTTTGCACTATGGGCCAAAGATATTCATCAGTTAATCATTTATCTTTGCATTACATGCCAAAGATATTCAGTAATATCATCATTTAGGACTGAGGATGATGAAAAATATTTTAAAGAAAACGAATCCAGTGAGACAGAAGGACAAATAGTAGGAATTCGTATAACAGTTTATCCAAGATCAATAATACTCCATAATAACCAATTTTGAAGCAAAATTCAAGAATAAAGATCAAAACATGGATACAATCAAAGATAGTAACCATAATAGACATCTTGGAAAAAAAGAAGAAAAAATTATTTTTTTCGGTGAATAGTGTCGTATTCGTGAATAGTGCCGTATACGTGAATAGTAATCTCACACACAAAAAGTTCCAAATTTGATAAAAGTTCATACCAACATTTTGGTATAATGACATTCAAGAACATATCATTTTAAGAAGAATATAACACCCTTACCTCAAAATATCAAGATTACGATCGGAATATCGGTATAAAGGGTGAAAAAACTTTTGACCGATGAATAGAAACTTACAAAGTATCTAAATACTCACAAAATACACTCAATAATGTAGAGAGAAAGAGAAAACTTGTTTACGGTGTGATTTTCAATTTAACTTAGCCTCTATTTTTTAGAAAAATGTTAAGACGTCAAGCATACTTAACACTGCAGACTCGATGGCTTTTACATTTATTATTCCCACCCACCACATTTGAATAAAAATCTCAGCACATTTTCACCAACCAAAAGTGTGGCCCACCAATTCTAGAATTTTCTATCAAAACCATTTATAACCTAATTTCCGAATCAGTCACCTCTTAAAATTCATAACAAATCATACGTTCATTTTTAACGGTTCAAAATTTGTGGACATATACTCAACTTATATATGTATAACATATCCAAAAATCCCAACGATCCAACGGTCGGATTAAAAATTATAACTCACGTAATATATTTCAAAAATACTGGTTTAATTTTTAATACCTTCATCCCGACAAAAATACTGATAAAACACCTCAACATTAACTCTTTCATTTTTAACCAGAATAAATATATCCAACATTTATATCCACATAAAATAAATATTTTCTTATTATATGAATCAATAATTAATTATTCACAAATAATATTACTGTAATCACATTTATGACAACCAAAGTAGCTAAGGAAAGAGGGCTTTCAATAAGAATTTCTCCTTCTTGGCGCTGCAATTAGGTGACCAAACCTCTCCTCGATGAACTTTCTAGACATTGCCAATAATGCTATCTAATAATATTATTCAAATAATATGAATTATTGATTTGATAATGGGAAATATGCAAATGACAATTATTGAAACAACAATAATATAAAATATCAACGCAAAGAATTATTGAATCAATAAAATAAAATATTGAATAAGAACTATCGTAACAATTATTGAGTAGTGCCTTCTTACATAAGGATCAATAATTCATCAATATTTGTGCATCCACGCCAGACATCGTATTTTAACCACGGGTATTCCAACAAAGTGTTAACTCGTAATAACTACATTACCGTTATTTATAAAAACTCAAACTTGTCGCTTTCTTTCATCCGTAAGCAGTTATTACATTATGGGGCCCACAAATGACTGCGGCTGGTCGCATTAATATTCCCAACAACAAGAATATTCCACGACCAAACGAATATTCCCTAAACAACAATGATTATTTTATAACCACTTGCATATTTTGTAAAATTTGCACATTTCACCCATAACCAGAGAATTATATCAAATTAATACCTTATTATTCACAATAATAATTAGAGAAAATTCGATTTTATTTATAATAAGTTGGGGTCTTACAACGGACATGATCCTTTCTCTCTCTCTCTCTATATATATATATATATATGTGTGTGTGTGTGTGTGTGTGAGAGAGAGAGAGAGAGAGAGAGAGAGATATATAAACGGTCTGGATCTTAAACTTACCACTTATCTAACATACCTTGCATACCCCCTTTTAGCGACGGACCGGGCAACGATTCGGTTCGTCGCTATATATAGAACCGTCGTCTTAGCTTTTAGCGACGGACAACATATAACGACGGATCGAACCTATAACGATGGACTGAATCATCGTCCGGTCCGTCACTAAAAGGGGTATGCATGGTATATTAAATAAGGGGTAAGCTTAAGATCCGGACCACATATATAAAAGATATAATTAATTTAAATCAATTAGGCCATGTTCGGTAACAATTTATAAGTTATTTTTCACTATTAAGGTGTTTTGTAACTACTTATTTTTTGATTTATAAGTCAAAAAAATAAGTAAATATTTGTGACTTATTTAAAAATGACTTGTGAGTCAATTTAAAATAAGTTAGTTTGACTAAGTGTAATGTCTATTTTGCCCCTCTTTTTATTAATGTCTTTTTTTTCTAGTAATCTTTACATTTATTTTAACTTATAAGTTATTATGAGTCAAATACCTTCGTAACTTATTTTAACTTAATTTCTGACTTATAAATCAAATTGATGTCGAACATTTTTACTTATAAGTCACAATTTTAAATAACTTATCAACTTATATTTTAACTTATAATAAGTCTAGGCAAACAAATTTTTTGGACCGATCCAAAATTTGCTTTTTTTTTTATTGACTCTCAAAAAATGTATAATATTTATTCTAACTGAAATTTTTACAGCATTTATTGATTTAAGTGTAATTTAAATACATATAAAAATCAATGTTGTACGGTCAAAATAAAAAAAAACCAAATTTTAGACCGGTCCAAAAAACCTATCCAAAAAAAATCTGTGAGTGTAGAACTACTCTTTAATTTTAAAACAAGTCATTCCCGAACCGGCTCTAATAATAGGTTCCATGACACACCTAACAGTACACTAATTTCTCATGATTGAGAGAAAGTTATTCTTTACTATGCCTTCACAAGCCTACAACTTTTCTATCCTTTCTTTATATTTTTTTCTCTAGTTTTCATATTAATTCTGCATAAGTTGGTAAAAGAATAGGATCAATTTTTTTTATTATCATGAAACAACTAATTAAAAAGGATTCAGTTAATTTCATGGTAAATTGATCAATCAATTAATCTGATCTTGATACATGTAGAGAGATCACTTCCGACATACATCTCTCTCTCAACATCGACGTTCAGATTGATCTATCGACTAAAAGCTTAAATACGCTAACCACTCCCAATTAAAAATAACTTTTTCTTCTTTTTATATATATATATATATATATATATATATATATATATATATTTTGTTCCTTGCTTTTCCCTTAGTTTCAACAATAATTGGGCACCTTCACCATTTTAAATTATTTCTCACAAACAAAGAATTAATTAATTTCATGTTTTGTCCTTCCATTTTTGTTGTCTAATAGTTGGAAGACCCCAAGGAAAGCAACAAGTGGTTTTCTGGAAGTTGGACAAAATAAAATGAGTCACAAATCTTTCAATTTGACTTGTCAAACACTTGGTAATGAATGCTAACATCACCCTCAACCCCATGTTTTTTCTTGATGATTTAGGCACCAAATTATAATAAAATAGTATATATATCTACCAAATCTTATAAATAAATATAAGTGCATTGTTTATCATTAATTCATCATAAATGTGCACATTAGTTATGGTAGTTATGTCAGTTAGTTGCCTAACGAAACCAAATTAAACAAAACTCAGTTCCATCAAATGGTCTCCAAGTCCATAGCCTTCTCAGAAACTCTAATGAGTGGATTCGGTTAGGGTAAAGTTGATAGTAGTTTCACTCTAGGAAGTTATATAGGTATTATTTTATTCAGTATAAAAAAAATTGTATTGATAAGTTCTATAATTTTTTTGTTACAATGATTAATGCAACATTTTCTAACCTAGAGCCTTGGCTTAATGGTTATTCTCATCCCTTGTGTATCAAAAGGGTGGTAGTGCAAGGATGGGACCGGAAACCTTTGCAGTGGCAAAGTAGTGTGAGTTTAAATTCAATCTTAAATTAGCACAAAAAATTATTTTTTATACCCAATACAATGAAAAATTATATGAAACTTCACCTTAATTGAATCTCTAATAAGTAAAGTAAGGCTATGTGTTAGTTTTTATTCTTTGTGATTTTAATGATGACAATATGCTTGTGAGTGTAAGTTATTTAATGGACTGAATTGATTTTGTTTGGGTTAATTTAATAGTGATTTATTGAAAGTGATATAGTCAGTTTTGACCCAATTTAGATACAAGTCCAATTGATATATCCCGTAGGATTGCATGACATATTTATAGTTCAAGAGTTTTAAAATTCATATCATTAATATTGTTGGAAATTCTCTCTTTAATATATTTTGTCAAATCAGTTTTTGAATTGGAATATATTAAGGAATCTGTTTAGCTGTGCAATCTGATCCAATTTGGATTGGAGTCTATTAAGAAAACTGGTTTAGTTGTTCAAAGTTGTCTAGAGAATGGACCCTAACAACCTTATCATATAATATCTTTTTGCTCCTTTAATTAAGTCTGATTTGAAGATATGTCCTTTAATTAAGTCCGATTTGAATTCATATCTTCGACTTGCTGATTTTGGGAGATTATCATAGTCGTTGGTCATAACAAAGTTGTTGAAATTACAATATACTAGTTGATAGCCCGTTGAAATGCACGGGAACGGCAAATTTAAATAATAAATTTAATAATTTGTCCAACATTTATGTCAAAAAAAAAAGCGGAAGTAGACAATCTATGCACTAACGTTAACTCATATCACACCATTTCAAATCAATCTCTTCTCGTAATAAACAACCGGTGATAAAACATTCGATTCATAAACTTGTGAACAAATAATTAAAGCAACGAGAAAAAGATCTTGGCTAGGCAAATATAAATATACAAATGATTTACACTACAATGACAATTATTGTTACAATTATTAGAAAATATATACATAATGATCTTCACCTTTTTTGTCATTGATGAATAAGTGATCGATCCGTCAAGTGCGTAAATTCCCATTTTCCCAAGAGCTTCCAAAGCTTCATATGTCCGCAAACCATCCAAAACTATGAGGCAACTCATGGATCCGAAGTCGGGAAAGAGTTCTCCGCCAATGACTCTGGTGTGTGGTGAGTCATTAGTCTTGTATTCGGTTAGAGCCGCACTTTGGGATCTTCATCATTAAGTTCAATGTAATATGTCCTTAGGTTCAAACTCTTGAAAAATAGTGACCCAAATATGGAGTTTAAACGATCGATTACAATGACCTCTCACAAACTTTCTTGGCAAGAGTTGTCTTATCTATTCCTTGTACCCCCACAATCACTATGAACTTTAATACTACCTCAAACACTATTAATATATCCAATTAAGTAGCCATCACATATCATCAAGTAAATGAAATGAAACCAAATCTATGCCAACAATAATCAGTAACCCAAAAAAAAAAAATTAATACTTAAAAATCATATGCTACTCCAATCTCATATACCAACAAACCTGAAACCAAAGAAAAAAAGTCAAATTTTAGCCTTATAAATAAATGAAACCTTAGGAACATAACAAGACACACCAAAAACATTGAACCAAGTATCCTATAATTTCTCAACAACCAAAAAGTTGTAATCGAATATAAGTGTTCATTCCAACTTAAAATTCCAAACACTAATTAATTATAAAATAAAAAAAACACAAAATCAAACACTCGTAAAAGCTGAAAAGAAAATCGTACATAAATTGTTAAATTTGATTGCATGAATAAACACAAATTCATATCCCAAACTCAAAAAAATAACACAAATAAAGTTATTAGTATGAAAACCAATTAGATCTTTGATTTTGCAGAACCAAACTTCTTAACCATGAGAGCTGTGGGAATCAGAAGATTGTCGAGTGTGAAACATAGCACATTGCTTTTGTTCCTCCTCTTATAGCACAGTGCATATGCCTCATTTAAAAAGAAGGCAAAATAGGCATCACTATCATTTACCAATTAATTGAAAAGTTATATGAAACTTCACCTTAATTGAATCTCTAATAAGTAAAGTAAGGCTATGTGTTAGTTTTTATTCTTTGTGATTTTAATGATGACAATATGTTTGTGAATGTAAGTTATTTAATGGGTGAATTGATTTCATTTGGGCTAATTTAATAGTGATTTATTAAAAATGATATAGTCGGTTTTGACCCAATTTTAGATACAAGTCCAATTGATATATCCCGTAGGATTGCATGACATATTTCTAGTTCAAGAGTTTTAAAATTCATATCATTAATATTGTTGGAAATTCTCTCTTTAATATATTTTGTTAAATCGGTTTTGAATTGGAATATATTAAGGAATGCTTTTGGTGTGTAATCGATCAATTTGGATTAGAGTCTATTAAGGAAGCTGGTTTAGTTGTTCAAAATTGTCTCAGAGAATGGACCCTAACAACCTTATCATATAATATCTTTTGCTCCTTTAATTAAGTCCGATTTGAATTCATATCTTCGACTAGCTGATTTTGGGAGATTATCATAGTCGTTGGTCATAACAAAGTTGTTGAAATTACAATATACTAGTTGATAGCCCGTGCAATGCACGGGCACGGACAAATTTAAATAATAAATTTATTACTTTGTCGAACATTTATGTCAAAAAAAAACTGAAAGTAGACAATCTATGCACTAACGTTAACTCATATTACACCATTTCAAATCAATCTCTTTTCGTAATAAACAAGCTGGTGATAAAACATTTCGATTCATAAACTTGTGAACAAATAATTAAAGCAGCAGAAAAGAGATCTTGGCTAGGCAAATATAAATATACAAAGCGATTTACACTACAATGACAATTATTGTTACAATTATTAGAAAATATATACATAATGATCTTCACTTTTTTGCTGGCGATGAATAAGTGATTGATCATTTGAAGTGCGTAAATTCCCATTTTCCCAAGAGCTTCCAAAGCTTCATATATCCGCAAACCATCCAAAACTATGAGGCAACTCATGGATCTGAAGTCACGAAGGAGTTCCTCAATTGACTCACCAGTGTGGTAGTCGTTGAGTCTTGTATTATTACGGTTAGGAGCCGACCTTTGGGATCTTCATCATTAAGTTCAATAATATGTCCTTAGGTTCAAACTCTTGAGATATAGTGACCCAAATATGGAGTTTAAAACGATCGATTATAATGACCTCTCACAAACTTTCTTGCGAGAGTTGTCTTATCTATTCCTTGTACCCCCACAATCACTATGAACTTTAATACTACCTCAAACACTATTAATATATATCAATTAAGTAGCCATCACATATCTTTGAAGTAAATGAAATAAAACCAAATCTATGCCAACAATAATCAAGAACCTAAAAAAAAATTAATACTTAAAATCATATGCTACTCCAATCTCATATACCAACAAACTGAAACCAAAGAAAAAAAAGTCAAATTTTAGCCTTATAAATAAATGAAACCTTAGGAAAATAACAGTACACACCAAAAAACATTGAACCAAGTATCCTATAATTTCTCAACAACCAAAAAGTTGTAACTGAATATAAGTGTTCATTCCAACTTAAAATTCCAAACACTAATTAATTATAAAATAAAAAAAAAACACAAAATCAAACACTTAGAAAACTGAAAAGAAAATCGTACATAAATTGTTAAATTTGATTGCATGAATAAACACAAATTCATATCCCAAACTCAAAAAATAACACAAATAAAGTTATTAGTATGAAAACCAATTAGATCTTTGATTTTGCAGAACCAAACTTCTTAACCATGAGAGCTGTGGAATCTGTAAGATTGTCAGTGTGAAACATAGCACATTGCTTTTGTTCCTCCTCTTGTAACAGGTGCATATGCCTCATTTAAAGAAGGCAAAATAGGCATCACTATCATTTACCAATTAATTGAAAAGTTATATGAAACTTCACCTTAATTGAATCTCTAATAAGTAAAGTAAGGCTATGTGTTAGTTTTTATTCTTTGTGATTTTAATGATGACAATATATTTGTGAATGTAAGTTATTTAATGGACTGAATTCAATTCTGTTTGGGCTAATTTAATAGTGATTTATTGAAAATGATATAGTCAGTTTTGACCCAATTTAGATACAAGTCCAATTGATATATCCCGTAGGATTGCCTGACATATTTCTAGTTCAAGAGTTTTAAAATTCATATCATTAATATTGTTGGAAATTCTCTCTTTAATATATGTTGTCAAATCAGTTTTGAATTGGAATATATTAAGGAACTCATTTAGCTGTGCAATCGATCCAATTTGGATTGGAGTCTATTAAGGAAACTGGTTTAGTTGTTCAAAATTGTCTAGAGAATGGACCCTAACAACCTTATCATATAATATCTTTTTGCTCCTTTAATTAAGTCTGATTTGAATTCATATCTTCGACTTGTTGATTTTGGGAGATTATCATAGTCGTTGGTCATAACAAAGTTGTTGAAATTACAATATACTAGTTGATAGCCCGTGCAATGCACGGGCACGGGCAAATTTAAATAATAAATTTAATAATTTGTCCAACATTTATGTCAAAAAAAACTGGAAGTAGACAATCTATGCACTAACGTTAACTCATATTACACCATTTCAAATCAATCTCTTTCGTAATAAACAATCTGGTGATAAAACATTACGATTCATAAACTTGTGAACAAATAATTAAAGCAATGAAAAAAGATCTTGGCTAGGCAAATATAAATATACAAAGCGTGATTTTACTCTACAATGACAATTATTGTTACAATTATTAGAAAATATATACATAATGATCTTCACCTTTTTTTGTCATTGATGAATAAGTGATTGGCCATGAAGTGCGTAAATTCCCATTTTCCCAAGAGCTTCCAAAGCTTCATATGTTCGCAAACCATCCAAAACTATGAGGCAACTCATGGATCTGAAGTCGCAAAGGAGTTCCTCCGCCACTCGTGTGGTAGTCGTTGAGTCTTGTATTGTTACGGTTAGAGCCGACTTTGAGATCTTCATCATTAAGTTCGTAATATGTCCTTAGGTTCAAACTCTTGAGATATAGTGACCCAAATATGGAGTTTAAAATGATCAGTTACAATGACCTCTCACAAACTTTCTTGGCAAGAGTTGTCTTATCTATTCCTTGTACCCCCACAATCACTATGAACTTTAATACTACCTCAAACACTATTAATATATCCAATTAAGTAGCCATCACATAATACTGAAGTAAATGAAATGAAACCAAATCTATGCCAACAATAATCAGTAACCCAAAAAAAAAATTAATACTTAAAAATCATATGCTACTCCAATCTCATATACCAACAAACTGAAACCAAAGAAAAAAAAGTCAAATTTTAGCCTTATAAATAAATGAAACCTTAGGAACATAACAGTACACACCAAAAAACATTGAACTAAGTATCCTATAATTTCTCAACAACCAAAAAATTGTAACTGAATATAAGTGTTCATTCCAACTTAAAATTCCAAACACTAATTAATTATAAAATAAAAAAAAAAAACACAAAATCAAACACTCAGAAAACTGAAAAGAAAATCGTACATAAATTGTTAAATTTAATTGCATGAATAAACACAAATTCATATCCCAAACTCAAAAAATAACAAAAATAAAGTTATTAGTATGAAAACCAATTAGATCTTTGATTTTGCATAACCAAACTTCTTAACCATGAGAGCTGTGGAATCTGTAAGATTGTCAGTGTGAAACATAGCACATTGCTTTTGTTCCTCCTCTTGTAACAGGTGCATATGCCTCATTTCAATTTGACTTGTCAAGCACTTGATAATGAATGATAACATCACCCTCAACCCCATGTCTTTTCTAGAAGATTTAGCCACCAAATTATAATAAAATAAAATAAAATATCTGTTCTTAAAAGATTATAGTTTAAAATTTTTGCACATGGATTAATAAAGTCATTTAATACTATCATTTACCAATTAATTTTTTTTTGAAATTCCATCACTACCCTTTTATGGGAAGTTAAAAACTATTAATACAAGGGAAATAATTTCTTGGGACAATGAGAGAAGGTATGGGTGATATAGAAAATTAAATAATTTATTCTCTTAAAAAAGTTGTAAACGACAAATAAATTGAAACAAATTTTTTTTTTCTACAACGATAATCTTTTAAGAACGAAGGGAGTAATATATATATCTATCAAATCTTATAAATAAATATATGTGTATTGTTTATCATTAATTCATCATAAATATGCACATTAGTTATGGTAGTGACTAGTGAGAGTGATGGAGTCGGCTTAATTAAAAAAATGTATTTTTCTATGATATATATGTCAGTTAGCTGCCTAACGAAGCCAAATTACACAAAAGTCAGTCCCATTTAATTATTTTTTTTTAGTAAATTTATAAAATTTAAACTCAAAATTAATGTGAATTTATTTCATTTGATTACTATAATTTATTCAAAATTAAAATATTATAGTAGTACCAAATTATGCCTATATATGAATGGACTTTGACCTAGCTCGGGATAACATTTGAAAGACGCCGGTGTATGGAGACAATAAACTAAACATAGAGGGATGCACGAAGTTGGCAATTGGCAAGTAATTGATCTTCATTCCTTAATTATAGTATTAATCAATTTCAATGTACGGTGTGTGTATATGGATATATATCATCTTTATAGTTCAATATAAGACTCAACGGTCGAGATTAGAACTGAAAAATTGACGTTCGCTTCTAATAGTAGTGGACAACTGTACTATTTTCAGCGGCATCCACTACTATTAGTAACGGATGACGAGTTAGTAGCGGACGACACCCGTCATCCGCTATTATTAGTAACAGACGTAACCTGTCGTCTGCTACTAAAATTAACATACGTGAATTTTTTAATTCTAATCTCAGCCGTTAGTTCTTGTATTGGACGCTAATGATAGTGTTTGTTCATTTTTCATTCATAGCAAGTACTCACTTCGTTCCTTAATATAAGTGTGCACAAATATTAAAAAAATGATTGTAAAACATTAAATATAATATCAATTGTCTATATTGCCCTTGTATTGGAAAAACATAGTGTTATTTACTCCCCCGTTCCTTAATATAAGTCGTTTTAGAGTTGTGCATAATTATTAAAGAAATGATTGTATAACATTAAATATAATATCAATTGTCTATATTGTCATTGTATTGGAAAAAGAGTGTTATTTATTGGATAAAAAATAGTTAGAGAACCAAAGTTATATTTATTACTTGGGATAATACCGGAAACTAAGCAATTAATGCTTACTTGAAATTCTCAAACGACTTATATTAATGAATAAAAAATAATTATCTAAAACGACTTATATTAAGGAACGAATGGAGTATTAGGCAGGAGAATAATGAGATAACTAAAATTATATTTAATAGTTGGGGTAATATTTGAAACTAAGCAATTAATACTTACTTGAAATTTTCAAACAACTTATATTAAGAGATAAAATAGTTTTCTAAAATGACATATTAGTACTTGTTATGAATCATTTTGATATATATATATATATATATATATATATATATATATATATATATATATATATAGCCTTCCATATGCAATAGGTTCTTTATAGTCTTTATCTTAACCTACCCTCTTTTTGAATAGTTGATAAACTTATTGGAAATTTGAGATTGAAACATAAATATACCAAACCGTCACAACTTATACAAAACTTTTATTTTAATATGAGGACCCCACATAGTCAACATGTTGTCGGTTTGTTTAAATAAAAGCGAATTTTAATATTAAATAATGCCGGTAGAATACGACTTATGCAAATTTGTGCTTTTTTATTTTTATTTTAAGCATTTCTTCATTAATAGTCATTCGGTAGCATTAAACTTAAAAAAAAATATAAAATACTTAAAGTACATGACTCTTTAATTTATTAATAAAATAAAAAAAAAAAAAAACCCAATGCACAACCTCTTAGAAACTTATATAAAAAGCTTATATCCTATTGTGCACATGAAGTTTTTATTTGTTATTTTTATAACTCTTTCATTTAGTGAAATACAAATATATGTTATTGTTATATAAAATAGGATATAAAATATCATAAAAATTAATACTTTAAATTAAAGTGGGAAGAAATTAATATATTTGTTATATAAAGAATTATAAAAATATTTTTATATCCTATTATAAAATAACAAATATTTTTATAATTCTTTATTTGCTATTTTTAGAAAAATATTTTATATTCTTTATTTGTTATTTTATAATAGGATATAAAATATTTTTATAATTCTTTATATAACAAATATATGCTATTGTTATATAAAATAGGATATAAAATATTATAAAGAATTAATATTTTAAATTAAAGTGGGAAGAAATTAATATATTTGTTATATAAAGAATTATAAAAATATTTTTATATCCTATTTTATATCCTATTATAAAATAACAAATATTTTATAATTCTTTATTTGCTATTTTATAAAAATATTTTATATTCTTTATTTGTTATTATAAAATATTTGTTTTTATAAAATATTTATTTTATAAAATATTTTATATTCTTTATTTGTTATTATAAAAATATTTGTTTTTATAAAATAACAAATATTGTTATAAAAATAGCAAATAAAGAACATGCCACAAATAGGATATAAGCTTTTTATACAAATAGGAAGAGGTTGTCTTAGGGTTTGGATTTTTTTTTTTAATTTTTTTATTAACAAATAGTAAAAGCTTGTAGCGGTAGGGAGTATTTTATATTTTTTAAGTTTAATGATGTCGAAATCACGACTATTAATGGAGAAATGCTTAAAAATAAAATAAAAGGCACAAAATAAGTCAAATTGCATCTACCGTTGGCCATTATTTAATATTAAAATTGCTTTATTTAAACAAACCGACAACATGTTGACTATGTGGGGTCCTCATATTAAAATAAAAACTATTTGTACATGTCATATTCTATGTATATTTATGTTTCAATCTCACCTTTTCCAATAAGTTTATCAACAAATTCAAAAAAGTGTTACAGATAAAGACCCATAAAGAACCAAATACATGGAAAAACTCCATATATATATATATATATATATATATATATATATATATATATGGATTCCATCCACAAGAACCTGGTTGTTTGGGAGCAACCTATTTTGGCCACCGCCACTATCTCTGCATTACTATAAAAAAAAAAAAATTGTCTAAAGTAGATGTACAGTAGTAGTGGCGGTAGTAAAAATGGGTTCTCCTCAACAACCTAGGTTCTTATGGATGAAATCCCTATATATATATATATATATATATACACACACACACTGATGTGTAGTTCATTTTTTAATTCATTTGGTCCGACTTCCCATTATTCTTAAATTTGTATTATTTTGGAGAGATTCTACGCAACTCTACAAAATTAATTTTGAAAATATTTTATTTAGACCCTTCATGCTACTTTCGATAACACATTAGGGTATTAGAAATGCAAACATTACTGTTAATGCATGAATTTATTTGCGCACAAATCATTAAAAGCGGACAATATATAATAGAGGATAAAATGATAAAATTATTAATATATAAATTTTTATTTAATTATATAGTTTTCTACACGTGAATCCCGTGATTAGCGATAATGTTTTATAAATATGTATAGACAATAGAAATATGACAATTATTAGTACTAAAGGCATGCATTATACGCAAATTATTACTCCCTCCGTCTCAGTATAAAAGTTCTGGTAGACTTTTTACGCATATTAAAAAGAAGAATGAAGTGGTAAAATTGTCCACAATAATATGTCATTAATAATTTCCAATGTAGGTGAGAGTGAGACTTTCTAGTTTTTCAATTCAAAATATTTTCAGCACATAACTAATTATACTTACTCCCTCTGTTCCTAAAAGATTGTCGTTTAAGGTTAATGTACACAGATTAAGGAATATAATTAATACCTAGCGAAAATACTATACTACCCTTATTAATTGTCTCAACCAATTATTTTCTTCCCAATATTTCTTATTCAATTCAACCAATTACTTCTTATTCAACCAATTACTACTTGGATTATAGCATTGAATTGAATAAGAATAATTGGGAAGGGAATAAAGCTTTAAATAGGAGAAGATTTTAAATAAGGGTAAAGCAGGGGAAAAATAGCTAATGTGTATTGATAAACTCAAAACGATAATCTTTTTGGAACAAAAATTACTTCCTAAAACGATAATCTTTTAAGAACGGAGGGAGTATTAAATATAGAGAGGATTATAATAAGAAAAATATGAGATATTTAATGCTAAGGGTATAATAGGAAAAATTGTGTAAAAGTTTGATTATTAAAAGAAAATAGACATTTAATCTGAGACTACCCAAAATAGTAATAAGAACTTTTATCCTGAAACGAAATGAGTATATAAAAAATAAATTATTTAAAGTAAGTAGATATTTTATTTTAAACTATTTAACATAATAATAATAATAATAATAATTTTTTATCCTGTATTAAAAAGTTGTTGACTATAGGAAAAAGTTAATACATACATGCATGCATGCTCTAGAGTCTAGTCAAAAGGAGGCAACTTAATACAGCCTTTGGGCTAACCCAAGGGTAAATTATTTTCAATTATAACTTATTGGTATGGTAAATTAATTGGTAATGATGTTCCATCAGTTTTTAAAGGGTAGCTAGGTGACCTAATTATTCTAATATTAATGTAACCATATTCTACTTTATGTCATAATAATTGTATTGGGGTTTAGATTATTACAGTAGATCATAAGTGAAATTGAAAACTTAGGTGGATCTAGAAAAGTTCAATTTTACTTGCAATTCTGTGGGGTTTAATTTAATAGTTGCTCTTTCCTTTGTCATCATTTCATTTGGGTCGATTCGTTTTTCAAGGTAGATAATCCCTTATTGCTTGTTTTTTCAATAAATTTATATTTATTGATTCTAATGGATTGGCTTCTACTAATTTTTAAACCCTAGTGAACTAGGGTTATATATCTACAATTATAAACAGTGGCGGACCTAAGGCATGGTCAGCTGGGGTGTATTTTATGGAGATTGCAAATCTTTCTTTTTTATATAAACAAGCTTACATTGATGAAATGTCACAAAAAAATTGGTTGAAATGTCATTTGTTCCTTGAGGTGTATGGAAGTTGACTTGGAAAATATATATATATATATATATATATATATATATATATATATATTAATGAATGAGAAATTTATTTAAAATAAAATCACTGGTTGTGATCTTTAGAAATGTTCTTTTCAAATTGAAAAGGTACCAGCTTTTTAAAGGGACGTGCCTTTTCAAAGGGATGTAACCTTTTCAAAAGGGATGTACCTTTTCAAAAGGATATAACCTTTTCAAAAGAATGTATCTTTTCAAAGGGATGTACATCTTCAAAGGAGTATTTGGAAACCTATAAATAGGTTCCAAATCTACCCGAAACAATCACTTCAACTTCAATCCTTCTCAAGTTCTTAAAACTAAATTCATTCTTCGTTCATTAAAAGTAGAGAGTATTCAAAATTTATTGGTTCGTGAAACTCTTCCATTGAAGTGTTTCTTATGAGAATTGAAGACCATTTTATCTTGGGAAGTAGACGTCCATTGTTCCATCCGTAAGCACCGATAACGGGGACGAAATCTACTTTAAAGAAAAACTGTCCAACAGTTGACTTGATTTTAAAAAGTTTGTCGATTGCATCTAGTAAGTCTTTATTATAACATTGTTTATCTTCTATTTATGTTTATATAATTATTACTGGTTTAACACTATAAACTTGTCAAGGCCGACATTATTTTGTTTTTGTTCAACTCGATCGAGAGTATAACCACTCGGGAATTGATAATTTCACAAATAAATTTGATAGTTACACAAGGTCTTCTCTCACATAAAGTGAACCCCACTTACTATTCATGCATGCGAGGAAGAGCTTGTGAACTTATCAAATTTACTGAAATATCAATTCTCTAACCACTCACATATTCTTATAAGTTATACCTATAAAAATAATTATTATGGTTGGGATTTATCTTTCTCATTCATTATGCATGCGACTGGATCTATCACCCAAACTTTTTGAAAATTTCACAAGTTGAAAGGTTTGGATTTGTTAGAATGAGCTATTTTGCTAGATATACAAAGGGTAGGATTTCGTGTTTGGCAATATGGTCACGATTTTATGTTCTCAGATATTACGTATTTTTATTCTATTTTAATTGAAATTTTAAGAAAAAGAACACAATGATTAAGAAATTTAATTAATTTTTTGTTGATTGATTAAAATGGTTACAAAATCTCGACATTATTCTTCTATAAACTCATTCAAAAGATGGAAGAGAAATAACTTAATATTTAATGTAAGGATATTATGAAAAATTAAGTTGTTAATATTATTTTTTTGAAATCTATAAGCGATAAATAAAAATAAATAAATTTTACTCTTTAAAAAAATAGATAAAAAAGAACCGAGGGAGTAATATATTTCTAAATTGAGGTGTACATGACAAACCTAAATTTTCAGATCCTATTATCTTCAATAACCCTCTTCAAAGAGCAAAATTGTGTTATTAATTTGCACTACCTTTTACAAAGGCCTATGACTGCTGTTAGTCTTGCCCTCTAGGCCTCCTGGGCTTTGCTCCAACAAACTTTCCAAGAAGCTATGATTGAAGATTCAATAATTATTATTTTTTTGATTTCTGATTTAAAATTAATTATCTAAAAATTCGAAAATATTTGCTGCAATGATGCTATTCAACTTGAGTTCTGATAATATATAGAGGAAATTGATATTTTGACAATACTTTTTGATATTTTTACATGAAAAATGTCGTTATAGATGTATAGCGATAGAAAAATCGTTGCTGTAGGATCTATAGCGACATTTATCATGTGAAAATATTATTTTCTGTTGTGGAAATATCAATTTCCTATATAGAACTAGATGAACAATTTTCTCGTAGGCAAAATTTGAGGTTTTTTGTTGTTGTTTGGTTCTGATCCTAGTGAGAAATATTAAAATTTAGATTGTGACGCGATTTTTATTTTTGAAACAACCATTTTTAACTTATTAATATTGTTTAAATAATTTACAATATTATCACGCTTTGCAAAGAAATCCTAAATTGATTAAAAAGAATTCACCATAATAATTTAAATTGAGTTCCACATAGAATAAATTCTGGGAAGGTAGAGTTAAAATTAATATGATAAAATATGTTGAAGTAGGAAAAAAGAATAAACATACTCAGTAATTAAGTCCATAATTCCGATACATTTAAATTAATTTCATAAGTCCATAAGTCCATCAATTAATATAATTCTGACACTGTATTGGTCTATTGAACAAAACTAACTTCATGCTAACCACTTACAATCAAAAGTAACTTCTTTTCTTCTTTTTATATATATATATATATATATATATATATATATATATATATATATATATATATATATATTGTTCCTTGTTTTTTCCCTTGGTTTCAACAATAAGTAGGCACCTTCACCATTTTAAATTATTATTCACAAACAAAAGAATTAATTAATTCCAAGTTTTGTCCTTCCTTTTTGTTGTCTAATAATTGGAAGACCCCAAGGAAAGCAACAAGTGGTTTTCTGGAAGTTGGACAAAATAAAATGAGTCACAAATCTTTCAATTTGACTTGTCAAACACTTGGTAATGAATGCTAACATCACCCTCAACCCCATGTTTTTTCTTGATGATTTAGGCACCAAATTATAATAAAATAGTATATATATCTACCAAATCTTATAAATAAATATAAGTGCATTGTTTATCATTAATTCATCATAAATGTACACATTAGTTATGGTAGTTGCCTAACGAAACCAAATTAAACAAAACTCAGTTCCATCAAATGGTCTCCAAGTCCATAGCCTCTCAGAAACTCTAATGAGTGGATTCGGTTAGGGTAAAGTTGATAGTAGTTTCACTCTAGTAAGTTATATAGGTATTATTTTATTATAAAAAAAATTGTATTGATAAGTTCTATAATTTTTTTGTTACAATGATTAATGCAACATTTTCTAACCTAGAGCCTTGGCTTAATGGTTATTCTCATCCCTTGTGTATCAAAAGGGTGGTAGTGCAAGGATGGGACTGGAAACCTTTGCAGTGGCAAAGTAGTGTGAGTTTAAATTCAATCTTAAATTAGCACAAAAATTATTTTTATACCCAATACAATGAAAAGTTATATGAAACTTCACCTTAATTGAATCTCTAATAAGTAAAGTAAGGCTATGTGTTAGTTTTTATTCTTTGTGATTTTAATGATGACAATATGCTTGTGAGTGCAAGTTATTTAATGGACTGAATTGATTCTGTTTGGGTTAATTTAATAGTGATTTATTGAAAGTGATATAGTCAGTTTTGACCCAATTTAGATACAAGTCCAATTGATATATCCCGTAGGATTGCATGACATATTTATAGTTCAAGAGTTTTAAAATTCATATCATTAATATTGTTGGAAATTCTCTCTTTAATATATTTTGTCAAATCAGTTTTTGAATTGGAATATATTAAGGAATCTGTTTAGCTGTGCAATCTGATCCAATTTGGATTGGAGTCTATTAAGAAAACTGGTTTAGTTGTTCAAAGTTGTCTAGAGAATGGACCCTAACAACCTTATCATATAATATCTTTTTGCTCCTTTAATTAAGTCTGATTTGAAGATATGTCCTTTAATTAAGTCTGATTTGAATTCATATCTTCGACTTGCTGATTTTGGGAGATTATCATAGTCGTTGGTCATAACAAAGTTGTTGAAATTACAGTATACTAGTTGATAGCCCGTGCAATGCACGGGCACGGGCAAATTTAAATAATAAATTTAATAATTTGTCCAACATTTATGTCAAAAAAAACTGGAAGTAGACAATCTATGCACTAACGTTAACTCATATCACACCATTTCAAATCAATCTCTTTCTGTAATAAACAACTGGTGATAAAACATTCTGATTCATAAACTTGTGAACAAATAATTAAAGCAACAGAAAAAGATACTGGCTAGGCAAATATAAATATACAAAGCAGATTTACACTACAATGACAATTATTGTTACAATTATTAGAAAATATATACATAATGATCTTCACCTTTTTTGCTGCTGATGAATAAGTGATTGACCGCTGAAGTGCGTAAATTCCCATTTTCCCAAGAGCTTCCAAAGCTTCATATGTCCGCAAACCATCCAAAACTATGAGGCAACTCATGGATCTGAAGTCGCGAAGGAGTTCCTCCGCTAGCTCTGGTGTGGTAGTCGTTGAGTACTGTATTGTTCTGGTTAGGAGCCGCACTGGGATCTTCATCATTAAGTTCAGTAATATGTCCTTAGGTTCAAACTCTTGAGATATAGTGACCCAAATATGGAGTTTAAAATGATCAGTTACAATGACCTCTCACAAACTTTCTTGGCAAGAGTTGTCTTATCTATTCCTTGTACCCCCACAATCACTATGAACTTTAATACTACCTCAAACACTATTAATATATCCAATTAAGTAGCCATCACATAATACTGAAGTAAATGAAATGAAACCAAATCTATGCCAACAATAATCAGTAACCCAAAAAAAAAATTAATACTTAAAAATCATATGCACTGCAATCTCATATACCAACAAACTGAAAAACATTGAACCAAGTATCCTATAATTTCTCAACAACCAAAAAGTTGTAACTGAATATAAGTGTTCATTCCAACTTAAAATTCCAAACACTAATTAATTATAAAATAAAAAAAAAACACAAAATCAAACACTCAGAAAACTGAAAAGAAAATCGTACATAAATTGTTAAATTTGATTGCATGAATAAACACAAATTCATATCCCAAACTCAAAAAATAACACAAATAAAGTTATTAGTATGAAAACCAATTAGATCTTTGATTTTGCAGAACCAAACTTCTTAACCATGAGAGCTGTGGAATCTGTAAGATTGTCAGTGTGAAACATAGCACATTGCTTTTGTTCCTCCTCTTGTAACAGGTGCATATGTCTCATTTAAAGAAGGCAAAATAGGCATGAGCAAAATCTGACTTCTCACAGCAGAAAATTGAGGGTTTAAACCCATGAGAAACTGAGACACCTTTGTAATATTATCATTCTTAGCTTGTAGAATAGCATTACCACAAACATAGTCACATGTGCATTTAGGAAGTAAGTTGAGATTCTCCAGTTCATCCAATAATGCCCTGAACCTGTTATAGTAAACTGACAATGTTTTATTTCCTTAAGTCAAAGATGCCAAATCTTTCCTAACTTGGTAAACTCTAGGGATATGACTTTGTGCAAGCCTTGTAGCAAGATCATCCCAAATATGTTTAGCAGTAGAAAACACAATACTACTACTGATTTCAGATGACACAGAGTTTAGCAACCAAGAAATGACCATGCTATTACATTGCTCCCAATATGGCAACAATGGTGAAGCAGGCTCTGGTTTTCCATAAGTTCTGTCCATCATTCTTATTTTAATTTTTAAACTTGGCAGTTAGAGCAATAGTCATTGCACGACTCCATTGACTGTAATTTTTCTCAGTCAATAGTTACTTGCTCTGCTCTTCTGTACATTGTATACTGAGATTGAAAATGATATAGCTTTTAATCCAAACACTATAAAGGTAAAGGGTTGAAAAAATAAAAAAAATCTGTACAAACCAAAAGATTAAAATAATAATAACAATACCTGTTTTCATCAGAATCCGGCAGAATGGAGAGGAACTTCCCGGACACTGTCAATGCTGACCACATGCATAAAATCAGCCCTGATAACAGCTCCCCAATCACCTGCCGCCACTATCAAAACCCTAGATCCATTACATACATATTTAGACGTCAGATTTAAAGAGATACGTATACATAGAGATAGGAACTACAGTTATCATCGTCGCCGTGTTCAACATCTTCGTCTTTTCCTCTTTGTTTTCTGGTTTCTCTCTGCCGCAGCAACACTTTCCTTTCCAACGATTCCCGTAATCGATGAAATACACCTTAATCGATGAAATAGACAGAAACTTATAGAGATGGAAGGGGAGGGTTTCCCTGTGGAGGGGTAGAAGTAAAGATATCAGGTAGCAATTGGGAAGCCGTCAAGACCGGAAGAGATGGGTGAAGCGACGATTGAACAGTGAGAAGAGAGTAGGAGCCGATTGAATTTATTAAGCGAGAAGGAGAAGGAAACCGAAGAGGAAGTGGAGAGGTTGAGAGGAAAAGCAATCGTCTTAAGTGAGTTAACATGCCAATTTTGATTTTTATTTAGAACAGATTAATTAAGTGAGTTAACATGCCAATTTTGATTTCCAGCAATCTATTGTATTGTTTTTAAAATCTTTTAACTGAAAAAATATAGTTTATTGTAATTATATTTCCTTGAATTAAGATCTGAGTTCAAGTTTTTTTTTGACTTGGTCGATTCAATAGTGCATAAGAACTACTCAAAGGAAGCTTTCAAGATTGTAGAGGTGTAAAGGTCTCAGTGATAAAAAAGGTGCAAATAGGACGGTCGTGTCCATCTCAAAGGAAAGCTACTTTGAATATAATCTGTTTGCTTGACTGCATAAAATATTGTAATATAACCTGTTTGGTTTATTTTTAAATATTGTTATGGATTATTTATTTATAAAGTACATGCAGGCCGTATGGAAAGTAATGTTTTTTATTCATTAAAATGTTATAGTTGACGTCTATATAATTTTTTCATATACATAATCAAAATGGGATATACTCGACTGACGACTGCATATCATTTTATTTTTAGGTCCGAGTGTCACTTGTTCTGTAAGAACCGTAGATTCGTATAGTTAAAATTGTTGTAGAAGACATGACACAGGTGATCTTTGTCCTTAAAGTTTTTATTGCCCCCACCACGATCGATTTGTTATGGGTTACAGACGATATACTTCCATGATATATGTTAAGCCTCAAAATTAAACAAATTTGTGATAGCAATTCACATTTGTTCCACACGAACACTTCTTTGTAGTACGTAGTTATTTGTTTGTAAGAAGAATAACTAAAAGAATGAGAGATTTTTATGGTGCAAAATTTATTTATGTAGAAAGCAAAAAAATATAAGACTTCTCTCAATATACATGTATATCTACACATATAGATACATACATATATCTATAATAGTTTTATCATTAAACTATTATTTATTTCTATTTTAATTATACTTATTACTACTAATGATGTAACTATTAATGATGTAAGTTACATATTAGTAATTAATAAAATTATAATTAAATAGAATTTCAAAAGTCTCACAAAAATATCTCTTGTTCCAAAATAAAATAAGACTATACACTTGTACTTATAAATTGTCAAGTAGTCTTTTTTATTAAATGAGACAAAAATAATAGTTTTATCAAACAAATTTAGACCTTGTTAAATGTCTCACTATAGACACTAATCAAATAATTTCTACACAAATCAAATGAAATTCTCTCTTATTCTCCACGTATAATACATTAAGTTACACATTTTATACTTACTTAAATTATGTCCACATATGAGATATCAAACTTAAATATGACATATAATAAGTCACAAAAGTATAAAATAAGGTGCAATATATAACAATCCCCCACTTGTTTGGAAAAACTATTTTTCATCCAAACAACTTCCTATCAAACAACTCCAAGGCATGTGTGCATAAAAGAGGGTGTGACGAACATTGAACCTTCCCTTAGTGTAAACAACTCAAAGTCACATCAAAGTTGAAGGTGTCCGTAGATTGAACCTCTACTTCTATATGATATGATCGGAATTTTCACATACACAAAATTCTCCTACCACGGTGAGTATTATCAATTGTTTTGCGCTAATATGACCATGCGCAATACCCTGTTTCATGAACCTCTAAGAGAGTAAACCACAACACTATAAGAAGCGGCTCCACTTCTAGTTCATATAGGCAAAGTGTTTCACAAGCGTTTCTGTTGCTAAGAACACAATAACTTTGTTAAGAGTATAACTCAATCTCGGTCGTGTAACAGACGTTACTATCTTAAACTACATATGAATCGAACCACATCGATAGTAACACAGTCAGCAACTGTGACTTATTTTTCCCATTGAACCTATAAACTAGGGGTAACTTAGAAATATGTTGAGTTCTCATCACCCCGGACTCAAAGTGGTTTAAGTTTCATATCACAAACAGTTAAACTTACTAAACTCTCGTCAAAATCTTAATAAAAAGATAAGTCAAGTCGTCACTTGGCTTCCTCATAGACAAAAATTATGATAGCTTCTTGTATCAGTTGTCTAACAAAAATATGTCTATGACCAACATGTCAAGACTTACCTTTAAAGGTAATCTCATATGCTCTATACAAAAACAATTTTTTTATCACAATATAATGAACAAAATAATTTTGGAAGTAGCCACAATTTGATGTTTCAACAACAAATTTCGATTCCAATTGCTTTCTACATCATATAAAGCAGTAATACAGTATTACTTGAAGTAAATTATACCCTTCATAAAGAGTAATAATATATCCACCTACTTGTGGATATATAAGAATATATTCACCTACTTGTGAATATTTTCTCACTTAATTAATCAAGATCATAACCAACTATGAAAGATTAATAACATTAGAGGAAGTATTAATTATTTAGGGATGGATGGAGTAATATATTGAAAAATTTTGAACCCCCTATAACGTCAATTATTTAGGGATGGAGGGAGTAATATATTATAATAGAGAAAGTATTAATTATATATTTTTTATCAAATTCTAGACAGGTAATATTAAGATTTTATTTTTTATATAATTTGATCAATCAGACAAAGTATTAATTATATATTTTTAATAAGTGTATATTCATCTAACATGTTACTCCCTCCGTTTTTAAAAGATTGTCGTTTAAGGTTTTGGCACATGGATTAAGAAAGTGTCATTTACCACGTAAAATTTGTTTGAAATTCCATCACTACCCCTTTATAAGAAATTAAAAACTATTAATACAAGGGAGATAATTTATTAGGACAATGAGAGAAGGTAGGGGTAATATAGGAAAGTAAATAATTTATTCTTCTCGAAAGTTGTAAACGATAAACTTTTTGGAACAAATTTTTTCTTCTAAAACGACAATCTTTTAAGAACGGAGGGAATATATAATTAAAAAAAATGGATCGAGTAAACATAGTCTTGGGCTATGTTTGTTTGCAGGGATTATAATCTCGGTATTATAATTCATAGAATTATAATCCCAGGATTATAATCCCAAGATTATAATTATAATTAATGTAAGACCCCAACTTTTATAAATAAAGATGAATTTTCTATAATTATCATTTTTGAATATTATGGAATAAATTTGATATAATGTTATAGTTGTGGGTAGTATTTATAAATTCTGCAAAGTATGCAAGTGGTTATATTATATTCGATTGGTCGGGGAATATTCGTTTTAGCAGGGAATATTCGTACAACGGCGCAATCATTGGTGGACCCCACAACAGAATTATGTCGGATTGAGAAAACGACAAAAATATTTTTATGAAAATAACAATAGAAGTTTTCTGGTTGATCTTGTTGAACTACTCGGTAGTAAAAATACTGATGTCTGGCGTGGTTGCATAAGTAGTAGCCTTGCGGTATTGATTATTGATCTTTACGTGAGAAGTCATTCGGTTTTGTTCAATTATTGCTATAGTAATTGTTGCATAGTATCTCACGTTATTTGATTGATTATTGTCGATATTTTATATATTGTTAAAATCAATAATTGAGACGATAAAGTTATTAATATTATTATTTGCAATATTAACGATGTTTAGAAGTTACATCGAGGAGAGGTTTGGTCACCTAATTGCGGCCAATAAGGAGAAATCTTTATTGGCCTCCCCCTTTCTGAGAATGACTTTTGGTCGATTAATATTGTGAATTGTAATAAAGATGATAAATGTTGTTAAAATTATTAAGGTGATTTTTATGAAGTTTGCTTATTTTATGGATTCCTACTTACCCATTTTTCAAAATAATCGGTAGAAAATTATTTAAAGGTGGGGCCCACATGTGGGGCCCATATGTGTTGGAAAAATGATTTTAAAAATAGAAGAGTATAAGTATGGAAGTATATGTATGTATTGAGTATATGGTGGGAGAAAGTGACATGTGAAAGTGATAGGTGTGTGATGTGTGTGTGAGTGGAAAATGGTGGAAAAGTGATAGTGTGATAGTGATGTGTAAGAGTGTAGTGAAATTGATTTTTGGGTGGGTGGGGGATTGATGTTGGTTATGGGAGAGAAAAATTAAGTGGCGTATATATAATATTGATATATATAAGTTGAAAACATGTGTTTATATATATGTATTATATTTTAATTTTTGTTGTAATCTTATTGGTTAGTTGATTGAATTTTTGCATTGGTGATATCAAAACCTTGATACGTATATTTGCAAAATTATTTCATCCATGAACAGTGCTCTTCCATTCTCCTATAAATAGAAACTCATTCCTTCATTATTTTTTACGAATTCACTGAAACTCTAGAGAGAGAAAATTATAGAGAGAAAGAAGAAAAGTTTTCTGCTACTTAACTACTCTTATATTCAGTTCTTTTACGATAAGGGGTATTATTTCTTTTGTATTCATGAAGAGAACTTCTGTTATTCAATTCTTTATTATTCTGCTGGAATAACCAGTATATGCGGACTACCCTATACTTGGTGACATTCTTCTATTATTCCGTATTTATTATTATTTTGTTGGAATATCACATGCATGCGTTTTTCTACGGACTGATTCTCGCTTTTTATTATTACATTTGGAATATCATATGCATGCGTTTTTATGCCGGACTGATTTACGTCTTTATTATTACATTGGAATATCTTGTCTGCGTGCGCTTTTTCGTCGGGACTGGTTAATTAATTATTATTACATTGGAATAACTCCACTGTCTCTGATCTATCGCGTGCACGGTGATTTCTTTTGTTATTCCATTCCTTATTATACTCGGTTGGTTAAAGTTTTGACTTTATACTCCATGAAATTAGTGGAATATTCTTCGATATTTGCGCTTTCATCAAATATCTTTTCATGAAAATATTCTTACGAGCATTCTTGAATTTTACTCTACAAAGCGATATCGTGTTGACAATTTGGGCGTTAATAATTCTGGATAAAATAATTATTGAACTTGTTTTATTGAATTCTTATATCATTGTTATCATCCCCATGTTTATATTTTGTTGAAAGTCATACGTGGCTTTGTAGTGCATAGATGGACTTGGTATGATTATGACTGAGGATTATTCGATTGTAATCATTAATAGTAATGTTACAAATGATATGGTAAAAGTTCTCATTGGCCCGTAGTGCATTGATGGATGATTGTTGGCATGATCATAACCATTAATGATATACAAAAAATTCTTGGCAGTAGTGCATGGATAATTGTGGTCGTGATCTTAAAGAATATCCTTGGCCATGTAATGCGAGGGGTGATTCGATGATGTGGATTATTTATTAAGTTTGAGTCCCGTGATAAAAGTGATGAAAAATCTTTTAAATCATAAAAGATAGTAGATTTTATTCTCTACTGACTCTTTTAATTGATTGCTTTGTTCATTGCAGATTAAACTTGATGTTTGTTATATTGTATCGTTTAACAATTGTTTAACGCTAATGATAATTTATCCTGCATTACCTTAGTCATAATATTTCTTCTTTGGGCTAGTTGAGCTCACCCTTTCTTTCTTTATTCTCTTTCGGAAAATGAGAATATAAATTTGACGCAGTCGGGAGGCGAGTGATGGTCCTAGATGGTGCATTAATAGTCCTCCTTATTATGTGAAATAGTGTGATAATAATTATAATGATGACTCCTTTTGAGTTTGTATACTCTACAGTAGATAATATTTGTATTCAAACTCACGGTTTATGTTTTGTCGTATTGCATACCTGCGGTTGTATTTGAATTCTGCATCACGATCCCATGACTCAAGATGGGTGATGTAGCACTAAATTTCAAAAGGCGTCACAATTAATGTCAAGACTATTTAGATATTTTATAATCTCTCGAGACTAATAGTACCAAGTCTAAATTGAAAACAAAACAAAGACAGGATTATTAATAATTATCCCAAAGTATAATCTATTATAAACAAACATAGCTAAAGTAATGAAGTTCGGTAATAAATAAAGGGAATTGATATTAAAATTTGATATATATTTTCACAAGGTCTCTCTCATGAGTGAGTGTGAGGCCCATCCACTAATATTCATGTAATAGGAAACTTGTAGAATTATAGTTTTTGTTTGTGAAAATATCAATTCCCTAAATAAAATACGTTAAAAGTACAATTAATTCTGAATTTAAAAACACGGTTAACCAAAATATTTCAAGCATTGCGGGCCCAACTACTAAATAAAGAAAAAAGAGGGGAATATTTTTTTTTCCCAAAAAGAGTATTGATATTTTCAAGAGCAAAAATGATAATAGTTTCATAATATCTCTCACACATAAATAATAAATAAGTTTCATATTTATATGAGAGAGAACTTATAAAAATATCAACTTTTACTCGTAAAAATAATAATTCCCTTCTAAAATATTTGCTCTATATGATACAACCTCGTTCAGGTTTTGAAGTGCCACAACCACATTTTAATAATAAAAATAAAAAGATAAGAAATGGTAATTAATGTGCAAAAAAATAACAGTAGAAATTATCCTTGAATAAAATAAACTCCATATATTTGTCAGGGTGTTGATGTAAGCGCCCCTACACTTCAACTATATTTTTTATCCGCACAAGGGTGTTTTTGATATTACACATAAATCTTACCCAAAGATTTAGAGTGTATTTAACTTTCTTAATAATTGTACATAACTATTTAATGCATATTAGAGTCTGAGACTATCAATTTATAGGGTCCATATACCAATAATTATTATACAAATTTTTTAATGTGTTTCACAAATTAATTAGAAGGTAATCATTTCTTTTATAGGTACATATTTTTTTATTTGACATTTTAGAGGGTTTCACATTTATTAAAGAAATTATTTATTATTCTAATTTATCTAATTTTACCATTAAGATTGATATTATTGTTACAACTGCATAAATTAAGAAAATAATTATTTAGGGTCATGCTAAATTTGCAAAAAAAAAATTATTTATTACTTTAATTTTATCTTATTTTACCATTAAGATTGATATTATTGTTACAACGGCATAAATTAAGAAAAAGCTAAATTTGTAAAAAAGTTGCAATGATAGATGAGAGAGAAATTACGAAAGCAATATGAAACAAAATATATAGTTAATGCCTCCTAAAATGTGTTTACATCACATATATAAGAAAAGATATTATTCCTAAAATGACTAAATGGTAATGGAGGGGTTGGGGACAGGTAATATCATTTTAAGAGTAGGCAGATTAAAAAAGTGTAATTAATGGTTTATGAATTAATTAGAATAAGTATAAGATATTAATATTACATATATGTGGGCCTTTAAAAAAATAAGAGAGAGAGAGAGGAGATAAAAGAGATAGTTTTATATAATTGAGAAACAAATATATACTCCCTTATTTCTAAATTAGATATACATTTTTTCTTTTTAGTACATTTCAAAATTAGAAATACATTTATATTTTAAAACTAGTAACAAACTAGTAATAATCAAACTATATGATAATAAGATTTAATTACTTGTTAGAATTATATATTTAGATATTTGATGCATCAATCACCCGTTCCAAATTAGAATTTTGGTCAACTCTCGAACTTTGACTGTTGCTTGATCTTCCTAACTTTGCCGAAAAACCTGTAAAAAGTTCACCTGAATTGGGGGCTCCGGGAGGACTCTTCGATGCTTAAGTTAGAACACTTGTATGGACGGAGAGAATTATTATGGGAGTGACGATTTTGTTCCTTAATTATACTGGAACATTTTTTATTTATAGCATGAAAATAATCTCATTCGGTAGTTAGGAATTATAATTCTAAATATTGGCTTTAGAAACCTTCTAGGTTGTCAATCATTATTTGGTTAAACTTTCTAAGAATTCTATCCGAATTTAATATACTTCTTTAATACTCAATGAACAACATTATTAAATTGCTCGTCATTAACAAAGTTGTAAGACCCCAAATTATTAATAAATGAAATTTATTTTTCTCTATTTATTATTTTGAAATAGTAAGGGTCGATTTGATGAATGTGGATAGTTATGGGTAAAATACGCAAATATTTCGAATAAGCAAGTGGTGATAAAATATTCATTATTGTCGGGGAATATTCGTTTGGTCGTGGAATATTAAATGCTTTGTCAAGAATATTAAATGCAATGACCTATGATCTTTTGTGGGCCCCATAGCGAAAGCGATTGGATGAAAAAAAGCTAAGAATAAGTTGGTTATAAATAGCGGCGTAGTTATTACCAGTTATTATCTTGTTGGAATACTGCGGTGGTTAAAACACACTAATATAATACGCGTTGTTGAACAAAGAGTAGCACGGTATTGCACCAATTATTGATTCTTACGTGAAGGCCTTACTCAATAATTATTACTGATAATTCTTATTCGGTATTTTATTTTATTGATTGATAATTGTTGCGTTGATATTTTATATTCTTTGTTGTTTTGATAATTGTCATTTACACGGTATTTTTATTATCGAAGCAATAATTCATATTATCTGAATAATATTATTAGATAACATTATTGGCAATGTCTAGAAAGTTACATCTAAGGAGAGGTTTGGTCACCTAATTACGCCGCCAAGATAAGGAGAAATTTAATTGGAAAGCCCCTCTTTCACAGGAGCTACTTTGGTTGTCGATCTTGTGATTACGTAATATTATTTGTGAATAATTAATTATTGATTTATATGATGAGGAAAATATTAATTTTATGTGGATATAGATGGAGAAAATTTTTAATGTGACAATTGTTGAAAATTAATATTTTATCTTTTTTCGATAAAATAATTCATTTAAATATATAATTTTAATAATATATTAACGGTGATATTTTTATAATGAATGTGGGATATATGAGTATATGAGGAGGAAGAGTATTTTGTGGCATTAAATGTTTAAACATGTTTTGTGTGTTGGTGGACCCATTTCTTAATCGAAAATTGATTATGGCTATAAAATCGATCGTTTGTGGATTTGGTCAATTCTACGCTTGGAATTTGGAAAAACTTTCTTCTGTAAAGTTGTAGAGAATTGAATTTCCTATAAAAAGTCGCGAGATTCGAATTTTTTGATAAAAGAGCTATTTATTGTGAATTATTGAAGTTTTGATTATATCGGGTGTGAATTGATTTTGGAGTTTAAATTATTTTTGTTAGAAAAACGTTTTTGTATTTTTTGGACATCATTAACATGTGTGGCTGGTGTTTTGACCAAAAGGTGGGCTAAGGAAAATTTGTATAATTATATTAATATTATATTGATTTTACGCTTTGGTGTTCTAAGCAATTTCTATAAATAGGTGCTTAGGTTAGAATTGAAAATCACACCGTAAGCTGAAGTTTTCTCTCTATATTATCGGCGTATTCTTGTGAGTATACTTTGAGTGTTGCTATATCTGGTGCAAGTTCAAGTCATAGTCTATATCCAGGTGTTTCAACTAGAAATCTTGTCTTTTTCGAGGTAAGGGATGTTATTTTCTTCTCAAATGATATTATTTCTTCAATATCATTATCCGAAATATTGGTTGAAATTTTTTATCAAATTTGGAACTTTTTCATGTCTGGGGTTACTATTCATGAGTTACTTATTCACGAGTTATTATTCATGAGTTCTTATTCACGAGTTACTATTCATTTAAAGTACTATTCACGAAGTGTGAAGATTTTTTGTGAAATTTCTATCTTTTGGTGTCGAGAGTTACTTATTCACGATATCGACATTATTATTCACGATATCTGACACTATTCATAGAAAAATAAAATTTCTTCTTTTTGTCAAAATATCTATTATGGATACTAGCTTTGATTGTATCCATGTTTTTGATCATTCTTGAATTTTACTCCACTATGATTATTCATGAGGTATTTTGGACATGGAATAGGCCGAAATACTGAATCCTTAATATTTATTCTTTTGTTTCACTTTGAATTCATTTTCTTTAAAATATTTTTCATCATCCTTAGTCCTAAATGATGATATAATCGAATATCTTTGGCTGTGTAGTGCAAAGATGAATGATTTCTTGATGAATATCTTTGGCGTAGTGCAAAGATGAATGGTGTTTAGATGAACATGATTAATCGATGAATATCTTTGCTTTGTAGTGCAAAGATGAATATTTGATTCGAGATATATATTGATTGATGTTCTGAGGATAAAATATCGACGATGAACTTTTAAATTCATATATAGAAGATAGTTGTTTGCATTCTCTACTTAACTCTTCTAATGAATTGTTATTTCCATTGCGATTGTTGATTTAAAACCGGTTGTCTATTGTATTCTATTAGATTTTTTCCCTGTTGGAGACTAACGATAATTTGTTGTATATTATCTTAGTCATAATATTCTTTACTGGGCTAGTTGAGCTCACCCTTTTCCTTTTTGTTCCATTTTTCTTCTCAGGAGGCGAGAATGTAGCGAGTACTAGTCGGGGT
Organism: Panax quinquefolius; assembly: GCA_020205615.1. Classification (NCBI taxonomy): domain Eukaryota; kingdom Viridiplantae; phylum Streptophyta; class Magnoliopsida; order Apiales; family Araliaceae; genus Panax; species Panax quinquefolius. Next base: position 83,858,907 of record CM035174.1, on the reverse strand, counting down.
ATGGAATGAAGGTTTTAGAGAGAGTTGATTAGTAGTCCTCACCATTTTTGTAAAATAATGTATCAATAATTATGATGGGGATTTATTTGCGTGTGGATATTTTCTAGATGGCAATATCTGTATTTAAACTCATAGTTTATATGTTGTAATAAATAAGTTGTAGTTATTTCTGTACCATGTATTTGGCGACTCAGAATGGGTTGGATGGAATGGACCTATTTTGGAGGCGTCACAAAAGTTCTAAAAATAACACGTGACAACTCGATCGCCATTAGTGGGTTATTTTTACTCACATTATTTGCCTCTTACTCCTTTAAAAAATTATTTTTAAAGGAGTAAATAAATAATAATAGAGTTTTTTTTCACGCCCATGGCATTAATTCAAAGCCCCATAGCCTTAATTGTGGCCTCTATAGTATTAATTATTGGTGACCATGGCGCTAATTTTTGGCCTCCATCACCTTAATACTAGGTCTCCATGGCCTTGATTCTGGGCCTCCACGGCCCTGGTTTTGAGCCTTCATGACTTTGATTATGCTGTCTATGACTTTAATTCTGAACGCACATGGCGCTATTTTTGGGCCTCTATGACCTTAATTCTAGACTGCCACGACCTTGATTCAGGGCCTCCATGACTTTAATTCTAGACCTTCATGGTCTTGATTCTGGCCTCCATGATTTTAATTCTAGCCTCCATAACCTTAATTTTGGGCCTTCATGCATGACCTTGATTATGGCTTAAATAACCTTAATTCTGGGCCTCAGCCTTAATTATGCGTCTCTATGACTTTGATTCTGGCCTCTACAACTTTAATTCTAGGTTCTATGGCCTTGATTTCGACCTTCATGGCTTTAATTTTGGGCCTCCGTGCAAAGCTCTTCTTCTTTTGTTTTATGGGTCTCCTTTTCGGATCTATATTCAACTTGTGAATGATAACGTATAAATAGGGTATCAATATTAACATATCAGCTATTGTCCAAGCAAACACATCCTTATTGTTCCTAAGGAATTTTATTAATTTGTCTTTAATTTCCTCTTTCAAAGTAATTTCTCAAGATATGCATCTTTCAATAAAATTAGGACTAGCTCCTTTACACGTTACCCTCTTTACTCTTTATCCTCATCCCTCATGGCTAAAGAATTAATAGGCAAGACTTTCTGTCCAGCACGATTGTGCTTCAGGGCTAATAATAGGAGCAGGGGCTGATCCAGCCTCGCAATTCAGTGGGGGCAAATTCAAAATTTTCTTCTTCTTAAGAATAAAATTTTAATAAAATAATTACAAAACTAAATAATCCTATAATTACATTCTCTCTTTGTGAGGTATTGGTTGAGTCGGGCTCCCAAGTAAATAACTTCTTCTAAAATTCTCTCTTTCACTAGCGGGATAAGAACTCATTGGTTGTCTTTAATTTACCGAGATCCCTCTCAATATTAATTAAGGGAAGGTGATATATACCGGGGTATGGGTTTGGGTTTGGGGGTTAACCGTTAACATTTTGCGAGTGAGTTTCTTGGTAAATATTAACAGTAACAGGTTCGTCACTAGTCCCTTCGGCTTGAACATTTTCAGGAATAAATTCAAATTTTGTACGTTTAGTGCCTAACAATCAATAAATATTTAAAAATTAATTCAACTTCAAAACAAAACCAATAAATAATATGAATAGTCAAGTGTAATTAGCAACAATAATAAACAATCTCAATTAAACCACTAACAAGTAACAAGTAACATTACAAAATAAATTACAAAATTTAAAGAAAGTAAAAATAGAATAGAATACATACTCGAATAACTTTTATTTGATGGAGTTCTCTTCATAAATAATTACAAAAATTCATAAAACAATTGTTAAATACTCTGCAGTTTTTGAAATTGGGATATTCCGTAATCCCCCGTTTTTGAATGGAAAAGGAGAGACTGAATCAGTTTTTGCTCCATTGAATTTAGACAATATTAAATAAATTTGACCAAGGTAGTGGGAATGTGAGACTTGTAAGACTATATTAAATAAATAATAGTAGCAGGAATGTGAGATTAATAGAATTAGTTTTTTAAGCTCTTCAAATAAATTTTTTCTAACTTCAGTGCTTGATTTTCTAATTTGAGTGCTTCCCTGCTCCATGAAAATTGTGACACCCCCAAATTCGGGTACTTCAATTCCACGGGATTTGGTGTTCACTGTATAAATATCATCTATCTATCTACCCATAATAAATGCAAACCATGTAATAGATAGAAATAACAATAAATCTCCCCTTATGGGGTTACATCAACTACATAATAAATACAATCTCAGGTTACTCTAACCTTAAACATATGTGCGGAATCATAAACAATTAAGTCTTAAACAACATCATTAACTTAAGTCTTAAACAAATACATCATCATATAAAACAACAAGTTTTCATCACTTGTTAACCTTGCGCTTCGCTTTTTACTAGTAGAAGGTTAAATGGGTTCTTTCGTTCTTAACTGCAATGTTATTATTACGCAAGAGTGAGCACAAATGCCCACAAGTATAACAATGAAATAATAGTATAATAACATGCGAGTGAATCAAAGACATCTGAATAAAAGCTCAACTTTTGAATCAAGAATGAATAACAAGAATCAAAAGATTTCTGAGGGTCATAAGACCTTGAACTATGTCCTAGGTTATCAAGGGTTATACTTGAAACCTTTAACAGTCATAAGACTATGGACCTTTTGTGACGCCCCCAAAATAGGTCCATTCCATCCAACCCATTCTGAGTCGCCAAATACATGGTACAGAAATGACTACAACTTTATTATTACAACATATAAACTGTGAGTTTAATTACAGATATTGCCATCTAGACAATATCCACACGCAAATAAATCCCCATCATAATTATTGATACATTATTTTACAAAAATGGTAAGGACTACTAAACAACTCTCTCTAGAACCTTCATTCCATACCCCGACTACTAAGATTGCTTACATTCTCGCCTCCCCGAGAAGAAAAATGGAACAAAAAGGAAAAGGGTGAGCTCAACTAGCCCAAGAAAAAGAATATTATGACTAAGATAATATACAACAAATTATCGTTAGTCTCCAACAGGGAAAAATCTAATAGAATACAATAGACAAACAGCTTTTAAATCAACAACTGCGGTGAAACAACAATTCATTAGAAGAGTTAAGTAGAGAATGCAAACTACTATATTCTATATATGAATTTAAAAGTTCATCGTCGATATTTTATCCCAGTAACATCAATCAATATATATACGGAATCAAATATTCATCTTTGCACTCTGTGCCAAAGATATTCATCGTTGGTCATGTTCATCTAAACACTGCTCATCTTTTTACTTTCACGGCCAAAGATATTAATCGATCGGTCATGTTCATCTCAACACTTATTTCATCTTTGCACTACGGGCCAAAGATATTCATCAAGAAATCTTTCATCTTTGCACTCTGTGCCAAAGATATTCAATAATATCATCATTTAGGACCGAGGATGATGAAAATATTTCAAAAAAAAAGCGAATCCAAATGAAACAAAAGAACAAGTATTATGGATTAGTACTTTAAACAATCCGAAGTTCAAAAATACTTCATAAATAATCATCATCAAGTAAAATTCAAGAATGATCAAAACATGGATACAATCAAAGCTAGTATCCATAATAGATATTTTAGACAAAAAGAAGAAATTTCATTTTTGGTGAATAGTGTCGTGATTCGTGAATAAGGTCAGATATCGTGAATAGTGCCAGTATACGTGAATAGTAACTCCGACACCAAAAGATAGAAATTTCACAAAAAAACATCTTCACGCTCACTTCATAATAGTACTCGTGAATAAGAATCGTGAATAGTAACTCATGAATAGTAACTCGTGAATAAGAACTCATGAATAAGTAACCCCGATATGAAAAAGTTCCAAATTTGATAAAAAGTTCCAACCAATATTTCAAAGATAATGATATTGAAGAAATAATATCATTTGAGAAGAAAATAACATCCCTTACCTCGAAAAAGATCAAGACTTTAAATTTAAACACAGGATATAAAGCTATGACTTTGACTCTTAATCAGATATAGCAATACTCAAAGTATACTCAAAATACTCACAAGAATACGCCGATAATATAGTAGAGAAAACTTGATTTACGGTGTGATTTTCAATTTAACCTAAGCACCCTATTTATAGGAAAATGCTTAAAACACCAAAGTAGAAAATTTAATAAATTAATATTATTTATTTTTTTTCTACATCTTCCTACGCATCAAGCATCTGAATTCAGCAATTAAAACACATGCAAGAACCACACTCAAATCACCAAAAACGTTTTTCATATTAAAATATTTTAAACTTCAAAAATTAATTATTTTGAGCTTCTAACTTCAATAATTCATGATAAATAGCCCTTTTATCAGAAAATTTGAATCTCGCGAGTTTTTATAGGAAATTCAATTCTCTACAACTTTACAGAAGAAAGTTTTTTCAAATTCCAAAGAGAAATTGACCGAAATCCACAAACGGGCGATTTACAGGCTATAATCAAATTTCAGTCAAGAAATGGGGTCCACCGACACACAAAACATGTGTTAATCATTTAATGCCACAAAAATACTCTTCCTCCTTGTATACTCATATATCCCACATTCATTGTAAAAATATCACCATTATTATATTATTAAAATATAATAATATATTTAAATGAATTATTTTATCAGAAAAAGATAAAATTTCAATTTTCAACAATTGTCACTTTAAAAATTTTCTCCATCTATATCCACATAAAATCAATATTTTCCTCATCATATAAATCAATAATTAATTATTCACAAATAATATTACAGAATCACAGATCTTGCAACCAGCCGTTCGAGGAAAGAGGGCTTTCAATAAGGATCTCTCCTTATTGGCCGCAATTAGGTGACCAAACCTCTCCTTAGATGTAACTTTCTAGACATTGCCAATAATGTTATCCAATAATATTATTCAGATAATATGAATTATTGTCTCGATAATGGAAAATATTGTGTAATGACAATTTATCAAACAACAAGAATATAAAATATCAATGCAAAGAATTATTGAATCAATAAAATAAAATATCGAAGCAAGAATTATCGTAACAATTATTGAGTAAAGGCCTTCTTCACGTAAGAATCAATAATTGGTGCAATACACAGTGCCACTTGCTCAACAACGCCAGATTAGTGTGTTTTAACCACGGGTATTCCTACAAAGATTATCTGTAATAACTACGCCGTTATTTATAACCAAATTATTCTTGTCGTTTTCTTCATCCAATCGCTTTTCGCTATATGGGCCCATAAAGATCAAGGCCGTCGCATTTAATATTCCCGACAAAGCATTTAATATTCCACCACCAAACCAATTTTCCCCGATAATAATGAATATTTTATCACCACTTGCTTATTCAAAATATTTGCGTATTTTACCCATAACTATCCACATTAATCAAATCAACCCTTACTATTTTAAAATAATAAATAGAGGAAAATAAATTTCATTTATTAATAATTTGGGGTCTTACAACCTCCCTCCTTATTAAATTTCGTCCTCAAAATTGGACGTACGTGCACGGTGTTTGAAAAGATGAGAATACCTCGCTTTCATTTCCGCTTCCAACTCCCGTGTCATTTCCTCGATAGATAGTTTCTCCACAAAACCTTAACTTGTGGTATAACCTCGAGTACATAGGACATGTTCTTTCTTCTACAAGATCTTGACAGTACCTCCTCGTCGATGTTAAGTCTTCTACTATCTCGTGGGGTTCTAACTCAATGACGTGGTTCGGGTTGTCCACATATTTACGTAACATCGACACGTGAAAAATGTTATGAACACGCCATACTTGGCGGTAGAAACGAGTCTATAGGCCACAGTTCCTATTCGATCGAGAATTTCAAATGGATTAATGAATCGAAGGTTTGAGCTTTCCTCACCTCACCGATTCTCGCTTTTGAAATAACAACTTTCGCACATCTTTCTTCAAATTCATCACTCACGGTGTGTAGAATGCCTTTTAACTTTATCGATTAAAGTCGATTATACTCGTATATCATCACGTGGGTACCTAGAGTTTTCATCTCTATCTCTATTATTTGTAAATTATCGAAATGAGTCTTTGACAATATCGTTTTCAGACTTGTATCGATCTTCTACTCAACACGTCACTACCACGTTCGTTTTTCCAGGATGGCATGGTCGTAACATGTCTTTGAAATGGGTCTCCTCTTGAGTTCTTGAAGCTCTTCCCACATTCCTTGCTCCATTCGAATTTTGTATCTCTACGAGCCAATTGCGTTAATGGAATAGCGATTCGAGAATATCCATCAACGAATCTCGATAATAACCAACTAAGCCTAGAAAGCTACGTATTTCGAGATTCCGACTTAGGTTGTTCTCAATCGTGACTCATATCCCAACCTTGGATAAGACGTTACAATGACACCTATCGGTTTAATATCGCACTAATATGGTGTCCCCCTACGAGAGAAGTTCTGGCTTGCATTCCATAAAGGAAGTCACCAGATAAAGGCTCAGTACCAAATTCTATAGTTGAATTTTAACCTCGAAGTTCAATAGAGCCATTCGATGAGATTTTAGAAATGAGTTTTGTATCGGGTTCAAACCGATACAAAATTTAATATCGATCTTTGGGAGTAAACCAAGAAATTCTTCAGAAATACGTCGGAAAATCAATAACAACAGAATATTATTCAAATCGACGTGTCTTTATTCAAATCCATAACATGGACTAAGAAAACTTGACATCCATAATAAACGAATGACTTCATGGCTTGATATGAAAATGTTTGACTACAATGGTTTGATTGCTTGAATTGAATAACGAGTTGCTTAGGAATATGAAAACTAACAACCTTTAAAGTAATCAATTTCGGCATGATGAGTAGTTAACCTTAAAATCACATCAAAAGCAAATATTTCTATAGAAATAAGGTTACTGTGTAATGTGATAGTGCCAACTGAATCAAGCAAGATTTCTAAACAACGGATGTAATGAAAGTTTCTCCTAACGGAGTCTCCATAAATAGGTCAAAGTCTAATTTCTCCGTAGTCAAGTTCAAACGTTGAGCACAAGCAAAGAGAGATAAAAGAATGGGTAGAACCCAGATTCTAGTAAGGTATAAACTTCGCAAGAATTTATAATTAACTAACCCGTGCTAACTTCGTTCGGGTTCCTTGCATTTTGATTGGCCACGCGACAAACGCTTCTTCCAGAATCGTTGTCTTTGACTTTTTTCGGGACATCCTTTTGAGTCACCATTCCGCTGATCGGGTTTCGATATCGCATAATCTCGAGTGATATGTCCTTCTTTTCCACAATTATAGCATACCTTGAAGCTGTTGTGGGCGGTTTGGATCGATATGTCCCTCTTTCCCCATTTGTAACATACAACCGGTGGTCTTTCTCCTCCTTGGAACTAGTCACTCTCTTGGCCGACGTCTTCACATGGTCGTTGTTGAATCTCCTCTTTTAAATTCTCCTCCCGACTCGCTTCTTCTATTTTCATGGCCTACGATTACCACCAGAAGAGTGGTTACCGCCTTTGTCAAGTATTCTTCTTTCTCCGTGGTTATCGTTATTCGATGATCGCTATATCTTGAGTATGATCCTCGGTTATGGTCCCTCGGTTGAACGTACTCGTTATCTCGCTTCTAACAAACCGAGCCCCGTTGACAACATCTCGACGATAGAGAAAATTTATGAGAAATGAGATATGGACGTATGTCGGGTTTCAAACCTCTCGTAAACATCCGCGTCACACGTTCCTCATTCTCCACCAAATGAGGTGCAATCTGGATAACTCGCGAACTTCGCCTCCAGATCGGGACACCGCCATGTTATTCGCTCGATCTAATAAACTCCACTTCCTTCATATACGAATACTTTCGGGAAGTACTTGTCATTGAAGTGTTTCAAACGTCTCCCACGACACGTCTTTGAGCAAAATTTGGATGGGTACGCTTCACTGATTCCCAACGAAGAATCGCTTCGCCACGGAACATAAAAGGTGGCGAATGGAACCTTCTGTTTCTCCGTGCATCCCAAGACATCGAATATCTTGGTAATTTGCTTGACCCATGTTTCCGCCCCATGATTGGATCTGGCTTTCCTTAAATTCGGTGGTCCCAACTCTTTGAAGCTGCTTGGTTGTGACAACCCGTGAATTGCTATCATTTCCTCCTATATTTTGAACACGAGTCTCCTCGTCCGATTTTGCATGAAGCGCAAAAAGCTTCTAAACATCCCCTCGTTCATCATCTCGGTGGTGGTGTTGTTCATGGGGAGGTACATTGCCACGACTGTTGCACGTTCTCCTCGTTGGTAAAATACGAGCATCTCCACGGTCTCATTCACTCCATCGTTAATATTCTCAATTCGACATTCTCTCAAATCATCATAAAACAAGGGTTAATTAAGGAAATCAATATATCACATAATATCCCTATATCTTGACCAACTAACAAATAAGCTTAGGTAGGACACAATAGCGAAGGATTTACTCTCTCTCCCTCCTAGTTCTATTCCCCGATCTCCGCCAGAGATCATATCCCTAAGCTCGATACCAACCGCGACGCCCCCAAAATAGGTCCATTCCATCCAACCCATTCGAAGTCGCCAAATATATGGTATGCGAAATGACTACAACTTTATTATTACAACATATAAAGCATGTGAGTTTAATTACTGATATTGCCATCTAGACAATATCCACACGCAAATAAATCCCCATCATAATTATTGATACATTATTTTACAAAAATGGTGAGGACTATTAAACAACTCTCTCTAGAACCTTCATTCCATACCCCGACTAAGTACTCGCTACATTCTCGCCCACGAGAAGAAAAATGGAACAAAAAGGAAAAGGGTTAGCTCAACTAGCCCAAGTAAAGAATATTATGACTAAGATAATATACAACAAATTATCGTTAGTCTCCAACAGGAAAAATCTAATAGAATACAATAGACAAACGGTTTTAAATCAACAACTGCAATGAAACAACAATTCATTAGAAGAGTTAAGTAGAGAATGCAAACTACTATCTTCTATATATGAATTTAAAAGTTCATCGTCGATATTTTATCCCGTAACATCAATCAATATATATCCGGAATCAAATATTCATCTTTGCTTCACAAAGCCAAAGATATTCATCGATTGGTCATGTTCATCTAAACACCTATTCATCTTTGCACTACGGGCCAAAGATATTAATCGATCGGTCGTATGTTCATCTCAACACTGCTCATTTGCACTACGGGCCAAAGATATTCATCAAGAAATCTTTCATCTTTGCACTACTACAGCCAAAGATATTCAAAGTAATATCATCATTTAGATCGAGGATGATGAAAAATATTTCAAAAAAAGCGAATCCAATTGAAACAAAAGAACAAGTATTATGGATTCGTACTTTAAACAATCCGAGTTCAAAAATACTTCATAAATAATCATAATCAAGTAAAATTCAAGAATGATCAAAACATGGATACAATCAAAGCTAGTATCCATAATAGATATTTTAGATAAAAAGAAGAAATTTCATTTTTGGTGAATAAGGTCAGATTCGTGAATAAAGGTCGATATAATGAATAATAAAGTCAGAGTATCGTGAATAGTAACTCCGATACCAAAAGATAAAATTTCACAAAAAAACATCTTCACGCTTCAGCTTGAATAGTACTCGTGAATAAGAATCGTGAATAAGTAACTTCATGAATAGTAACTCGTGAATAAGAACTTCATGAATAGTAACCCGATATGAAAAAGTTCCAAATTTGATAAAAAGTTCCAACCAATACTTCAAAGATAATGATATTGAAGAAATAATATCATTTGAGAAGAAAACAAGATCCTTACCTCGAAAGATCGAGTCTTTCAAGTGAAAAACAGGATATAGCTATGACTTGGACTCAGATCATCGTATAGCAATACTCAAAGTATACTCAAAATACTCACAAGAATACGCCGATAATATAGAGAGAAAACTTTGATTTACGGTGTGATTTTCAATTCTAACCCAAGACCTATTTATAGGAAAATGCTTAGAACACAAAAAGAGAAAAATTAATAAATTAATATTATTTATTTTTTTTCTACATCTTCCTACGCATCAAGCATCTGAATTCAGCAATTAAAACACATGCAAGAACCACACTCAAATCACCAAAAACGTTTTTCATATTAAAAATATTTTAAACTTCAAAAATTAATTATTTTGGAGCTTCGGAACTTCAATAATTCATGATAAATAGCCCTTTTATCAGAAAATTTGAATCTCGCGAGTTTTTATAGGAAATTCAATTCTCTACAACTTTGCAAAAGAAAGTTTTTTCAAATTCCAAAGAGAAATTGACCGAAATCCACAAACGGGCGATTTACAGGCTATAATCAAATTTCAGTCAAGAAATGGGGTCCACCGACACACAAAACATGTGTTAATCATTTAATGCCACAAAAATACTCTTCCTCCTCGTATACTCATATATCCCACATTTATTATAAAAATATCACCATTATTATATTATTAAAATATAATAATATATTTAAATGAATTATTTTATCAGAAAAAGATACAATTATTGTATAACTGAATCATGCTTTGAAAAGATAATCAATCTTTAATATAACATTTGAACATGAATAATAATAATGATAATTTACTTGAGGTAATTAATAAACTTGAACAATAATGACAAGTAGGGTTAGGAAACTTACCTCGTCATGTAAGCTAAGCGATTACTACTCCCTGTTCACCACAAATCCTACACACACATACCATATGTATTCACGATATTCATTAGTTACATTTTTACTTAATTATTTAATATAAACTCCACTTTATTTAACAAACCATTACCCTTCTAATTTAATTACTTAATTAAATTAGAATATTTTCATTCTCTTACTATTATTACACTCGAATAAATTATTTCATAATAATTTCCATCGAATATTTAATTTATTCCATAATATCTCAATTAAAATATTTAATTTATTTTATAAATATTTTAATAATAATTTTCATCGAATATTTATTTTATTCCATAATATCTCAATTAAAATATTTAATTTATTTTATAAATATTTTAATAATAATTTTCATCAAATATTTATTTTATTCCATAATATCTCAATTAAAATATTTAATTTATTTTATAAATATTTTAATTATAATTTTCATCAAATATTTATTTTATTCCATAATATCTCAATTAAAATATTTAATTTATTTTATAAATATTTTAATAATAATTTTTATTGAATATTTATTTTATTTCATAAATATCTCAATTAAAATATTTAATTTATTTTATAAATATTTTAATAATAATTTTCATCAAATATTTATTTATTTTTTTTTTATTTTATTTTATTTATTTATTTTGACCATGCAAAGTGGTAATTTAGTTTAGTAACATGCATGAAGCTGGGTTACCTGTGCTCATTTTCTCGATTTAGATTCTTAGCGATTCAGCATTTGAACATAACAAGGCCAAATTGGCCAAAATCAATCACACGTAAAATTATACATGAATATGGCCATAACTTCCAATTAGTTATTTTTACACTAATTTAGACTTACCCAATCATTGTAATACATATATAATCATTACTTAACCCATTTAGCATGATTTTTAACAAGTTACAACACATAATTTGCAAAATCAACACATTTACTTTCCTTTATTCTTGATGTTCTTGAAGATTTTGAAAATAAAACATGAAAATTGTCACTACTGGATTCGTTATAACACCGAATCCGTTTATTTAAACTTTGGTCTCTTCGTATCAACATGCATAACATCGCATGCGAGTGTAAATTTTACGAAAACATTTATGTTTGACATACTAAAATCATGTATAAGGCCTTAAGGCCAAAACCCAAACTCTGTAATTTTGTAGAAATCATATACGATGTAATACTATGAAACTGATGATATGGAATCATGCAATATATATATAAAACATGTTATGCTACTCTTATTATTACATATATCCATATAATAGCACAATTTCTCAATTACAGAGACATAATAGAGGTTTGAAAGCCAAAAACTATGAAACCCATTATATGAAAACTAAATACGTAAAATAGAATTTGGGAAGGAGGAGATTACCATGTAGGATATAATTAGTAGGCTTAGTTTCCTCACTCTCAATTCTCTTTCACAGTATCTTAATTCTTCTTGGAAATTCTCAGACTCTCTCTGAATATTTCTTAGACTTAGGCAAAAATGAAAAAAAGAAAAAGAAGACGTATATAATGATCAGATAACTGAGCGCAGAGTGGTCAGTTGGCCCAATCATGGGTTAACTGCACCAACTCCTCTTAGGGCCTTGTTTGGCTAGCTTCAAAAGACTTAATCTCATTTAATTAAATAAAACCTTTATCATATAGTTTAATTAATGTCACTCCTTTATAAAATAAACTCATATCTTATTTAATTTATTATAAATAAAATATAATAATTTCTCATAAATTCACATAGTCACATAATTAAATAACTCATTAATAAATAATTTCAAATTATTAATTCTCTAATTAATAATTAAATTAATTAAAATACCAATATGCTTATTAAATATTTCTTTTAATACAATAAGCTCACATAATCACATACTTTGATAATAAAACTCTCTACATTAATTTAATAAATGTAACACATATAATTAAATTAATCTACCACAATGCGTCAATTAATTATTTAATCTAATAATTAAATCATCGAAAAATATTTATTTAATTCAATAAATATTAAAATTAATTACAAAATTCTCGTTTCGTCACAAAAAATCCGATTGAAGGTGCCCCCCACCTTCCATGCTACTGGATCAAGGTATGAGCCAGGAATTAAGTTTTCTTGGGCTACCAAGTACCAATTATATCCACAAAAAATTATCCCACCAAGATCAATCACAAATTCAAAATCATACATAGTAGTAAGGTTCAAAGGTACATAACATGCAAGGAAAAAGGAAAACAAAACACACTATTTAAGCTGCATCCTTCTATGCTTTGTAGAATAGAATTTGTCTATTATGGAATCTGAATCGATATCTTCAAGAAGCTCTCGTTCAATATAAATCATCATAGAATCTGCTAAAAACTCCTCTTCAATTTTATTGCGAATAGCAGTTTTAACATGTTTCATAGCTGAAAATGCTCGCTCGCCGTGGTACGTGGAAACAGTGAAGAGTCAAAACAAGACGAATCAATCTATCAATCAAATTATAAGTCTGTAACTTATTTGTTTCAACTAATCCGCGACATAATTCAGTGATGGTAGACATATTTTGAAAGCTCTGATGACGAAGCACATCAATTTTATAATGATTTAGTTGACATCTCAAATAATGCATTTCTTGCTCACTGAAATCTTCTGGATAAAATTTCTCAGCAAGCTTGCAAATATCATCAACTTTGAATGATTTAAAGTTGTCCTTTGGTTCTAAAGCTGAGCTAAGTATAAGGAGTTCCACTGCTTCATCACTAAATCTGGAATTCAACTCTTCCTGCTGAAAATCTATTGCTGAATTAAACACATCAAAATGATAGTGTTGGCAAACTGTCATCGATTCTTTTTGTTGGCATGAACGACCGGTAGCCTTTTTGAATGAAGCATTCATATCTGGTATGTCAATGTCATTTTGTATGCAAACTGATTGCACATGCTCAAGGAGATGATTAAATCCCTCTTCTCTCAAAGTGTGAAGTAGTGTTTTAGTAGTTGAGACTAGATCCATGGCATTTACAATGTCAAGAGATTTGTCTTTTAAAGCTCTACAAAGCAAATCGATAATCCCATAATTTTATGCATCATATATAGAGTGAAAATAAAATCAAAAGATCTCATTATAATCAAACAACCACCAGCTTCTCCACGCATAGAGTTAGAGGATCCTTCTTCAACAATACTTTCAAGCATTGAAATAGTTGCACCATACATATCAATTTAGCTGCAAATAGAATCAAAATGAGAGCTCCACCGAGTAGTTCCACTCCGATGTAGATTACTTGTGACGCCCCCAAAATTAGGTATACATCACCCATCTTGGGTCGCCAGATACATGGTACAGAATTCAAATACAACTTACTAATACAACTGTCGTGTACAATACGACAAAACATAAACTGTGAGTTTGAATACAAATATTGTCTACTAGAGATTATACAAACTCAAAAGGAGTCCTCATTACAATTATTATCATACTATTTCACAGAATAGTGAGGACTACTAATGTTATCCTCTGGACCATCACTCCGTTCCTCGACTCTTCCCAGCTATATTCTCATTTCCTGAAGAGAACAGTGAAAGAAAGGTTTAGCTCAACTAGCCCAGTAAGAAATATTATGACTAAGATAATGCAGAATAAATTATCATTAGTCTCCAACAATGTTAAAGCGATAAAATATAATGTACATCAAGTTTAACTGCAGCGATTTGAACAAGCAATCCATTAAAAGAGTCAGTAGAAAATAAAATCTACTATCTTTTATGATTAAAAGGTTTTTCATCCTTTGTTATCACCGAGACTAAGCTTAATAAATATTTCACATCATCGAATCACCCCGCACTACTGACCCGATGATATTCTTTTAGTATCACGACCACAATTATCTACGCACTACGGGCCAAGAATATTTGTTATTCATTAATGGTCATGATCATGCCAACAATCGGTCCATCAATGCACTTCACGGGCCAATGAGGACTTTTACCACATCATTTGTAACATTACGGTCATGATTACATCGAATAATCCACTCGTTATAATCATACCAAGTCCATCTATGCACTCTGAGGCCACATATGACTTTCAACATAATATAAACATGAGGATGATGACAATGATATAAGAATTTAATAAAACAAGTTCAAGAATTAATTTGTCCAAGAACTACTAATGTCCAAATTGTCAACATGATCTTCGCTTTTATAGAGTAAAATTCAAGAATGATCGGAAGAATATTTTCATGAAAAGATATCTTTGGATGAAGCGCAAATATCAAAGATATTACGCTAATTTCATGGAGTATAGAAGTCAAAACTTTAACCAATTTGAGTATAATAAAGAATGGAATAACAAAAGAAATCACCATGCATGCGGTACTTTGTATGTACAAAGTTATTCCAATGTAATACTAAATAACGGAACCGGTCAAGGTAAATTCGCACCGAAGCGGGATGTTTCAATGAGAATAATAAAGAATGGAATAACAATGAAATCACCATGCATGCGGTGCTTGCATGTAAAAGTTATTCCAACGAGAATACTAATAAGGGCGGAATCAGTCCGGCGTAGAAAACGCATGTACGGGATATTCCAAATGTAATAATAATAAAGGCGGAACCAGTTAGGCGTAAAATGCCTGAACAGGATATTTCAACAGAATAATAAAGAGGCGGAATCAGTTAAAGCGAAAAGCATACGTATGTGATATTCCAACAGAATAAGTAAAAGGCGGAATAATAGAAGAATGTCACCAAGTATAGGGTAGATCACAGATATCTGAGTTATTCCAATGTAATAATAAGCAATGGAATAACAACAGTTCTCTTCATGAATAAGAGAAGAATAACACCCCTTACGAATACAACAAATAATATTCCCTACCTTAAGAAGAAAATCTTGGATATATAAGTAATGAAGTATGAAATACTTTCTTCTTTCTCTCTATGGTTTATCTCTCTAGAGTTCAAATTGAATTCGTAAGAAAATAATGAAGGAATGAGCTTTTATTTATAGAAAAATGGATCAGATAATAACTAACTCATGAGCGGTCAGATTGATTTACTTTAATCTGACGGTCCATATTTAAAGCAAAATCTTTTAAATAAAATATAATATATTCTATTTATAATCTAATAAAATGAATAACTTTATAAAAGATTTTACTATGCAAACACTTTGCATAATAAAATATAATATATTCTAATTATTGTCTAATAAAGCAGATAGCTTTATAAAAGTATTCATTTTATATAAAAAGATTTTACTATGCAAAATACTATGCGAGACAACTATGCAATACTATGCATAATAGAATATAATATATTCTATTTATAGAATAACTTTATAAAAAGTATTACATTTTTATATAAAAGATTTTCTATATTATTACATTAATAATACCAACAAAACCGAAAGTGACTTATCACGTAAGCATCAATAATCAATATCGTGTGCTACTATGCAACCACGCCAGTATTATTATACTTTTAACACCAAAGTGTTTCAACGATTAACGGTAAAACTTCCGCCGTTATTTTTATAAAGTATTTTGTCGTTTTCTCAATCAAAAACAATAATTCCATTATTATGGGGTCCACCAATGATTGTGCCATTGTCACGAATATTCCCTGTTAAAACGAATATTCCCCGACCAATCGAATATTATATAACAACTTGCGTACTTTGCAAAATTTATAAATATTACCCACAACTATAATATTATATCAATTTCACTCTATAATATTCAAAAATAAGATTTATAGAAAATTCATCTTTATTCAAAAAGTTGGAGTTTTACATTACCAATCTGATTTAAGGCCTCTACCAGTATCACGTTCACTAGAAGCTACCATACGTGCAATTTCAATAGCTTGAGCAGAATGTAACTCAGTATGCCATTTGGGAGAAGCACCAATGAGATTGATAATGGTTGTTAGTTTTGAAAAAAATTGCCAAACAGAAATCTCTTTTGAAGAAGCTGCAACTAATGCTAATTGTAATCTGTGAGCAAACCAATGTACATAATATGCATATGGACAATCTTTAAGAAATAGAGCTTGAAGTCCGTTCCAAGCACCGCGCATATTACTAGCACCATCATACCCTTGACCTCGCATATTAAGGATATGCAAATTAGCTCGAACAAGGACATTAGATATTTCTTTCTTCAATGTTGAAGCAGTAGTGTCTAAAACATGCACAATCTCAAAATAACGCTCTCGTAAGAAACCATGGTTGTCAACAAATCTCAAAACAATAGCCATCTGCTCTTTATTTGATGCATCTTTGGCTTTATCAACCAAAATACAGAACTTTGCATCTCCAACTTCTTCACGAATTTTTCTTCTAACTTTGTTTGCAATAATATGCAAAATAACCTTCAGTAATGAATGCAGGATGGAGAGGCACCTTATTTTGAAAAACAAAGCATGGAAAACAAAATGTTGCATCCTTTGATAGAGAGTACTCTAACCAAGGAAAAGATTCAAACCACGAATATTGAAAATTTTGATTTTGTGACCCTGATTTAGTCCTTGGGTACTCTGCCAACTTAGGTTGATACGGACCCATTTTGATATAAGCTCTCCTAATTTCATCTCGTTGATTAACGGGATGTTGCCATATAGGGATTCGAATCCCAGGATCCCGTTCAAGAGTACTAAAATCTATTTCAACTCTTCGAGATTTGGAAAGGGGTTCAACATTAGTTGGTGCACTTTCTTTTGGTTTAAAGAAAGAAAACAAAGTTTTTCCTTTCTTACTTCCTTGACTTTCCATCGTGACTTATTCAAATTGAAAATTCCCAAAACCTAAAATTCACCACAACCTATCAAAAAGTTTAATTAGTTTGTCAAAACCCAACATAATTATTTTAACCATGCACATTCTTAAGTAAACGAGTATATGGGGATAAAATATCATGGTCAGCCTTAGCAAACATGATATATTAGCAATTCCTGGGATTCAACTATTCAAGTGATGACAGAGTTCTCCAATATCAATCTCAAACCTTAAACCAAACCAATTAGTCCCTCTAACCTTCTAGTAGATTATACCAACAACCTATTTAGTTTTGACAGATGGTAGGGATACAATTCATGGTCAACAAGCCCCAAACCTAGACCATCTGTATTTCAACCGACAAATGCATCTAGAATTCTAATAACAATAATCGCAAGGATAAATTTCATATTTTTTTAGAATGACCTTTAGTATAATGAAATCAAATACCAAAAATACATAAAAGTTAAAAATTAACATATTTCTGAAATTCTGAACATACTCTTATCCTTCATATCTAAACAAAGCAAACACAACCTTTTATTTATAAGAAGAAAACAACCAAACTGACTCAAAATTTTAAGAAATTATACCACTGAAAAGATAGAAAATACAAAAGGAAGAGAGAGAATTACTTGGAGATTGAATGTGAGATAATTGCTTACCAGTTACCACGACTCAGGAGCTTCAAAAATCAGAGCAGAGGCAGTCAGGCAGAGGCGGATTGGAGGAAGGGGAAAAAAAGGGGGCGACTTCAGACTTCAGAGCAGAGGCAGTCAGGCAGAGGCGATTTTGAAGAGGGGTTAGGGTTTTTTTTTAATCTTATATGAAACGACGTCGTTTCATGTAAGATTAAAAAAAAAAACTAGCTGCTGCAGAAGAAGAAAGGAAGAAGAAGGCGGGCGGCTGCAAAAGAAGAAAGCTGCGATTTAGGTTATATATAATATATGTACTAAATATTTGGCAAAAAAATCACTTGGGCTACAAATTTCACCCTGTACATACGGCTTCTACACTGGATCCTTGTTTGAGTAGGAGCTTCTAGCTACTTTCTCATCACCATTGACTTCCTATGTTCCATTTGTTGTTGGAAACTTCAATTTCATATAATATGTAGAGGGGATAACTTTAAATCTATTCAGTCATATCCTACCAAGGATTATGTTGTATCATAGTTGTGGATTGATTTGGTGCTGAACCATGAGTATTCACTATGATTTTTTGGATTGTGAGAAATAGAATATGACTTTTTGTTCGTTTCCTATGCAGAGTATTCATCCACAATGAAAGTGAATGTGAAGAACGATATCTATAGCTATGGAGTAGTCCTCTTGGAGTTGACAACAAGAAGAGCAATGCAACAGTTATGGGGACGAGCAAATAAATCTTGCAGAGTGGGCACATTGACTATATTGTGAGCATGAGAAGTCGATTCTTGATGCCCTTGATGATGAGATTAAAGAACAAAGTTATTTGGAAGCCATGACTAGGGTTTTTAAACTTGTTCTCATTTGTACAGCAACATCACCTTCTACTAGGCCTTTAATGAGGAAGGTTCAACAGATTCTTCAGTCTTGTTGTTAAGGGCAGGGTCGGTCCCAACTTTTTAGGGACCTCAAGCCAAATCTTAAATTTTGGTTTTTTTTAATCATTCAATACTAAATTAAATTAATATCTATGATTTTTTTTAATTAGAATTTCATTTGTTTTGCTCTTATAGATGCAAAATTATTGATCAAACTAGTATGATTGTACTTGTATCTACTGATTTTCTTGTAAAAAAAATTGGAGCTTTTTATAATGGCGCTAACATACATATATGGATTATTCAAATTTGGGGGCCTTCTCAATTTTGAGGCCTCAAGCCATTGCTTAAATGACTTAACTATTGGTCCGACCATAGTTAAGGGTGTAAACGAGTCGAACCGAAGCGAACAGAGAGATGCTCGAATTCGACTCAAAATGATAAATTCGTACTCGAATTCGAATTTTATTTAAAAAATTCTACTCAGATTCGACTCAACTCAAATATTTATTACTTGAATTCGATCCGACTCGGATCGAATTATATTCAAACTTCTCGCGAGCTTCAAATTCAAGCTCGAATTTGAGTCTCCACATAATAATTAGTTTTATAATAAATATAATTATAAATTGAATTTGATATTTTACTTAGAAATGAGAAAATATATTTACCATTACACTTTACAAATATAAAATCACAATTAAAATTAAAATTAAAATTAAAATTAAAATTAAAAACAAAACAAAACAATAATTAATTATCTTAATTTGATTTAAATTTGTATATATTATAAGAGAATGTATCGAGCATCTAATCGAATATGTATCAATCGAGTATGTATCGAATCACAAGAATTCGAGTAGTTTGAATTTTAAAAGAGACGAATATAACCTTACTCAGATTCTACTCATATTTTTATTTGAACTATTTTAATGCTCAAATTTAGATAATATTATTAACAAATCCAGGAGTTTATTTCGTATTTTTTTCGAGTTTAGCCCGATTTAATCGAATTCTGAACTGTTTGACTTTCGTATGACCTTACTTGTTGTCATACTCTTTCTGTTCTTTTTTAATTGACATTTTAGGAGGAAACATATTTATTAAGAAATGTATTCGTACTTTGTTTGATTGATTAAATTGGGAGTACTAAAATCTCAATATTACCCCTTGTAAAATTCATTTGAAAGATGGAAAAGAAATAAATTTGGCAAAACTAATGATTATGCCACTGTAGTTGGCACCTTTTATTTATCGACCCATTGAACTTTTAAAAATTTTAATTACCCGATTAAACTAATTATTAAAAATTTGAAATTACATCCTTCTGTTAATTAAATATTTTATTTTATTTTATTTTTTGTATACCCTCTCTCTCTCTCTCTTCTAAACTATTGTCGTTGGCTTCAACACCATGGTCAAAAAACTAACTTCTGATTATCTTTTCCAAGCTTTGCTAAAGAGATTTCTAATGAAACGTTGGCAGGCGCTTGAATTTTTGGAGGGTCTCTATTGTGAACCTGATGAAAATCTTTTAATCTATTAGATTTTTATTTGCTAGAGAGACGTTGCTTTGTTTAATGCCAAATGAAAAGACAGAGAAATATGAATCTAAAAAATATAGAAAGGTGAAAATTTGATGCTTTATCCATCCATGAATTTTACTACGATCAATTTGTTGATTTGTTCTCTCTCCCAATTTCTCACTCACAATTTTTTGTGATTTCTCTTTATTTTCAATCACAAAAAATTCACCATGTTCATCTCCCACCTAAGCCTACAATCATCCTCTCAATTTTGTACTCCAAAAACCTCCTCTTACTCCAAAACCCAGTTCTCCTACAAATGAGGCCAAACAAAAATCTCATCCACTTTATCTCTCCACAATAACATCCAACTTCTCTTCTGCTCACCATCCTCCCATCCCTCTTCGCCCACAATAGATTCTCCGATGCCAACCCCTACTCAAACACAATTTCGCCGATCACATGATCCACCACTTTCTCCTTCATCTTTCGCCCTCCCAATCACGGGAAGATGTAACCTAAAAGAAACCCAACTTTTTTATATTGTGGAACTCACAAGACAAGAGATGAGATGAGATGAGATGGAGGATGAGAGAGAGGATTTGGACTCTACATAATTGTAATACCGAAAATTGAAATACAAATATGCTCCATAACAAGCTTCATTGAATTAATTACTAACCATTTTGAACTCCACTTGCTGATATTCTTCTTAGTAATGTACAAAAACAGTTAGCGGCCAGAATACAAGGGTTCCGAGCAGCGCTGCTGACATTCTTCTTAGTAATGCACACTGCTGACCTTTTATGGTTAGGAATTGTTGAGCTCTTGCGAACCCTAAACACTTACTTGAGTTTAAATAGATATTTCTATGTACATAAATAAACATATACATGAGCAGAAACGAGAGTTCAACAGTTTCTAACAAAAAACATCTCTACCGGTGCATACATAGTTGTACGCACAAATTACAACCTACAATGCACAACTTTTGAGCGTCTTTGGCTAAGAACTATTAAATTCCCGCAGACCTTGAGTTTAAGGAGAGAAGTTTCATATATGACCATATATATATATATTAATTAATTGGCCCGAGTACAAAACTAATTTTAAAGGTGAAAAAAAATTAACTAGGGAAGAGTGGATGATATATAGGAAGGTTGGTTGTGATTTATTGTTGGGAAGGGGGGAAGAGGGGAAGAGGGGAAGGGGGGTGGGGATGACAGATATGGATCAAAAAGCATGCATTTTGGATAGCCAACCATTCTGACCGGTGATATATTTTAGAAATTTCTTGTTTAATTATGATTACATAGCCATATGGGTGTTAAAAGCAGACTTGGACATTTAGTTAAAAAAAAAAGGTCAGACTTGAAAAGTTGCTGAGTTGAGCCTTTGTCGAGCAACGCTGCTGACATTCTTCTTAGTAATGCACACTGCTGACCTTTTATGCACACTGCTGATCTTTTATGGTTATAGGCTCTGGAGTTCTCTCTTTATCCTGGGGTGTGGCTCAGCTCGGATGGATCCTCGGAGTCACCACTCTTGTCATCTTTTCCGCCATCACTTTATACGCTTTCAATCAACTCAAATGTATGTATTTGACTTTGGCCCATTTAAAAAAAAATATTAATAGACTTTAAATATTTTATTAACGTGTATTTCAAGTGTTTTTTGCTGATGCTAATTAATTTTTCTTGGATGATTAAATTTAGATGGGAAAATGTACTTGCTTTGTGGTGTTGTTCAAAATAAGATCAATATATTTATTGGCGAAAATGACAACTCAACATTAATTACTAGTATATATATTTATTCACGAATATGATTAATTTTTCTTGGATGATTAAATTTAGATGGGAAAATGTAGATGCTTTGTGGTGTTGCTCAATATATATATTTATTCACGAATATGATGATGTAACAAGTGTAAGATTAAAATGAAAACTCAACATTAATTACTAGTAATGAATAACAACAACATTATATTGAGCAACAATATCACCAGATGTGACATTCGATGAAGTGGTTTGTGCGGTAACAATTCCCCTTGCTAGCCGGAAAACCCCCGAACCACCAAGTATGGCCATTTCGCGGTACTGATTCGATATCGGAATGCGGCCATGAACACTGAGGGTGCTACCGTTGTACTTCCCATTTGTGAACAACAAGTTCATGGTCATTAGTAGAGAAAATTCCTCTAAGCTGGATGCTGCAGCCAACCCTTGGACTCGACCCACGATTGTCGAATTGGGTTCAGGCCCTACTTTCATCGGGTCATCGATAATGGAGACTAGACCGAACGAGGTGGGTGACGTAGACGAGATATTGGACCTGGCCACCGGATACGAAGTTTGGTTCAGCCCACTTCCAGTTTCATGAAGAAAGAACTGAAGCTTGGTTACCTTTTCTTTCTTGTTGCCAAGTGTTTGGAACCAATTTTGAACAGCTTCTGGGCTGTTGTCAATGCCATGAACCACCCTCATGGATATAACTATCGACAAAAGCACAAGAAATGATATCATACATAGCTTCCCCATCTCTCTTAATTCCCTAGCTACCCTCTTCTCGTGGAGGATATATGATGATATATGGACTAAAACTGCATTGCATGCCTATATATATATATATATATATATATATATATATATATATATATATAATTTAGCAAACTAGCCGTCCAAACAACTGTGTACAGCTAGCTGCTTTGAAGATTAATTAAACTAGCAAGCCATATGTAGCCTTCATAAAGATAATGCATGCAGACATCAAATACGTACAAAGACAAGTGTATCAACCAGCAACTGGAAGAAGTACGTACGTACATGACATTATCAATGTGTACATATATAGTTAATTTTTAATGACGCCAATTGCCGTCCTTGTAATATTGATTATATAGAGTTAATTTTTAAGGACTATATATATAAATATTGTATAGAGATACATATTATATTAATTACTTGTACATGATATTCTTCTCTTCCGCAAAGACTCTCAATTGTAAAATAAATAAACTTAATACAACACATCTAGAACATCAATGCACCTCTCCGGGGTAGTAGACTAACAGTTGGGACACTATTTCATTTGTCACGAGATGCCCAGCTACGGTGTTACTTGAGAAGTGGAAAAAGGCTTAGTATGCAATAAATTTCCACAATTTACAAATGTCGGATCTTGTTTGGGGAATATTTGTGAATTTTATTTCTAAATAATTATACCAAACTTTTCATACCTCATCAGGACGGTGATTGGCTATAGCATCAATAAGCATGGAGTACTATGTAATCTATTTCATAGCGGTGATTGTATTTATTCTCTCTGTCACAAAATAAAATGTTTAGTTTTGATTTTTTTAAGTCTAATTGATCATTTTTAACGTTAAGAAACTACTATATACAATTTACTACCAACCCTAATTTTTATAATTAAAAAATGTATATTTATATATACTTGCTTATTAATTATAAAAACAATCAATTTGACCCTAAAAAATTCAAAATTGGACAATTATTTTGGAACGGAAGGAGTAACGTTTAGGAAATTAAACAAGAAAATTTAGTTGTAAGAATTTATTTTTTAAATTAAATGACGTTAGTTTATGATTATATTCATTTCAGGGCTATATTTAGGTCAAATTGCTTCCACAAAGAAGGACACGAAGCTCCATGCAGTTATTCTGTAAATCGTTGCATGATTGGAATGGGGATTCTTGAAATTTTTCTGTCACAAATTCCAAATTTACACAAACTTTCATTAGTCTCAGTTGTTGCGGCAGTCATGTCCTTTGGGTACTCATCCATAGGAATGGGATTTGCTTTTGCACAAGTTGTTTCTGGTGAGTTTTTAAGCACTTTAGTAATGTAATAATGTTGATAAAATGCACAAATGTTTTACTACCAATTAGTGATTTGTGACAAACATAAAAATAAAAATTGGGACTTGACAGGGCATGGGAAAAAGGACCACCTTAACAGGAGTGGAAGTTTCTGGTAATGTAACACCAGCTGAAAAGACCTGGAGAATGTTCCAAGTATTTGGCAACATTGCATTTGCTTACTCATATTCTCAAGCAGAGCCGGTCTTGGGTTTTCCAAGGCCCAGGTAAAAAATTTCCAGTGTGCCCCCTTTATACAAATTAAATTAAAAAATAAATAAATTATCAACTAATTATTTTTATTAAAATTATAAGAATTTACAAAAGATAAGGAAGAATACTTTAAAATGTCCTCGAAGCAAAAAAATCATCAAATGTACCTACAAAATAAAAATATCAATGAAATCGGTAAAACTAATGAAATACCCACTGTAGTTGTCAAGTTTTACTGATTACACAATTGAACTTTTAATTTTTCAAATTACTCCACTAAACTAATTATTATTTTGAAATTGGGTTATTCCATTAAAAAAAATAATCGGACGTTAATTTTTATCTACAAAACTAATGAATTACCCTTTGCTAGCATTTGACACGTTTCTTTGATTACACAATTGAACTTTTAATTTTTAAATTACCCAATTAAACTAATTAAAATGATTGTTTTAAATATTTTTAAAAATAATTATTATTTTAGTAAAAATATTAGAAACTTTAATTTTTTTCCATAAAATGAGAAAAGTTTTATAAAATATAGATTTACAAAAATTAAAGTTTTATGAAACGTTCTTGATTTTTAAAAATCTCTTTTTCCTTTTGAAAATAAAGTTTATTTTTTGAATCTATATTTTATAAAATTTTACTCATTTTTTTAAAATATGAAGAATTTTCCAATTTTTCTTGAAAATAATATTTATTTATAAAATTTATTAATTTTTTGAAAAAATTAAATCAATTTTTTATTTATCATTTACTATTTTTAAATTTTAATTTCTATTTTTATTTTTTTTAAAATTTCTAATATTAAGAATGGGTCATTCTGTTAAAAAATTAAGTAGACATTAATTTAATTTAAAATCACTTTAATCATTTTACAAATTAATGATTAATTATTAATCATTAATTCCAAATATTTATTTTAATTTTATTATTTTAATTATTTTATTTTAAAATTAATTTTTTTATTTTTATTTTTAAAATTAATTATTTTATTTTAAAATTAATTATTTTAAAATGAATTAATTATTATTTATTTTAATTTTATTATTATTTTAATCATTTTTTGCCACATAATCAATGATTTTTTTGTATTGCCACATAAGAAAATAATAATATTTTGATTATTTTCAATCCCACGTGTGTAATTATTTGACTTCCATCCAAGAAATTGGACGGAAAGGCTTGAATTTTCAGTTTTAGAAAGCACATTGGTCCAATTGCATATTTTTAAAGTTCAGTGGCCAATTGCTTACAAGTCGACGACCACAGGCGGGTAAAGGTGTTTTTTGCATAAAAAAAAGTTTCTAATATTTTTTATTTAAAATAATAATAATTTTTTAAAATATTTAAATTAATTATTTTTATTGGTTTAATGAGGTAATTTGAAAAATTAAAAGTTCAATGGTGTAATCAGTAAAATGTGCCAACTATAGTGGGTAATTCATTAGTTTTGTAGATAAAAAATTAACGTTCGTTTATTTTTTTTAACAAAATAACCCAATTTCAAAATAATAATTAGTTTAGTGGTGTAATTTGAAAAATTAAAAGTTCAATGATATAATCAGTAAAATCTACCAACTACAGTGGATATTTCTTTAGTTTTGCCCAATAAAATCTAAACCATAAAATATCATTTAAAATATCTTCTTGTTGCACTTTTAGATTCAAAATCATCAATTATAATATCATATTTAATATTTTCTAACATATCATTTTTAATACATAATATCGTTAATCTTTTTATAATTTTATTTTTTTATACACATAAATACATAAGTTTATAAAAAAATTTGGGCCCCTCTCAACTGTAGTCCCTGGGCGGTTACCCTTGCCCAGGGCCGGCTCTGTTCTCAAGTCCTCGTTGAAATTCAAGTAAGATATATATATATATATATATATATATATATATATATATATATATGGGAATCCATCCATGTCAACCGGTTGCCATGGATACTGTTATAACAACCCACTTTTGGAACATTGTTGTGACGTCCCCAAAATAGACATACATTACTCATCTTGAGTCGCCAAATACATGATTCAGAATATAAATAAAAACTTAATTATACAACTGTCGTGTAAAATACGACAAAACATAAGCTGAGAGTTTTAACACAAATATTGTCTTCTAGACAATATACACACTCAATGGAGTCCTCATTACAATTATTATCACACTATTCCATAGAATAATGAGGATTACTAAAGCCACGTATCCTGGACCATCACTCCATTCCTCGACTCGTCCCAGCTATATTCTCATTTCCTGAAGAGAACAATGAAAGAAAAGGGTGAGCTTAACTAGCCCAGTAAGAAATATTATGACTAAGATAATGCGTAATAAATTATCCTTAGCCTTCAACAAGATAACAACCGATAGAATATAATAGACAACAAGTTTTAGATCAACAACTCGCAATGAATAAGCAATCCATTAGAAGAGTTAAGTAGAACATGATATCTATCATCTTCTATGATTTAAAAAGTTTTCATCAATTTTATCACGAGACTCGATTTTAATAAATAAACCACATCATCGAATCATCCCCGCACTACTACCGAGGATATTCATGTAATCATCAATGGTAATGATTATACCGAATAATCCCTCGTCATAATCATACCAACAATCGTCCATCAATGCACTATATAGGCCAATGAGGACTTTACCACATCGGTTGTAACATTACGGGTCATGATTATACCGAATGATCCCTGGTCATAATCATACCAATCAACAGTCCATCTATGCACGTAAGCCAAAGATGACTTTCATCACAATATAAGTATGAGAATGATGACAATGATATAAGCATTAATCAACGAAATCAAGGATAAATATTAAAGACTTTAAATTTATCCGAGTTTAAAAATATCCAAATTGTCAACACGATCATCGCTAGGAGAGTAAAATTCAAGAATAATATTCATGTATCAAAAATAATTTGGACAGAAAAGAATAATATTAATGTATCAAAAATATTACCCCGTGAATAGTACTTCAGGAATAGTACCTCGTGAATAGTACCCCAACATGAAAAGTGCCCCTAATACCCGAGTGAATAATATTCGTGTGAATAGTAACTGGATGAATAGTAATTCGTGAATAGTAACTTATGAATAGTACTCCGGCATGAAAAGTGTCCCGAATACCCGAGTGAATAATATTTGAGTGAATAGTAACGGGGTGAATAGTACCTATAAATAGTAACTCATGAATAGTATTCCGGCATAAAAATATTAATAATTATCAAGAAAGCTTAGAATAATATTTTCATGAAAAGATACTGGATGAAGCGCAAATATCAAGAATATTCAACTAATTTCACGGAGTATAGAAACAATACTTTAATAGAATGAGTGTAGAATTAGGAATACGAAACGAAATAATATTACTCACATTCTTCAGAGTTTGGAAGAAAATATTAATTCTACGAATACTAGAAAAAAAATCCATTACAACTGTTGAACGAAAATAATATTCCAACGAATATTTAACGAAGATAATATTCCTACGAATATTAAACGAAGATAATATTCTTTATGAATATTGAACGAAAATAATATTCATACGAATACGAAAAATAATATCTTTTCAGAAAATGAAATAAATAATACCCCTTACGAGTATTGAAAGAAAATAACTCTCTTCATGAATACGAAAAAAATAATACCCCTTACCTCAAAAGAAGACTGGATACTGGAATAGTGAAGTAGTAGAATACTCCTCTTCTTTCTCTCTATAGCTTCTCTCTCTATAATTGCTCTTGTGAGTCTTAGTAAATTGGTGAGAATGAAGGAAGAATGAGCTTCTATTTATAGAAAAATATAGTTTCGATAATTGCATGTTTTGGGGCTCGAAATATTACAGTATAATACCTTCATCTTTTCTTTCATTTTTAATTTAGTCCTGCAAGTATTATCAAATTTGCACCACATCCCTTAATATTATATCATGTGAATCAATAGTACAATCTTGTGACTTAATAGTTCTATACATGTGAAAAAAATAATTAAAGTATAGTATCTTCATCTATACCTCCATTTTTAATTTAGTCATGCAAGTATTATCAATCTTGCACCACGTCCCCTAATAGTACATGCATGTGAATCAATAGTACACACATGTGAACAAATAGTTATAAGCATGTGAATTAATAGCAATTAATTGCTCATTTATCCGATTAATTATCCGATTGGTCAATATAACTTCCAGACATCAATTATTATCGAAATAATGTCGATTTCCAGTAAAACTAATAATCCCAATACAATGGAACTATCAATTTCTTCTTTAATCAACACGAACTTATTCATCATTAATATTATAACTCACAATATTTAACAACCAGGTGGTTCCTAGGAAAAAGGGGGCTTTCCGATAAGGATTTCTCCCTATTGGCGCGCAATTAGATTATCTAACCCTTCCTTGACAGAATTTCTAGACATTGTCAATATTGCAAATAATAATATGACACTACTAGAAAAACAAGAATACATGACGGAATTTTATGACAGTTTTTAAAAACCATCACAAAAGATAGTAATTTGTGATGGACTTTTTAAGCAATCACAAAATAATAGTATATATGATGACTCTTAGTGATGACTAATTTTGCCATCAATGTATTATAATTGTGATGGTCATGTCAATCACACCAATTTTTTTATTAAAAATAAATTTTCTTTTTTGTGACGAATAAGTCATCACTTATAGATATACGCCTTTCGTGATTGCATTTAAGCTATCACTAATATTTTAATATAAGAAATAATCAAAACAATATTTTATGACGGTCGTGACAATCATTAAAAAGTTAGATTTTTGTGACGACTTTTATTTGCAATTACAAAAAGAAGGTATTTTGTGATGGAATTTTCAAGCCGTCACAAAACAATACAATATATGATGGCTCTTAGTGATGACTAATTTTACCATCATTATAGAGTATTTGTGACTGCCATTGCAATCACCAAATCTTATTTGAAAGTAATTTTGTTTAGTAAGTCAACTCACATATGTTTCTTTTTATATTTTGTTTAAAATTATAATCATGATCTGGACTTTGGTGTAGTGGTAATACTCGTTATTTAGTTTGCAAATGGGAGAGGGTTCGAATCCTACAAGTATCATTTGATACAATTAATATAGATATAATTAATATAGTGAAATAAATTATACGTAAATAGAGATTCACGCCTACATTTGATCCCTAAAGTCTTTTTTTTTTGTGATGACTTTGACAATCACAATAGATTATATGTTAATGTGATTGTATTAATCATCACAAAACAAAACACTAAGCGTTACGTGATTGCCAAAACCATCACGTAAAACCTTTCATGATGGACGTATACAAGACGGCCATTGTGATGCTTAAAGCCATCGCGTAAACCTTTCGTGATGATTTTTCTACTTTTTATGATGGATTTAGGCCATCACAAATGACCATTTTTTTAGTAGTGAATAACTTTGTCATCTCAATTATTGATTTAATAATATAACATATTATGCAGATGATACTGTGACAATAATTGAATCAATAATATGAGAGATATGATGCAAAGCAATTATCAGAGCAATAATTGAGTATAAATGAGTGACTTTTTACGTAAAGATCAATAATCAATACTGGTATTGTTCTTACGCAACCACGCCAGACATCGTACTTTTACTACTAAGGGTAGTTCAACAGCTTTTAACGGTAACACTTTCGCCGTTATTTTTATAAAACGATAATTCACATGCTTTTAACTACGATAATACTTCCGTTGTGGGATCCACTAATGATTGTCTTGGTCAGCATTTAATATTCTGTTAAAACGCAGTATTCCTGCAGACTAATCGAATATTTTATGACAACTTGCTTACTTTGCAAAATTTTCACATATCACCCTTAACTTTAACCTTTAATCAATTTAACCATTTACTTAAATAAAATAATAATTATAAGAAAATTGAATACTTTCATTTTATAAATTACATATTTAAGTGAAATAAAAACTACAATTGCCTATAAAATTATATTATGGTATAAGAAAATATTTTAGGTTATTTTTAATGACTTTTGACATTTTGTAATGAAATTCATTAAAAATTAATATTAATGGTGATTAATTTATTTAAAAAATTATGGAAAATTTAAAATAATGCTTTGAAAATCATATAAAAATGATTTAAGGGTTAGAAAAATATTTTAAGTTATAAAATATAACTTTTGATTTTTGCCATGAAAATATTAAAATTTTAATATTAATATCAATTATCTGGATAATGGATTTAATCGTTTAAAAATCATATAAATATGATTTTAAGGAATTAAAATACTTTGATGTATTATAAATATATTATAATATTATGTTATGATTTTCTTTAATATTTAATATTAAATAAATATTAATGATAAGAGAATAATGTGGTATTTATATAATATAAATACGATATAAATGATTGAAAAATCATGATAAATGGTAATAATTATCTGAAAATTATTACGAGCTTATGAAATTTTTTTGACTGATAATAAATTATCTAAGATACCTGTGAACCAGTTTAGACCGAGTCTTAGTGATTTTATACTGGAGAATTGTCTGACTAAACCGTCGGGATGTCAGATTTGTGTTGGGTTCAACTCAGACTGCAATAGTATGACTTAATGCTAAGACTTATGTGTGTTGTAGAGTGATAGGATTATGTGTTATGTGTTTAGGTTATTCTTGAAAGTAATATGCACACAAGCCAATCATGTTTGATGATAAAGCATATACTTTGTAACAATCTTATTCATTTATTAATAAAAAGTATTAATTTATTAAAGGCTTTTAATTATCTACGATGATCTTTGTTTTATAATATGTGATAAACCCATAGTTTTAAGCAATGCTTTTAGAATAATGATGATGATCATTCTAATGAGATCTAAATTCTTAGAAAACTTAAAACTAAAATAGTTCCCAATCATTGGATTACTAAATTGGGGATTAGTGAATCCGGATAGATTGGTACATACGCTTTGCTTCGTTGGATGAGGATGATTGATCTCATGATCATTTGTGTGGAGACACTAAAGCAAGTATGTAGGTGCTTATTAGAGAATAAGTTCATCGAACATGTCTCGCTAAGGAATACCTAATGGAGTTTTACTTGCTGTCAATAGAATTCTGTAGTGATAGTAGTCAAGTGATCCTTGGACTTGAGATCATCATAGTATCTTGTGTATGATGAGTTATACTTTGACTTATTCCTTAAGACCCTTAGGGTATATCAAAGGGTATGCTTGGGTATAATAAGTTGTATATGGAGATAATGTATGATCGATAAAGAATCTACCACTTCTATTAAAAAGAAGAGAAATGTCCTATGTGATTCGATAAATGACAACCCAAGAGTCCTTGGTTAAGGAGAATGAAATTAGAAAGGAGTTTCTAATTTGCATTATTTGGTGTTGTGCATTTAAGAGTCGAAATACATATAATTAAATAAAATAAGACTTGTGAGAAATTCCATGTCTTATATTTAATTGGGACATTGTATGGTGGAAGGATTGAATTATGCGGTAACTATTTACTCAAAGGTTCTTTTATGATTAATGTTGAAATCTATATTATCCGAAAAGTCGTTGATCGCTAGGGAGGCTTATCCTATTGTAGAATAAATATTATTTATTTAAATAAATAAATTATTTAATTTATTTATTTAAATAAGATTAGAATTGTTCTAATTGATTTATTCACAAATTGGTTTAATATGGAGAACCTAAAGGGTCACACCATAAAAGGAAGAATAATTATTTAAGAAGTTAATAGCATAATCATAATAATATGTTAGGTATATTTAATTAAATCTATGGTGATAGAATAAATTAAATAGCTTAATATTTATTATTTAATATTTTAGAAATATTAAATATAAATTAATAAGAGAGTCTTATTAATATTATTACAATTATTATTATTTTAATTTCTAAAAGAGTTTAGGAATTAATTTAATATAAGTACTCTCATTTATTCCTAATAGGATTAGGAGGAAAATTAATTAAAGGAGTTTAATTAATTATCCCTAATAAGATAAAGAGCCCCTTTAATTAAAAAGGGTTTAATTAAATAATACCTTATTTTAATAGGGTTACTTGATATCTTTATAAGAGAGTCTTATATCGGATATTAAGACAACGTGATAATTCCAATAGTTGGAGAATACGCGCCTTTTCTATAGAGATAGAAAAACTAAGGTTTAGCCAAATACCCATCTTCTAACATCCTTCTTCTTCCTTGGTGGATCACCTCTAGAGGCCAAACACTTGGGTGGCTAACGTTGATCAAAGGAAGGAACCAAACCCGGTGGATTCAAGTTGAACGCGAAAAGGATTGGAGGTGAACTTGTACCTGAGGAAGCTCGGATCTTCAAGGGTATGTTTCTTATTCATCTTTTTCGTTTAATTAATAATTGTGCATAAAGGGTGATCCGGGTATATAGTTTGTAAAAATTTTAAACTCTGATTTTTACACGTTTCCGCACTTTTATGCAATTTGATTGCGTTCTTGAATATTACAAACCTTACAGTGGCATCAGAGCCAAACCTTTATGCGAATTATTAATTGTTTTAATTTGATATGTGTATTGATATGTGTTTAGAACAATTTAATTGGGCATAATTTTGTTGTATAAAATTTAAAAAAAAAAAAGGATAGCCGAAATAAATTTCCGAAAATCTGTTAGTAATTTGCGAAGCATGTTGTTTATTTCGTGGTTCACTGATTATATTAATCCTTCGTGGCATGATTCCTTGATTATATTCTTCTACATATATAAGCTTCCTCTTAAATCTTTTAGTCAAGGTGACGTGAGCAACCAAGTTATCAAGTAAAGGAAATGAAAGATGGGACTTACATAATGTAATTTTAAATAAGCAGAAAGAAGGAAGAGATTATATATATAATATATATATTAACGTAATATATATTTATATATATATATAATAATTTTATAATTAAAATAAAATATTTATTTTAATCTTAAAATAAAGGTTTATTTTAATTTTAAAATAAAAAGTTTAATTTAATTTTAAAATTATATTTCATGCTAACTAATTAGAGTTAGAATTGGATTCCATGATAACTAATTAGAGTTGAAATTGGATTATATGTTTCTTAAATAAAGGAGTTTATTTAGATATGAAATAAGATTTCATATTATTCAAAATAAAAGAGTTTATTTGTGAATAGGAAGAGAGTCCTAATTTTCTTAAATAAAGGAGTTTATTTAGATATGGAATAAGATTTCATATTATTCAAAATAAAGGAGTTTATTTGTGAAGAAGAAAGAGAATCCGTGTTTCCTTTAATAAAAGATTTTTTTTTTTACATGGAATTGGATTCCATAATTAATTAAAATAAAGGAGTTTATTTTGATTAATGATTTTGATTAAAATAAAATAGTTTATTTTATTCAAAATTAGATAAATTAAAATAAAATAGTTTTATTTTGATTTAAATTTGGATTGAAATAAAGGAGTTTATTTTAATTCAAAATTAGATTTTATACTAACTAAATTTGCCCATTAAATGATATCAATATATATATTGAATGTTTATTATTTATCAGATGAATGTTATGTATTGATGCATATGGTGATATGTATGATAATAAATGGGATTGATTATGGACTATTGACCAATGTCATTGGATTTTATTTTAGTT
This sequence comes from Panax quinquefolius, assembly GCA_020205615.1. NCBI lineage: Eukaryota > Viridiplantae > Streptophyta > Magnoliopsida > Apiales > Araliaceae > Panax > Panax quinquefolius. Next base: position 83,824,487 of record CM035174.1, on the reverse strand, counting down.
GGATGCATGAATGTATGAGTTTTATTAAATGGGGTCTGCGTACCTCGTCTTCTCTAATTTTTCTGAATGTAAATTCTATCTCCCTCCTATGTACTTCCCCTTGACTGCTGATCAAGGTTTCTATTTATTTTTAAATAGTTTTGTAATAGGAATAGTTAGAATTAATTTTGAAAAATTGGAGATCAAGGAGCAAGGAGCGCTTGAAGACCCGTTTGTAATGGAGCCCGGGTTTAAATGTAATAGTTATATTTAAATATTATTTCTTGCACCCCTAGGGTTTGACCTTTTGGTTCACTTGGTGGCTCTAGTGAACCAAACTAGAATAAAAGTCCATAATCAATCCGAGTAGAATATAGTATTCTATATGTGCATGTTATACTATATATTTTATATATTATGCAAACATGCTTCGCATGTTCATTAATATAACGCGTATTTTATATATATGTGTGCATGCGCGCTAAACAAGATGAGACAAATTAATAACAAACCCCTCATTTTTTTTATATTAAGTCCTAAGCGTTCAAAGATATTTGGAATATCGAACGTCGCCTTCTAGCATGATAAAATTAATAAAGTATTAAATATTTAATATGAGTTTGTTGTGTCACCACAAGGCAAGTATTAAGTATTTAAGATGTTAATTTATCACATTTGATGCTTATAAAAAAAATTGAACAATATTGTTTTGTTGTGTCACCACAAGGATGATATTTTTTTTTTTGAATATATGGAGTGCTACAGTTGGACTTAACTTGGATAATTTTGATTCGGATGTGCCACCACTGAGCAAAATAATCTAAGAGGCAAAAGAAAAGGAGTTGCATAGTTGATGTAATTGACAAAAGTTGTCTACCTATTTATTTATATATAGTTTGTTGTGTCACCACAAGGCTATATATATTTGAAATGGGATCCTTATTCTCACTCAAGCAAATCTTTAATCGATTTTTGCGAACTATATTAGTGAGGTAATATAGTTTGAAGAAAATAGTGGGAGATACCAATTTAAAACAAGACCTAATTTATTTTGGTAATTAATAAAAGAATGTATGTTAAAATGTTGTTAATTACAAATTCATTTCTGTAATTTTACAATGTCTAAATTACTATCATCTGCGAAACATATTAGATGTTATTTAACCAAACCATATTAAACGGATTGGTTAAGGAATTTGAGAATAGTTCTCACGGTTTGAAAAGTTATCTTATGTCCTTAATACGCCTATCCTCGCAATGGTTGCGCATAATGCCTCGAGGAAGACATTGCAACTTTTAGAAAGTGGCAAGATGATGCACATTGGCTCAACGCATCATGCTCGCATCTATGAGTAACTTGAGCTTCGTCCACAAGATGAAACTATGGATGCTTCTACTATATTCCGCACATCAAGTAGTTGATGGTGAGGAAAGTGGGGACCGATAGATATCGAGATATCTAAGGAGCTCTTCCGATCTAGAATGACCGATGACACTACAAAGATGACGGATAAAAGTCCTTAACATTATCAATTTGATTAATCAATTAGACAACGAAGTTTTGTCATGGATGGAGAGTTGAGCCAAGATTTGATCTTGCACTCACTCCGGACTCCTTTCACAATTGTTGTGAATTTTTCATATAAACAAGCTAGATATCGCCTTCGTTGATTTGCTTAACATGTTGAAAAATGTTGAGAGTCACTTTCAACCAAGAAAGATCAAGTCTTCTTGGTAGGGGCCAAAGGATCTTCCGAAAAGAAGAACGATTCAAAGAAGGTAAATAGAAAGGCATAAACAAAGGATAATAAGAACAAAATCGATACGGATAGCAAAGGAGCTTGCTTTCCAATGCAATAAGCCCTGGACATTGGAAAGAAATCTGAGAAGCATCTTGCAGAGGCTAACCAAAGAAGCTTAGTGAAGTTTGATTTATAAATACAAATTTGTTCATGATTTAAAATAAATTTTTCTTTAAGTCAAGGTTCTACTTGGGTATTGGATACCGACTTTGGTTATCATAAATATAGATTTATGAAGGACCAAGGTAAGTGGAAAGTCGAACATAGATAAGTAATCCTATGTATGGGAAATGAAGCAAAGGTTGCTACATTAGCCATAGAAACTTATAGTTTAGCAATGCCTATGGGAAAATCTATTAAGTCAATAAGTTGTTATTGTATTTCAGGTTCTTGTTAGAAATATTATTTCTATTTTGTTGTTAGACAATAAAATTTTGGTATTATAATTAAGAATAATTGTTGTTCTATTTATAATAATAATGTTTTGTATAGAATCGAATATTACTTAATAGATTTTGTATATTTGACTTACGTGAAAAAATATATTTTGCAAATTGAACAAACTAGTATAAGAAAAGGAGATGATCATTCAAAGAGTTGAATGTGTGTATTTCTTTGAAATACAAGTGTGAATTATTTGAAAGGTTCAAAGAGAATTCAGAAGTGAAACAAATTGGCAAAGTATTAAGATTCTTTGATTAGATCAGGGAATAAATACTTGTGCAATAAGTTTTTAGATCATCTCAAATGGTTTTCTCACAATGGACGCCTCTTGATACACAATAATTAATTGATGTATATAAAAGGAAAAATTGTACCTTGTTGGACATGGTACGATCCATAATGATTTTACCGACATTCCAGTATCCTTCTAGGATCATGTCCTAGAAATGGTCGCATATCATTTAAAAGGTAATCTCTAAATCCGTCCCCAAGACTCCATAAAAGTTATGGATGGGGAGGATTCCTAATCTTAAGTATGTTAAGATAAGGGTTGTCCAACTTATGAAACGGTTTCAAAGGATAAGTTTGGGACAAGATTTGACAAATCTGATTTGTGGGACATCCTAAAGTAAGTTTAGGTAAATGTTCTATAATCCTACTTAGCAAAAGGTATTTATTATGAAACACGCTTCCTTCTAAGATAAAGGTGTTTATCATTGAAGGGGCTAGTGGGAGGATAATAGATCTTCAAGAGTTCAAGAACCACAAAACACTATAAGTCAAATAAGAGGAACACGTAGATGTACCTATTGGACCACAAATCAATCGTAAAACGGAATAAACCAGAAGATACCTAGGAGGTATGGATTCATCATAGATGATGATGATGAGGTACACATCATAGAAGATGATGATCCAGTTACATACGATGAGGTAAGAGTTCTAGTGTGTATAAAAAGGGACAGTGGGAGTGCCGTGACATTCCTAATATTATATATTGATATACTACGGATAAGGAATGACATACTAATGCTACAATCAATAATGATAAAGTTGTCTAAACATTCTTCCATGAATGGTTTGGGAAGAGTATCTTAATTGAGGATAAAATCTATATAGATAGATACAGCAGGATGCTCGACTTAACCCAAGGAACGTATATTCATTTGATGCTTAAGTCGTTTAGCATGGCAAACTTCAAGAGATGTCTCATGTTGATGAGCTATGGAGTGTATCTCTTAATAGTCCCCACAGACTCACGAAAAGAGAGGTCGCATGGTGACAATCATGTATGCAATGAAATGTACGAGACCCGATGTTGATCGATCATATTATGGAGAAGTTCACTATGAGTCGGTGAAAACATCTTAAAGTGCTTAACTTAAGCACTAAGGATGTGAGCATACATGGTGGGTCCGAATTAAAACTAGAGGGCTTCTGAGACTCAAGTTTTCGATGCACTAAGACGCAATAGAAAATCCACTTTAAGGTAAAGTGTTACCTTGAGCGGTGGTGTAGTGAATTTGAAAGGTTCCAAATAGCAAAAGGTTCTTTGGTTTAGTGATAAAGACAAAGTATATAGCTATAAATGAAAGTCGCAAGTTGATTTTTGGATTAAAAGTTCATTACAGAACTAGGAATAGTTCCTAAGTCTCATCTTGGATCTAAACATGTGTTGTGGCACTTTCATTTGATTATTAGAATCATTGAAAGATGGGAAATCACTATAGAGATGGTGGACTCTCAAGAACAACATTACATATCCATTAACTAAAGCTTATCCAAATGTTAGGATAATCGTTACTTAGAGAAGAAGAGTATAAGATACAATGGCGATTGCTTTTTAGTGCAAGTGGAGATTGAAAGTAATATGCACACAAGCCAATCATGTTTGATGATAAAGCATATACTTTGTAACAATCTTATTCATTTATTAATAAAAAGTATTAATTTATTAAAGGCTTTTAATTATCTACATGATGCTGTTTTATAATATGTGATAAACCCATAGTTTTAAGCAATGCTTTTAGAATAATGATGATGATCATTCTAATGAGATCTAAATTCTTAGAAAGCTTAAAACTAAAATAGTTCCCAATCATTGGATTACTAAATTGGGGATTAGTGAATCCGGATAGATTGGTACATACGTTGCTTGCTCATTGGATGAGGATGATTGATCTCATGATCATTTTGTGGAGACACTAAAAGCAAGTATGTAGGTGCTTATTAGAGAATAAGTTCATTTGAGCATGGCTCGCTAAGGAATACCTAATGGAGTTTTACTTGCCTGTCAATAGGAATTCCTGTAGTGATAGTAGTACAAGTGATCCTTGGACTTGAGATCATCATAGTATCTTGTGTATGATGAGTTATACTTTGACTTATTCCTTAAGACCCTTAGGGTATATCAAAGGGTATGCTTGGGTATAATAAGTTGTATATGGAGATAATGTATGATCAATAAAGAATCTACCACTTCTATTAAAAGAAGAGAAATGTCCTATGTGATTCGATAAATGACAACCCAGTAGTCCTTGGCCAAGGCAGAATGAAATTAGAAAGGAGTTTCTAATTTGCATTATTTGGTGTTGTGCATTTAAGAGTCGAAATACATATAATTAAATAAAATAAGACTTGACAGAAATTCCATGTCTTATATTTAATTGGGACATTGTATGGTGGAAGGATTGAATTGTACGGTAACTATTTACTCAAAGGTTCTTTTATGATTAATGTTGAAATCTATATTATCCGGAAAGTCGCCATCGTTGGGGGGAGGCTTATCCCTATCAGAATAAATATTATTTATTTAAATAAATAAATTGTTTAATTTATTTATTTAAATAAGATTAGAATTGTTCTAATTGATTTATTCACAACCGGTTTAATATGGAGAACCTAAAGGGTCACACCATAAAAGGAAGAATAATTATTTAAGAAGTTAATGGCATAATCGTAATAATATGTTAAGTATATTTAATTAAATCTATGGTGATAGAATAAATTAAATAGCTTAATATTTATTATTTAATATTTTAGAAATATTAAATATAAATTAATAAGAGAGTCTTATTAATATTATTACAATTATTATTATTTTAATTTCTAAAAGAGTTTAGGAATTAATTTAATATAAGTACTCTCATTTATTCCTAATAGGATTAGGAGGAAAATTAATTAAAGGAGTATAATTAATTATCCCTAATAAGATTGGGGAGCCCCTTTAATTAAAAAGGGTTTAATTAAATAATACCTTATTTTAATAGGGTTACTTGATATCTTTTTAAGAGAGTCTTATATCGGATATTAAGACAACGTGTTAATTCAATAGTTGGGAGAATGACGCTCCTTTTCTATAAAGATAGAAAACTAGGGTTTAGCCAAATACCCATCTTCTAAAATCCTTCTTCTTCCTTGGTGGATCACCTCAGAGGCCAAACACTTGGGTGGCTAACGTTGATCAAAGGAAGGAACCAAACCCGGTGGATTCAAGTTGAGCGAAAAGGTTGGAGGTGAACTTGCACGAGGAAGCTTGGATCTTCAAGGGTATGTTTCTTATTCATCTTTTTCGTTTAATTAATAATTGTGCATAAAGGGTGATCCGGGTATATGGTTTGTAAAAATTTTAAACTCTGATTTTTACACGTTTTCTGCACTTTTATGCAATTTGATTGCGTTCTTGAATATTACAAACCTAACAATTCTATGTAGATATATAATAGTATTATATTGTGATGATATTATTCTAATTTGTATATCGATATGATTTATATATTAGGTCTTCAGACAAAGATAATTAATTTGCATAACCATAATCGACCGAACAGACAAGTTTTTCTTAACTCTACTTAGAGTTGTTTCATTCAGATATGCTTATGGTTAATCATTGTTGATTGCCATTGTAGAATTGTACTCTTTACATATTGCATGTATAAGTCAGGTATGAAAGGCTGATCACCTTCATTACCATTCCGTCCAGATATATTTGTTCATGTTCAATACTTGTTCAGTCAAAAGTTTGTTCGTGCTAATTCACAACTATATTGATGAATTATAGTCAGCTTATTATTCAAATTCTTTCAATCATGATATATCCTTAAATAAATTTAAACTTGCTGGGCAACCTTCATGCTCACCCTTGCTATATCATGATAAAACATTGTAGATTAAGACAAATACGTCGGATACATAAAAAGATAAAGACAAGTCTAGCTTTGGAGTTTATGTGCAGCTAAATTTGTAACAGTTATGTATGATAATATCTTTGTATGTTAGGTAGGATAATGAATTGTGTATAAGTTAAGGTTACTCGACCTTGGGGAATAGTGTGTAAAGTTTATTGTATAAATAATTTATGTTTATATCTTTCGCAATAGTTATAGAATGATTGTACCAGATCCGTGATTTGGGACCCGGATTTGGGGTTCTCACAGTTGGTATCAAAGTTGTTGGTTATGAACCTTAGGTAAGAATACCTGAGACTAATAACCGCAGTGATTAGGATAAGATCTAACTCACATAGAGTTAATCGGTCAGTAAGATTCAAAGACGAATCTTGGCGAGTTGTAAAGATACAGAGTTCCCTAACTCTGATAATAAAGGTGAATAGTAGTGGTGAATAGATAGAGTCTAAAAGACTAAAGGTGCAGGGATAGGAGATCATAAAACCAAACGATCATAGTATAGAAATGAATCGTAATATATACGATGAGATCACCCCGTGATCTGATAAGATAATAGTAGGGAAAAGAATCAATCCAATGATTGGAAAGTTTACAACAAAGATTGTTGTGTATCAAAGGTACGTACTACGAATTGGTACAGATTCAAGAAATGATTATGAATACGAATTGAATGAAATTCGTATTGAGAAGGGAGTTAATATTAGGTGGGGATTTCAATTGAGGACTCATGTTAGCAACTGAGTTGTATGATTCCTTGTATAGGCAGGGAATTGTACTTGGTGTAAAAACCACTTAGTTTCTGGCACTGATAATCATTGAAATATTTGAGTAGCGTTATTTGCTATATGCATGTTAAAAGGGTGATTCCTTTCTCATGTGTATAAGAGATAGATAGATTATAGGTAGAGAATATAAGGTTAAGTACGAGTTCTTAAAACTCATACTTATGTGGCATTCTTGACTCATAGTTATATGAGATATTTATGAACCCCTCAACGAATGGACGCCAAAGGTCTGTCTAGGAAAGTTCTTAAACTCATATGATTATGGTAAGTTCATAAACTCATAAGTGTGGTTTGACGAACTGGGAATAGTCACGTGTGAATGGAGTATTGAGGATAATAGGAATAGATAGATTACTAAGAAACTGATCATTAGTGAAGACATAAGTTTTCCAAAACTCCTAGCTATGCTAGATTTCGAAATTTTGACAACAAGCTAAATACGCACTATGTGCTTTTGAAAAAAAATATATAGATAGACTCGTAATCATTTTTGGAACGGTTTAAAGTATAGTCTATGCTATTTATTTCGGCTAGACGCAAATGATTTTAAATACCAAAATATATTTTATTTATCACTCATGTACCATGTAACCTGGTGCAGAGATGATAAAAAGTTGATGGAGTTGTAAATACAGAAATACTTAATGTATATTTAATCTAAAGTCGCTGTTCCACTATTATATGATGTGTTATGACAAAGTCATACGATGACGACATCCTTAAACGGACTATTAATACAGTACGACATCATAGCATCATTCTCAAAAATATTTTCAAAAATTTTATTTGCCAACGGGGTTTGGCGACACCTAAATAATTCGATTGAATTTGAATTATTGATATGAGTCTATGCTATTCAATTCAGCTAGACTAATGTTATGAAAACTCTAAGTGTTCATTGAAAGAAATTTCCCGAACCAAATTATTTTGGTGTGGAATCCAATAAGATTGAGGTGCCTATGACAGTGATGAGAAAATGATCGACCAAAGAAGATTTGCCAGGAAGACAGGCATACCAAAGCTAATTACCCTCTATGTTCGTAAGTTATGATGGTTTGCGAATGAATTTCCATAAAACCTTTGCAAAAATGAAAAATCGTAGTCTATACTACTCCTCAACACAATTTGAAAATTTTTACACTTGTGAATGGTGTATTGGGTAGCATGTGATGATGTGTATGAATGGTATAAGCTGTATGGTGTAGGGTGTAGGGTGTAAGGTGAATTTCGGGGACGAAATTCTTAGAAGAATGGGTGAATGTGACAACCCAAGAATTTGGAAAATTTATTAAAATCTTAAATGATGGAATTAAGATTAAATAATAGACCTAGACAGAAAATAAATGAATGAATTTGACATTTTTAAGAAGGAATTTTGTGGATTTAAAAATTTTATGAAGGACTTATGTGGTTTTGTGTATAGTGACTCATGTGAAGGATATATGTGATTAAATAAATATATATATGGAAAATATGTATATATATTTATTATATAAAGAGAAATAAAAAGAAAACCTAATTGGGTTATATAATTAAATCTATGTAAATAATTATTTAAATTCTAAAATAAGTAGATTAGAAATCCTAATTAAACAATTAGGGTAAGATATAATTGATTTGTTGGACCATGTTAATTTACATGGCTCACGCTATTAAATTGGAAAGCCTAAATGAATTATTTGAGAGCCCAACTTTTGGCCCAATTTACATGGATCATCTAGAAGCTAAATTACCCAAATTTGGCCATTAAAATTAAAGCAAAAAGGGGGCTAATAAGGGGGGTACACTGGGTAAACAATGAGAAAGGAGCATGTGGGTTTATTTTTTATTTTAGTCAAAAATGTTACTAACTTCCACCAACTCCCCATATGTGTTGAGCTAAGAATTTAACACCCACTTACACTAGTCTTGCAAGCAACTTTGAGATGATGAGTAAGAGAGAGAAGATTGTTGGGAGATAGCATTAGATATACATAATATTTCTACATATTTACTCATACACAAATTATTTTCTTTCTCTTTCATCTTTCATTCTAAACTAGCTATCAAAGCAAAACAAGAAAAAGAGAGGGAGAGCATAAATTCGTCAGCCTCAAGCAGGAAGGGGAAGGGAGGGCTTTGTTTTTTTTTAACATCCCAACTTCATCAACCTATGGTGAAAGAAAAAGAAAAGCTTTAAAGGTATAAACCCTAATCATAATTTAGTTTATTTCATTTTTGTTGTTTTTGATGAAATATCCAACTATGTTCTTGAACTCTAAAACTTTATAACTACATGTTTTATGGTCTGGAAAAACATCAGTAGGGAAGAGTTGTAGTCCCGGAAGTTAGCTTTGCGTGGGCTCAAGAATCGCCTAAAAATGTTTTAAAACGAAAAAGTAATGACTATTTTAGTGAAAGAGGATAAATCTGGGAAAAAGATGAAAACTGTTGCGAGTTGACATTTTTGGGGTCTGTTTTAGGCTACCTAAGAGGTCCGAAATTACTGTGTTATATTTTTTTAAAAAATCTTTAGTATACCATGTATAACATATCCAAAATTGGGATTTTTCTGATAAACGAACAAGGCGTGAGAAAATCGCAAAGTGGGCTACTCGTTACAGTTAAGCTTCTTGAAGAAATTTCTGGCCAAGGTGAGTCGCGTAAGACACCAAAGATGTCGGATTTGCTTTCTGCGGTATTCTTTGAAGTCATTTTTGAACCCTGTTTCGAATGGTTTCTGTTGTTCATTTTTGCAGTTAGAAATTTTCTAAAAATATTATGACATGAGGTCTATAATATGCCAAAAATTTCACTCTTATATGATTCACGATTTGAGAATTAAAAATCTGCAAAGGAGCATGTCAGGACTTAAAAACGAGCGAACACCATGCATGTTCTTGCTGTTGATGATGACCCCACATGTTTGAAGATATTGGATGGCTCGCTACTAAGTGCCGTGATTATACGGTTAGATTCTCTAATGTTTTACAGTTTCTTGCTTATATTCAATTTATGTTTGATGACTCTAAATTGGGTTTTGTTAGATTTTAGACCTGATTTGTGTTTTTCTCGAAGGGGTTTGAAAATCTTATTATTGATTGCTTGATAATTTAGGTGTTCTGTGTCATGATTTTATTGACTAAAAAAGGCTCAATTGGTCTAATTTTTTACACTGTTGTTAGTATTTTGTCACAAATTATAGTCGATCAGTTAAGTTTGATGCTTCAATTTTTTTGTTTTCAAGAAATTCTTGAAAGATTTGAAAATGTGTTTTTTCCTTTCTGTTATCCAAAAAATTGTCATAAAATATTATTATGTATATATCTTCTAATAATTTTAACAATAATTGTCGTTGTAGCTTAAATCTGCTATGTATATTTGTATTTGTTTAGCCAGTATATTTTTGTGTTGCTTTAGTTATTTGTTCACAAGTTTATGAATCATAATGTTTTTTCACCTATTGTTTATTACAGAGAAATTGCAAGGTGTGTACTGTTATGTTCCTAAGGTTTCATTTATTTATAAGGTTAAAATTGGCTTTTTTTTTCTTTGGCTTCAGTTTGTTAGTATAAGAGATTGGAGTAGCATATGATTTTTAAGTATTAATTTTTTTTGGGTTACTGATTATTGTTGGCATATATTCGGTTTCATTTCATTTTACTTCAGTATTATGTGATGGCTGCTTAGTTGGATCTATTAATAGTGTTTGAGGTGGGATTATCTGGATCGTTTTAGATACTATTAGGGATTATTATATTTTATGGTCTTTTTGACATAAATGTTGGACAATGTATTAAATTTATTATTCAAATTGGCCCATGTCCGTGCATTGCACGGACTATCAACTAGTTTAAACTAATTTCATAAGTCCGTCAATTAATATAATTCTGACACTGTATTGGTCTATTGACCAAAACTTACTTCATGCTAACCACTCACAATCAAAAGCATCTTTTTTTCTTCTATATATATATATATATATATATATATATATTGTTCCTTGCTTTTTCCCTTGGTTTCAACAATAATTAGGCATCTTCACCATTTTAAATTATTATTCACAAACAAAAGAATTAATTAATTCCTTGTTTTGTCCTTCCTTTTTGTTGTCTAATAATTGGAAGACCCCAAGGAAAGCAACAAGTGGTTTTCTGAAAGTTGGAAAAAATAAAATGAGTCACAAATCTTTCAATTTGACTTGTTAAACACTTGGTAATGAATGCTAACATCACCCTCAACCCCATGTTTTTTCTTGAAGATTTAGGCACCAAATTATAATAAAATAGTATATATATCTACCAAATCTTATAAATAAATATAAGTGCATTGTTTATCATTAATTCATCATAAATGTGCACATTAGTTATGGTAGTTATGTCGGTTAGTTGCCTAACGAAACCAAATTAAACAAAAGTCAGTTCCATCAAATGGTCTCCAAGTCCACAGCCTTTTCAGAAACTCTAATGAGTGGATTCGGTTAGGGTAAAGTTGATAGTAATTTCACTCTAGTAAGTTATATATATAGGTATTATTTCATTCAGGATAGAAAAAATTGTATTGATAAGTTCTATAATTTTTTAGTTACAATGATTAATGCAACATTTTCTAACCTAGGGCCTTGGCTTAATGGTTATTCTCATCCCTTGTGTATCAAAAGGGTGGTAGTGCAAGGATGGGACTGGAAACCTTTGCAGTGGCGAAGTAGTGTGAGTTTAAATTCTATCTTAAATTAGCACAAAAAAAGTATTTTTTATACCCAATACAATGAAAAGTTATATGAAACTTCACCCTAACTGAATCTCTAAAAAGTAAAGTAAGGCTATGTGTTAGTTTTTATTCTGTGTGGTTTTAATGATGACAATATACTTGTGAATGTAAGTTATTTAATGGACTGAATTGATTCTATTTGGGCTAATTTAATAATGATTTATTGAAAATGATATAGTCTATTTTGACCCAATTTAGATACAAGTCCAATTGATATATCCTGTAGGATTGCATGACATATTTCTAGTTCAAGAGTTTTAAAATTCATATCATTAATATTAATTGTTGAAAATTCTCTCTTTAATATATTTTGTCAAATCAGTTTTTGAATTGGAATATATTAAGGAATCTGTTTAGTTGTGCAATCTGATCCAATTTGGATTGGAGTATATTAAGGAAACTGGTTTAGTTGTTCAAATTGTCTAGAGAATGGACCCTAACAACCTTATCATATAATACATAGATATTTTCATTAAGAGCTTTCAAAGAAAATTTCCAACAATCTATTGTATTGTTTTTAAAATCTTTTGACAGAAAAAATATAGTTCATTGTAATCATATTTCCTTGAATTAAGATCTGAGTTCAAGCTTATTTTGACTTGGTCGATCCAATAGTGCATAAGAACTGCTCAAAGGAAGCTTTCAAGATTGCAGAGGTGCAAAGGTCTCAGTGATAAGAAAGGTTGCAAAGGTGCAAAGGGGACAGTCGTGTCCATCTCAAAGGAAAGCTACTTTGAACATGAAGTTCTTTTGTAATCAATTGAATATTAATTTTAATAAAAAAAAGTCTCCAAATAGTATTAGACGTGAATTAAGCTACTAGAATAGAGAAAATGGGCTGAATAACGTAAAAATACTGTTATCTCTTTTATTCTACATTTTCTGTTTTGTTCGTCACTGGAAGTGTACTTGTGACGCCCCCAAAATAGGTATATACAACCCATTTTGAGTCGCCAAATACATGGTATATAATTCAAATACAAACTTAATTATACAACTGTCGTGTAAAATACGATAAAATATAGTTGAGAATTTTTACACGAATTTTGTCTCGTAGACAATATCCAAACTCAAATGGAGTCCTCATTATATTTATTATCACACTATTTCATAGAATAGTAAGGACTACTATAGCCACCATCTCGGTCCGTCACTCCATTCCTCGACTAGTCCCAATTATATTCTCATTTCCTGAAGAGAACAATGAAAGTAAAGGGTGAGCTCAACTAGCCCAATAAAGAATATTATGACTAAGATAATGTAGAATAAATTATCGTTAGCCTTCAACAGTGTAAAACTGATAGAATATAATTGACAATAAGTCTAACTGCAGCGAAACAAACAATCCATTAGAAGAGTCAAGTAGAGTATAATATCTACTATCTTCTATGATTTAAAAATTCATCATCAATATTTTATCACTGTAACACAGCTCAATAAATAATCCACATCATCGAATTATCTATGCACTACGGGCTAATGATATTCGTTAGTATCACATCCATGAATTATCCATGCACTATGGGCCAAGGATATTCATTATTATCACATCCACGAATTATCCATGCACTACGGGCTAATGATATTCGTTAGTATCACTAGTGGTCATGATCATGCCAACAACTGTCCATCAATGCACTACGAGCCAATAAAGACTTTTACCACATCATTTGTAACATTACAGGTCGTGATTATACCGATACATAGTCATAATCATACCAATCAACAGTCCATCTATGCACTACGGGCCAAAAATTACTTTCATCACAATATAAGCATGAGGATGATGACAATGATATAAAAATTCAATTAAGTAAGAGTAAGGATAAATTTTAAAGATTTATAAATCAATTTATCCAGAGTTCAAGAATGTCCAAATTATCAACATGATACTACTTTGTGGAGTAAAATTCAAGAATAATATTATATCAAAAATAATTTGGACAGAAAAAGAATCAATTTTTGTCATGAATAGTACCTCGGGTGAATAGTATCCCGTGAATAGTACTTTGGGAATAGTACCCCGTGAATAGTACCCCGACATGAAAAGATTAAAAATTAACAAGAATGTTCATAATAATATTTCCGTTAAAAGATACTAGATGAAACACAAATTTCAAGGATATTCTACTAATTTCAAGGAGTGTAGAAGCAATACTTAACAAAATGAGTGTAGAATTCAGAATTTGAAACGAAATAATATTACTTACATACTACAGAGTATGGGAAAAAAATATTATTTCTTACGAATATTGAACAAAAATAATATCCCTTACCTTAAAAGAACAGTATTTCTGACTGGTAGGGCGGTGATATTCTTGAAAAAAACTTGCACTATTTTCTACACTCAAAGCTTCCTTAAACTCTAAAGAAATACGCTCAATATTATATACAAAAAATTCTCTGATTCTGGTGTGATAATTTTCAATTCTAAACTAAGCACTTATTTATAGGAGAATGGCATGATATTATTTGAATTTAGAAAATCACTGGTGAACAGTAAGGAAATTCATGGGCGTTTCTTCGGTTGAATCTTTAAAAAAATTTAATTTTACTATGCTGCACTATGCATCACTATGCAGTACTATGCAACATTATGCAGTACTATGCATAATAAAATATAATATATTCTATTTTACATAAAAAAATAAAACTTATAATATATATATATATATATCAACCACCACCCACATACACCATCACACACACGCACGCACGCACACACACACGCACGCGCGCACACACACACACACACACACACACACACACACACATATATATATATATATATATATAACTGAGATAACTTTTTACCGATGATTTTGAAAAATAGATAAGTGGGCCGGGGTCCATATAATAAGTCAAATTTACAACAAATACTTCAATAAAACCCCCTCAATTTATCTCAATTCACTAGGCTTCACAAAACACATTTTTAATAACATTCATTTTCATCATTAATATTATAACTCATAATATTAATAACCAGATCATTCCCAAGAAAGAGGGGTCTTTCCGTTAAAGACTTCTCTTTATTGGCGCACAATTAGGTGACCAAACCCCTTTCCTTGACATAACTTTCTAGACATCGTCAATAATGCAAATAATAATATGAATAACTGTGTCGTCTCAATTATTGATTTAATAATATAAAATATTGTGTAGATGATACTGTGACAATAACTGAATCAATAATATGAGATACTATGCAGCAATTATTGTGGCAATAATTGAATAAAACTGAGTGACTTCTCACGTAAGCATCAATAATCAAAGATACTATACAATACCGTGTGCTACTATGCAACCACGCAGACATCAGCATACTTTATCATAGGGTATTTCAACAGATTAATGATGAAACTTTTTGTCGTTAAAAAGTTATTTCTGTCGTTTTCTAATTCCGACAGTAATTCTGTTGTGGGGTCCACCAATGATTGTTCCGGCGTACGAATATTCCCTGACCAAACGAATATTTTATGATAATTTGCTTACTTTGCAAAATTTGTAAATATTACCCACAACTATTGTAACGCCCCCAAAATAGGTTCAATCCAACCAACCTATTCTGAGTCGCCAACAACATGCTATAGAAAACAACTACAACTTTATTATTACAATTGTCGTGCAAAATACAACAACACATATGCTGTGAGTTTGGATACAAATATATACCAACTGTGACTCTCATCCCAACCTTGGATAGCACGTCACAATGACACCTTACATAAAGGTATAGTCAAAAACTGTTTAGGGAGAACCTCCACAGCTAGAGACCACCGTTCTATTCTCCTGTTACCCTCGCTCGACCTAGCTATACTCTTATTACCTGAAAGGAATTGTGAAACAGAAGGGTGAACACAACTGGCTTAGTAAAGAGTATTATGACTACAGATAAATAAATTATCAATAGTCTTCATCAGTAATAAATCAGAGATTTAGAACATATGGTAGATGATAAAAATTTTCAACCGTAGTTGCAGTGGAATGAGCAATCCATTAGAAGAGTCAAATAGACTATAAAGTCTATTATCTTCTCCATGTTAAAAGTCCACCAACAATGTTTTATCCTGTAACATCAATCAACAATTTCATCCACAATCACATGATAACTCATAATCGTAATTGTTGTTCTAAATTCCTTTTCTCATCCAGGACAAAGATAATTTTCATCACCTGAAACATCAAAGATCATGGTTATACCAAATCACAGTTCATGTTCATAATCA
Organism: Panax quinquefolius; assembly: GCA_020205615.1. Classification (NCBI taxonomy): domain Eukaryota; kingdom Viridiplantae; phylum Streptophyta; class Magnoliopsida; order Apiales; family Araliaceae; genus Panax; species Panax quinquefolius. Next base: position 83,808,312 of record CM035174.1, on the reverse strand, counting down.
TACTAATAAATTCATCTTTGCACTACGGGCCAAAAATATTCATCAATGCAGACCATCTTTGCACATACATGCCAAAGATATTCACGAGAAATCATTCATCATTTGCACTCACGGCCAAAGATATTCATCAATAAGTCATCTTTTCCAAAGATATTCATATCTCAAAGAAATATATAATCATTTGTAATTTATATAAACAATAATTATAACCATGTTGATCAATTCAACTTTGCACTTAAGCTAAAAGATATTCAATTATAAATTCAATGGTCATGATCATACAAACCACAATTCAACTTTTACTATCGCCAAAGAGAACCCTAGTAAATGATCATACCAATAATCTACCCATCTTTACACTCTAAGTGAAAGAGAATTTCAACATCGATTATAAAATGTTATATATGATAATAAAATAAATATAATCAATATGTAGTTTTAATCTCAGAGTAATATTCATAAATCAACTATAATTTTGGTTAGAAAAAACCAATTTTATAGTGAAAAGTACCCGTGAATAGTAAACTCGTGAATAGTAACTCATGAATAAGAACTCCGTCGTGAATAAGAACTTTCGTGAATAGTAACTCATGAATAGTAACTCATGAATAGTAACTCGTGAATAGTAACTCATGAATAGTAACTTAGAAGACATGAAAAAGTTTCAAATTTGATAAAATTCAAACCAATATTTCTAAGATAATGATATTGAAGAAATAATATCATTTATGAAGAAAATAATCTCCCTTACTATCCCTTACCTCAAAAGAAGAAGACTTTGACTTGGAATATATTCGAAACTAACTTGCACGTGATAAAGCAACACTCAAGATATCAAAATACTCACAAGAATACACTCGATAATATAGAGAGAGAAATAGAGAGAAAACTTCAGTTTCTGGTGTGATTTTTAATTCTAACCTAAGCACCTATTTATAGAAAATTGCTTAGAACACCAAAGCAAAAAATTTAATAAAATATTATTATATTTTTTTAAAATTCCTACACATCCCTCATTTGATCAAAACATCAGCCACACATGCATCAAACACACCAAAAACGTTTTTCACACAAAAATCATTTAAAGCTCCAAAAATAAAATAAAATCAATTATTCTGGAACTTCAATAATTCATAATAAATAGCCCTTTTATCAGAAAATTCGAATCTCGCGAGGTTTTATAGGAAATTCAATTCTCTACAACTTTGCAGAAGAAAGTTTTTCCAAATTCCAAACAAAAATTGACCGAAATCCACAAATGGACGATTTTACAGGCTATAATCAAATTTCATTCAAGAAATGGGGTCCATCGGCACACAAAACATGTGTTAATCATTTAATGCAACAAAAATACTCTTCATCCTCATATACTCATATATCACACATTCATTGTAAAAATATCACCATTATTATATTATAATAATATAATAAAATATTATTTTATCAGAAAAGATAAAATATCGATTTTCAACAATTGTCACTTTAAAAATTTTCTCCATCTATATCCACATAAAATGAATATTTTCCTCATCATATAAATCAATAATTAATTATTCACAAATAATATTACGTAATCACAATAATCGATAACTAGGCAGGTTCAAGGAAAGAAGGGCTTTCCAATAAGAATTTCTCCTACTCTTGCAAGCAATTAGGTGACCAAACCTCTCCTTAGATTCTAGACATTGCCAATAATATTTTCTAATAATATTATTCAGATAATATGAATTATTGCTTCGATAATGGAAAATACTGTGTAGTGACAATTATTGAAACAACAGTAATATAAAATATCAACGTAGCAATTATTGAATCAATAAAATAAAATATTGAACGAAGAATTACTGTAACAATTATCGAGTAGTGCCTTCTTACGTAAAATCAATAATTCTAAAAAATCTTTGCAATACCATGTGCTACTACTTATCAACGACAGACATCGTATTTTAACCACTGGGTATTTCAACAAGATTAATTCAGAATAACTACGCCAAGTTATTTGTAAACAACTTATACTTGTCGTTTTTCTTCATCCAATCGCTTCAAGTTATGGGGGGCACATAAAGTCATGCGTACTGTCGTATTAATATTCTACGACGGAAAGAATATTCCACGACCAAACGAATATTCCCACAACAATGAGTATTTTATAACCACTTGCTTATTTTAAAAAAATTCATATATCACCCTTAACTTTAAACTTTTATCAATTTAACCATTTACTGAATAGTAATTATAAGAAAAAATTGAATACTTTTATTTTATAAAATTCGGGGTCTTACAACTATAACATTATATCAAATCCATACCTTAATACTCAAAATAATGTTTAGAGAAAAATTAATCTTTATTCATAAAAGTCGGAGTCTTACAGTACTTATCCAAACACTATCTCACACCAGTTTTTCATGTTGCATTATAACTAAAATAGAAGTTACTCTAATTTAGACACCATCTGTTACTACTTTTTTCTGTCTGCATTACAACTAAACTAAAATATATACTAAAGCAGACACTAAAACTCAAAGGCTTCACCCGTCTGTTTTAGTTCTATAATAGAAAATTCAAAATTTGTCATTGTCAATCAGGTTTTAACTTAGACACATTCACTCCCCCTCTAAGAGTGCACATACACGAAATTACACTATAAAAGACGCACAATTGTACTTCCTCCCTTCATCAATAAAAAATATTCTTATTTGGTGAAGAGCGAGTACGTTACATGCCTACGTTTATTTTTGTGCGAGAATATTTGACTTTTTGATTATATTTTAATGCGATATCAAAAATATTCAAATTACTTTTAAATTTTATAAAAAAAGAGAAAGAAAAAAGAAGAAGGTAAGTTCGACTATATATGCTGATTCAACTTCTCACTTCTGTTGAGTAATGAGTTAATCACTAATCAGTATGTAACTACTAACTAGCTACATATGATTCTGTAATTAACTAATTGCTAATTGGGTATATTATATTTGATTCTATAATCCAATGGGTAACTGTATCTGTAGATATCATATAATCTTGTGACTTATGAGTGAAAGCTAGGTTTTATGTGGATTTTGGGTATTTAATATTGTTATGGATTATTTATTATTTATTTATAAAGTGCAGGCCATCGTCCCTCCGGTCATGGATCCTTTCTTCCTCACCATGCAACTGGTAGGGAATTTATTGCCAGGCCAGTGGCAATAAATCACAGCCTTGATAGATGGTTGAAGGGCAAGAAGAGGAACTCATCACCAGGTATTTTGGATTGGCCTGAAAGGTTGATGTCAATCTACTACTAGTAAGATCTCATATAATGTCATTGTGAGCATGAGTAGTCAATTCTTGATGCCCTTGATGATGAGATTAAAGAACAAAGTTATTGTGAAGCCATGACTAGGGTTTTTAAACTTGGTCTCATTTGTACAGCAACATCACCTTCTACCAGGCCTTTAATGAGGAAGGCATATTTATTAAGAAATGTATTCGTGCATTGTTTGATTGATTAAATCAGGACGCAAGTAATTACTCCTAAATCCCTAATAGTTTGAGAAGACAGCCTCATAATTTATTAATTAAATAAGCATCACTTTTAAGCCTTTAATCCCTTCCTATAAACATAATTTAACATAGTAGTTCAAGGTATGTGTATACCAATAATATATTTATGGATATTAATTACAAGTTTCCACTAAAAATTCAAGATTATTTTTCTCAAGTTTATTGATTTTTTGCATCATCTGCAAGAAATCTATAGCATCAGCTTATTTCAATCTACATGTTGAAATCAAACAAAAACAAGTCAGCAACAAATGGGGCCTAAGACTGCAAATATTGAACAATTTTTTAATGATCTGCATAATGCAAAACACAATACAAATGATGAGACGAGATGGAGGATGAGACAGAGGATTTGGACTCTACATAATTGTAATACCGAAAATTGAAATATAAATATGCTCCAAAACAAGCTTCTACTTGCTTAGACATGCTACATAATGTAACCATATTGTTCTTAAACCTTGAAAGGCTTGTAAGTACTGAGAGCCTTGCCTAGACCTTGGAGTGAGCCACAGGTTGCAGCCACTGCGACAAGGAAACAGAGCAAGTTCATTGAATTAAGTACTAACCACTTTGAACTCCACTTGCTGACATTCTTCTTGGTAATGTACATTTGTGTGGGGAAAAAAACTGTTAGCGGCCAGAATCCAAGGGCTCCAAGCAGCGCCAGAACGTCGTTGAAAAAGGGCAATGCCATTGCTACGATGGTTACTAGTATCACAAATGCAATTCTCCAAGTAAACCTGAAGAGGTTGAGGCGGATTGTGTATTTCTTTCCCAAGTCTATGCTCATTTTGTATTCTCGTACCACAAATTTTGAATTAGGCCATTTGTTCCTCGCCTTTTGTTCAACTGCGCTAAACAATGGCTGTGCAAAAATCTGCACTAAATCATAAAGAAGATAATATATATGTCAGACAAATCTCATGACGAAGTTGGATGACAACTAACGTGTAACTCCAAGTGATAAATAGAATAATAATGTGTGGGTCCTTCTTAATTCCTTCCTATATCGACAAAAATTTGATGTCATATGTAGCAGGATTGAAATCATAATGAGGACTCGAGTTTAGTACATGTTTGGTTTGAAGATTTTTGGGTTTTTGGAATCCATCTGCATTTGAAAATGCAATTTAATCTAAGCACAATTTTTTTTAACTCACAAATATAACTTTTAAGCCTCAAACTATGGTGCGGTAAGTTTTGGGGCTTGAAACCCGCCAAAACACACTTTTTTAGTGCCAAAACAAACAAGTTGTTAATCTACTAAGATTTTATTTGGATTTCTTATGAAATGCAGCTATTTGTTTCATGGAAAAGGTAATTAAAAAACATGAAATGGTGACCCTTATATCATGATGAATAAGGGGAATTTAGAATTGGACCTGATATGCTCCCACCAAGTGCACCACTATGCACATATTGGCCAAGTCTACCAACCAAAATGGCTCGTAAAATCCAAAGCCGGTTAGCAAGTTGCCTGGCGCGTTGTTCCCAAATGCAGCATAGCCAAAGCAACCACACATCATGTAGAAGACTGTTGTTGTTAGCACTCCTATCACATTAGCCTTCTTCATCACTATGTTTTCCGGTGGTGACGATTTTAGTGTATTCTAAAGGGAAAAAAAACACGTATAGTGGATAATGAATAAAAAACTTGAGAAAACAAGAGTTCAAATGTTCATTAGTTTCTGACAAAAAATAAATAAGCAACAGTCTACTCGACCTTGTGCATACATAGTACGCACAAAGTACAACATGCAACTGGTGACCTTTTCTGGTTAGGAATTGTTGAGCTCTTGCGAACCCTAAACATTTACTTGAGTTTAAATAGATATTAATTAGATATTTCTATGTCGATAAATATGAGCAAAAAACTTGAGAAAACGAGAGTTCAACAGTTTCTAACAAAAAACATCTACTCTATCAGTGCATACATAGCTGTACGCACAAAGTACAACCTGTAATGCACAACTTTTGAGCGTCTTTGGCTGAGAACTGCTAAACTCCCTCCCGCAGACCTTGAGTTTAAGGAGATAAGTTTCTATGTCGATAAACACACACACACACACACACACACACACATATATATATATATATATATATATATATATATATATATATATATATCTTACTTGAATTTCAACGAGGACTTGAGAATATGAGTAAGCAAATGCAATGTTGCCAAATGCTCGGAACATTCTCCAAGTCTTTTCAGCTGGTGTTACATTACCAGAAACTTCCACTCCTGTTAAGGTGGTCCTTTTCCCATGCCCTGTCAAGTCCCAATTTTTATTTTTGTCACAAATCACTACTTGGCAGTAAAACATTTATGCATGTTATCAAACATTACTAAAGTACTTAAAAACTCACCAGAAACAACTTGTGCAAAAGCTAATCCCATTCCCATGGATGAGTACCCAAAGGACATGACTGCCGCAACAACTGAGACTAATGAAAGTTTGTCTAAATTTGGAATTTGTGACAGAAAAATTTCAAGAATCCCCATTCCAATCATGTAAGGATATACAGAATTTCTGCATGGGGCTTCATGTCCTTCTTTGTGGAAGCAATTTGACCTAAATATAGCCCTGAAATGAATATAATCATCAACTAAAGTTATTTAATTAAAAAAATCATACAACTAAATTTTCAATATTCTATTTAGTTTAATTTTCTTGTTTAATATTCTATTTTAATTTCTAAGGAAGGATTAGGCAATCCCTCCGTCCCAAAATAACTGTCCAGATTTGACTTTTTTGGGGTCAAATTGATTGTTTTTATAATTAATAAGCAAGTATATATAAATATACATTTTTGAATTATAAAAATTAGTGTTGGTACGTAGTAAATTGTATATTTTCTTAGCGTTAAATAGTATTCTAAAAATCTCCGCCTAGGCCCTCCCTTGGCGCTAGGCTCCCCTTGGAGCGTCACCTAGGCGTTAAGCCCCCTGGCGCCTCACCTAGGCCCAAGGTGAAAAAAAATCTATCCAGAAAATTAGGCGGGGCCTACGCGGGGTCTAGGCGGAGAAATTTTATTTTATTTTAATAACTAATCAAATCAGATCTTGATATATTTATTTTTCTAATGATTTACCATATTCATAATACATGTTGTAGCATATCAAATCACAACAAGAAGTGAACAATATCAAGTCAAAATGAATAATTTTATTAAAGTTATAATTTTTTGAACTTGTACCAACTTCAAATTATATAAATGATGATACATTTGTAATATTTAGTTTAATTCAATATAATTCTTATATTTATGTTTAGTTTCTTAAGTTTTAATATTAAATTAAATTCTTGAAATTTTAAATTTTATTATTTAATAGCAATCTTGTTTATGAATAAAAACTAATATATTAAAAATAGGTTTGAACTTTGAACAATTGCATGTTTATGTTTGAACCACATTAGCAATATGGATATTTGTTTGAACTTTAAGCAAATGCATTTATTATCTTTATTATAAATTGTTTTGCTTAATATTATTGTTTTGTTTGGATAAATGTAAGATAAAATATTAAAATTGGTTTAAAATAAAAAATCTCGCTTATGCACCCTAGGCGCTAGGCCCTCCGCCCGCCTCCCACCTAGTGCCTTTTAAAACATTGACGTTAAAAATGATTGATTAGACTGAAAAAAGGAGTCAAAACTAGACATTTATTTTGTGACAGAGAGAATAAATACAATCGCAATGAAATAGATTACATACTCCATGCTTATTGATGCAGTGATCGTATAGCCAATTACCATCCCGGTGAGGTTTGTATATTGAGCAACACCACAAAGCATGTACATTTTCCCATCTAAATTAAAAATTAATTAGCATCAACAAAAAACACTTGAAATAATTGAATTGATTGAAATACCTAAGTGGGCTTTGACCACTTCCATGTAAGTATAATTTCTCTTGCCGGAGACAGGATCCGGGAATCGATAACAATCGGCTAAGAGACCGGAAGCGTATAAAGTGATGGCGGAAAAGATGACAAGAGTGGTGACTCCGACAATCCATCCGAGCTGAGCCACAGCCCAGGCTAAAGAGAGAACTCCAGAGCCTATAACAGCTGTTATTATGTGGGCACTTGCAGTCCATTGAGTTCCTACATACAAATGTAACACACTTGTAATTTAACCAAAGGATAATTATATATACTAGATTGGTACGGTGTGGTTCAATTCAAAATATAAATTGATCGACGCAATTTTAGTGCAGAAAAATCTTGAACCGATGTTGGTGCAATTTTGATTCAAAATTTTTTAAGATAGGTGCAATTTCTAATTATTAAAATCCAAAATCGTACCGCACCATAGTCATCACTACATGTAATTGTGTATAATTGATCAACTTAATAGATATTTAGGTAGGACCATTTATATGCACATGAACCATGCCCTATATCTCACCTGGACATGTAGCTGAGTCTAAACAAAAAAAGTCTAAACTACAAAAGAATTATCCTCTAAAATATGTCTAAACTCTAGTATATTGTTCCAAATGTTATATAAAGATTAATTAATCATTAAAAGTATTTAAGCATGATCTATTTTTCAAAAAAAAAGTGAAAAGAATTATATATATATATTTAGATTTGGCTCCCTCTGTTACATATTTCCTCAAATATCATTCGATACATCAATTATTTGATTTTAATAATTTTGTTAGTAATGATCAAAATATGTTAATAGATAGTTGATAATATTAAAATCAATCCTATAAAAAATTAGAATTATAAAAATATTTTCATCGTTAAAAATCTTAAATAATATTCATCCATTACAATTTTGATGAAAATTCTACACGTTTATCAAATGGTAAAAAGTGTCTAATTATTTTTAATTTTAAAATAATTATGTTATTCAATATAATAAATTAGTTGATCGATATCGATTTTAATTATACTATCTACAACAATAAAAATATGATGTACCGGATAGAATTGGAGAGAAAGTACTATAACTAAAGGGATACAAATCCTATATATTTATATGAGATCCATTATAGTTAAAATTGAAATTTATTAATACTCTCTTCTCCACTTTAATTTTTATTAATTTATGTGAAAAATTTACTGTTAAAGTAATTCATTTTTACATTCATCGACTTTTATGACATCGTTTGTCTAACATGCACATTAAAAGCCAACCAATCAAGTTGTCGTATTTTTTACTACTATATTAAATACTACTCTCTCTATTTTACTACTTCCTCGTTCTTTAATATAAGACTTTTTAGAGTTGTGCACAAGTATTAAGAAAATGATTATATAACATTAAATATTATATTAAATATCTATATTGCCTTTATATTGAAAAAAGAGATTGTTACTCCCTCCATCCCATTATATCTGACGTTTAAGGGGTTTTTATTTTTTTCAAAATAATAGACGTTTTACAAGTCCAAAGCTAAATTGTTCACTTTTATTCCAATACTACCCTTCACAATCAAAGCATCACAGAGCAATAAAAACACTTTAAGCAAATCTTAACAATAAAGCATCATTTTAAGCAATCAAACACAAAAAAGCGAGATCTTGGTGAATCCTTTAAGCAAATCGACGTTATAATCCTTTAAAGCAAATCGAAATTATTCGATGGAACTCTCTTTTATAACAATGGCGGAGAACTTGATTGCTCGGTGAGTCCGATCCCGTAGATGATTGAGATGAGTAGTTTATAAACGCAAGTTTAGTTCTTCTATATATCCGGTTACCCTCTCCCTCCCCGCCTCCCTAAATAAGCGACGTTTTGAAGGTTTTCACACTTATTAAGAAAGTCATTTATTACTCTAATTTTGTCATTAAGATTGATATGTATTACCACAATTACTTGGTTCGCATTAATTAAGAAAAGATGTCTCCATATATTTTTCGTTAGAAAAAATTAAATAAAAGAAAAAAAGATTGGAGTAGCAATATGAGAAAAAATTTTCATTAATAAAAGGAGGGAAATTAAGGGTATCTTAAATATATTGGAAAACGATTAATATATTATAACACAATTATTTAGGGATGGACGAGTAATATATTATAGAGAGTATTAATTAATTATATATTTTTTATCAAATTTTAGACTTTGTAATATTAAGATTTTTTTTTTTTTATATAATTTGAGCAATAAATAGGACAAAGTATTAATTATATATTTTTAATAAGTGTATATTCATCTAACATATATACTCTCCGATTATAAAAGATTGTCGTTTAATATTTTAACAACATAGATTAAGAAAGTGTCATTTACCAAGTAAAATTTGTTTGAAATTCCATCACCACCCTTTTGGGAAAAAAAACTATTAATACAAGGAATTAATTTATTAGAGACAATGAGAGAAGGTAGAATATTATATAAGAAAATATTAATAATTTATTTTTTCTAAATTTGATCAATCGATAAACTTTTTAACAAAATTTTTTAATAAAGTGTATACAATCTAACATGTTATATAATTAAAAAGTATATAATTAAAAAAAAAATGGATCGAGTAAACATAGAGATTATAATTGATATATAATTATGATTATAATCTCAAGATTATTATAATTCATAGAATTATAATCCAGGATTATAATTATAATATCAAAACTATATATTAAACATTTTATAATCCCTGGCACTAATAGTTTGAGTCAAGTTTAAATTTAAAAACAAACAAGACACTTTGAATTAATAGTCTTATCCCAAATATAATCCTTATAAACAAACATAGCTAAAGTAATGAAGTTCCGTAATAAATAAAGGGAATTGATATTAAAATTTGATATATATTTTCACAAGGTCTCTCTCATGAGTGTGAGTGTGGGGCCCATCCACTAATATTCATGTGATAGGAAACTTGTAGAATTATATTTTTTGTTTGTGAAAATATCAATTTCCTAAATAAAATATGTTAAAAGTACAATTAATTCTGAATTTAAAATCACGGTTAACCAAAATATTTCAAGCATTGCGGGCCCAACTACTAAATAAAGAAAAGCAAAAGAGTATTGATATTTTCAAGAGCCATAATATCTCTCACTAAATAATAAATAAGTTTCACATTTATATGAGAGAGAACTTATAAAAATATCAACTTTTACTCGTAAAAATATATAAAATATATTACACAACCTCGTTCAGGTTTTGAAGTGTCACAACCACATTTTAATAATAAAAATAAAAAGATAAGAAATGGTAATTAATGTGCAAAAAAATAACAGTAGAAATTATCCTTGAATAAAATAAACTCCATATATTTGTCAGGGTGTTGATGTAAGCGCCCCTACACTTCAACTATATTTTTTATCCGCACAAGGGTGTTTTTGATATTACACATAAATCTTACCCAAAGATTTAGAGTGTATTTAACTTTCTTAATAATTGTACATAACTATTTAATGCATATTAGAGTCTGAGACTATCAATTTATAGGGTCCATATACCAATAATTATTATACAAATTTTTTAATGTGTTTCACAAATTTATGTATCATCCTTTCAAAAACCATTTAATATGGTAGATCATCCTTATAGTCTTATCTAATCTCATATTATCAATATATTTTATAATTATAATTCACTATAAAACTTTCATAACAAGACTAAAAAAAAAATATATATATATATATATATATATATATATATATATATATATATATACACACACACACTCATGTTGCAGAGTCAGAAATTAAATCATAAAAGTGAAATTAATTATATTTTACAAAAATCTAATGTGTATATATGGGGAATATTGTATTATTAAGTAAGTTCAAACATACCAGTTCTTCTGCACTTCAGATCATCATCCAACTCTCCATTTATCACCTGTTGAATGTCGAAGCCAGATTCACACGCCTCTTGGTAAAGATTTTCATCAAAAACACTCACCATTCTCTCTCTCTCTCTCTCTCTCTCTCTATATATATATATATATATATGTATATGTATATGTATATATATATACTTGAGAAATTAAGCAAATTGACCCCAAAATGAAAGAGCAACAAATAATGTCAACCAAAAAAAACCCTCAAAACCAAAAAGAGAAAAGGTGATATTTAAGAAGAAAACAGAATTTTCTTTTCCCCTATATTTTCTTGCTTCTAATTGAAAAGTCTCTTGTAGGGAGCTACTTAATAGTCCCACAGAGTGCTGCACTTATTTATAACCATTTGGGTATATATATATATATATATATATATATATATATATATATATATATATATATGTGTGTGTGTGTGTATATGTGTGTCAATGTCAATGCCAAGTTAAGAAAAAGTCAAACAACCTCATTCAATTATTTTTTAGTCAATTAATGTCGGGAAAAAGTTTGAATTTGGGGATAATTTGGCTCTGTCATTCTATTGATTTGGTGTCATATTATTAGATGGGAAAAATTCACACACTAGTACTATATCAATGGCCAAATTAATTAGAAGGTAATCATTTCTTTTATAGGTACATATTTTTTTATTTGACATTTTAGAGGGTTTCACATTTATTAAAGAAATTATTTATTATTCTAATTTATCTAATTTTACCATTAAGATTGATATTATTGTTACAACTGCATAAATTAAGAAAAATAATTATTTAGGGTCATGCTAAATTTGAATTTTTTTTATTTATTACTTTAATTTTATCTTATTTTACCATTAAGATTGATATTATTGTTACAACGGCATAAATTAAGAAAAAATTATGTAGAGTCATGCTAAATTTGTAAAAAAGTTGCAATGATAGATGAGAGAGAAATTACGAAAGCAATATGAACAAAAATATATAGTTAATGCCTCCTAAAATGTGTTTACATCACATATATAAGAAAAGATATTATTCCCTAAAATGACTAAATGGTAATGGAGGGGTTGGGGACAGGTAATATCATTTTAAGAGTAGGCAGATTAAAAAAAGTGTAATTAATGGTTTATGAATTAATTAGAATAAGTATAAGATATTAATATTACATGTATGTGGGCCCTTAAAAATAAGAGAGAGAGAGAGAGAGAAAAGAGATAATTTTATATAATTGAGAAACAAATATATACTCCCTTATTTCTAAATTAGATATACATTTTCTTTTTTAAGACGTTTCAAAATTAAAATATATTTATATTTTAAAACTAGTAACAAACTAGTAATAATCAAACTATATGATAATAAGATTTAATTACTTGTTAGAATTATATATTTAGATATTTGATGCATCAATCAGCCGTTCCAAATTAGAATTTTGGTCAACTCTCGAACTTTGACTACTGCTTGATCTTCCTAACTTTGCCGAAAAACCTGTAAAAAGTTCACACGAATTGGGGGCTCAGGAGAACTCTTGATGCTTAAGTTAGAACACTTATATGGACGGAGAGAATTATTATGGGAGTGACGATTTTGTTCCTTAATTATGCTAGAACATCTCTTATTTATAGCATGAAAATAATCTCATTCGGTAGTTAGGAATTATAATTCTAAATATTGGCTTTAGAAACCTTCTAGGTTGTCAATCATTAATTGGTTAAACTTTCTAAGAATTCTATCCGGATTTAATATACTTCTTTAATACTCAATGAACAAAATTATTAAATTGCTCTTCATTAATAAAGTTCTGAAAATAACACGTGACAACTCGATCGCCATTAGTGGGTTATTTTTACTCACATTATTTGCCTCTTACTCCTTTAAAAAATTATTTTTAAAGGAGTAAAAAAATAATAATAGAGTTTTTTTTCACGCCCATGGCATTAATTCAAAGCCCCATAGCCTTAATTGTGGCCTCTATAGTATTAATTATTGGTGCCCATGATGCTAATTTTTGGCCTCCATGACCTTAATACTAGGTCGCCATGACCTTGATTCTGGGCCTCCATGGCCCTGATTTTTAGCCTTCATGACTTTGATTATGCTCTCTATGACTTTAATTCTGAATGCACATGACGCTAATTTTGGGCCTCTATGACCTTAATTCTAGATTGCCACGACCTTGATTCAGGGTCTCCATGACTTTAATTCTAGACCTTCATGGTCTTGATTCTGGCCTCCATGATTTTAATTCTAGCCTCCATAACCTTAATTTTGGGCCTTCATGCATGACCTTGATTATGGCTTAAATAGCCTTAATTCTGGGCCTCAGCCTTAATTATGCGTCTCTATGGCTTTGATTCTGGCCTCTACAACTTTAATTCTATGTTCTATGGCCTTGATTTCGACCTTCATGGCTTTAATTTTGGGCCTCCGTGCAAAGCTCTTCTTCTTTTGTTTTATGGGTCTCCTTTTCGGATCTATATTCAACTTGTGAATGATAATGTATAAATAGGGTATCAATATTAACAGATCAGCTGTTGTCCAAGCAAACACATCCTTATTGGTCCTAAGGAATTATATTAATTTGTCTTTAATTTCCTCTTTCAAAGTAATTTTCTCAAGATATGCATCTTTCAATAAAATTAGGACTAGCTCCTTTACACGTTACCCTCTTTGCTCTTTATCCTCATCCCTCATGTCTAAAGAATTAATAGGCAAGACTTTCTGTCCAGCACGATTGTGCTTCAAGGCTAATAAGTAGGAGCAGGGGTTGATCCAGCCTCCCAATTAAGTGGGGGCAAATTCAAATTTTCTTCTTCTTAAGAATAAAATTTTAATAAAATAATTACAAAACTAAATAATCCTATAATTACATTCTCTCTTTGTGAGGTATTGGTTGAGTCGGGCTCCCGAGTAAATAACTTCTTCTAAAATTCTCTCTTTCACTAGCGGGATAAGAACTCATTGGTTGTCTTTTACCGAGATCCCTCTCAAAATTAATTAAGGGAAGGTGATATATACCGGTGTATGGGTTTGGGTTTGGGGGTTAACCGTTAATATTTTGCAAGTGAATTTCTTGGTAAATATTAGTAGTGACAGGTTCGTCACTAGTCCCTTCGGCTTGAACATTTTCAGGAATAAATTCAAATTTTGTACGTTTAGTGCCTAACAATCAATAAATATTTAAAAATTAATTCAACTTCAAAACAAAATCAATAAATAATATGAATAGTCAAGTGTAATTATCAACAACAATAAACAATCTCAATTAAACCACTAACAAGTAACAAGTAACATTACAAAATAAATTACAAAATTTAAAGAAAGTAAAAATAGAATAGAATACATACTCGAATAACTTTTATTTAATGGAGTTCTCTTTATAAATAATTACAAAATTCCTAAAACAATTGTTAAATACTCTGCAGCTTTTTGAAATTGGGATATTAAAGTAATCACTGCTTTTTGAATGGAAAAGGAGAGACCGAATAATTTTTTTGCTCCATTGAATTTAGACAATATTAAATAAATTTGACCAAGGTAGTGGGAATGTGAGACTTGTAAGACTATATTAAATAAATAATAGTAGCAGGAATGTGAAATTAATAGAATTAGTTTTTTAAGCTCTTTAAATAAATTTTTTCTAACTTCAGTGCTTGATTTTCTAATTTGAGTGCTTCCCTGCTCCATGAAAATCCAGTGGGGGCAGGTGCCCCCCCCCCCCCCCGCCCCATGCCTGGATCCGCCACTGAGTAGGAGCTTCTAGCTACTTTCTCATCACCATTGACTTCCTATATTCCACTTGTTGTTGGAAACTTCAATTTCATATAATATGTAGAGGGGATAACTTTAAATGTATTCGGTCATATCCTACCAAGGATTATGTTGTATCATAGTTGTGGATTGATTTGGTGCTGAACCACAAGTATTCACTATAATTTTTTGGATTGTGAGAAATAGAATATGACTTTTTGTTCGTTTCCGTTGCAGAGTATTCATCCACAATGAAAGTGAATATGAAGAACGATATCTATAGCTTTGGAATAGTCCTCTTGGAGTTGACAACAAGAAGAGCAAATGCAGATTATGGGGACGAGTATATAAATCTTAAGAGTGGGCATTATCGCATTGTGAGCATGGGAAGTCGATTCTTGATGCCCTTGATGATGAGATTAAAGAACAAAGTTATTTGGAAGCCATGACTAGGGTTTTTAAACTTGGTCTCATTTGTACAAAGAACATCACCTCTACTAGGCCTTTAATGAGGAAGGTTCAATGATTCTTGATCTTGTTGTTAAGTAATGTGGTCGGTCCCAACTTTTAGGGGCCTCAAGCCAAATCTTAAATTTTGGTTTTTTAACCATTCAATACTAAATTAAATTAATATCTATGATTTTTTTAATTAGAATTTCATTTTTTTGCTCTTATAGATGCAAAATTATTAATCAAACTTGTATGATTGTACTTGTATCTCACCGATTTGCTTGGAAAAAAATTGGAGCTTTTTATAATGGGGCCTTCTAAATTTTGGGGGATTATTGAAAATTTCAATTTTGAGGCCTCAATCCATTGTTTAAATGACTTAACTATTGGACCGACCCTAGTTAAGGGTGTAAACGAGTCCAACCGAAGCGAATAGAGAGATGCTCGAATTCGACTCAAAATGATAAATTCGTACTCGAATTCAAATTTTATTTAAAAAATTCTACTCAGATTCGACTCAACTCAAATATTTATTACTCAAATTCGATCCGACTCGGATCGAATTATATTCAAACTTCTCGCGAGCTTCAAATTCAAGCTCGAATTCGAGTCTCCACATAATAATAAGTTTTATAATAAATATAATTATAAATTGAATTTGATATTTTACTTAGAAATGAGAAAATATATTTACCATTATACTTTACAAATATAAAATCATAATTAAAATTAAAATTAAAAACAAAACAAAATAATAATTAATTATCTTAATTTGATTTAAATTTGTATATTTTATAAGAGAATGTATCGAGCATCTAATTGAATATGTATCAATCGAGTATGTATCGAATCACAATCAGAATTGAGTAGTTTGAATTTTAAAAGAATTTTAGTATAACCTTACTCATATTCTACTCATATTTTTATTGAACTATTTTAATGGTCAAATTTGGATAATATTATTAACAAATTCGAGTTTCGCTCGTATTTTTTCGGAGTTTAGCCCGAATCGAGCTTCGAATCTATTTAACTTCGCTTATGACCTTTACTTGTTGTCATACTCTTTTCTTTTTTTTTTTAATTGACATTTTAGGAGGAAACATATTTATTAAGAAATGTATTCGTACTTTGTTTGATTGATTAAATTGGGAGTACTGAAATCTCAATATTAGCCCTTGTAAAATTCATTTGAAAGATGGAAATGAAATAAATTTGACAAAACTAATGATTATATGTTGCTAGAGAGACGTTGCTTTGTTTAATGCCAAATGAAAAGATAGAGAAATATGAATCTAGAAAATATAGAAAGGTGAAAATTTGATGCTTTATCCATCCATGAATTTTAATTGCGACGCCCCCAAAATTAGGTATACATCACCCATCTTGGGTCACCGAGTTACATATGGTATGTAATTTAAATACAACTTAATACATAAACCGTGAGTTTAAATACAAATATCGCTCACTAGATATTATACAAACTCAAAAAGAGTCCTCATTACAATTATTATCACACTATTTCACGTAATAGTGAGGACTACTAATGCTATCTTCGGGACCATCACTGCGTTTCTCGACTCGTCTCCGCCTATATTCTCATTTCACAAGAGAATAAAGTGAAAGAAAGGGTGAGCTCAACTAGCCCAAGAAGAAATATTATGACTAAGATAATGCGTAATAAATTATCAATAGTCTTCAACAATGTTAAACCGATAAAATACAATAGATAACCGGTTTAATCTGCAATGGAATACGCAATCCATTAAAAGAGTCAAGTAGAAAATAAAGTCTACTATCTTTTAGGTTTTAAAGGGTTTTTCATCATCATATATAGGCGAGACTCGCCTTTTAATAAATATTCCACATCATCGAATCACCCCCGCACTACGGCCAAGGATATTCTTTAGTATCACGACCACAATTATTCATGCACTACGGGCAAGAATATTTGTGTATTCATTAATGGTCATGATCATGCCAACAATCATCCACCAATGCACTACTACCATCGAGGATTTTTATCACATCATTTGTAACATTACTACCATGATTAATCAATAGTCTCTCGTCATAATCATACCAAGTCCATCTATGCACCTCTGTGCCACAGATGACTTTCAACATAATATAAACATGAGGATGATGACAATGATATAAGAATTCAATAAAACAAGTTCAAGAATTATTTTATCCAGAATTATTAACGCCCAAATTATCAACATGATATTGCTTTTGTAGAGTAAAATTCAAGAATGATCGGAAGAATATTTCCATGAAAAGATCTTTGGATGAAACGCAAATATCAAGGATATTCCACTAATTTCATGGAGTATACAAGTCAAATTTTTAACCAACTGTGTATAATAAAGAATAGAATAACAAAAGAAATCACCATGCATGCGATAGAGCAGACACAGTAAAAGTTATTCCAACAGAATAATAAATAACGGAACCAGTCGGCGTAGAAACACACAGATGGGATGTTCCAATGTAATAATAATAAAGAGCGGAACTGTGTAGGTGTAAAACACATGCAGACAGGATGTTCCAACAGAATAATAATAAAGGCGGAACCAGTCGGTGTAAAACACATGACATGGATGTTCCAAATGTAATAATAGAAGAATGTCACCAAGTATAGGGTAAACCACATTATAAAAGTTATTCCAATGTAATAATAAATAATGGAATAACAACAGTTCTCTTCATGAATAAGAAAGAATAACACCCCTTACTTTTGGTAGGAGATTGAATATCGCAGTGAGCAGTAGTAACAAAATACTCTTCTTCTTTTCTCTTATCTCTCTATACTTTCTCTCTCTATAGCTTGAATGAATTCGTGAAAATAATGAAGCCCTAGCCTCTATTTATAGAAGATTTCTAGCTTAGCACCCTTAGTGTGAAAAGGCAAGTGGCTCGACGACTAATGATGTAAAAAGAAAAGTGGTTTGACGCTCAGAATGTGAAATGACAAGTGGTTCGATCTTTGTAATGTGAAGCGACAAGTGGTTCGACGTCTGGTAAAGGTAATTACTATTAACGAAGGTAAATACTATCGACGAAGGTAAATACTATTCACAAGGGTAATTACTTATCGACGAAGGTAATTACTATCGACGAAGGTAAATACTATTCACAAGGGTAATTACTATCGACGAAGGTAATTACTATTGACGAAGAGACTTCTTAGATGATGACATATGAGCCCCCCATAAAATAATCAAACTTACCGAAATCATTTTATTTTTCATCAACACATATTTAATCTTTCAACAATTATTAATCATTTATAACTTGTGCGTCTCAATTATTGATTTAATACTATAACATATTATATGATGATGATCCGTGACAATAATTGAATCAATAATATAAGAGATATGATGCAAGAATTCATCAGAAGCAATAATTGAGCATAATTTGAGTGACTTCTCACGTAAGCATCAATAATCAATACCGTGTGCTACTATGCAACCATGCCAGACATCGCATTTTACTTTTACCACCGGGTAATTCAACAGCTTTTAATTGTAACACCTCACCGTAGTTATTTTTATAAAATATTTTTGTCGTTTTTCAATCCGACAATAATTCTGTTGTGGGGTCCACCAATGATTGAGCTGTTGTACGAATATTCCCTAACAAAAAGAATATTCCCCGACCAAACGAATATTTTATAACAACTTGCATACTTTTGCAAAATTTATAAATATTACCCACAACTATAACATTTTATCAAATTTATTCCATAATATTCAAAATAATATTTATAGAAAAATTCATCTTTATTTATAAAAGCTGGGGTCTTACATTTACTACCATCAATTTGTTGATTTGTTCTCTCTCCCAATTTCTCACTCATAATTTCTTGTGATTTCTCTTTATTTTCAATCACAAAAAATTCACCATGTTCATCTCCCACCTCACTCTACAATCATCCTCTCAATTTTGTACTCCAAAACCTCCTCTTACTCCAAAACCCAGTTCTCCTACAAATGAGGCCAAACAAAAATCTCATCCACTTTATCTCTCCACAATAACATCCAACTTCTCTTCTGCTCACCTCCCTCCCATCCCTCTTCGCCCACAATAGATTCTCCGACGCCAACCCCTACTCAAACACAATTTCGCCGATCACATGATCCACCACTTTCTCCTTCATCTTTCGCGGTCCCAATATATCACGGGAAGATGTAACCTAAAAGAAACCCAACTTTTTTATATTGTGGAACTCACAAGACAAGAGATGAGATGAGATGAGATGGAGGATGAGAGAGAGGATTTGGACTCTACATAATTGTAATACCGAAAATTTAAATACAAATATGCTCCATAACAAGCTTCATTGAATTAATTACTAACCATTTTGAACTCCACTTGCGATATTCTTCTTAGTAATGTACAAAAACAAGTTAGCGGCCGAATCTGAGGTTCCGAAGCAGTCAACTATTTGACATTCTTCTTAGTAATGCACATCGTTGACCTTTTATGGTTAGGAATTGTTGAGCTCATGAACCCTAAACACTTACTTGAGTTTAAATAGATATTTCTATATACATAAATAAACATATACATGAGCGTAAACGAGAGTTCAACAGTTTCTAACAAAAAACATTTCTACCGGTGCATACATAGTTGTACGCACAAATTACATATATATTGTACTAATCTTTGATTGAAGATTAGTTGAACAGAAAAAGAAATGCATAATTAATCATTGCATAACATTTGTCATTCCCATATTGTAACACATGTCCTACATAATTAATATGTTCATCCATTACTTCGGTTTTCACATGTCCTACATAATTACACAGATTTTTGACTTTTATAATATTATATCATACATATATATAATCTCACACTAATATGTTTATTTTATAATCCCCAAAATCCACTATTTTTCTAAACTATTACTAATTTAATTACGTTAAAACATAATTATTATATTCTAAAATTATTATTTTTCTAATATTATATCATTCATGATTATACCATACATTATATCATATATACATGTATGGTATAATATTATAATACACGATATAAAAAAATCACTACCTACCTAAACTGTGCGGATATTATCATTACTAATTTAATTATATTACAACATAATATTATACCATTTATGTAACACCCCAATCCCACATCGAAAGATAGGGTAAAATTTGTTTGCATATAAGGAAATAAGTTACTACCAATAGTAACTTCAAGTCATGACCTCTTGGGAGCCTGTGGTGGGCTAAGATGACCCAAGAAGATATTATTGAGCCAGTAGTTTGAAGCCTTATTTGGATGGATTTGATTCGATTCGGACTTGGGATTTGACCCGAGATTTGTTTCGGACTCGGGATTTGACCCGGGTTGTTTCAATTTATAATTATATTACAACATAATATTATACAGTTTAAAACATTTTAAAAAATAAATAATAAATAATATCAATCATAACTTACTATATATGTTGATTTTATAATCCCCTAAATCACTACTTTTTCAATGTAAGCAGCTTTTTATATTATCGTTACTTAATTATTATATCCTAAATTCACTATTTTTTAATCCCACATTAATATTTTGATTTTATAATCTCTTAAATCACTACAAATCTAAATTGTTCGATAATGTTAACTATTCTAATATTATCATTACTAATTTAATTATTATCTCCTAAAATCAATATTTTTTAATTCCACGTTAATATTTTGATTTTATAATCTCCTAAATCACTACAAATCTAAATTGTTTAGATAATGTTAATTGTTCTAATATTAGCATTACTAATTTAATTATTATCTCCTTAATTCACTACTGAAAGTCCAATAATAATCTACAAGGGGGGTTGAATAGATTATTACAGATTAAAAAAATTATCATAGGCCTTTTTTGAATTTTTGGATAATTAATTTATAGTATTAAAAATTAATATGCAAGATAGTAAAAATTCAATCACACAATGCACAGAGATTTATCTGGTTCACAACATACACCCTGGTATGCTGCTACGTTCCGTCTTAAGTTCTTATTTAGAACTTGAGATCCTATTACTATCACTAATAAATACTCCTTTAACAGACGGAGAAACCTTTACAAAGTTTTATAGACAAATTTTCAACTATTCCCAACTAATCTATCTTGGATAGCAAGCTCACAGCTCCCTCCTCAAGTTTAGTTGTTTCTTCTTTTGAGTTTAGTTATATTCTATAATTTGGTCTTGAAACAACAATCTTTTCCTCAACTCACAAGTTCACTAAAGACCCAACTCCCAACTGACCTCTCTAAGACTCTGATCTTGGTCGAAGAATTACTTGTCTTTCTCACAAGTACATAAAATAAACTAACTACTATTTTTCCTTTTTACAAAAGAATTTACAACAGTTTGCTTCTTAAATAAAAAGATAAAATTTAATACAGATTGATGCTTCTCAAATAAGTTGATATCAATTAAAGAGCAAATATATTTATAAAAGTTCAAAGACTTTTATACTTGAGAAAATATGCTTCTTTGTAAGCAGATAATAATTTTTGCTTAGATTAAATAATGTTTCTATGTAAGCAAATATGTAAATTTATGCAATCGTTATAAAAGCTTAAATTACTTTTATATTTTTTTGTGAAAAGTGCTTTTGAATAACCAAATAGATAAATTTAGCTTTAACAAAAAATTGTTTCAGATAAGCGAGATAAATAATTTTAATGCAACTTTATAAAGAATTATTTATTCTTTATAATAAATAGTGTTTTTCATGGATTAAAAAGGACTTGTTTTTAAGATATTCTCTAACAAGTATTATATGAATGAATTTGTGTTCAAATACTTGTGATTAAATGAATAAATCAATTCAAACGATAATTATCAAGTTTAACAATTTAATTAGTTAAGCATTACTTGATATAATAAATATATTTGTTTAACTCAGGCAATATATAATAATATTTTATTTATTATGCGATTTAAAAATAAAGTCACTTGGTACTATACGGAATCGTACGGTTTGATTCCCTCACTTAAGAAGAATATCTCTGTAGCCTTTCGGCGTCTAAGTATGACAGAATTTATAATTTCACAATTGATATTTATATAAATATTTGTTAGAATCTAGGATCACACACGCACACAACAATATAGAATTAAGATTCACACACAGAGATTTATGTACGTAGTTCCCCAATTTGGGTACTCCACAGGCGGCTTGTTGTTTATTGATGAATCCTTGGTTACATAGGGTTTTGCAATAGATAGTATTTATAGCTACTAATCATATTTCAATCATACTTCACATTATGTCTCAATTACGTACCCATAATGTCCTTCCAAAAATAACCAAGAAAAAACTCTGTCCGTCGACTAGCGCGACCCGCGTCGTTCACAGGCTCTACCTGGCGCACCTCGTGATACTGGTGCAGTAACTTCCCAGACCTTGGCGTGCCCCGCGCCACTCTGGCTTACTTGCTGCCTAGGCAAGGCCACCACTCCTATAGAGACTTTTTATCAGATCTGCAAGGCCGCACCCGCGCGACCTTCCCGGTTCAACCCCTAATGGGCTAGTCTGTACCCTCGCTATGCTTTGCACTAGCCTTTTCCAGTAGCTTCTATGTTATGAGTCACAACTTCCAACAAATTTTTGATAGATCACTTGGATTTTCAATTCCGGTTCGGATGATTCACTCTTTTTGGAGGAATATCTCAATGTCGTTTTGAACTATCAAGTGTATGTATATCTATTTTACAATATTTATATAAATAATATCAATAAAAAGTTACTTAGTACTATAAAGAACCGTACGGTTCAATTTCCTCACCTTAGAGAATATCTCCGTAGCCTTTCGGCGTCTAAGTATAACTTTTTATTTGATAAATAGATGAAATATATATATATAAAATTATGTATAACAATTTATATTCATATATCTATAAATTTAAAACAAGTAAGAAATAATTCAACTAAGTTAAATCAAATGACTTATCTCAATTACTTGGACCAATTTCTTCTTCTCAAATAATCAAAACTTTGATAAAAAGAGATATAAAGCTTTAGAGAGAGTATGTAGACAAGTAGAGTAAGTTTTTTTTTCACTTGAATTGGTAAAAACCAAATGAATAAAAGACTCCCTACTTATAGATTTTTGAGGTCGGTGGCAAAATGGTAATTTTGAAATCTATTTTTAAAATCAATGGATGAGATTGCTTTAATTTAATTTTAATGGTTCGGATAAGACCATAACACACGGATTGCCAAAATGTTTCAGCCCATCAAAAATCTCATCTTCTAAAGAGAGTTTATCAAATTCGATCGAGGCATGGGTGTGAATTTCAAACTTACTAATATTTGGTCAAACTAATAAATGATCAAGCACATCCAATTTCTGCACATTCAATTCCTTTGTCCCAAAAAGGTGGTCACTTCATACTTTACAGACACATACACGGTTTATATATATATATATATATATATATATATATATATATATATATATATATATATACAATAAAAACTTTTTGTCCAATTTTGTTTTGTGAGTTTGAAAGAAAATAGGATCCCTGCCTTGGAAATTTCTATATGAATTAATTTATTTAACACTTGATATTTAAATTATCAATGTCAATACAAATTAATTCAAATATAGAAAATAATATTAAAATAATTAATATAACATACAAAATGATTAAATTATAAACTTACGGAGAAGATTATATTACCAATAATTGTTATCATCAAAATACTAAAAACTCGGAAACCCATCAACTACTTTTTAATTCCACATTAATATTTTGATTTTATAATCCCCTAAATGACTATAAATCTAAATTGTTCTGAAAATATTAAATGTTCTAATATTATCATTACTAATTTAATTATTATCTCTTAAAATCACTACTTTTTAATCCCAAATTAATATTTTGAATTTATAATCCTCTAAATCACTACAAAACTAAAATATTTTTGTAATGTCAATTGTTCTGATAATCGAGATACGATTTTGTTGATGACATCAGCCTTATCAAAGAGACGTGGAAGATTAAAGTCGGGATAACTCGACTCTGGAATATGTCAAGTTTCAACAAAGCAGACTACATAAACAACATATTATACTACACACATACATACGCAACTCCAAATTACAACATCTTAAAATTACATCATCTTAAATTACAACATCTTACCATATGCATATTCTACTTTTATAGGACGGCAAAATACAAGCGAGTATCAAAAGGTCACTTTTTACTAAATTTCAAACAACAGTCAAGGAACGAAAAGTTTTTATAATCACCAATTTCGGTGTCAGTCAGAACGGTGGTTCTTTCAGAGCTACTTAACATCCATACAAGATTTATAATATTAAATATATTAAATTGCAGTACATAACACCATTGCATGACATCTGTCATTCCCATATTGCAACATTTGTCCTACATAATTAATGTGTTCATCCATTTCTCCGGTTTTCACCCTGTCCTACATAATTACACCGGTTTTTTGAATTTTATAATATTATACCTTTTATAATATTATACCATACATATATATAAGTTCCAACATTACTAACCATGACAACTCAATAAATCTATTTTTTAGAATTTTACAGTATTATATACCATTTATAATCTTATACCATACATTATATCATACATATTGAAAGTCCAATAATAATCTACAAGGGAATTTAAATAGATTATTACAAGTTAAAAAATTATATTAGGCCTTTTTGAATTTTTAACAATCAATTTAAAGTTTTAGAAATTATCATGCAAGATAACAAAAAATCAATCACACAATGCACAAAGATTTATCTGGTTCACAACATACACCTCTTGGTATGTTGCTACGTCCAGTCTCAAGTCCCTACATGGAACTTGAGATCCTATTACTATCAGTAATAAAAACTCCTTCAACGGATGGAGAAGCCTTTACAAAGTTTTATAGATAAACTTTCAACTATTCTATCTTGGATAGCAAGATCCCCGCTCCCTCCTCAAGTTTAGTTGTACTTTCTTTAGAGTTCAATTCTATTCTATGATCTGGTCTTGAAACATCAGCATCTTCCTCACCTCACAAGTACACTAGAGACCCAACTTCACGCTGACCTCTCTAAGACTCTGGTCTTGGTCGAAGAATTACTTATCTTTCTCACATGTACATAAAATAAACTAACTTCTGAACTTTTCTCCTTTTACAAGTGATTTTACAACAATATGCTTCTTAAATAAGCAGATAAGAATTTAGTATAGATTGATGCTTCTCAAATAAGCTGATATTAATTAAAGATCAAGTTTATAAAAGTTGAAAGACTTTTATACTTAAAAATATGCTTATTATTAAGCAGATAATAATTTATGATTAGATCAAATGATGCTTCTGATTAAGCAAATATGTAAACTATGCACAGTTATAAAAGTTTAAATAACTTTTATGTTTTCGAGAGATGCTTCTTAAATAAGCAGATAAGTCAATTTTAGCTTTAGATCAAAAGTGCTTCTGTTTAAGCAGATATAAAATTCTAATGCAATTTAAAAGGAATTATTTACTATTTAAAATAAAGAGTGTTTTTCTATGGATTAAACAGCTAGGATTGTTTCTCAGATAATCTTTAACAAGTATTATATGAATGATTTTTATGTATCAATACTTGTATAAAAAGAATAAATCAATTCAAATAATATTTATCAAGTATAATAATTAAATCATTTATGCATAAATTGATGTTGCAAATATTATTGTTTAACTCAGATAATATATAAGAATATTTTATCTATTATGTGAACTTTTATAGATAATGTCACTTAGTACTATAAGGAATCGTACGGTTCGAATTCCTCTTTGTAGAGGTGTATCTCCGTAGCCTTGCGGCATCTAAGTACGACAAAATTTATAATTTCTCAATTGATATTTATATAAATATTTTCAATAGATCACTACGATTCTAAAATCCAGTTTGGATGACTCCTCTTTTTGGAGAAGTGTCTCAGTGTCATTTTGAGTTATCAAGTGTCGTATCTATTTTACGATATTTATATAAATAATGTCGATAAAAGGTTACTGAAGACTATAAGGAATCGTATGGTTTGAATTCCTCTCCGTAGAGGTGTATCTCCGTAGCCTTTGCGGCGTCCAAGTATCCTTTTATTTGACAAATAGATGAAATATAGATATATAAAATTGTACATAACAATGTATATTCGTATATCTATATATATATATGAAGCAAGTAAGAAATAATTCAACTAAAGTTAAACTCAAATGACTTATCTCAGTATTTGGACCAATTTTCTCTTCTAAACTAATCAGAACTTTTGTAAGAAGAGATATAAAGCTTTTAGAGAGAATGTAGGCAAAGAGAGTATGATTTGCTTTTCACTGAATTGGTAAAAATCAAATGAATGAAATACTCCCTATTTATAGATTTTTGAAGTCGGGGGCAAAAAAGTAATTTGAAAAAGCTGATTTTGAATGTATGGTTTGGATGATGTATTTTTGATTTCAACGGTCCATATGAAAACTAGAATATGCGGTTCATTTATGGCCAGTACTCAAAAATCCGCCCATTCCTTTTTCAAAGTACTTAGCATTTAATGAAAAAATTTAACCAAAAACTTATACACGCATGCCAGAACACACGATTTTTGATATCCCAAAATGAAGGTCACAAAGTTTTGCCAACACATGCATACATGCACACATTTGTACATTATATATATATATATATATATATGAAATACTTAGTTTATAATATACTTTAATACTCACAAGTTTATGATATATGAATGTATGCAATAAAACATTTTTGCCCTACTTTGGTTTTGAAAAAGAAATAGGATCTCCTTGCCTTAGATATTTATATGAATCAATTTATTCAACACTTGACATTAAATTATCAAGGTCAATAAAAATTAATTCAAATAAAATTAGAAAATAGTTTAGATAAAATAATTGAATAATTTATAGATTTATTTAATTACTACATAATTGTTATCATCAAAATATATAAAATAAAATGATACCTATCACATATATATAATTCCACACCAATATGTATATTTTATAATCCCCAAAATCCACTATTTTTTTAAATTGTTACTAATTTAATTATGTTAAAACATAATTATTACTCCCTCCGTCCCAGGATAAAAGTCCTTATTACTATTTTGGGTAGTCACATGTTAAATGTCCACTTTCCTTTAATAACCAAACTTTTACACATTTTTTCCTATTATAGCCGTAGCATTAAATATCTCATACTTTTCTAATTCTAATTCTCTCCATATTTAATGACATTATTATGGATAATTTTGTCATTTTATTCTTCTTCTTAATATACGTGAAAAGTCCACCAGGACTTTTATCCTGGGACGGAGGGAGTATATCCTAAAATCATTACTTTTCTAATATTATACCATTCATAATTATATCATACATGTATGGTATAATATTATAATACACACACACACACACACACATATATATATATAACAAAATAACTACTTATCTAAACTGTGCAAGAGATATTATCATTACTAATTTAATTATATTACAACATAATATTATACCATTTATAATTATATTACAACATAATATTATACAGTTTAAAACATTTAAAACAAAATTAAAATAACAAATAATATCATTCATAACTTACTATTTTGATTTTATAATCCCCTAAATCACTACTTTTGCAATATAATCGGTGTTTATATTTATGGCTTCTTCATCTATTGCATTCTATTATCTGGATTGTGGCTTTGCATGATTTGTTAAGTACTAGCATTCGATAAATCATTTTCATCATCATTAATAGTTTTCTTTGGCATTATGGCAATACTGTGAGTGCCTATACAATTGCCAAAAATAGATAAAAACTAATGAGCCAATGTATTTGTTCTTTAACTATAACATTGTGTTATATATGATACCTATACTGCTATGTTTTTGGACATGGTGTTTGTTTGACATGAAGATCCAACATAATTATTAATGCTCATGCTTTTAGTTTTCGCATGTAACATATGATTTTCCTTCAATTATGAGGACCGAAACTACGACATTCTTCCGATGTTTCCCTTTTTCGTTTTGATGTTAGAATTCTGGTGCAAGTAAGCGTATATGAGACATGGATTCTTCAAAATGCATCAAGTACTTGTGTTAGATATTTGAGGCTTGGTGATGTTTGTGTAATGTGTACTAGACTTCAAATATGCCACTAACAATCATATCAATATAACAACTCGATGACATTGTGCATTACACTTTCTAAATATTTGTTAGTACTTTAGAATGAAAGAGGTACCCATTTTTAACCTTATTGGTTACATTATAAATATTTTTATCACGAAATTAATATATATATATATATATATAAATACACACACACACACAACTGTTATATAATGTTTTGGAATTTAGTGATCAGATTAATTATATACTTGGATATGTATTTGCGAGCAAAACTTTTACCAAACTCTATGTAACATATGCTATCAAAATTTGATCATCGCACAACAATCTACCATTTTTTTTATTATATTTTAATTTATTAATTGCACGCATAAATATATTATTAACAAAATGAATAATCCCGCCGCAATGCGCGGGTTTGTATCTTGTACTTAGACTATATTTGAGAACATATAATTAATGGTTTTATGAATTAATTAGAATAAGGCCTAAATATGGACTAATAACCTGAAATTTTATTAATTTATTTTACTTTGGGGATTGTCTTCATAATTTTTTTAATTAGGGATTAAGCTCTTAATTTTTTTTACACTTTTGGGATTGTCTTCTCAATTTTTTCAATTAGAGGATTAAATTTTTAAAAAAAAATTTATTACATATAATTGATAGTACCACAATAGAAATTGATGACATGGCAGCGATATTTGGCTAAAAATGCTTATGTGTAATATTGAGTCATATTTTAACATTTATTCCATTAATTTTTTATACCAAAAATGAGAATATAAAACCATTATTAATTTTTTAAAGTAAATTTAATGCATTAAAAACTCAGCTTAAAAAAATCATCAATAATCAATATAATGATAGATATTTTAAAATGTATAAATGTAATACTGATTATAATTGTGACGCCCCCAAAATTAGGTATTCATCACCCATTCTGAGTCGCCAGATACATGGTACAAAATACAAATACAAACTTAATTATACATCTGTCGTGTAACATACGACAATACATAAACTGAGAGTTCTAATAGGAATATTGTCATTTAGACAATATCCATACTCAAGGAGTCCTCATTACATTTATTGTCACACTATTTAATGTAATAGTGAGGACTACTAATGCTATCTTGGGACCATCACTCGCTTTTCCGACTCGTCCCCATTATATTCTCATTTCCAAGAAGAAGCGGTGAAAGGAAGGGTGAGCTCAACTAGCCCAAGAAGAAATATTATAACTAAGATAATGCGTAATAAATTATCAATAGTCTTCAACAATGTTAAACCGATAAAATACAATAGACAACCCGGGTTTAATCTGCAATGAATACGCAATCCATTAAAAGAGTCAAGAGAAAATAAAGTCTACTATCTTTTAGATTTTAAAAGGTTTTCATCAATTTTTATCACTAAGACTCGGTTTAATGAATAAACCACAATATCTAATCATCCTCGTATCTACGGCCAAGGATTTTCATCAAATTATCAATGGTTATGACTATACCGAATCACCCCTGGTCATAATCATACCAAAAACTGTCTATCACTGCATTACAGGCCACTAAGTACTTTTATCACATCATTTATAACAAGCCATGATTATACCTAATGATCCCTGGTCATAATCATACTAAGTTCATCTATGCACGTAAGCCAAAGATAACATAATATAACATGAGGATGATGACAATGACATAATAATTCAATAAAATAAGTTCACGAATTAATTTATTCAGGAACTAATAACGTTCAAATTGTCAACATGATACTGCTTTGTAGAGTAAAATTCAAGAATGCTCGAAAAATATTTTCATGAAAAATATCTGGATGAAGCGTAGAAATATCAAGGATATTCCACTAAATTCATGGAGTATATAAGTCAAAATTTTAACCAACCTGAGTATAATAATAATGAAACAACAAAAGAAATCACCACGCATGCAGATCAGACAGACAAAGTTATTCCAATGTAATAATAAATACATAATAATAAAGACGAAACCCAGTCGGCGTGAAACACATGCATGGGATATTCCAATAGAATAATAAAGACAGTAATAATAAAGGCGGAACCAAAGTTCTACGTAAAAGCATGTATACAAGGATGTTCCAACGGAATAATAAATTAATAGAAGAATGTCACCAAGTATAGGGGATTCACAGATACAAAGTTATTTCAATGTAATAAATAAGAATGGAATAATATAAGGATTTCACCAAGTATAGGGTATTCCGTATATACAAAGTCATGTATAGGGTATGCCACTTTTTACAAAAGTTATTCCAATGAATAATAAAGAAAGGAATAACAAAAGTTCTCTTCATGAATAAGAAAGAATAACACCCCTTACAGGTACAACAAATAATATTCCCTACCTGTAAGAGTTGAATATTGGAAAAGTGAAGTAGCAAAATACTTTTCTTCTTTCTTTCTATAGTTTCTCTCTAAAGCGTTTAATTGAATTGTAAGAAATAATGAAGGAATGAGCTTTCTATTTATAGAAAACCGAGGGTGGCTCTTGGTCTTAACGAAGGGTCAAAATGACTCTTCGTAATATCAAGAGACAACTACTATTCATGAAGGGTAATTAACCCTGGAACAATCAAGAAAGCGTTAACTCTTGGTAATATCAAGGACAACTACTATTTGCGAAGGGTAATTACTTATCGACGAAGGTAATTACTATCGACGAAGGTAATTACTATTGAAGAAGGTAATTACTATCGACGAAGGTAAAATACTATTGACGAAGGTAATTACAATCGATTGTGAAGGTAATTACTATTGAAGAAGGTAATTACTATCGATTTAAGGTAAATACTATCGACGAAGGTAAATACTATCGACGAAGGTAATTATTATTCATAAAGGTAATTACTATTCACAAAGGTAATTACTATCGACGAAGAGACTCTTAGATGATGACATATGGGCCCCCATAAAATAATCAAACTTACTACAAACGTCTCATAATGCAGACTCTTTTATACATCATCAAGGATTGAATAAATATTACCACAACTCATTTTATTTTTAATCACAAATTTTCAATCTTTCAACAATTATTAATCATTTATAACTTGTCGCCTCAATTAATAATATAACATATTATATGAGATGATATTGTGACAATAATTGAATCAATAATATAAGAGATATGATGCAAAGAATTATCGTGAAGTAATAATTGAGTATAGCTAAGTGACTTCTCACGAAAGCATCAATAATCAATACCGTGTGCTACTACGCAACCAATGCCAGACATATTACTTTTACCACCGGGTAGTTCAACGCTTTTTAATTGGTAACACCTCGCCGTTATTTTTATATAAAGATAATTTTGTCATTTTTAACTACGACAATACTTCAGGTTGTGGGGTCCACTAATGATTGAGTCATTGCATTTAATATTCTCGACAAAAAGAATATTCTCCACCAAACGAATATTTTATAACAATTTGCTTACTTTGCAAAATTTATAAATATTACCCACAACTATAACATTATATCAAATTTATTCCATAATATTCAAAAATAATATTTATAAAAATTCATCTTTATTTATAAAAATCGGGTCTTACAACCCCACAACTATAATATTATATCAAATTTATTCCATAATATTCAAAAATAATATTTATAGAAAATTCATCTTTATTTATAAAAGTTGGGTCTTACAACCTCCCTTCTTATGAAATTTCACCGAAATTAGGGTACATACCGATATGATAAAGAGGTGAGGATACTTGAATACCTTTATCGTTAAAAATATTAAATTCATCTTCGCAATCCTACCAAAGATATTCATTAACAATTCATCTTTGCACCACTGCCAAAGATATACAAATTGTAAAACCAATAATCTTTGAGACGCAGTTTTAATAGTATCACGACCATGAATTATCCATGCACTCATCGCCAAGGATATTCGTGTTTTCAATTATGGTCATGATTATACCGAATAATCCTCGGTCATAATCATACCAAGTCTATCAATGCACTACTACCAAAGACGACTTTTACCACATCCATGAATTAATATTTCATCACGAGACTCATTTCAATAATTAATCCATATCATCGAATCATCCCCGCACTACGTGCCAAGGATATTCATTAAGATCACGACCACGAATTATCCATGCACTACTACTTAAAGATAATCGTGAATTCATTAAGTATCACGACCAATAAATTATCCATGACTACTACCAAAAAATAATCGCAGTATTCATTAAGATCACGACCACAAATTATCCCATGACTACTACCAAAGATAATCGTGTTTTCAATTACGGTTATGATTATACTTACCGAACAATCCCTCGGTCATAATCATACCAAGTCCATTCTATTCACGAAAGCCACGGATGACTTTCAACACAATATAAGCACGAGGATAATGATATAAAGAATCAATCAAATGAGATAAAGGATAAATATTAAACATTTATAATATAATTTATCCAGATTCAAGAATATCCCCATGTTATCAATCACTTAATAATCTCATAATCTAATATCATTAATATTATAACAATATTTTAATCACTTTAAATTTATAAACAATTTATCTCAATTGTTTACGCTTTTACCATATAATGCATTTAATCATTCAAAATGTCATACTCATAAGATATCATCACCAATTATCAAATCCTCATCAAAAAAATATGCATATACTCTATATAGGATTCTCTACCATAAAATCCTATTTTCAACTTTGTTACTTCACATAACATATTTAACTCATATGTTCAGAATTAAACTATTTTCATGAAAATACCAAATCAGTCCAAAAATTATTTCTTTTTCTGGGATTTAGCATAATATAGTCCCATAATGAAAATATATTTTTCTCGAATTTTTAAAATTCATTTACTATTTTTCAAAATCAATTTCTAATTAATTCCTTAAGAAATTAGCTACCTCAAGTTTAACTCCAAAAATTCCCAAATCTTGGTAGGACCTTACACATGTTAATGTGAGCCTCATTTAAATTTCATGGTCATCGTGAGTTATAGAACTCTAGTTATAGATTTTTTGTCAAAAAACCTAAATATTGAAATGGTCATAACTTGTTCATTTTAAGTCGAATGAGCTCATTTTTGGACAGGAGGTGCTTTATAATATATATTTTCATGTCCCAAAAGCCAGAAGTTTTCACATAAATTTAGTGGCCAAAACAGCCCCTTAAAGTTTCTGGGCGATAGCTTTTTATAATTTGCAGCTTTGGACTCTTTTGCTAAATTCAAATCCACATTTAAAATCTACAAGACCTTTTCCGGTGATTCCACTTGGATAAGATACAAAACTCATAGATCTAACTCTAGGACTTGACCACACTCAAAAATTCAAAATATAATAGAGATATGGTCAATTGAATTTCATGTTATGTTTTACCAAAAAATCGATTTTTCAACCCTTTGTGATTTCTAAGAAACTTTCATGTTTTCACATAATAACCACATAACTCATCATAACACTTACTAATACTTCATATACCCATGATTTTCATTAGTCCAATGCTTTTATTATGACTTTCATCATAATCCTCGTAAACAGATCCTTTTAGTTGAAGAAATATTTGAGGGTTTAAGAAATGGATTTTTCATCTTTGGGTCAATACAAAATTCAATTTCACGCCTAGGGTAGGCTAAGAAATCTTCAAGAATACGTCAAGAAATTTATTAATGATAGAAATATCATTCAAAATCGCTACTCTTATCCAAGACTTGGATAAGACGTTACATCGATACCAATGTGACTTCTATCCTTTAACCTAGATAAGACCTCACAATGATACCTATCAACTTGTCATCGCTATTCACGACGTCGCTTACTGTAAAGTCCGACGGTGAATTCCACACAAGGAAGTCAACAACGAAAGGATCGGGGCTCTTTACTTATAGCTTGATATAACGGTGACTAACTTTAGGGTTTGGTTTACTTTGAATTCAGATAATAAAGTTGGTTAGGAATATGAAAGCTAACAAACTTACAAAAAGAATAATAAGTAGTTAATCAATCGTTTTTCAAAAATTATCTCAAAGGCAAGTATTTTCAAAGAGATAAGATCGTGAAAGTGTTTATTTGAAACAACAAGATTAATAAACAGTTGAGGTAACGAAGGTTTCTCCCAACGAAGTTTCAATAGATAAATCAAAGTCTAATTTTTCCGGAGTCAAATTTAAACATTGAACACAACTAGGTAGAATAAAAGAGTGGGTATAACTTGTATTAAATAAAGTATAGACTTCGCAATTATTTATAATTAATTTATTCGTAATAACTTCATTCGGGTTCTCGACAAACGCCTCGCTTAAATTATCGAAGTTCGACTTTTACTATAGGTACATTCCACCCTTAAGTGCTTCTTCACATTCCCCGATCCATGATTTGAATCATTATTCTCGATCCATATTGAATTCGGGTTGGCCATGCATTGTGGTAATTCAATTCGATGTTGGGTTCTCTAATTAATTGTCATTCAAAAAGCAAAGTCCATTTCATCTATTTTCGCTTTATTGGATCTGGACGCCTTTTTTACACTATCAACGCTATTGCAAAAGATTTACCCACGCATCGCCTATTCTCCTTCGCTCATTGTTTCTTCTTTCAAATTTGATCTTTGATTTTAAATTCTCGATTCCAAGTTTAATATCTTACACCCTTCCAAAGCGTGATTTTGTTCGAGCATCACATATCGGGTAACCCAATTTTGAATTGTCAGATCCCTTTGTTCCAACGCATCGCTTGCCGTTCTTCAACCCGTTCTTCTAGCTCACGAACACGATTTTGTAATTCTAAGTTTTGATCATAAATTTCTTCTAACCAATTCCCCTCGGTGTTCCTCTTCTTCCTCTTCTACCTCACTCTCAAATTGCTACCTCTCAGAACTAGCTCGGGTGCAACAATTAGTTCTTCATTCACTACGTGGATATCTCTAATTTGTTCCTCGTCTGACACTGCATTAACCTGATTAGTGATTAAAGGTGTCACAATGGTCACATTCACTCCATTGTGAATATTTTCAGCTGCCATTTCCAAACACTGCCACAACACAAGGGTTAATTAATATATCAAATATTATCCCTATACTCTGACCGACCAATTAAATAACAAATAAACTTAGGTAGGTCATACTAGCGAAGGAATTCCCCGTCTATCCCCTCCTAATTCTTATCTCGCATCTTAGCCAGGGATCATATCCCTAAGCTTTGATACCAACTGTGACGCCCCCAAAATTAGGTATTCATCACCCATTCTGAGTCGCCAGATACATGGTACAAAATACAAATACAAACTTAATTATACATCTATCGTGTAACATACGACAATACATAAACTGAGAGTTCTAATAGGAATATTGTCATTTAGACAATATCCATACTCAAGGAGTCCTCATTATATTTATTGTCACACTATTTAATGTAATAGTGAGGACTATTAATGCTATCTTCGGGACCATCACTCGCTTCCCAGACTCGTCTCCCAGCCTATATTCTCATTTTCAAGAGAAACGGTGAAAGGAAGGGTGAGCTCAACTAGCCCAAAGAAGAAATATTATAACTAAGATAATGCAGAATAAATTATCAATAGTCTTCAACAATGTTAAACCGATAAAATACAATAGACAACCAGTTTAATCTGTTAAATGAATACGCAATCCATTAAAAGAGTCAAGTAGAAAATAAAGTCTACTATCTTATAGATTTTAAAAGGTTTTCATCAATTTTTATCACTAAGACTCGGTTTAATGAATAAACCACAATATCTAATCATCCCCTGTACCACTTGGCCAAGGATTTTCATCAAATTATCAATGGTCATGACTATACCGAATCACCCCGGTCATAATCATACCAAAAAGCATCCATCATCGCATTACAAAGCCACCGAGGACTTTTATCACATCATTTATAACAAGCCATGATTATACCTAATGATCCTCGGTCATAATCATACTAAGTTCATCTATGCACGTAAGCCAAAAAGATAACATAATATAATATGAGGATGATGACAATGACATAATAATTCAATAAAACAAGTTCATTTAATTAATTTATTCAGAACTAATAACGCTCAAATTGTCAACATGATACATCGCTTTGTAGAGTAAAATTCAAGAATGCTCGTAAAAATATTTTCATGAAAAATATTGGATGAAGCGCAAATATCAAGGATATTCCACTAAATTCATGGAGTATAAGTCAAAATTTTAACCAACCGAGTATAATAGCGAATGAAATAACAAAAGAAATCACCATGCATACTAGATTGCAGATGATATAAAAGTTATTCCAAATGTAATAATAAATCTGTAATAATAAAGACAGAACTGTGTCCGTGTAAAAACACATGTATGAGGATATTCCAATAGAATAATAAAAGATAAGAATAATAAAGATTTTAACCGTGTCCGTACAAAAGCATGCATGCCAGGATGTTCCACGGAATAATAAAATAATAGAAGAATGTCACCAAGTATAGGGATTCCGCAGATACAAAAGTTATTCCAATGTAATAAATAAGAATGGAATAATATAAGGATTTCACCAAGTATAGGTATTCGCATATACTGGTCATGTATAGGGTATGCCACTTTTACAAAGTTATTCCAATGAATAATAAAGAAATGAATAACAAAAGTTCTCTTCATGAATAAGAAAGAATAACACCCTTACGAAAGCACAACAAATAATATTCCCTACCTTAGAATTTGAATATTGGAAAAGTGAAGTAGAAGAAAATACTTTTCTTCTTTCTTTCTATAGTTTTCTCTCAGAGTTTCAATGAATTCGTAAGAAATAATGAAGGAATGAGCTTTCTATTTATAGAAAACCGAGGGTGGCTCTTGAGTCTTAACGAAGGGTCAAAATGACTCTTCGTAATATCAAGAGACAACTACTATTTCATGAAGGGGTAATTAACCCTTGGAACAATCAAGAGGCGATTAACTCTTCGTAATATCAAGGGACAACTACTATTTGCGAAGGGGTAATTACTATTGACGAAGGTAATTACTATTGATGACGAAGGTAATTACTATGAAGAAGGTAATTACTATCGATTTGAAGGTAAATACTATCGACGAAGGTAATTATAATTGATTTAAGGTAATTACTATTGAAGAAGGTAATTACTATCGAAGGTAAATACTATCGACGAAGGTAAATACTATCGACGAAGGTAAATACTATCGACGAAGGTAATTACTATTCATAAAGGTAATTACTATTCACAAAGGTAAATACTATTGATGAAGAGACTCTTAGATGATGCATATACGGGCCCCCATAAAATAATCAAACTTACCACAAACGCCTCATAAC
Source organism: Panax quinquefolius (assembly GCA_020205615.1). Lineage (NCBI taxonomy): Eukaryota > Viridiplantae > Streptophyta > Magnoliopsida > Apiales > Araliaceae > Panax > Panax quinquefolius. The sequence continues at coordinate 83,770,250 of CM035174.1, read as the reverse complement.
AGACTCTTTATATACATCAAGGATTGAATAAATATTACCACAACTCATTTTATTTTTAATCACACATTTTAATCTTTCAACAATTATTAATCATTTATAACTTGTCGCCTCAATTAATAATATAACATATTATATGTATGATGATCTTGTGACAATAATTGAATCAATAATATAAGAGATATGATGCAAAGAATTATCGTAGTAATAATTGAGTATAGCTAAGTGACTTTCACGTAAAGATCAATAATCAATACCGCAAGTGCTACTACGCAACCACGCCAGACATCAGTACTTTTACCACCGGGTAGTTCAACAGTTTTAACGGTGAATACCTCCTCAAGTTATTTTTATAGAAAGATAATTTTGTCGCTTTTTAACTACTTACAATACTTCCGTTAGGGGTCCACTAATGATTGAGCCGTCGTATTTAATATTCTCAAACAAAAAGAATATTCCCAAACCAAACTAATATTTTATAACAACTTCTTACATTTTTGCAAAATTTATAAATATTACCCACAACTATAACATTATATCAAATTTATTCCATAATATTCAAAAATAATATTTATAAAAAATTCATCTTTATTTATAAAAGTTGGGGTCTTACAACCCCACAACTATAACATTATATCAAATTTATTCCATAATATTCAAAAAATAATATTTATAGAAAATTCATCTTTATTTATAAAATTTGGGGTCTTACAATAATCTTGTTATTTCATAATCATCAATAATCAATATAATGATAATTTTACCGCTTTTTAATATAAAAAATTATTGTCTAAATATAGATTAATACCTTGAACTTTAAGTTTATTTCATAATCATCAATAATCAATATAATTAATTTTTATAACAAAAGGGTATAATTGTCATTAAATTTTCTTTAAAAATTAATAATAATTTTATATTTACTCTTTTGGTACAAAAATTAATGGAATAAATGTTAAAATGAGACTAAATATTACACATAAGTATTATTTTTTTTAGTTACGTGTCGCTGCCATGACATTAATTTTCTTATGTGACACTATTAATTAGATGTAATCAGAAAAAATTAAATGTTTAATTCTCTGATTGAAAAAATTGAGTAGACAATCCCCAAAGTAAAAAAAAATTAAAAGTTTAATCCCCTAATTGAAAAAATTGAGAAAACAATATCCTAAGTGAAAAAAAGAGTTCATGATATTAATCTGTATTTAGGCCTTACAATAAGTATAACATATTAATATTACATGTATGTGGGCCCTTTAAAAATAAAAGAGAGAGATAATAGAAATAATTTTATATCATTGAGAAACAAATATATACTCCCCCTATTCCAAAATTAGATATACATTTTTTTAGTACGTTCTAAAATTAGAGATATATTTCTATTTTAAAACTCTAAAGCGACATGATGCTCGTAATTTGTCATTACTTTTTCATTATCATTTTCAATATCACACCAACACAATCAGACTCCTAGCCAATACTTGGGCTATATTTTTTAGAACATATAATTATTCTTAAAAGTTGTCGTTTTATAAATATATTTCTAATTTTAGAACAAATGAATTATAAAAGAATAATATGAAAATCAAGTAATTAATTGTTCTGACAAAACGATATAATGAAAAAAGAACAAAAAAATTCTCTAAAAAAACATTTAAAAAGTAATAGAGATTATAGTTATACTATTGTTCGAAATTATAGATTGTCTAACTTGATTAATGTTTAAATTATTGTTTAAGGTAACAAACTAGTAATAATCAAACTATATGATAATAAGATTTAATTACTTGTTAGAATTATATATTTAGATATTTGATGCGTTAGTCAACAGTTTCAATTTAAAATTTTAGTTAATTCATAAATTTTGACTTTGATCATCGTTTTGACCGTCTTGATTTCGTCGAAAAACCTGTAAAGAGTCCACCGGAATTGGGGTGGGGTGGGGTGGGGTGGGGGGGGTGGGGGGAGGCTCCAAGAGGACTCTTCGGTGCTTAAGTAGAACACTAATATGGACAGAGAGAATTATTATGGGAGCCAAGATTGTGTACCTTAATTATGGTTGAGTATCCCTTATTTATAGCATTAAAATCATCTCATTCAGTAGTTAGAAATTAGAATTCTAATTAGTTTTAGAGACATTTCAGGTTGTAATTCTTAGTTGGTTAAACTTTCTGAGAATTTTATTTTTTATTAGATTTAATATACTTCTTGAATACTCAATTAGCGAAATTATTATATTACCCTTCATTAACAAAGTTTTAGAAATAACACGTGACAATTCACCATTATTAAGTTATTTTTACCCACATTATTTGCTCCCTACTCCTTTAAAAATATATTTTTAAAGGAGTAGATAAATAATAATATAGAATTTTTTTCACGTTCATGGTGTTAATTTAAAGCCCCATGGCCTTAATTTTGGTTTCTACAATCCTAATTCTTGGAGCCCATGACGCTGATTGGGTTAATTACATATTATAGTACATTTTTAAAAATAATTACAATAATCATACATTCATAAAATAATTACAAAAATATGACATTTCATCATATTTATTTACAATACTAATACAATTAGGAGTCCTTAATTTAAGGGATTAATATTAATGGGCTGACATGGCAAATTAGTGTCCATCTTAAAATCTGGTTGGTTTTTTTTGAAACGCGTGTTAATCACTATCATTTGATTGGGACTCTTCAGTTACAAACCCTTGTTCTGCATATTGAAACCCTTGTTTCTCTCTTCTGTTCGTGCGTTCTTCATCTCTATTGATCGTTTTCGGTGATTTATTCTATATTTTTGTGATCTTTACTCGTTATCATCTTCGTTCGGTTGTTCGTCATCGCGTTTACTCTACTATCTATCTACATTGTAAAGTGGTTCAGTTGATTTCTTATTTATGATGTGCTTCCATAAGTCAGGGTGTCAGATGTTAAAGAAATCAATAAATTTAGCAAGCTCCTAAAGTTTGATATCTTGGGATGACTGAAGCATGGTCATGGTAGTTTTTTGTAATGCTTCTCGTAGTCGTTGACTGCTTTATCATCCTGGTTTATCATCCCTATCTCTCTCTGGTTTAAAAGGCAGAACGTGAGGTATGGATGAAACTGAATGTAAAATTGAAACTTATTTTACTCTTTTTTTTAGTGTAATTTTCTTAATTTGTGCGAGTGTACTGGGGATGCAAGGTACGTATTATGAGAGAGATGTCTGTTTCTCCAAACACATGTTGACTAAACTGTGTTTGGTCTATATGTTGTTTATGTATTAGTTACCATTAATATATATTTTAGTTATTAACATATAACTGTTTGGTTACTTCATGAGTATATTTTTTGTTACTGTTAGCTTATTATTTGGATACCATTCTTTTTCCCTCAATTAGGATTTTGGTTACTTTTATATGTTATTTTGGTTACAATGTATTTGCTTAGTATACATTGGTTGACTAAACTAGGTTTGGTCTACATGTTGTTTATGTGTTAGTTACCATCATATAACTGTTTGGTTACTTCTTTAGTATATATTTTGGTATACATGTTTTTGTTTTGGTATATATCATATACATGTTCTACTTCCATTTTCATAAACACATCCTACATGGGTTCTCTATTAACTAATCCCAAGGTATTTCTCTTCCTCCCACAGGTTCATAATGCAGAAGTCTTTTCTAGAGAATGAGAGTAGCCATGAAGAAGAAAGTAGCAGCAGCCAAAAAGCTAAAGTTTCAGGAAGATTTGTACCAGATTCTGATTAGTTCGGTTGTCGTTGTCTTGTCCTTCTGAATTGTGTTTCGTACTTTGGTTTTTGTTGGATATCCATAACCATTTGTTATGGTTAGTAAGTTTGTTGGATATCCATAACCATTTGTTATGGTTATTAAGTATGTAATGTTTATTGGAGCTTATGTAAATGGGATTACATATTTGATTATATTATCAATTATTTGACATTGTTTGTTGGTTCGTATTTGTTACTTCTAAGTCAGGTTCGATACATTGTTTGAAAGGTGCGCTTGGTAACCAAACATTCATGAAGGTAACCATTTTATTTTTTGGTAGTAACTAGATAGTTACAAGCTTGTATCATGACATATATCAAATGTTAAATGTACGTGTAAGAGTATACATGGGTTACTAAACCGGGTTGGATATACAAAGTTGTTTACTTTTTGGTTACCATTAAAACATGTTCGTTACTTTCATATAACTATTTGGTTACTTCTTTATTATGTTTTTTGATTCTTTGTTACCTTATGGTTTCGCTACTATCATTGTGTCCTCAATGTGGGATTTTAGTTTTTTTATTTTTATTCAAGTTAATATGTAATTGTTTAGTATATATGGATTGCCTAAACTGAGTTTCATTACATGATGTTTCTGCTTTGGTTACCATTAAAACCTGTTATGGTTACTATCATATAATTATGTGGTTAATGTTTTATTAAGTTACATTATGGTTAATGTTATTAGTAACCAGATAGTTACAAGCTTGTATGAGGACAAACTTCAAGTGTTAAATGTACATGTAAGATTGTCCTGTTTATCTAGCTGATGTGTACTTATAAATTACATACTCATAAAAATTATCTGGAAATTGTACAATTGGTATTTAAATCTGCATATAGAGGTAACCATTTTATTTTTTGTGAGTAACCAAATTTACATAAAATTGGTTTAGAACAGTATCCATCAGCTATTTCAGTTGAAATGTTAAGTTGGTACCCAAACCTATATATATAATAACCATTTTTGTTTTTGTTAGTAACCAACTAATTATAAGTTATATATATATAAAAAAAAGTGTTAAATGTATATATTTTATTTATACCTGTCATCATGATGGAATAAGAAACTCCAATTAAGAGTTCATTTATATATATGATAGTCATTTATAGATCTCATATTAAAATAAAAATAATTTGAGAGGTGTAGTTGGTATCCAAACCTGCATATAAGAGTAACTATTTTAATTTTTATTAGTAACCAAATAATTAAAAACTTATATTAGAACAGTTATCAAGTGCTCAATGTACATGTGAGGGTTCACATTTATCTAGCTGATGGATACTTTTAAATTACGTAGTTATAAAAGTTATTTCGAAATGGTCTGTGCCAGTTGGTAACTAAATATGAATATAGAGGTAATAATTTTATTTTAGATGGGTAACCAAATTTATATAAAAATGTTTCAGAACAGTTACCAATTGTTCAGTGTATATGTTTACTTTATATTGACAACTCATGATGGAATCAAAAATTAAAATATTAATCAACATCAATTTTGGTTACTGTACACCATCAAAAATGTTACCAACCATGTGGTTAATGGTTACTAACAATAAACAATTATATATTCCTGTAAACAATTAAATTTGTTGTATTGGTTCTTCATCGGTCTCCATTGTGCCTAACAATGAATAAAAATTGTAAACTAACCAAATTAATATTAGACAGTAACCAAATTACATAATCTTAGTAACCAGAATATAAACCACATTTTTATATGCAATTTTGAAGGCCTAAATGATGGAATTTGACCAAAAAACCCTATAGTTCACCAGCAAAGCTAGTAATTTTTTATCGTTGCCCCGTTTCCAATGAAATTAGGCTCCGAAAACGCCAAAATCTGACACTTCAATCAGGACAAGCTTAAATCAGATAGTTACATTAGGGTTACTGTTACATTATGGTTACTGTTATTAATAACCAGATAGTTACAAGCAATTTTGAAGTCAGCATTATATACTAACCAAATCCAGATTAGACAGTAACCAACATATATTTACTTAGTATCCATAACATAAAACATATTTGACATGCATTTTACAGAAAAACAAATAATATAAAAACATCAATATGTACTTAAAGATTCAACATTTAGGGAAGGTAACTAATGTATTTAATAAGTAACCATCAATATAAAAATATCAATAGAATATACATTTAAAGTATACAAGAACCAAATAAACATTATACAAGAACAAAATCAATAATAAACAAAGAACCAATTTCTATGTACTTAGTAACCGAATATAAAACATATTTTTACATGCATTTTGCAATCAAAAACTGTAAGACCCAACTTTTATAAATAAAGATGAATTTTCTATAAATATTATTTTTGAATATTATGGAATAAATTTGATATAATGTTATAGTTGTGGGTAATATTTATAAATTTTGCAAAGTAAGCAAGTTGTTATAAAATATTCGTTTGGTGGGAATATTCATACGACTACTCAATCGGTGGTGGACCCCATTAACGGAAGTAGTATGTCGTAGTTAGAAAAACGACAAAATTATCTTTTCTATAAAAATAACGGCAGAGGTGTTACCGTTAAAACCTGTTGAACTACCCATTAGTAAAAAGTACGATGAATACGCGTGGTTGATAAGTAGACACTGCGGTATTGATTATCGATGCTTACGTGAAAAGTCACTTATTTATACTCAATTATTACTACGAGAATTCTTTGATCATATCTCTTATATTATTGATTCAATTATTGTCACAAGTATCATCTCGTATAATATGTTATATTATTAATTGAGGCGACAAGTTATAAATGATTAATAATTGTTGAAAGATTAAATATGTGTTGATTAAAAATAAAATGATTTGTGGTAATATTTATTCAATCCTTGATGTATATAAAAAGTCATTATGAGGCGTTTGTGGTAAGTTTGATTATTTTATGGCCAAAATATATGTCATCATCTAAGAGCCTCTAAATCAATAAGTAATTACCTTTGTGAATAGTAATTACCTTCGTCAATAGTATTTACCTTCGTCGATAGTAATTACCTTCTTCAATAGTAATTACCTTCGTCAATAGTAATTACCCCTTCGCAAATAGTAGTTGTCCTTCAATATTACCAAGAGTTAAGCGCCTCTTGATTGTTCCAAGGGTTAATTACCCCTTTTAAATAATAGTAGTTTCTCTCTTGATATTACTAAGAGTCATTTTGACCCTTCGTTAAGACCAAGAGCCACCCTCGCTTTTTCTATAAATAGAAAGCTCATTCCTTCATTATTTCTTACTTAATTCATTGAAACTAGAGAGAGAAACTATAGAGAAAGAAGAAAAAGTATTCTCGCTACTTCACTTTTCCAATATTCGGTTCTTTAAGGTAAAGGGTATTATTTGTTGTACCAGTAAAGGGTGTTATTCTTTCTTATTCATGAAGAGAACTTACATTATTCCATTCTTTATTATTACTGTTGAATAACTCAGATATCATGGCATACCCTATACATAATCAGATATCGTGGTTTACCCTATACTTGGTGACATTCTTCTATTATTCATTTGGAACATCCATGCTCGTGTGTTTTACGGGACTGGTTCCGGCTCTTTATCATTCTCATTGGAATATCCTATCATGTGTTTTACACCGGATCCTGGTTCCATCTTTATTTATACATTGGAGCGTCTCCGCTTGTGTGAATTTCACGACTCGTTCCGTTATTTATTATTCTCGTTGGAATAACTCGCTGTCTGCTCTATCGCATACGTGGTGATTTCTTTTGTTATTCCATTCTTTATTATACCCAGTTGGTTAAAACTTTGACTTCTATACTCCATGAAATTAGTAGAATATCCTTGATAATTGCGTTTCATCCAAAGTATCTTTTCATGGAAATATTCTTCCGATCATTCTTGAATTTTACTCTACAAAACAAAGATCTTGTTTACAATTTGGACGTTAATAATTCCTAGATAAATTAATTCTTAAACTTGTTTTATTGAATTCTTATATCATTGTCATCATCCTCATGTTTATATTATGTTGAAAGTTATCTTCGCTTACGTGCATAGATGAACTTAGTATGATTATGACCGTGGTTCATTCGGTATAATCATGGCTTGATATAAATGATGTGACAAAAGTCCTCGATAGCTTTCAGAATGCACGATGATGGATAGTTTTGGTATGATTATGACCGTGGGTGATTCTAAGATAGTCATGACCATTGATAATTTGATGAAAATCCTTGGCCGTGTGGTACGAGGATGATTAGATATTGTGGTTTATTCATTAAACCGAGTCTTAGTGATAAAAATTGATGAAAATTTTTTAAAACCTAAAAGATAGTAGACTTTATTTTCTACTTCGACTCTTTTAATGGATCGCTGATATTCCACCGCAGATTAAACTGGTTGTCTATTGTATTTTATCGGTTTAACATTGTTGAAGACTATTGATAATTTATTACGCTTTATCTTAGTTATAATATTTCTTCTTTGGGCTAGTTGAGCTCACCCTTTCTTTCACCATTCTCTGTGAAATGAGAATATAAATTTGGGACGAGTCGGGAAGCGGAGTAATGGTCGAGAGGATAGCATTAGTAGTCCCTCACTATTTTGTGAAATAGTGTGATAATAATTGTAATGAGGACTCCTTTTGAGTTTTTATAATATCTAGTAGACAATATTTGTATTCAAACTCACAGTTTTAAGTCGTATTGTACACAGCAGTTATATTAGTAAGTTGTATTTAAATTACATACCATGTAAGTGGCGACCCAAGATGGGTGACGATACCTAATTTTGGGGCGTCATAAAAGCAATCAAGATAATCGACTTTTGTGACCAATTAAAGCGAAAAACTTAAGAAAGGTAACCAATATACTTAGTATATAGTAACCACAGGGTAACCAAATAAACATTTAAAGTATACAACAACCAAATAAACATTATACAAGAACAAATCAATAATAAACAAGAACTCAATTTATATGTACTCAAGAACTGGAATATAAAACATATTTTTTACATGCATTTTGAAATCAAAACAACAAGATAATCGACTTTTGTTATCAATTAAAAAGCGAAAAACTTAAGAAAGGTAAACAATATTCGAGTATATAGTAGAACCATGGGGTAACCAAATAAACATTTAAAGTATACAACAACCAAATAAACATTATATAAAGAACAAATCAATAATAAATAAAGAACCAATTTATATGTACTTAGTAACGAATAATATAAAACATATTTTTACATGCATTTTGCAATCAAAGCAACAAGATAATTGACTTTGTGACCAATTAAAGAGCAAAAAACTTAAGAAATGTAACCAATATACGAGTATATAGTACCCGCGGGGTAATTATATGCATATAAACTTTAAACTCAAAGTTGTTACAGAGGTTGATTATTGATCTTGAAGTTGTTGTTGATCTTGTTGAAGTTGTTGTTGATCTTGAAGTTGTTGTTGATCCCCGGTTTCTCACTCCAGTTCGGGCTCCAGTCGCAGCGACGGCAGCTTCACTTCCGTCCAGATGTACGCTTCTTCTTCCATTAACGTTTCCATTTTATCTCTCTAAAATTGGATTCTCCTTTATTATCCGATCTCAGAGTTGCATATCGTCTTCTCCGATCGATCTGTCGTTGCTCTGTTTTTTCTGATCTCCAAGTTGCCTTTTTTCTTCATTAGCGTGAATTTAGGATCGGTCAGTTGAAAATATGAAAGTCGATAACTGACGTGTAGGGAGTTAATGACGCGTAATTTTAGTAAGGTAATATTGTATTGTGTTATTTTTGTAATTATTTTGTGGATGTTTTATTTTTGTAATTACTTTCTAATTGTTGTATATTAGTGTTAAGGACCCGCGCTAATTTCTAGCCTTCCTGACCTTAATACTGGGTCTCCATGCCCTTGATTCTGGGCCTTCGTGACCTTGATTTTGAACCTTTATGACTTTGATTATGCTCTCTATAACTTTAATTCTTGGCGTCCATGACTCTAATTTTGAGCCTCTATGGTCTTAATCTTGGGTTGCCATGACCTTGATTCAGGGCTTCCATGACTTTAATTTTGAACCTTCATGGCCTTGATTCTAACCTCCGTTGCTTTAATTATAGCCTTCATGGCCTTAATTTTGGGTCTTCATGGCCTTAATTATGGCCTAAATAGCCTTAATTCAAGGCCTTCATGACTTTAATTATGGGTCCACATGGCCTTGATTCTTACCTCCGCGACTTTAATTTTGGGTTCTATGGCATTGATTCAGACCTTCATGCCTTTAATTTTGGGCCTCCATGTAAATATCTCCTTCTTTTGTTTTATAGATCTCCTTTTCAGGTCAATATTCAACTTGTGAATGATAACAAATAAATTGTGTATCAATTCCTAACATATCGATTGCTTGTCAAGCAAACGCATCCTTATTATTCCTAAGGATTGGACGAAATTGTCTTTAATTTTCTCTTTCAAAGTAATTTTTTCAGGATCTTCATTTTCAAATAAAATTAGGACTAACTCTTTTACAGGTTAACTCTTTGCTCTTTATCTTCATCCCTCACATATAAAAAATTAATAGGCAAGACTTGCCTCCTAGCACTATTGTGCTTCATGGCTAATAAGTAGCAGCTTCTAGCTACTTTCTAATCACCCTTGACTTCCTCTATTCCACTTGTTGTTGGGAACTTTAATTACATATAATATGTAGAGGGGATAACTTTAAATTTATTCAGCCATATCCTACTAAGGATCATGTTGTATGATGAAAGGGCTTTCACAACCAAAAAAATGAGCATAGTGCTAGATTGATTTGGTGCTGAAGCGCGTGTATTCACTATGCTTTTTGGGATTGTGAGAACAAGAATATGATTTTTTGTTTCTTTCTCACAGATGGTGCCAATCTGATTCGTCAATCAACAGGTCCAAATTAGAATTTTGGTCAACCCATAAACTTTGATTTTGACTGCCTTGACTTCGCCAAAAAACCTGCTTAAAGTCCACCAGAGTTGGGGCTCGGAGAGGACTCTAATTATTAAGTCAAAGTACTAATATGGAGTGAGAGAATTATTATGGGAGTCAAGATTGTATACCTTAATTATGCTGAAAAATTCCTTATTTATGGCATGAGAGTTCTCCTTCAGGAGTTGAGAATTAAAATTCTAATTGGCTTTAAAAACTTTTCAGGTTGTCAATCCTTAGTTGGCTAAACTTAATGGGAATTCTATCCCTTATTTGATTTAATATAATTCTTGAATACTCAATGAGCGAAATTATTATATTATCTTTCATTAACAAGGATCTAGAAATAACACATGCCAACACGCTATTAGTAGGTTAATTTTACCCACATCAATATTCATAATTAATAAATCCATATATACCCTTTTAATAGTTTTAATTTGGTTTTTGTAGTCAAACTGACCATTTTTAAAATTAGTCAATTGTATTTAGTTCGTTCCAAATATAAGATCATTATTAACCTTTTGAAATCAACTTAATTAAGACATTTTCAAATTTTAAATTTACAAAATTTATCTAATTTTATTCAATATAATGATAAATATTGTAAACTACCCAAAAATATTATTAATTATAATATTGATTGTTTCCTAATTTTTAGTGAACCTTAATAATTTTAAATTTGAAAATATTTCAAATTCACTTTCAAAAATCAATACTGATCCCATAATTTAGAATAAAGAAAGTACTTCATCCGTCCCATAGTTATAGGCTGATTTCTTTTGGCACATAGTTTAAGAAAATCAGTTTAAGTTATAATTTTTAACATAAAATTTTCGCATATACCCCTTAATATGAAATTAATGAATAAGTTAATTACTTCTTACTTATCACACTAGAACTCTCAATTTCATTGATTGATGTGTACTGACCATTAAAGTCCATAAACATAGAACTTTAACCAAAGAGAATATAACAACATTAAATGTGGTGATAAAAATAATGACATTGAATGTTGTTTCTTCAAAAAAAGAGGAATTGTTGAATATTTATTATAAGGGTATAAAAGTAAAACAATGAACCAACTAAATTTTATAAATAATAAGTAGCATATATATTGAGACATCTCAAAATGAAAAATCAGCATATAACTATAGAACGGAGGGAGTATTATTTTTCTAGAATATAGATAGAGACACTTTCACCATGATAAAGTATATAGAGTTGTAAATTATTATTCCAAGCTTGTGATTTCGTAAATATAAATGGCTAAATGACACTTATTTTCCTTCAAGTTGTTTTCCACTTTTAAAATTATCCTTCAAATTTATTTTTAACTAATTAAGTCCTTAAAGTAATATTTTTTGTCAATTCCATTCTTTTTACCTGATTTGACTATAACCCGACCTACTTTGACCAAATTTTGACTCATCTCGACCTAGATTTCACCAATTCAATTTTATAAAAAATAACTATAAAATTTTAAAAATAATAATTATTTTAAAATATTAAAAATAATTATTATTTAAAAAAAATTTAAAAATAATTACTATTTTCAAGAAAAAAGATTAGAAACTTTTATTTTTTTTCATAGAATGAGTAAAGTTTCATAAAATATAGAATCAAAAAAATAAAATAACAAAATAAAATTTTACTTTAAAAAAAGTAGATTATTTTCATTTTTTATGTAAAACTCTATTTTCAGAAGGAAAAAAAAAAGTTTATGTATTTATCATTATTATATGTATTCTTAATATTAGAAATTTTAAAAACAAAAACTATAAATAGAAATTAAAATACAAAAAAAAAGATAAAAATAAAAGATAAATAAAAAAATTAAAAAGTTTTAAAAATAATTATTATTTTCAGGAAAAAAAATTAAAAAAATTCATTGTTTTAAAAATGAGTAAAGTTTTATAAAATATAGATTCAAAAAATAAACTTTATTTTCAGAAAAAAAAAAATTTAATTTTTTTTAAATGAGTAAAGTTTCATAAATTATATATTCGTAAAAAAGTAAATAAATAAAACTTTTTTCATAAAACAAAATTAGAATTTTTTATTTTTTAAAAGATGTTTAAATTTTCATAAAAATAATTAAGAATTAAAAAAAAATTAAACTTGAAATTTTTTGAATCTATATTTTATGAAATTTACTCATTTTTGAAAAAATAAAAGTTTCAAATAATTTTTCCTGAAAATAATAATTATTTTTAAAATAATAATTTCTAAAAAAATATTACTTTTAAAGTAATTTTAAAATAATAATTATTTTTAAAATAATTTTAAAACTTTTAGTTTTTCCTTTTAAAACAACGAATTGGTGAAATTGAGCACTGGTTCGGATTACAGTCAAATCAAGTAAAAAGAACATAATCGACTAAAAAATATCATTTTAGAGACGACTTTAAAAGTGAATAACAATTTGAAAGAACAAAAGTGTCATTCAATCAAATATAAATTAGGGGGTACACCCTAGATTATTAGTAGCACACCTAAAATAAAAAAGTGACTAATATATTCTTAATAAATAATAAACCATTTCACACTTCACCCTTTACCCAATTCTCCTTAATTTTAGCCTATTATATATATAGACTATAGTAACTATAAAATACACACAATTCAAAAAAATAACACAATTCTATCAAATACAATTATCATCTGTAAAATATCACTTCTTATTTGAATATCAAATATTAGATACAATGTTTAGATATAATAAAGTTTGAGTAAAACTATTAACAGTAGTAACAGTGCTCTTGTGAATTAAGTATAATACAATACAATAAGTTAAATCAATGACAGTGTCATTTTAAAAGTATTTTAATCAACATATTGACAATAAGTTAAATTTTTCATTTAGTAAATTAATATTTCCACAGGTTAAATTTAATATTTCTACAAGATCCTCTCACGTGAGTGTAGAACCCATTTACTGAGAGAATTTTGTAAAACTATTATTTTTACTTGTGAAAAATATCAATTCTCTTACCTTAAAACAAGCTTTCCTCCAAGCAAATATGCAGCCTCAAAAAATGGCTGGGAATTAGGACACAGTATTATATAGCCTTCAAAATAAAAACTGGCTGGCAGCCTGAAAATCTACCTTTCGAAGGCCTATATTAACTCTTCCAATATGGAATCCGAGTTGATTGTATATAGTTTCCGAAATTATTATACACATGAATTTGATGTGCAAGCTTCTAAATTGTCCAGAAAGCTTGATTAGTCTCTCGAAGAAAAGTTATAACTAAAATAACAAGCAGCTCTTAATCAAGGCAATTGCCATCTTTTCTGCTAAACTAATTTTAAATAAATTATGTGCCTACAGCCAACAGCGAAAAGGAAAAGATACTTGAAAAGTTATACCTATACTGGTCGATGCTTCTGTGCTGAGTAACTATCACAGCCGCCAAAGTTCCTACACAATCACCATAAACATATAAAGTTACATTCAACCTCAAAGTACCAAATAAAAAAAAACTAGTAGTACATAGACACAAAGGCAACTGGGCAACAAAAAAATGAAAATAATGGCATTTATGTGAACAAAGTGGATACCAGAAATTTAACAGGAGAAGGCGAATATAGATTATAGAAAAACAGACATCATTCAGCCGGGAATAAACTGTGAGGATGATTTTGCAAGACTTTGTCCAGACTAAAACATCAATTGACCAGGACCTTTTCTTCTTTATCGTAAGAAAAGATAGAATAGGTAGATTGAATATAATTGGGCAATGTTAAATGTACTCCACTATAAGTCATAAATTTACACTTGATGAAGCACAATTGATTAAATGTGGAGTGCATTTGGCAAATTCATCAAAATCAAAGTACACATCCATTTGAATTTGAAAGTAATTATAGGAAACAAAATTACTACTACGATGCAAAAGATCGAGCATGTGCCTTATATTTTCTTTTGAACAGGTAAAGGGTAAATATATGTCAATACTATATATACTTCCAAATCATCAACTTCAACGCTAAAAATAAGTAACTTCAAATCTTAGCTTTAATAATTTTGTAAATGAAATCACACACCAGCAACAAAAACAGTTTGGAAATCTCATTTGTACTCGAAAGATGGTGGGCTAGGAGCATCAAAGCTCTCCAGAACTTCTGTCTTGCTTCCACTGTTTGTACCCGTCTCCTGCTTCTTTCCACCACCAAAAATCCCTCCAAACAAGGAGGAAGAAGAAGATGATGGCAGAGGTGATGTTGGGGGAGTTGATGATGCTCCACTCCCCAAGCCCTCAACATTTACTGGAGCTTGACCAGGAAGTTGACCCATTGGAAATCCAGGCACGCCGGCCATGTTAGGTAAAGGCTCTTCCATTGGAGGAAAATTTTGTGGTGCACTCATAAGTTTGTTCAACATGATTCCAGCCCCTTCAATCAAAGCAAGTAATACCCCACCGAATGCTGCAGACCTTGAAGCAGCACCAAATCCCTGACGCATCTGCAGAAAACCCCCGGTGGCTGCACCAGCAATAATCGAATTCCAGGGATCCTCTTTTTGGCGATATAGACCATCGTGCAATCAAAGGTGGAAAAGAGACCACCCCAAACAGCAAAACTACCACCAACCCGAGGCGCATTCATACGCACTGCTTGAGAGCCTCCAATGAAGCGCTCACCTTTGGGGGAGTTATAGATGCCCTTCAAGAAGTGGAACGCTGCACCTCCAACAGCACCCATGCCAAATGCTCCGCCAATATCATCCAGTATACGATCAGGGCAAGGTTCACGAGAGGTCTCTGGCGTGCCCATGAGTCACTGAAGACAAAAACAAGATTGAAGAAGGAGAAGATGTTGGATAGGAATTTTGACAGGAACTGGAAACGTATGATTTTTAAAGCAATCCCAGTGTGGCCAAGGGCTCCACAACTATTCTTCTATTATAATTTGGTCACTTATAGGCAGCCCATGTGCATTCCCTGCAATAAAATCAGGACTGCTCTGAGAAGAGTCTATGATTGCATCCCTAAAGGTATATCTCCCAATGCGGTTCTGTATACTTCATTATTATTGGACCAGTATCATGTAGATGTCACTGTTTGGTGCTTCAAAAATTGGCAAGGTAATATGCATATTATCTAAATAATCCAACTTGCACAGCTACATTAGCATGTGCTTCTTTATTAAGTTTGAGGTACCATAACAAAAATGTAAAAAGGAATTCATTTTCAAGATGGTTTAATGGCACCTACGCTCCATAAAAAATGTTGTTTCTTCAAAACTTCCAATTTTGTAACTTTTTATAGTAAACTTTGTGAAGAGAAGCATGAGAAGAATTTTCCATCGAATGTGTCCAACTGTAGATTTACCAATACAATAACTACAACACCCAAAGTTCAGAAATTATACTTTTAAATGATTTTGGAACATCAATATTAACAACTACAGTTATCTCTTCTTTAATAAATCTTTGGTTCCAAGTATATGCTCGCCTTCTATGGCCTTAAAATAATAATGGTGCATTTCTTAAGGTTTTTAGTGCGGTGATGTGTTAGAAACTCAAGGGAAGAGATAGACTTTTGCCCCTCATTGCTTCCTATGGGTCATATGGAGGAAGAAGAATTATAGATCTTTTAGAATAAGGAATGCTGAGTTATTAAGTTAAATTATTATAGTAGAGTATGCTATCTTTGTTAGAGAACAAAAAATTTATAAGTCGGTGGATTACTGGATTGTTTTGTAAAGAGGAATAACTGAGAGATTTTGTTTGGGAAGCAAGAGCGCAAATACTTTCTCTGTTCTTTCTGCTGTGTTTAGGTATGTTTTGGTGGAGTCTTTTTGACATCTTTCATGGGAGAGCTTGTGTATTTTTTGTAAGTTTTATTTTGGAAAGAAGAATTTTCCTTCCCTCCGAAACAAAACTCACAAACACAAGAAATACTTGCATCTATTCTTTTCGTGTTCTTTTCGAATATAAAAAATAAATATATACCTCTTTTAAGTGCATCAAGGAAAAGAAATGGCACCACACAAAACAAAGTCCATGAAACGGAAAACCCTTATTTTAGAAAGGGAAAATGGTGAAAAACAGTTGAAATATGTAGCCAATAAGCTATCCTCCAACTACTATGAATAACTTTACAATTGCAATCATGTAAGTAAAATAAACCAATCATTGATATCATACTCCACAAGGTCAACATAAAAATATCTATACTTGCAATCCTTAAGCAATTCTGATAAAAAAATCTTCATTGTCCCAAAGAAAAATGATTATCCCAGTTGCTTAAGGTCAGCATAGTAGGTGATTTTTCCTATTAAGTCCTGGCTACAAGCAGATGCTCAATGGTGATTAAGAAAAAATAAAAGTTGTATCTCACTAATTCTAGAATAGACATAATAAAACAACGCCACGCAATCCAAGATCAAAGCAATGACAAAAATAATTCTATACTCTATATAGCTCAAGTAAAAACTAACTACGAGTATACCATTTAGCAGAACCACATATTTTCCACCTCTAAAAACACAAAATAGTTAAAAAAAAGTTTCACATTTCATGTACATTTGCTCCATATAAACTACCTTCGAACCAAAATACAACCCTTGACGTTTCCTAGATTCCACAACAATCGATTAGATACGCACAAAGATGATCGCAATATTTAGCAAAACATAAATAAAAAGTTGATCTCAATCTTTCAAAAATAAGGAACCTAATCAATTAATTCGAAATGAGGAACAACTAAATTTTATTTCCCATATTTCAAAACTATAAACAACCCAATTTATATAAATTAACACAAATTTCGAATTTCGTTAGTATCTCAGCAACCAAGCAGATATATAGCTCAATCAACCATTCAAATAATTATATCTATATAGAAAACAAAAATATGAAATTGAAAACCCTAAAAAAAAAAAAAGGATTGAATAACAGAGGAGTGATGAAACGTACCCAACTATGGAGGAATCTGGAATGTCTTGATGTGAAAGAGAAAAAGCACAAATTACTCAGTTTGCTCTAATAAGTAATAATATATCATACAAGGTGGGAACATATCATGGCCCATATGTGGCCCGTGGGTATCAAAAAAAGAAGGAAACAAATTGCGTATATTTTATTCAACCCGTTAGGAACCAACCAATACCAATATATGAGGATGAGGATCCAAACCAACCCCTTTGGCTTTATGAATATCAAATGCCAAAATTATCTCCTAAAGCTTCGAGTGATTTCAAGTATACTTCAAAAGTATGGGATTTATCAACTTTTACACAAAAGTTTAAAAGACAAATGTAATTCCTTGGTTACGGTTAATTTTTGACCAAAAATATACCTGTCAGTCAGTCAGGTGTCAAAGGCTCGATTCGATTCGACTCGAGCTCGCTAACAAGTCAACTCGATTAAAATTTAGGGTGAATTACAATAATAATGTCCTCATAACACTTTTACACAACTAATATACTTCCATATTTATTTACAATGGTAGTACAATTAGGATTCCTTAATTTAGAGAATTAATATTCAATTAGAATTCCTTAATTTAGGGATTAGTTATACCCATGACTTCTTCTTTCTCTCCTCATCTATAAAACTGCAGTTAGTCATCACCCTTCTTCTTCATTCAACGTATTCTTTCTCTCTCTCTCTCTATATATATATATATACACTTGCATTCATGTATTTGTAGATGTTCATGGAGTTCGTAGGTCGTGGCACGTGAGTCAACTCAGTGGATTGAAACGAGTTAGAGATCTGTTCGAAGATCAGCGGCGGAGACGGAGGAATGATGTTGAAAACGAGCGCCGGAATGGCGATTCCGACGAAGACAAAGATGAGTCGTTGCTTACGATTCTGACGAAGACGAAGACGAGTCGTTTACTTCTATTGATTCAGCCAAGATTAAGGTTGTTGGTGTTGGTGGTGGTGGCAATAATGTCGTTAATCGCATGATTGGTAACTTCACCGGCGAGGCCATAATTTACTATGGAAGCTCAAGCAGAGGACTAGCAAGGAAGTGAGGAACCAAACCTTCATACCGCCGTGAATTAAACTGTCGTTATATTAAAGTAATCAATCAACATCCACACTTTAAATTTTTTTAAGATAGGTTGGTATACCAAACCTTCGAGATCGAAGGTAACAAAACCTTCATACCAAAAAAGTAACTAATTCATATCCACACACGTAGCTTTTTTTCATAATAAGTGCGGTTGGTAGCCAAACCTTCGGATCCAAGGTAACTCAATTCAATTTTATTAAGTTACCAATTTCGTTTGAATGTGATGCAAAGGTAACCAATTCAATTTTATTAAGTTGCAAATTTTGTTTGAATGTGATGCATTGGCGGTAACCAACCATTCATACAAAGTAACCATTTTATTATTTATGAGTAATAAAATAGTTATAAAAAAATTTCAAAACATTAATAGTTACATCTATTTATTTTTAAACTTTTGTGTAGGCGATTCTTGTTCTTATTCTCATTAGCGTTTTGGATGAACTGAGATTCACATGTAGTGGCGGACTAGCGATTAGCGGTGGTAACGGTGTAATGTGATGGACTATTATTTTGAAAGTGTATGTGAGGGAGATGAAGATTTGAATTTGAATATTTAAATTTGAATTATTATTTTGAATTTGAATTTATTTTTGTTGTTAGATCCAAATAATTGAATTTGAATTATTAATTATGGCAGTTATTTGTCCTTGATTTTAGGTTTCCTTATTAATGTGAATTGTACTATTTTTGTAATATGTACAATCTTTTTTGTAATTATTTGGTTGATACACTTTTCTTGTAATTACTTTCTATTTGTTGTATACTTATGTAAAGAACCCTAAAATTTATAGTCTGATTAGTTAAACGAGTCGAACTCGAACATAGTGTCGTGTTGGACTTAAGCCTGACTCGTTTAGGCCCAACTCGAGCTCGACTCGTTTAATAATTATTTGATTAAGATATATTTTATTTATAATACAAAATATTTATTTTATTTATATATTTATTTATTTATTTAAAAAATGTGAATTTTTTTTTAAAAAAAATAAATATATAAATAAATAAACGGGTCGGACTTGAACTGGATTTGACTCGGCTCATTTAAGTTTGATTCGAACTTGAGTCCAAGTCGAATTCGATCGTATACAAGATTCCAAATTCAGCCCGACTCATAAATTTGAAATTGCCTTTAATTGGATGCTAGAAATAAAGCCACATCAATCATAAATTCTTAAAAACAAACACACACCAACACAAAACAATTAAACATATTAAGCAAATGAACTCCACCTTGGAAAAGCTTGCATGCATTAAGACATTTTCCTTTTATATTATCAAACTTACAGATTGAACATAATTTAGAGAGAGGGAGAGATAATAAAAGTAGAAAATTAGCCTGCAACAAACAAGATCTTGGTGAAAGGAGTCCTCTTTGTTTGGCCTCACTTCATTATCTTGTATATATATATTCCATTAATTTTATTTGGTCAACTTGGAATGATCAGGCCGTTTGTCTTGCTAGCTGAAAATAAGTCTCAAGCTTTCTCCTTAGAGTTGCATGCTCTTGCTTCATTAGTTGGAATGTCCTCTTGCATCTGCATAAAAAAGAAATTAAAAAATTAAAATATTATCATAAGAATATATATAATAGGAATTTTATACAATTTTAAGAATAGAATAAAAAAAATTATAAATATAATAAAGCTAAACTTGTAGGAATAAAAAAAAAAAGGAAATTTATGTCAACATCAACATAGCGATTATTACTCTATCTTTATAAGAGACTAGTACTATGTGTGTGTGCAATTAAAAAATAAATAAATTTTAAATAAGAATTATAAAATGTGGGTGAGCAAATGTGAGAGATATTTTAAAAATAAAAAGTAAAAAAGAGAAAGGAAGTTACACGTGACACAACCTCAAAAATAAGCCGTTATTTTTCTTCCTCTCCTTTTATAATAAGATACAACACTTCATTAATCAAGCAATATTGAATATTGTGAATATGAGGATAAGGGTTCTTTATTTATATTAGTCGAAGCGAATTGGAGGGAGAGAACTAAGAACGAATCGGTTATAGCGACGATTTTTTTCGTCTCTATAACATAAAAAATCGATTTTTTATACATATAAAGAAAAAAAAATCGTCATATTACGGATTCGATTTTTATTTCATTTCATTCCAGTTTGTTGGAGAAAACTGAGCTTTTATATATATAGGACGTACCTTTTGGTTTTTGGGAAGGAGAAGGAGTATATATACTTTAATTAATTATGAACCCAGTTCAATTTAATTAGGTTAGTGCTGGAGTAATGCAAGAAATTTAATAAACCAATATAAATATAAATGTTATGCAACATATTGAAGATGAGTTTTAATTACCCTTCAGCATTCCTAGTCTTGCAGTAATCCTGAAACTGTGCGCATTCTTTATTGACCTTTTTGGCCCCAATGCTGCATATATATATATATATATATATATACAGTTGAGCTAATGTTAAGAATATGAATGGAAAAGTAATAATAAAAATAGGAGGGAAAAAAACCGTTAATTTAAAAACTTACCTTGAATTTCTATTTTTATTAAAATATAAATATATCTCTAATTTGAAAACGGAATTAATATATATGCAAGTCCTTTTCAAAAACCGACCAAACGAAAATAAGATATGGTGAGAAAATTAAAGTTTTTCTTTCATAAAGGCAGAAAAAGAGAGATGTGCCTCTTCCTTTTCTCCCTTTCCTCCCTCCCTTTTCAGTAGATAATTAATATCCCTTCACCACCCATAATCCAGTATATATATATATATATATATATATATATATACTTTTAGAAATTCAAAAATCATGAACAATATAATTAAAATAAATTAAAAATTCTAACAAATTTTAAATTTTAATTATTTTACAGTTTTTTTTTGAAGTTTATCGAGTTAATTCCAAACATACTGCAAGTTTTTTGTATTTACCTTGAGCTGCTGCCCTTGAATTGGTGCATGTAATGATCCAACTTATTAAAGTCAAGAGGAATATTTTCCCTGCATATTATAACTAATTTATAAATTACAAGAATTTTGTTCTTCTAAATTTGTTACATTATTGTAAGGACAATAATTTTGATCAGTACAATCATAATAAAAATAAAGAAACTAATATTTTCACGTGATTTTTTGATATTTCTGCATGAAAATCGTCGCTATAGATCTTATATTGACGGTTTTTACCGTCGTTATACATCTATAGCGACACTTTTCATGTATAAATATCAATTTCCTAAAAATAATTAAGGTTGATGGTTTTGGCTATACTTACAATGACATTTCTACGTTGCGGATCAATCTGGCAGAATCATTGTAAAACAATGTTACTATTTCCTCCACGAAATTAGGGTTCGTCTCGTCTTGCAAGTCTTCTAGCTGAATAAATTGCTCATCAAGGTATCCCTAAAAAATTTGGAAAAAATAAAATATGTTACAATTTATACATTAATTCAAGTTATATATGTTTACAACTGATCATCGGGTCCAATTATAGATTGAAATTGAGCGACAATTCTAACTACATTTCAATCGTAAATTAAGAACTTTACGTACAAATGTGCTTTCAATTGGCGAAAGATGTATTTGTCCGAATTAATAGTATCGTGACAAGCATTTGCTATGGATCATAATTCTGCTATGTATATATAGGGAATAATGGTCATACACAATTGTGTATGTTTTATTTGTGCACAGTCTGCCAAAACTACGTCATTTTGACATATTTGTTTTTGATTTCTGATTGGGAGAAGAGAACCTGTTTTTTTTTTTAAAACAAATCTGCCAAAACGACGTATTATTGATGTATGTAGCACAAATAAATCATACACAAATGTGTATTGCCATATTACCCATATATATATATATATGGGTAATATGGCAATACACATTTGTATGATTTATTTATGCACTGTGACCGCCAATAATACGCTGCTTTAAGCAGATTTGTTTTTGATTTGATTTGGGAGAAGAGAACCTGCTTTTTTTTAAAACAAATCGCTTAAAACGAATATTTTTGATGATCGTGCACAAATAAATTATACAAATAAATTATACACAAATGTATTGCCATATTACCCATATATATATATATATATATATATATATATATATATATATATATATATATATAAATGGGGAAATTGCATGCAAAAATTAAAATTTAAATGAAAGAAATTGAGGGAAATTAATAAGTGGTAAGAAAAATGAATTCTAATAGTTAGGGTGGCCAATATTCAGAGAGAAGGTAGGAGGAATAATAGTAATAAATAAATAAACCTGATCAAAGAGTGACTTCCTCATCACATAGGCATTCTGTCGTTGAACTTGATTTCTATCCATCCTTAACTTATTTAAAATGTGATATAGCGAAAAAAAAAAAAAAATAATTAAGAAAGAATATTATATATATATATATATATATATATATATATATATGTGGTTCTTTTCTAATTTAAATGGAGTGATCAAGAAAGGTAGCTTAATTGCTTCTTGGCTTCTGAATTTCTAAGCTAAGATATGCATGCTATTTATAGAACTAAATTGTTAGAGTCGAGAGAGGAAATATATATATATATATATATATGGGTCCGGTTCCTATCCGGACTCTAAATATTTTAGATTTTTTTTTTTTTTTTGCTTTTTTTTAAAATAACTAAAAAAAAATTTAATATTTTATGGAACTGAAATTTTTACATAATACAGTGTTTTGGGTGTGATTTGGATACATATATCAAAACAGTCTTAAAAAAAAAGTCTGCAATTTAACACTGTCCGAACTCCCGGACAGGATCCTTCCTATATATATATATATATATATAGTTGTTTTGTTTTGTTTTTTTTCTTTTTTTTCCCTTTCTTTTCTGACATGAGAAAAAGAGCTGATAATCATGGATATATATATATATATATATATATATATATATATATATATATATACTCCATCGATGATCCTCTTTACCTTTTACAAAGAATATTGTTGTTATTATTGGAGTAAAAAGTGATGATATTAGGAAAAGCGACACTTTTAAATATATAAAAAAAATTGTAACATTTTAACACTTTAAGTTACATTTATTTTATGAGAGAAATATTTTTGCCATGAAAATATCATTTTTGCCTTGGCAATATCATCTTCCTTTAAATGAGTACTATTCATTTTTTTTAAAAAAAAATTAAGTTTTAAGAAGTTAAGTTGATCAAGAATTACCTTTTACTCCCTCCGTTAAAAAATTAGAGATATAATTCGACTTTCGAGGTCAAACGATAATATATTAAACTTCAAATTGATGGGAGTTTATTTAATTTTTGTTGATAAAATTATTATAATTTTATAATATATAACAACATCTATTAATCAAAAAAATTATTTTATTCTAAATTTTTATAAGTGAATATCAATTTTAAAATTTAATATGTTGTGGTTTGATCTTTAAAGTCAAATTGTATCTTTAATTTTCGAATGATCGAGTATTTAGGATCAGTCATTAAAATAGACGTCAGCAAAGCAAAACAGGAACAACCTAGCCATGCACACTAATTTTGGTACAGATTTTGATCCCTCCATTACACATCTTCTAATTTATCTCAAGTATAACAACATAAATATTATATTTAACGATAAAACAAAATTCATCGTGAACAATTAATGACAAAAAAAAAAAAAAAGGCATGTTCATTCGAGCGAATTTGGATTAGCTTTTCCAATTTTATGTAATTTTTTAAACAAAGTAAAAGAAATAATTTTCACTATTCATTTAGCAAAGTAGGGAGGAAGGCTAAAACACTGTTTTGAAACATGGCTCGGACTGAACGATTGAATTGGAAATCGGTTTTATGTTCAGTTTGATTTTGCGCGATTGAACTAGTTTGGTCAAAATTCGAATTAAATTGGTTGATCACTGGTCGAACTGGTGGTTCAACTAGTAAAACCAGTTAAGTTGACCAGGTGAACTGAGTTTTTATTATTTTTTAATTTTTTTATACCAAATTTTTTTAATATTAAAATTAATCATTTTTAGTAATACTGTAACTCAACTTTATTATGTTTTAGTTCATAAAAAATGAGATTTTTTAAATTTTATTTAATTATTAATAATATATATATATTTATGACGTTACCGATTCAATAACGATTCGATCACTGATTGAACCAGTAATCTATCCATCCGATAAATTTTCTGCTTCGATGACCAATAATTCTACACGAGAAGTGTTGGTGTAAAATCTAATTACGCACAGCACGCAAGTATATGTGGTCAACAAGTAATAATGTGCAAGTAGAGTATCGTTCCCACGAGTAATTATTAATACAAATTAACAAATACTAACTCTTAACCAAACTAATTTTATTTAAACAATCAATTTAAGGTTATGAATTAAATTATTTAATTAAACTAATTCTAATTACCACTAGTTAAAAATCAGATTATGGAGATTTAAGATCACAACTTCACTTAATACTTCACTCAAATTAGATTATAGAATTAAGAAGAACACCCTAATTAACTAATTCACTATATCTTTATGTGAATTACAATTAAAGAGGAATTTAAGCACAAATTCTCTATCAGATTACATGCGATGTATAGGTATATCTCTATCCAAAATATAAATTATGAATTCCAATGCCTTGCAGAAAACACAATCACATGTTATTATGACCAGATCTAAATCTATAATCCATCTCTCGAGTTTATATAGATTATCACGGTAATTGTTAGCTATGCAATTAAGCAATAAACACAAACCATAATAGACAATTCAAGAATAATCACAATAATTAATATCCAATTCATAGGTATAAAACTCACTCATAAGAAAGCTAAACTAGACACGGTAATTGGACCGTGGGTCCCCCAATTCCCATTTTTTTCTTTCTCCTTCCCAGTGCTTGGGCCATTTCGAGTTTTTTCTTTTTTATATTCTTTCACCCCCTTCTCTTACCTCCCACCCCTCTTCACCCAACGCAATTTTTTCATCATTAATTTCTTGTCATTATCCAAAACTCTCTGCTCTGTTTCACCTTCGATGATGGCATAAATGATTTGGGCCTTCATTTTCTACTCTTTTTTTCCTTCTTTTTTCTCTTTCAGGATTGTGTTCGAGTCTGGAGTAGATCGAAGATGATAAAAAGAGATATCCTGAGAGCGGTTGAGAGGTTTGGAGAGATCTCCCAACAATAAACTTTACTTTTTATTTTCTTTATTTTTTTCATCGCTCTTCAACAAATTAATCCATTCTTTTTCTCAATTAATTTCTTCATATATATCTCTTAGAGACACAACTTATTCTATAATTATTTTATAATTTGTTGATATGAACAAATTACTTCAATGTAATCTTCGACCCCACATCAAAGCTGAATATATATTATTTATTATCTTTAGTAGAGTGTAGAGATATGCTAAAATACTCTCCGAGTCCGGGCAAACCAACTGATTGGGTAATGATCAAATGGATAATGGATTCCACAACTTCATATGCTTCCGTCGATCACTTGGCCACGTGCCTTGCAACAACACGTCACTCGTGTCTGTGAGTCTGTGACTTGTGTGGCAGTGATGCTCATATTCATAATATTTCTTAAAAAGATAAATTCAAAACAAAAAATAATAATTTCATAACAAAATAGTCACTATAGATCTTATGACGACGACACTTTTATTATACGAAAATATCAATTTCCTATTTATTAGGTACATGCTCCAAGTCATCTTCTATTTATAAAGCCTCTCTTCCTCCAAAAGTTAGGTGATTTTGTTGCATTTTTTTATTCTTTTTACTCTCTTACCCCTACAATTTTAGATACATTATTATTTTGTCCTTTTTAATATTAATTTTTAATATTTTTCTATTTATTTCTCTAAATTTTGTAGAATTCATATTTTATCCCACATAATTTATACATACAACTCCACGCTTGTGCAACGACCACTAATAATATATTAATATTTCAAATGATTCATATTGACTATAATTCTTATGTTATCATCTACAACACTAACAAGATTGTCGCAAGATAGTGTTGCAGACAATACAAGTTAGCGTCTATACGTTAAATCTTACGATAAATACTCTCTCCATTTCTTAATATAAGTCGTTTTAGAGAAATATTTTTGTTCTTTAATATAGGTCGTTTGAGAATTTCAAGAAAGCATTAATTGCTTACTTTCCAATATTATCCAAAGTATTAAATGTAACTTTGGTTCTCTAACTATTTTTTGTCTAATAAATAACAATCTCTTCTTCCAATACAAAGGCAATATAGACAATTGATATTATAATTAATGATATACAATCATTACCTTAATAGTTGTGCACAACCCTAAAACGAATTATATTAAAGAACGGGGGGAGTAGTATACTAAGATGATAACATGGCCATATATATGAGCTCGCTCTTATAACCATGGCCGCCAACAAGAAGAAGAAGGTAAAAAGGAGTCCCCCACACTCAGTCACATGAGTTAAATATGGGAAAAATGAAGTCCTCAAGAACAAACTGACCAAAAAAGAAAAAGCTTTGGAGAATGCCAAATAGAAAAGAGAAAGAATTTGCTGCAATTTTCATCATCCAACAAGTCCAACACCAATGAAGTAAATTGGTTGCTTTGCTTTCTAATAAACCACATGACCCCTACCTTGACTTCCTGGGTTGGGTTGGGTTGGCCTTGGTTGAACCAAAAATTTAAAAAAAATAACAAGAA
This sequence comes from Panax quinquefolius, assembly GCA_020205615.1. Taxonomy (NCBI): domain Eukaryota; kingdom Viridiplantae; phylum Streptophyta; class Magnoliopsida; order Apiales; family Araliaceae; genus Panax; species Panax quinquefolius. Next base: position 83,742,817 of record CM035174.1, on the reverse strand, counting down.
ATGTTTTGGAAAATTATAAAAATACTCTTTTGTATCAAATTGCAACCAGAGAAAGACAATTTTCACTGCAAAAATGCATACATGCACAAACTAGACCTTTAAGAATTTACTAGCTTCAAAAACTTGAAAGAACATTGCTTACTTGACAGTCACAAGTGGCCTTCTCCAAAGTGGAGAATCATCAAACAAGAAGAATAAAAAGAAAGAAGCATATCATAGATGATGAGTTAGCCGAAAGGAAAGGATAGAGAAAACATCAATAATGATTGGGGAATGAGTGCGTTACATTACCTTTATAGATTACCAGACAGAGGTCCTCCTCAGTGTCTCTCTGTTCATCTCTCAGCAATTGCTGCAGCAGCCAAACTTTAAAGGAGATGCCCCCTCTTTATTCCTTTGCCACCCAATAGTGAGGGAGAAAGGGACAGAGATTAAGCCGTTATAGAATACCGGCCACCCCTCACTGTCTCCCTACAATGCTTGTATGGAAATTTGTGGTCTCCTACCTTTGTAAAAGCAAAAAACTGTGGATGGGTGAGTGGAATGGGATCAGAATGAGTGAATTATTTTTAACTAACATTGGGTAGTTAGATTATATTCTTTCTTTTCCATTACCCTCTCCTATGTGGATAAGAACCCCACGATGGACATGATGAATCCTGAAATTATTGGTGTTGGGTTCTTATCGACATAGGTGAGGGTGATGGAGATGTTGTAACAACTCAAGTCAAATCTCGAGTCCGGAACAAATCTCGGGTCAAAAATCTCAAGTCCAAATCGAATCAAATCCATCCAAATAAAGCTTTAAACCACTGGCCCAATAATATCTTCTAAGGTCAGCTTATAGCCCAACAGACTCACCCAAAAAGTCATGACTGAAAGTACTATTGCTAGTAATTTAATTCCTTATACAGAAACAAATTTAGACATATCCACAACTATCTGACAGCTACTCTGTGTTTTAATGTTGCCCAACATTTAAGAAGAGAAGATAGCAAACAAGAATTTGAAATGTATCTCCTGAGAAGTTACTAAGCATTTTCACCAGTCTTCTCACAATGCATTATGTGTGCCTTCTATCATTCTATTCTATGAAAGAACCTCCTAACACAAATTACTGGTACACCTTATCAACTTAAACACACATTGAACAGTTAACACTAAAGACCTATAAAAACATAAAACTTCAGTATACTCCTAGGAGTAATCTCAATCTTTGATTAACAAGACGCCATCACTCACAAAATTTCGGTCATCCTTCACAGAAAAATACTAATTCAACAAACAAGAAAGCAATACCTTCAGTAGAGAAAAGTTTTTATCATAACAGCGTAACCAATTTTAAAGAATTAACGGGTATGACTGAATTTGATTGCCAAAGTAGCATACATCCATAAAAGAAGCGTGCAAATAAAATGACAATTAGCGAACTAGCTATCATTTGGGAGAGGTTTTGGCACGTCAGCTCCTAATAAACAGCACTAGCGCCTTAATTTCATAATAAATTCCAATTACATGATACAGTTTGCAACCAAAAAATCCTGAAAAAAACAAATAGATATAAAACATGCACCTAACCTATCTAAAGGGAGAAATCTGTGTAACAGCATAAAAGATGTGGGCCACTTGGATAAGTTACTTTTTCTTCAATCAAAGAATGTGTTCCTTGGTATAAATATCACAACTTGTGGGCGATGATGAATCATCCAAAAGTTTTTTTCAGTGTGGCTTTCTTACTGACCTCCTAACACTATCTTTCTGCAGCATCAATTCTCCTCATCTCTGCAAGAATCCCATTGCCTGATAGACATTATTGAGAGTATCATCTGCTATGTCAGCAGCTTTCCTGGCACCCTCTGCCAAAACTCCATCCAAATAACCTGTATCAGATATGATTTCCTCGTAGCGAACCTGAAAAGGTTAAAAACCCAATTGACGATGGGGACATGACAATTGGTCCATAGAATATTAGCACCAACAGACTGCTTCCTAGTTAAATGCAGCCAACTAATACTTAACACAAAGTTACCAAGATTGAAGTGATTTAAGATTAAAATCTTAAAATGCATTTCATTTTTTTCCTAATTAATTCAATCCACCTTTAGTGTGCTCTGTCCCTAAAGTCCATTAGCTGTCACTAGAGGTAGATCGGTTAATTTCTCTGGAGAAACTCTCACTTGATGAAATTTATTTAATATTTGATTTTATTTTATTAAATGACATTGACCTTTTACTGTTTTACCCTTTTAAAATGTTAAAAAGTAAAATTTTATTTTCCATATAATCACTTAATTGTTAGATTGGGTTTTTCTTTTTTCCATGTCATTTTTTCTGGTATATTCTTTTAATTTTAAAGCAGCCACGTAGGCAAAAATGGATGTCTGTTTAATTTATTTAACAGAATTACTCAATTCCAATTTTTTTTAATTAGTTCAATCGGACAATTGCATAAATTAAAAGTTTAGTGGGCTATTGCACAAAAGTGTTAATGGCTAGTTTTGCCATAAAGAATGTGATCTACTCAAGTTGCGGAGAGGACTCGTGTAGGTGCCAAACTATGAGTTCCTACTCATACGTAGTATGAATTTGCAAACATAAAAAAATAATTATGCATTGACGACAAATAATCAGCTTAGCACTAATTGCTAGGGGAAGAAGTAGCTGCAAATAAATTTTCTTCTAAAACTAACAAAATTTAAAGAAGGCGCTGCAGACCTCGAGATATTATATAACAGGTAGCTTAAGAGCAAACATTGTCGCAAAAATCAGTTTATAACTTTCCACCAAGCCATAACTAATGTTAAAGTTGGTGCGAATTAGTGGGTTGATATTCGCATCATTAGTTCCAATCAGGCACCAAGATGACTATAGCTTATGGAGAGCCCAAAGCTTATTATGCATGTCATCCATAGAAACATGTTTATTTATTTGTTAAGAATGAATCTATACTGCTCAAATGGTGGAAGGACCACAGACCTGTAAATTACACTCAGATTATGCAGTCAAATTACATTCTGATTATCGGGTCATGGTTCATACATAAAACATATAAAATAGATTATAAATACAGATAAATAAATAAAAAGCACAAGCATACACAACAACTCTCAAGGTACCATATAACTGTTCATGAAGGTATTAAATACAGAAGTTGAAACCTGGATTGGATCTAGATGAGCAATTAAAGCATCAGTAAGAATGACTTTAAACGTTCCCCAGTTCATATCTTGGCATTCTTGTGCAACTTCCTGCAGTATACATTGTTCAGAGCATAAATTTCTGCCTGGAGGATGCTAAAGTTTACCGAATGCACAAATACTACGAATAGCATAAAGGTCCAATCACATTAGCGTTATTTTTTTTTCTTTTGATAGGTAAAAGGAATGGCTAAAAATGAGAGCTCCAATCGAGATACAAACCCAGCTGGTCGCTGGAGTCCAGTCAAATTAACAATGCCAATAAATTAATTCTTATTACTCCAACTGATTATCAAAATACCAACATTAGGTGTTCCGAGCTGGATACCTTATTCAAGTACAAACACGAGTACACAAAAACCTTTATGCATGCAAATACATAATTAATCCATAATGCCCATATTGAAACACCATGCCCAATTTTCAAAGATTCTTTAGCCATTAAGGTGTGACTAAAAGATCATGAAATTTTCTAGTCCCAAACGGTTAGGATGACCTGTGTAACTTGTTAAGTAATAGCCCAAATAATACTGATTTATTTCAAGTGCGAGGGTTTAATAAGGACCTTGCTTCCGGAAATGTGTCATGGGATCATGTGTAGCGAATCAAATGAACTCATTCACACTGATTTTTGCAATGATCTGCTTGACATCTTTAGAGTACGTTGTTTGTTGTTTTGGGGATTGTATTACACGTCTTCAGGTATTTTACAATGTGATAAACAGGCTCCTAGTGTTTTCTGTCTCAAAGTTTCAAAGGGTTGAAAGTTTCATTTGAGGATACACTCAGGCCAAAATCGGTCCACATACTGACAATGAGAAAGAAGGCAGAACCTGCCAAGTAAAATTGCTAAGAACTAGTAAACAAGTTTCTAATACTTATAAGATATAAAGGGAACAAGAAGAGGGAGTTAAAAAGAATGAGATCCAAAACAGCATGATATGGAGTATGTATAAGAGTTGCCATTGAAGCATGCATACCAAATATACTAAGTTGGTGGCCACAATTTACATCATACGAGAATCTGAGAAACTCTAGGTCATGACAAAAGATTTCAACACTGCTAAATTACCTAACATGAGCAATGACTTGATTATATATTCTATCCTCAACCAAATGCTACTTGTTTCCACATAAAAAGGATTAAACATTATAAATATACTAGATATGTACTGATACCTCCAAATATAGTAATAACTAAAGCATAGCAACTGTTAACAACATAATGACGGTAGATCCTTTACCTCTTTCATTTTGCCTGTAATGATCTGATATACTGAAAGAAGGTTGTTACATTCAGGTCTATCTGGATTGTCAAATTCCAATCTGTAAAAATCACAATGGAAGAAGAAGAAGTACGGAGAAGAGCTTACTTTTTACTGGAAAAAAAAAATCTTAGGAAGGAAAAGAGTGAACAACAAACAATAGCTGACGAGATAATTTTATTGGAAAAAGGACAAAAACAATTGTATAATCAATACTTTGTGAAATCAGAAATAAAAGATAGAGTACTCACCCTGAAAATGAGTCGGTCTTGCAACGCTTTATTTTATTAGCTATTACCTACGAAAAGGACAAGTTTATAATAATCAAGTAAATGAAGGAATAGTGTATAATATCAACCTAGATATGTTCTAGGTCTAGTTCCAGTCCAATTTATTTGAATAGGTCACACACCCACATCACAACTGGAAAATGAACCCAGCACCTTCCAGAAAAGTAGCAAAAGATATTAATAAAACTACCAGCTGGCAGCATTAAATAAGTGAAGCTTGGCACCCCAAAACTAGTTGTCTCACCATTCAGATCTTGGCCAAGAAATCAAGTCACAAAAATAGTGGGAAAGAGAGAAAGTTGCCTTAGAACTCTCAGTTAGGGTAAGAATGTACTGGATATTGGTGTAACTAAAAGATAATAGACTAGATCAGTAGTTAAACCAACATTGGGTCATACATGTCACCAGCCAACATTCAAATCAGGAAAAACTTCATTAATTGAATTCAGTTAAAGAAAACAGCATTTTCAGGCATTCAATTTTGAAAAGGAGAAGCAAAGTGTGGCTACTCACATCTTTTGAGTCGAGTAAATTTATCCGGGACTGATCAGAAGGTGCAGATTTTGACATCTACAGACATAACAAAACATACATAATCAGTAGTTTTTTAAAGAAACTTGTTACAACAACTACATGAAAAATGCCAAATATGCAGCAGACCTTGGATCCAGTGATTACAGATATAGGGAAATACAGCTTATTAGAAAAAGAAACTGCTTTGGGAAAGGAAGTAGATACTCTTGTACATTATTTGTAATTGTTCCAAATCTAAACACTATTAGAGATATTTACAAAATATATATAAATACATAAATAAAAATATTGCTGCAAATTGGTTTCCTAAACAGCCGTGAATGCAAGGAGAAACTAGACCCTTTATTGGCACATCCTCACCATGTCCATATTATACTTTTATATTTTCTCCTTCAAATTTCTAGTCCACCCAGCCTCTAATATTTCCATTGGATGGGATGTTGAGATAGAAAAATACAACACTACCGAAAAGAAAAAAATAAAGTTTAAAGGATTATTTTATTGCTTTACCAACGAATACCTTAGAGCAACCATCAGTGAGGGACATCACCCGGGCACCAGCAGGTGGAATAAGGGGCTCGGGAACCTAAAAGAGAAAATATTTTGGTTAGATTTCTTCTAACTATTTATGATATTTCATGAGATGAAGTGGAGGGTTTCACCCAGACATCAAAGAACATAATCCACCTTAAAAATGGAACCACCTCGCCTGCAAGCAAAAGAAAAAATGAAAAATCATTGATTCAGACTAAGATTGTAAAAATATATAACATGTATCTCTATATCTTTAAGGAATGCTTCAAATCATATGCTTTACCCTCCCAATTTCTTCCACTTCCTTCCCCCGTACAAATAATTAACACGTTCAGCTAGCTCTCTGGTCAACTCTAAATGTTGTTTCTGATCCTCACCAACTGGGACAAAATCAGACTGTAGAAAAGTGGTGCAGCATGTAAGAATTGTGAATATTCAGGCAACCTAATCGAGATATGACTAATATTACAACAAGATTGGACAACTGACATCTCTTTTCCAAGCCGTACTACTGTGATTCAATTGAACAACTGATATTGCTCTTTGTCTACGAATAGAATAAAGTATGTGGTTTAAGCATATTCAAATATATTCAGGCTGCAAAAATGAAAACCACCTGATATAAGAGAATATCAGAAGCCATCAGAACAGGGTAGGTAAGGAGAGCAACCGCAACATTTTCATCGCCCTGCAAACCGAAAAACAAAGAAAGAGAAAAACAAAATGTGTCATGCAAGAATAGAATATTGTAAGAAAAGGCTGAAAACAGAAAAAATCATAATAAATCATGCTAGACACAACATATCAGTGTTTTAAGCTTATTCACTTCAAAACAGGACAAGAAAAGAAAAGTCGCTTAAGTAATAAAGAAGAATGTGGAAAAGAATGTAAGAAAGAACACTGGGCCATGAACTAAGCATCCATATGTATAATGTGAGAAAAGAAGCTCATCAGTCCAATTCTTCAAGCAGTTATTTAATAAGATAATCAAAAATAAAAAATGTTTTTACGAACTTGCAAAAGTGTCTGGTTTTGCATGCAAGAGATATTCAAATTCTAAAGAGAAGATTAAAGTAATAAACTGAAAGGAATATTAGAAGAATATATATCCCAAAATACATAGACAAAATAAAAGAACGGTAGAGATTGAGCCTCATACAGCAGAGACGCACCGCCTTGCGGGATTTCTCTTTAAACTGAATCATTCTGTTCAGCCAACCAATTGGGGTCGCAGAACTTAACAGCCACATCAGTTCTACATGAGCACGAACATGAGACTGCACAAATACGGAAGCCTGTATATATAAATAAAAGTTAGAAGGTCATTCAGTCACATTTGGGCTAAAAATGGACATTATTTCAGAATTAAAACAAGGTAAGAAGGACAATAAGGTCATAGGACCTTTGAGGTGTCCACACCACATGCCAAATAAATAGCCGCTGTATCTTTTGTTGCTTTTGATAGTTCTCGGGTATCATAGGGTAGAGTTATCTGTGAGTAAAATGTTGCAGAGCACTTAGAAATACTCAAAGAAAAAAAATAGTCAATATGAGCATCATGGTTAATAGTCCCATAACTTCTTATGATTTACGAAAGAGATACTATATTAGAACTGTTGATACAAATTCAATAACCATTATAAAAGTACAAAAGCAACTACAAATATTTCTTGCTATTTACTTGATCAGATGGTTATCTTATGATATGCATATTGCTTTATTGAAAATTAAGCTGGAGTAGCTCCACATTCAAGAGCTAAGATAAGTTTTGAGCATATGGATTTCACTTTTCGACAGTTCTTAATCATGCCACTTCCCTCAAATAAGTGGCTTTACTGTGCACCGAAGCATACCACCCTGATTTAGCAACCATCAGTGATATGGATGGTGCTTCAATGTGTTTGCTTTGAAACTTTCTTACTTCATAGACCATGTCTATGTGGAATGAGATTCTTGATACCGTTAAAGTTAATAAAACAAGGACAAGGAATTTCAAAGGTTAAGTTTCAAGCATTTCTTTTGAACATTAATCCTGTAAATGAGGAATTAATATGATGGCAACTCATTAGATAGCTTGTTGATTTTGTATATTTCGTACTCCTCCCATCTAACTTCAAATGTTATCATTTGATTTTCATTTGGTTAAAGAAAAACAATGAAATTAGTGTAGAAAACATTGAGATCGGTTAGCAATTCAGAAATAAGCCTTTAGTGAAGCTCACTTTAGATTCCTTTTATTTCACAGTAATAATAAAGTAAGAATCTTTGATCAAGTTAAATACTAAGAGGACATGGACTTTGGACATCCTAAAAGGAAAGAAGGACAACTAAACCTAAACAGATAAAGTACGGCTTACAACTATTTTTCATTTCTAAGGCTTTCTCCTAACTTGTCCTCTTATTTCTCAGCCTCCAACATCATTGAGGATTTTTTTTATAGGTCATTGAGGAACTTTTGAAGTATTATGATTTATGGCAGTAAATACAGCCGCAAATACACTTGGCCTAGTGGCAACTCATCCAACAATAATATCAATAAGCTAAGATTAGTTGAATAGTATGTCTGGAACATTACGTACAGCATGGAGATCCACAATGAAGAAAAGAGTATCATATTTATCCTGCAAAGAACAAAAAAGAGCATTAAAGCAAAGTATTCAAGGTTATGAAAAATTAGATTTCATGAGATGGGGAAGTTTCTTTTAACAATTTTATTACCCTGTCTTTCACTAAAAAATTACTACAAAATAGAGATTTAACACCCTAAACTGACAACCATCCCTTTACATCTAGTGTTACAATTTGAATTCAGCTTAACTTTTACAAATATGCAAGTATGATAACTTTATGTTACAGATCTGCAGAAATAGTTTAAAACTCATCTACAAAGATATTGTAGTAGAGCCAACCTGCTTTTTCCCTTTCTCTCTTTTTCTCTTTTGGTTTGACAAATTGTTGTATCCCACAAACAGTTCCTACCATCTTCAAGATGAGGGGACGGAGGGAAGGGGGTGGCTGGAGCTATGGCCCCTGCTTTAATTTTTAAAACTTCCATATGTTATATTGATTTTCACTAGTTTAATTATGACATGTTCTTTTCTTTGATATATTATATAATAAAGTTATTCAATATGTATACAGGTATATCATAAAGAAATTTAGTTCAAGAATTCAAATAGAGTACGTTTTAAAAGAAATTTTTATTTATTTTATTATATGAAATAATGTAAAATCTAACATTAGTACAAATTTTGGAGGTTTTGTAAGCTTATTTTAATATTTTAAAGTATACTTTCTCTATATATCAAACTAAGAGTTTGTTTTTAAAAAAAGAAAACAAATCATTCATTCCAAAAAAGTAGCAAGTTTTTAAAATCAACCTCCTAATTCAAGTTAAATAGATATTAATTAAAATTTAGGTTTAGTCACATTTCACTAAGCATAACTTTGAACATTCTGTCAGTTCTTAATATATTTCCAGTAAGTGAGATCTCATTTGGGGACATACAGACATGAAATGAATAGTTCTCATTTTGGGACAGATGAAGAATATTAACTCATTGATTATAATCTTTTCGAAAATTCATTAATTCTAGGTGACCTCAGCTTAAATGGATTCCTGGCTTTGTCACTGATCAGTGGCATGCTAATAAATCAGATATAAATCCACAAAATCAGTTGCCATCTTTATTCAGGTATATCACATAAAAAGGAATCCAAAAGGTAATCACTTGTAGATCCCAATGCAGTAGAAATCGAAACATAATGTGTTGCTCCAGGGGTCATCTTTGACATTAACAAGAAAAAGATGTCTGCTTGTAAATGCTATGTCACAAATACAGACAATAAAACAGACTCAATTTGTTATTCTTAATGTAAAATCTGAAGCATATATAACAAAATAACATTAGGTGTTATGGGTTGAACTAGGTCATAGAACTAATTCTTGGTTTAAGATTCTAGCTAATTAACCAATAAGTTACATTTGAACGGAAAAAAACAAAGCAAGCTTAGAATTGAATTTAATGGCTCTAACACATATTATCAAAACCTTCATGACTTATTAATTTGCTTAGTGATGGATGGTAGGCTGGCCAAGATCGTTTTACTCTCTCTGTCCCAAAATGAAAGCCCAGTTGTGAAAGTACAAAGTACCATTAAATGTTTTAACAAAAACATTGAATTTAGATCATGATTCATGACTAAAACTTACGTAGATATAACAAGATTTGGCACATTAACAAGAAGCAACAATATTACTAAGTTAAGATCATCATAACATCCACTCAGTTAAGATACTACGCTAGTCAGAATGCTCATCATTAAATTCTATATGGAAGGACTCCTGACCTGCAACAAAATCCAATTCTTGATTGCACCGAGATAATTCCCAAGGTGTATAGATCCTGTCGGCTGAACACCAGACACTATTCTCTTCCTGTAGTTTGAATGTATTATTATGAATTATTAAAAGGAGCAAGCATCCAGGGAAACAAGTAACAAAGTATTCAGCTAAGAACATAGTCCTATTATTAGTCCTTAGCCCTCAGCTAAAAACATAGTTGTTAAATTAGATAAGATAGATAAAATAAGACTAATGTAGACATATTTAACGTGTTTGTGAACATTTTGGTTCAAGCAGCATTTGATATGGATTGCAGATATTGATTTTGGTTCACTAATGCATTTTCATTATTACTTTTATGGTGATGGTATACTCGATAAAGTTGTTTTTTATAGGTAAATAAATCCACTAGAAGCGTCAAAAGGGGGCAAACTAAGTGTACTCGCGGTAGACAAAAACACGGGGGAATTAAAAAACACAGCTATGCCCCCAAAAACTCAATACGTCACCCTATACAAAGAGCCTCCAAGGAAAGTACCTAAACTAGGCTCCTAACACAAATTCTTCCTAATGCACAATAGAACCTAAAAACACATCATAAAGCCCAAAGAAAAAGAAACCCAATATTCACAAGAGGTCTCTCTATGCCTTCAAAATGCAGGTTGTTCAGCTCCTTGCAAATCTTCCACCAAATGCTAAGATGCACCAAATTACGCCACCTTCTCCATTCCTTCCTACCCTTCACCCACACCATGCATGTTGCACTCTCTTATTAAAGGCGTCATAAACATACTTTCCCTGACTACGTACAGGAATAGTTTATTTAAACTAGAAAAAATAAATAAAAATAGTAGATACAAAATTATTACCTAGGTAAAGGAGCATTGTTTAGTACAACTGTAAAATATGAGGCTGTATAAAGCATGAGAACAGCTTGAATCCACAGCACCAAGTGTTATACAAAATATTTCAAATAGCACCCAGCATTAGAACTGGGAAGAACACTATGTAAAGCCATATTTACATGAACATTACCATTGACAACTGCTTCACCTTAGAGTCACAGAATTATTAACTGTATTGTCTTTATAAATCTGAATTTCCCAAATTAACAAAGACCCATTTACCAAATATCCTCTCAAACTGTAATATCAATGGCCAGTTCATATAATAATCAATTATATTACCTTACAGAAGTAGAAGAATTCTCTGCAACTTCCGGTTCTGAGACTGATGAACTGCAATAGCACCGGCCACGGCTAGCAAAATGGCGAACTAATTCAGGTTTTTTCGAGAATTTCCTTCGGATTCCACATGACCTGCTCTCCAAATCATAAAAAAAATGTCAAAAAATATGTAGAATAATAAACAAAATTTCCATAGAATGCATTCAATCGGTAGTATCATACATATATATAGATAGATATATAGAGAGAAAAAGAAAATTAATGATTACATGAACGAAGAAGAAGAAGTTGTGAAGAAGCGTGAGGATGTAATAGTGAGAAAGTGAGAGACAACTGAGCGGCTCATCCCTTCTTCTTCTTCTACTGAGGATGGATATAATAGTGATGAGTTTTGTACCTATTAAGAGCCCGTAAAATATAAGTTTACTCTGTTTTAAGTCGGGACTTATGAATAAAATAAATTTAATTTATAGGTATGGGGCTCATAATAATTTATAAATTAAAATAAAAAAAATTAATAAAAATAACAATAATAAAAAGAAAAATAAAATACACATTATATTTAGTCAAATTAACTCATTTTAAAATGACTTATAAGTCATTTTAAAATAAGTTATAAATACTTGTTTACTTTTTTGACTTAAAAACCAACATATAAATAGAAGGAATAGTGGCAAATGACTTATAAGTTCGTCAAACCAATTTATAAGTAATGGTGTAAATGAGTCGAACCAAAACGAACAAAGAGCTACTCGAATTCGACTCGAAACGTTTTATTCATATTCGAATTCGAATTTTAATTGAATTTTTTTACTCAGATTCGATTTACTCGAATATTTTTTACTCAGATTCGATTCACTCGAATATTTATTACTCGAATTTGATCCCACTCGAATCGAATTATATTCAAATTACTCGCAAGCTTCGAATTCAAGTTCAAATTCGAGTCTCACATAATAACCAGTTTTATAATAAATATAATTATAAATTGAATTTGTTATTTTACTTAGAAATGAGAAAATAAAAATAAAATAAAATAATAATAATTAATTAACCTAATTTGATTTAATTTTGTATATATTATAAGAGAATGTATTGATTATCTAATCGAATATGTATCAATATCGAATATGTATCGAATTACAATTGAGAATTCAAGTAGTTTGAATATTAAACGAGTCGAATATAACATTGCTCGGATTCTACTCATATTTTTATGCTCAAAATTGGATCATATTATTAACGAATTCTTTTTATTTTTACGAATCGAGTTCGAACTGTTTAACTGAATGATATAAAGAGAGAAAATATTTTTAAATACAGAGTTTTTGATAAAATACTTCTATGAAAAAGTTAAAACACAGTTATATAATTGTAAAAATATTAATAAAAAAATTAAGATAATTTTGTGGTATGAAAATTTATCTTTTTCAACAATTTAAACATAAATTTGTACTTTATACTTTTACCAAAAATGCTTCCATCAAAAGCATGATAGAATTTATAAAATTTAATAAATGAGCCACAACTTATGGTTTAATAATTATTTTTTAATAAATAAATTTTTTTCAAAAATCAAAAAGTTGGATTGGGTAAACACCCCAACAGATTTTATTGTGAAGGAGACCGAATAAGTAGTTGTGACCAACTTGAAAATTTATTGATTCAATAAGATAAAATAAATTAAGATAAAATTATTTATAATTTAACCGAAAATTTTCGCAATCCTATGCAATACTTAGGCTATGTTTATTTGCAAGGATTATAATCCAAGAATTATAATTCATCTCAAGACTATCAATCATAGGATTATAATCCCAAAAATTTAATTATAATGTCAAAATTATTAAGTCATTTTATAATACCGAGACTAATAGTCCCAAGTCAAAACAAACAAAATATTTGGGATTAATAGTTATATCTCAAGTATTATACTACCTCCGTTCTTAAAAGATTGTTGTTTAAGATTTTTACACATGAATTAAGAAATTCATTTAATACCATCATTTAACAATTAAAATTTGTTTAAAATTCCGTCACTACCTCTTTATGAAAAGTTAAAAACTATTAATATAAGCCAGAAAATTTCTTGACACAATTAGAGAAAGTAGGGGTAATATAGGAAATTAAATAATTATTCTCCTAGAAAGTTGTAAATGACAAATAAAATTGGAACAAAAATTTTATTCTAAAACAACAATCTTTTAAGAACGGAGGGAGTACTTGCAAACAAACATAGCAGATGTATAATATCCACACAAAAAAAATATCTGAGTATTGTATTTAAATGTAGCATTGACTTGTTTAAAATCCGTGGCACATTTCCTTGTAAAGAAGGATGAAAAGTTGATTAATAATAATAAGTTGATGATTTAAGAAACCCTAACCAAATAACCTACTGCAACTCTTATAGGTCTCCAACCCAATGGAGAAACACAATAGTTATAGCACCATGGAAGTAGAACAGAAGCAACATAAGCGCACCATTATATTCCTAAATACATATTGAGCTTAATTTCCCCCACACATGACAACCAAATAGGCAATGTACATAAAGAAAGCAAATCTAAATATTCAGATAGATATCTATACATTTACCCTTTCAAAAAGAAAAAATAAATCTACTTGCAAACTGCATTTTCTCTTGTTTCTTTCATGCGTTGAAGAGCTTCCTGAAAGGCCCGTCCTTCCGGTCTTTAGCAGCCTCGGTCAGAGCAAGGAACCTCTTAAATCCTGTGGTGGCTGCACCTCTCCCAAGTGCAGCTGCTCTGGTCAACACATCCTCTCTCGAGGCGATAATTCCGGGTGAGGCCGGATTGGTCAAGGCGGGAGGTGCTGGGGCGCTCGAGACAGCCGGGACAATTGATGTGGCAAGAGGCGGCGGTTGAGTGATTCCTGACCCACGTTTGTTAAAATCGTCTAGTATATTTTGCTGATCGGCCTTTTTCAGACCCTGACGTATCAAGCAAACAAAATCCAGCATCAACACGTTTAAAACTCAAAACCAAAATGGCACAGTTGAAACAGAACTAGTGTCTTGCTTGTCCTAAAACAGTAATACTGGAATAAACAAATTCCAATCTATTTCTTCGCATTAATATGCAAAGTGTTCTAAAATATCAAGTACCCAGGCTATGAGCAAAGACTACAATACAATACAAATACAATGATCATGTATTCTATCATATTTTCATTGGTCTTTAGCAAAAGGAAAGACGTATAACAAACAAAAGTAAAGTAAAAGATTAGGGATCAATGACTCCAACCTTAAGCTCTAAAATGCGTTGAAACTCCAAAGGCGTTCCCTCAGGTAACAGTGCACGATATGTATCCGCCACAGAATCAACTGGGGACAATATAACCTGTAAAAACAAAGACAAGAATATGTTACTACCACTTCCCCATAACAACCCAAAATTCCTCAACCACTCACCTTCAGTAATGCCTCTGCTTTGCTCATCTCACGGCTTACAAATTTCGAATAGCTAGCTGCTCCTGATGTCTGTCAAAGACGATAAATTGAACTTTTAAGCTCCACAAAAGAAATTAAGATAGCAGTTCAAATTAGAAAATAGCAGTCTTGGAAAATTTATCACTTTATCAGAAGCATGAAATAAGATAAAAAAAAAATTGTGGGAAAGGTTCTAGAATTCCAACTAGTACATTAAATCTATTGATAAAGTTTAAAGTGCTACCAAAGTACTTGATAGAACCCATAATGTTGGTGCCAATATTTTCTTCCCTTTTGGACAAGTCAAAATAATATAACTAAAGCATCAAGAGAGCCAACACATATACACAAAAAAGCTAACCCTGCCAAAGGGAAGCAAAGATGCTCTGCAAATTCAAATAAAGAATCAAAAGACCCACGTTGTGGTTCTGAAAAATACAGAAAAACAGGATAGACTATGAGGTATTTTTGAGGTTCAGAATAGACAACTCAGTTCCCTGCTACACTCAAATCATACTCATGAAGATTGAAGAAACACATAACCATCCAGAAAAACCTTCTCAAAGTAAAGCTAGATATCTAACTTCACTTCTGCATAAGGATCATGCTTAAAAACCTAAATGCAGAATTTCTGATCACAAATGTAGAAACAAAGGAAGGAAGGAAGGGGGGGGAAGGATGACAAACCAGACAATCTTGACATTAATTATTATATTATGAATAATAGGATTCACTTTGCGGTATGATTGATTAACTTTTTATGTTTTTTTTATTAGTAACTTAATGCATTAAAATAGTATGTTAACAGAGTGATTAAAAAATTAATTAAAGAAACTAAAACTAAGATGTTAGATTCAAGAAATATATTCCTTACTTCTGGCATGGTCTACTTTTTTAAGTCTGAAAGTAAATTAATATTTTCCAATGCTCTTTTCTTACACTCTTGAATCTTTTGAACATTGGGTAGAGTTGATATCAAGATGTCATTGTAGTCCCAATCAGGGACACAAGGAAGAGGGGTGATTAAATCAGTCTAGGACAAGCTCAGTATATTAACCCTAGATAAAATCAATATTTAAGCATATACAAACCCGGAAGAACCTACAAAAAACATTTTATATTAAGACGGACTATAGGATTATCTATGTTCCCAACACCAAATGTATAGAATACAGTCAAAAACAATCATAAAGGATGTATTAAAGCCAGGATAATATATTACAAATTTTAGTCATGTTCAAATATATAGACAAAAAGCATATGCTATCTCACCTGTCTTGCAAGGGAGGGAATATCTAGAAGAATTGTCTTTACAGCCTGAGTATCCAACAACATCTGCAAACGCACCACACAGCTAACTTATAGCCAAATCACGGAGCATGAGTTATTAAAATTAATAAATTATACTTCCAACTAATATAAATTGTAGGCTTAAATATGAATTAATACCCTAAACTATAGGTCATATTCCACTTCGGTGATCCACCTTTCAATTTTGTCAATTAGATGATTGAACTATTAATTTTTTTCAATTGCAACAAATTGAACCTACCACGTCAGCAATTGCTGACGTGGCTACTTGTGTGGGGCATAGAAAGCTGGTGTGGCAAAAAAAATAGTTTTTAAATTTTAGATTAAACAAATTTGATTTAATGGAGGGTAAAATGGTCCAACAATAATTAACATAAAACAAAAACTTAAAATTCCTATATATCCATATATACAAACCCCCAGCTCCCATCCAAATAACCGCCGAGCAAATCCGGCGAACAAATCCGACCAAAATCACCGTCGAGCAAATCCGACCAAAACCCTGATCTGGAGAAGAATTAGGTGGAGAGATCAAGAAACAACAAAGGAGAAAATCTTTTTGTTCCCTTATTTTTGAAGTTTGTGGAAGTTGTTTGTTTTGGGTTAAAGTTTCAATCTTTTTGGTTTTGGGGATTTTCTTCTGTTGGGTTTAGTAAGAGAACGAAGGTAGGACTGGTCTAGTGTTTGTCTGTTTAGTTTAGAAGAAGTCTTCATTACAGGAGGAAATGAAAACTAGGGTTTGGGCGATATGATTCTTGAATTTTATAGTTGTTTTGTTGTTGAGAAAGTTGGGGATCGAGATTGAGAGATGGTGAGATAATAAAGCTGGGCGATCTTGGCTTTATTTCTCTCCGGAGAGTGAGATAATAAAGCTGGGGTTGGGTCGGAGATGCTGCGCTGGAGAATGGGCGGTGGAACAAAGAGTTTCGCTGGCGATTGTGCGGCGAAGAATGGGTGGAGGAACGGAAAGTTTCGCCGGCGAGTTTTTGTCATAGAAAGATTCAGGCGAGAAAGGGGTTGCCGCTGCTTCGTTCGAATTAGGCATCACTGATTGTGGGATTGGTTCAGAGATTGTGCGGTGGAGAGTAGTTGTCGGAATTTGAAATTTCTTAAACCCTTCGAGGAGGTGGTGGTGGTATTGACTGGTGGCGGTGGGTGGTTGAGAGCGGAGGTTGGGTTTCTTGGAATTGGGTTCTTCCTGAAGAAATGATGACGAGAAGAGAGATCTTCACTTTGTAGACCCACAACTGCTGCACTGCTTTCTGGTGTTATTAATGGTGTTGTACTGGCGGTTGATGGTGGTGAAGCCACCGGCTTCGTTCGATTTGGGGAGAGATGGTGGTGAAGAAATGTTTGTTTTAATTTAATTTGAAATGTTAAATTATATTTTGACTATTTTACCCATGATATTAACATATTTGTTTATGTAATGAATAAAAAAAAATTTTTTTTTGCCACATAAGCTTGTTAAGTTCCCACACAATTAGCCACGTCAGCAATTGGCGTGTTCAATTTGTGTAATTGGAAAAAATTGATAGTTTAATAACCTAATTGACAAAATTGAAAGGTGGATCACCGAAGTGGAATATAACCTATAGTTTAGGGTATTAATTCATATTTAAGCCTAAATTGTATAGCACTAAGAATTGATAGTCATTTGACAGGATCCAAACTGCTTGCTGACATGTATTTCTAAACTTCTTGATACCAAACAGTATATAAGGAAAAGGAGTAAACTTGATGAAAACCTGCTGAGCTCCTGTTTCTGATATTTGTTTGCACTTAAAAATATTCAGGTAGAAGTGTGGTCCAAGACATGATGCAAGCTGCATAAGCAATCAAAAATGAGAATATTGAGCCAACAGAAAAAAATAGAGTTATAAATGTCGAGGAACTTTTTTAACACTCCTAGTGTTGACGCTGCTGGTTGACAAAACACCATACAGTGATGGAAAAAAATATTAATTGCACATAAAATATGCAGGTATCCACATAAATCTGGCAATAATTATCTAGTCTCAACAACTGAAACTTAAAGGCATTAACAATGAACCTTGAAGATCTATATATTAAATGAAAGTTCTATAATCACCTTGTCCAAGAAGAACTGGAAATAAATGGGAGAAAGAAGGCTGCCAAGTACAGGAATGCTACTGGTAAGGATCATATTTATGCCATTGACATACCTATAACAAAATGCACAAGTTACTTTCATTTTGTTCCTCTTTTGGGAAAATCTGGACAATACTATTATTGATTTAATTCAACTATTGAAACTGCATCTTACTCTGACTGATCACCAACACTTTCAAGTGTGGCCCAGGGAACCCGTGTCATTGCAGCCATTTCAGTATCAAATTTAGTTTCCAGACCAAGGACTAAAGTTACCAGTGCTTTTGTTATAACTGCTGAGAATTCATCCTTCACAAACACCATCATTCTAATTAAAATCAAAAGTAACAAAGAATTATAAATACTTATTTAAGAAAACTCAATCATGAAATAGTTTTAACCTGCACTTCAGACATATCCACTGCATCAACCAATTGAGAATCAATTATTTTAGAAACATTTTCAGCCAACTCACCAGACTGCAAAAATAATGAAATCAAAGTCACAATCATGGATTAATTATAATATACCAACGGATTAAAAACTATCTTCAGCGATTTGTATAGTGTAACAAAAGCATATCATGTATATCATACAATTGAATTCAAATTATTCTCGAGTTTCAAGAAACTGCACGACTCTTGCAAGCAATAGAAAACACGGAGTATACAAAATAAGAGCTTATAATTTGAAACTATTGTGCCCTCACCTTTTTTTACAAAAGACGACGATCATATATCTGACACCTATGCAATACATAAACCCGTACTATATATAATTATAATTTATTGAGAAACCAATCTTAGTCTCAGGCTAGCAACCTTGTAGGTAATTTTCAACAGAAATAACAAAACCAATAAATAGTTACATATATGAGATCGAACTGACCGTTTTATGGCAATATTCAGCAGTATTCACAATATAACAAATGACACGTTCGTCCCTATCAGATGTCTGCGTGGTACAGTTGGACAAAAAATTCAGAATCATCAATAGGTGTAAAGAATAAGAATTTTTCATGATGAAGGTGCAAGACGAAAGAAGTTGGTCAATACCTTAATCTGTCCATCCATCCCCGTTGCAGCTGCAACAATCCCTGTACCACCCTTAGGCAATCTTGCAAAAAGCTTTGTAGCATAGGATTTGAGAATCCTTTGAAATACCTAATTAAAAGGCCCAGAAGATCATAATAATATAGATCAATATGCAGTATGATGGATCAATAAAATCCTACAATTGTCATTCATAGACTGGAGATTTCAGAAAGTATATACTTCATTCCAACTATAATTACATGAAGCATTTATCCAGTAAGCAGGTCAGTGACCTAACTGTAGCATTCCAACAAGGCCAAATTAAGATTTATTGGCAAGTGACCTCATTCCTGAACTAAATAAAATTCAAATCACATTGGTGATCGGTTAAGTTTCCTATCAAATGGCGAACCTGCACACTAAATTCTCTAAAAGCTAAATGAAATTATTAACTTTCAAGAAGTCAAAAACAGCCATTATATGTTGATTTGCTCTCGGAATTTATACAGGCTTAGCATTTCTCATATTCATATGGTATCATGCAACATACTTGGTAATCCAGTATATTCATCGCGAACAACCAATGGACACAATACCCCAAAAATAAAATTAAGAATGGAACAGTTCTAGTTTCCTTGTACAAAAAAATAATAATAAGGTTTCCATTTCGTTCTTTTATCCCCAAGTAATATATTACTCCCTCTGTGCTCAAAAGCATGTCCAGAAGTACATTAAGATTTTATCCTCAAAAGGATGTCTAAAAGTATACAAACCAAATGTAGAATATGATATAAATACTAACTTATCCCAAAGTGAATATATCCCCATATAAACACTCCACTCCCAAGTTAATTATCGTCTTGTGTGATCCAAACAAAGGGTGTAACTGGAACAAATTTTATACTCTCTCCTCTAATTTGTGAACCTTAATTCGTGACTTCGTGTGCCCATTGTACTCTTAGACATCCTTTTGAGGACCGAGGTAGTACTATACTAGGAAGAAAAGTTTCTTCTGAAACTAACAAGGCTCCACTTTTGGCGAATTCATGAACACGGTTTAAAAAAATATTCAAGTGAAAGCAATCTGAGGATATAATAATTCCCATGGATTAAACTACCCTTAAGATGACCTAGCACAACATTTCTAGTTATCGATATAAGCTCTATATACCAACAATCAAATCTTTCAAAGTGAAATAGCTTGCAACTATGCCAAGCCATATTTCAGTGAACATAAGTTAAAGCACACTGTAAGGTGCAATGCATCACAAATTTTAGGGTATATTTGGAACTCGGAAAATCCAAGGGAAAAGAAACGGAAACTAAAAAAATGAAATCTAAAATTTATGAAACATTATTGACCATCTATAACACTAAATCTGAACATTGTTATTGATATTAGGATTTTTAAAAGTATAAATGATTGGATTTATGTGCACTAAGATAGTTTTTTCATTTTTATATTTATTTTTGTTTTCCTTTCCTTTTGTTTCCTTTGCATTTCCAAGTTCCAAACAAACACTTACAGAATCTGAGTTCTTCGGATATTAGAACATTCAGGTATAGACAGCATAGAGTGAGGAATATTTACAGGTTGCTGACCTTGATGATTATTTCAGTTACCCCAAGTTTTGTTTGACAGTCTTTCATTGATAGTCATTACTAAATATGCACTTTTAGTTTTTATGAATACCTCATCCAGACACAAGTTAAGTATAAGCTTTAAAACACACCTTGAACAAATTGAATAATGTGTGGCTCTTTGTTAAAGCACTGCATCTTTTTAAGCTTCTCCTAATAATCAAAAAGACCTGCATAAAACAACGAGAAAAAAAATTAGCACGGTAGAATACGTCGACAATACAATAGATGCAGTAAAAATAGAAACTGATCATGTAAATGCATTGGCATGGCTGCTTCAAAAGAAAAATGGAATTGATAGGACATCGACAATTAAAATTAAACAGTTTAGAGGAACATACAATGACTGAAGGATCAAATAGGTTATTAACAGACCTAGAATAGCACTATAGAAAATCCACCATAAGTAGTTCTGAAAATGCCAAAAAATAAATAAATAGAAGTTTTGAGATACAAATAGGATACAAGAACAGAGGGGGGAAACAAGTTCACCCTCCCTAAACAAGTGGAAATCAATAAATAATATGTCAGTGCAGTCTCAGAAAAGCATATGCTCTCTGATTGAGAATGGAAGAAAATGACAAGTTCCCTACAACAACTGAAACTCTTAAAAGTTTGTACTGTCAACTCCAAAATATAATAGATGCCGCAAGGAATTTAGCAGGAAAATTGACAAATGTATACATCATAAAAACTAAATAGTAAGAATTATATTCTCACTATTTAGGTGAAGACAAACCTCCCAACAAGAAGTCATATTTTACCTGCATGCTACTAGACAATATATTAGTCTGGCTTCCTTCCTCAATTTCCCATGTTTCATCCTGTTTGTTGACAAAACATAATGCATATTAGTAAAATACATCAAAGCAAAGGACCACATAAATTCTAAAAGGTTCATCAAACTCACCTGAACAAGTTTCTCTAGATGCTCCATAAGAGTCTTCTCTTCTAGTTCTACATATACCGTCAAATGAGGTTCAAAGCAAGATGAAACAATTCCATGAAAATTGAACTGCAAAACAGTGTATACAAGACAATATTCAGTAAATAGTCTTCTCTTCTAGTTCTACATATACCGTCAAATAAGGTTCAAAGCAAGATGAAATAATTCCATGAAAATTGAACTGCAAAACCAGTGTATACAAGACAATATTCAGCAAATACATTTTTCTTTTCTTTTTTTTTCTAGATAAAAAAAATTTAGCAGCTAGCTTTATTAGCTTCATTCTGAAGAAAGACACAACTAATAGAAATAGCTCATAAAAGACCACACATTAGGGTGCAGGACCTGTAAACAACCCAAAAGAGAAAACCTTAAGAAAACTATAAACGAAAAGGAACAGCCTTCCTTAGTCTCAAACCGAAAAGACTATATACCCAACCCTGCCAAGGTCTTATAAAAACTATCTTGCAAGAATGCAAACTCATCTTGAAATCCAAAAAGGCGGAAACAGAAGCCAGAAAGTTCCTCATCATCTCAAAAAAAAAACATAAGACACAACACCATAGCAATAAATTTGCACATTGGTTAACAAATGCCTTAGAAGCGGCACTTATCTTATTTCAAACTGTTCACCACAAACATAAATGAGCTTTATTCCATTTCTTCCAGAACGTCTCTTCCTGTCCTTACAATCCGAAAGGAACTTTACGGAAGGTTGCATGCATTTGACTCTCATCGACCACATCAATCTACTTCCACCCAAGCTGTCAAACATCTGTCTCTCCATCTCTATCTCATTTGATTTGGACTCCAATGATAAATGGCGTTATAATAGCAAACATCACATCCAACTAAAAGATTTATGTTCAGTAAATGATTCTCAATTTGAAAAATACCTTTACTCAAACCTCCCAACAAAACAAGTTTCAGATGATGCAATTAATAAAGAGCACATTAATAACACTAATTGAAGAGCGAGTACTTGGATTCACCTCCTTTTCATGCTTATAATCAATCTATTTACTTACCAAAAAAATTCCAATCTGATAAATCTATGGCTCTATGCACATAACTATTCTATTATCATTCAACTGAAGTAAGAGAAAATAAGAAGATTAGCCCATCTTTTATATGTAAACAGAGACTTTCAACTATGAGAATGTTGTGCCCATTTATGATTATCACCTGCTTCATTTTGTTTCTTGCTATAACAGTATTAGCTTCAAATTAAAATAAAGGACTGCAATAGTATAATCAGATGAAACAACAACCATGTATCTGAAGTGGATTTTAGTCTTTGGACATTGTACTTTTGACCCATCAATATTCAATGTACTACAAGTAGCATTTTCATTAGAATAATATATGAAAATAAGAACTTACCCCAGCTCCAGGCACTGATAAATTATGTCCATCTTTATCCTGACAAAATACCACCAACAGGCACAACAAAATCAACAATTTTAATAAGCTATAGTTTTACAGGCTAACTATTATTGGGTAAAGCAAGCAATCACTAAGACATACTTCATTTCCACTTAATTCATGAGTAGCAAGCTTTTTCTCGTACTTCTTACGGATATCTGATACAGTTTGACTATTATTCTCCTCTCTATCTGTCTCCCTAGTGTCACTCCCCAATTCTTTACTACGACTGCCCCCACCAAATTTCTCTGCCAGCTCCTCCTCAAATTCTAAAGTTCGTTGCAGTGCCTTCAAATATTTATAAAAGGAAAATGTCGAGTGAAACTAACAAAGAAATATTGAAATGATAAAAAAAATAACATAAGTATTACAAGACCCAGGACCTTAAGAAAATAACAGAAAAGTTAAATTACAAGACTAAGTGTCCAAAACTAGGTTGCACACAGAAAGAGGAAAACACGTGATAACCGAAACTTACTAGCAACAACGTTCCAACATCAGGCTTTTCTTTTAGATTATAGAGGATTTCCACAAGTTGTGTCCTAATAATATCCAAACCAACAGTCACTAGTCTTGTTCAGAATTATTCCAAAGGGAAAATAATATAACTGTACTCTGTCAAGGAAAATACAGATATTGTCCTCAATTATATTTATCCCAAATAGGGTCCTAGCTCAAAGTTTCTTTATATTCAAAATATCAATAACTTTTCTCATTAGACTTTTTTCAAGGACCAATTTTTATTATTAATTGATAACACATGTCTGATGATTGGCCTTGTGTAAAGCAATATTTTGCAGGAAGTGGCTGCTTAAATTTATAAATATATTTTCTTATGTAAAAATAAAGTTTGAACTCAAAGATAGGTCGAAGCTAAACCTTGTCAACTTGCAGAACTGAATACATAGCAAATAGGCAACGTGCCATGAAGGAGGAAAGATTTTCCATATCTCCTCATTTGTTCTTAACATACGCTTGATCCAAGCATACCTTCGCTCTGCTTTATCCAACTTGGCTAGTTCTAATACAATAGTAAATTTAAAGAATTTCAAAATCAGGAATTTCACAATTGGGAACAGTGTACCATAACTGAATAAATATAGATAAAAATTGGACAAACCAGCTCCTTCAAAGATCTGCCGATATGAAGTAAGCTCACGGTTACAAAAATTCTTTACCAACTCTTCTCTTACTGATGGCTCCAAAGCATTAACAACTAAGCAAGCATCTGATAACTGCTGCAACAAATTATTTTCTTCTGTCTCCTTCCCTGTACCTAAGCTGCGATTAAAGAATAAATAAATAAATAAAAAAGAAGGAAAAGAAAAAAGACAAAAGAACAATAATCTTTCAAGGTACCAATAGCATATAAGGTGAGAATTCAGGTTAATATAATACAGTTGATTTGGCTAGTTACTTTTTGAAGCAAGTTTGAAAGACAAACAACAAAAGAGGATTGGTAATTGATTGGTAAAACTTTTGGGAATCCTGGTTCAAATACCCCCAAAGTTGAATTAACTAATATTTATTAAATTTAGGTCTTTTATCTATGACACAATAAGATTCAGGTATATCCTTTGTAACAGTCATATTTGTCTAATAGCATCAAAACTGACATATTTAATGTAGCAATCTGGCAAAATCAGATTCTTGTAGTAAAGTTAAGTAGTTGATACATGTCTTTACTTGAGCTAAAGTGTAAGAATATACATGGTGTCACACTAATAGCTCTAACCTTTTTTTTTAATTGATAAAGAATAATTTAATGATAAAGAGTGATAAATGCAATTCATGTGGAGGACAAGAACTCCACCTAAACAAAGCTAAGAAAGTAAAGAAAGCTAGTGGAAAAAGCATTCAGGTCCCAAGCCCTAAGAAGGAGAAGTATCCATAGTCCATACAAGTACTAGACAAAAGCACTCTAGTAAATGTTTCAAAACTACTTTGATGTGACTGCAATATAATAATAAAATTATAGATTAGACATGCAACAAGCAATGCTTTGAAATTTAAAAGGACATGGAATTGACTGTAAACCTTTGGAGGCTTGGAAATCAAGCTATATATTGTTTTTTAACATGCAAAATGGCATGTCTATTCATAAAAGCCAAAATTGAAGATTTATCAATGAAATGTAAAAGCATAAACCCTAGAGAAAAAAATTTATGGAGTGTTAAATGAAGCTTATAAAACAAAAGTCTTTCTTCATTTTCGTTTCTACTGCATTTTTATTTCCCTTTGACAAGTGGGGGAAAAATAAATAAAAGAAGAAATTTTACTAGAGATGGGGGGCATGCAAAAGGAGAGGACAAGAAATCCTCCAAAATTGAGAAAGTGGAAAAAGTACAAAGCCCTTAAAGCAGGGTAATAAGCAATTTGGGGTCTCACAGTTAACTTATACCAATTACACATAATCAAATCAAAAGTATAACATATAAATAACAATCTCCCCCTATTAGACACAAGCTAGCACCCCTGCAAATCAGAATTCAGAAATAGACACCCGCCTCCAGCAAAAATGCCCATTGTCGAGGACCACGACGAAGCAAGAAGAGTGACGGTCCCAAAGAAGATGCACAGAAAAGAAGACCACTGAAAATATGAGCAAGTTTCTCCCTTCAAAACCTAAGGAAATGCAAAAACAGTTACACCGTCAAAGCACCTTAGTATCCTGCTTCCTACCAAAAGCTTGAAGCCTAACAAGAAGCAACTCCCTAACTCCTGATGGACACACCCAACATTTCCAAACACCCCAAAAAATGACACCAAAACTGTTGTTCCACAGGACAATGGAACCTTACAAGGGTCTTTATCAGTTAAGTGTCAACTATGAGGTGCTTATTTTTTACTCTGATGACCTACACTTATTAATCCATTTACTGAAACAATCCACTCTTAAATAGGCTTGTAAAGAATTGGCATTTGAACATAACAGTTTGTTTAATTTGAGATGATGACTTGATGAGCCAACATCATTCTAAAATGGTGTGTGGCTGGAGTCATGGACAAATAAGACGGTGAATCATATACCCCTTTTTTCTGGCTTTTTTTCTTTGGTGGTATTGCTTTCATCAATTTGTGTCAGCTGGAGATTGCCGATTCAAGCAGAGGCTAAGACAAAAAACTGAAGGTCCTCTGAGGGAAATGAGCAGCCAACGTATGAGCTTAATTATATTCTTGTGACTATGTTGGTTTCATCTTAAAGAAGTATTACCCAAAGATCATTAATTGTTTCATAGATCCAAATGGCATGCTCAGTTTTTTTGGAGCTCTAGTTCACTTATGTATTACTCAAGTTTTTACTCAGAGTTCATTGCATCTTTTAGCAGTTTTAACAAATTCCTGCTAATGAAGGAAAAGGAGGAGGGGGAGGGGAAGGAAGAAAGAAAAGAAAGGAAAAAACATCACAAATAAACAAGCAAGTATTCTGTATTCCCATAAACCGTCTAGTTCAAGATCAACAAATATGAGCACTGTAATGTACTTTCATCATTTTAATGGAATATTCGGTCAATGGTCTTTTCAAAACAGAACTGCAATAACCGGAAACGAAACACACCTTGAGAAATCAGAGAACACATGTGACTTGAGAATTTGTTTGATGTTCTTAAACTTCTCCCTGAGCTCTGTAATTTTTGGAATATCTCTATAGGCTTCAAAATGACTACATAACTGGTTCACAGCCTGAACACATCAAAAACAAGGAAAACAGTATAAGTGTTCATATGGTCATGCCAAAGTTAATGATCCACAATGATACATAAGGTAAGAAATGGAGAAAAACATTTACTGAAGGTAGTAATGAAATGGATATCAAATGTTTGGCTTGGCACAGAAATGTCAACTAGAGTGGAGATTGGAGAAGGTTCTCTATTGGCTGTCAGCTTTAAGCAAGCATTATGCAGATAATGTTTGTCAAGTTACTAATTGCTCCAAAAGCTTAAGTTGTTCAACAATAGCCCAACAATGTATATCATGTTTAACTGTCTCCCTCATGTGTGATGCTTGCCCGTGGAGAGACAAACCATAGTACATTACCACTTAACATTACAAGATTGGTTTACCTCGAGCTGTGCAGCTGCCTCTTTATATTGTCGTTTCGAAGCCATTACTTGAAGTTGCTCAACTGCAGAGACTGCAATTGGTACAAGAGAGTGTTGCAGTAGAAATTTTTGACAAAGATATAAGATTTTTGATATTTCAAACTAGTGTAGATTAAATAACCTCATGGTACAGTTATATAACAACAAAAACTATTTCATTGAGAAATTAAGCATGTACTATAGTCCAAGGGGTTCCTTAAGCAGTTTCTAACATCTAAGCAGGAGTTTATTACTAGAAACCTCAAGAATATAGGTTGTAAGTTTCAATTTAAAACATACGAGTACATGGCCAGGTCATGCAAAACAAAAATAAGTTTGTTTTTTGGCGCATATTGACTCGGGATTCTTAATGGAGCAAGTTTTTAGTGACCTGTGCTACATGTGCAAGAAGGATTGGGAATCCACCGAATCACCGATCATATCCTTTTGCATTGTGAGTTTGTTAGCCATCTGTATTTCATGGTGTTCTCCCTTTGGGGGGATGCGATGATTGATGTCTGCTTCTGTGGTGGAATTTTTGGGAACTTGGAAGGGGTAAGAATTCCTAAGAGATGACATTCAAAATGGAATATGATTCCTCATTTCTTGTTGTGGGTGCTATAGAGAGAACGGAATTCTATATATTTTGAGGAAAAATAACGGTTTGTTATGCATATAAAATATTAAATAGTCCCATTTATTCTTTTGGCAAAATATGAGTCTCATGATTCACCCATTGTTTTAGTTGACTTCTTATCAGAGTTTAAAATAGGGACATGATGTAGTTCTTGTGTCGCAGGTCTTTCCTACTTCTTTGTATCTCTGTATGTATTTGGGTGGCCCCACCTTAGTGCCTTCTTTTTAATATGTCTATTAATAACTTTCATACAAACTAGAGCACAAAGGCATATGCACTTACTAGAACTGGAAGTTCAGAAACAACTAATACGAAGTTGTGGTTATTGATTTGCTCCCATACATAACCAATGTAAGAACTAATCTATTATTCTAGTACCTACAACCAATAAAAATTTCAAGCCAACTAGTGTTGAATATGCTAGAATGATGGGGAGTTACCAACTATCTTTTATTGCATTGTGAATTTAATAGTGACCTATGGGAGATAGTGTGTTCTCAGTGTTTCTCTGTGTTAGAGATCAACTGGTACTGATGGGATCACTGGTAACCTTTTTCAGGGCTTGGAAAGGTGCCAGGATGGGAAGAGTGCGAAACTAAGAGGTGATGGGACATAGTGCCTCGTTGTCTTTAGTTGGTTATGTGGAGGGGGGGAAATTGCTTCAAAGTGAATGAGAAATCAATTTTTATATTCGTTTTTTATTTTTATTTTTTTCAGTTTAGTACGTTGTTGGTAAAATGAAGCTTTACCAGGATCAGTTGTGCCCTTTGTTGATAAATTAGAGGAAATTTGCCTCGGGAACATAATGTGCATATGTTTTTGGATGTTTCATGGTTAGGAATTTCTGTCATTCTTGATGGTGCAGGATTCTTTTGCATTCCTTCCATTTTGTATACTCCAACTATACTTGGGAGTCATCCCCTATTGGTGCCTTTTGAACATTATAACTTATGGAAAAAAAATATGATTCGACAAGCTTGTTTACAACAAGACACTCAAAGAAGTCACAGATACCACATGTCATAGAAACATAACATAGAGGTAAAAGAAGACTTACCTAGCATTGTAAGACGATGGAGCGCAGTGATCGTAGTTGTTATATGCTTCTTTGCAAAATCCAATTTCTTAATGTCGCGGCATATCTCCTGAACCATTGTTTCACTTTGCTCAGCTTTAGTTTTTATTTCACGAATCTTGTACATGAGTTCCTGCAAAAAAATTAATGATTGATAAAAGCCAGAAAATAACTAAACTGCAATCAGAACATCAAGAGCCTTTAACATGCTTAGAGCAGTGATCATTAACACTTATAAATGGAGAAGTCATGCACCAAACTATCACAAGTATATTTAACGGACCTCCACAGCACCCGTAGCTGAAGCAAGATCTTCCTTGGCCTTTGTTCCCGAATTACTCTGAAAATAGAATATTTTAGCAATCAGAGGACTCAATTTATGAATATTTGTACAAGTTAAAGATGCATAGGAGAGTAAATGAGTAAACGAATCTAATAGCATAATGTATTTGATTAGAAACAGTGCTCACCTCAAATACAAGGCAAGAAGCTTAATGAATTCCTGCCCTCAAAAGTACAATTAATCATATATACATGTAGCAGATAATGGTCTAAGCATATCCAAAAAAATTGATAAAAGAATAAAATATATTAATAGAAAAGGGAGGATACTTTAAATGGTGGAATAAAGAGTCCACAGTCACCAAAATAATGAAAAAAAACACCAAAAGAGCACTTAAAATGTACAACCCTCCAATCTCTACACAAGGTTTGCTGTCCTACAATCATAAAAAAATTCCTGCCATTGATCAAATTTTACTAAATGTAAAGTAACTTTTAAAATCCATCCAATATAGGTTCTGATAACTACGTTGGTGAGGTCTAGTGAATATCACTTTACTTATCAAAATAAAAGGAATCCGGCAACTGCAGGTAAATGTAAAAGGAAGGAAGCCTTAAGATTACAAATTCTAGATATCATCTATGCCAAATCACCCATGCTGAGAAAAGATAGTATCTAATCACATAGTTTTGAAGTAGTTGCATCTCGTGCTCTGTGAATTACACATACATACCGTTAAGATTGAATCAATTTCTTTTCCTTTCTCCATAGGATTATTTATATTTACTTCTTTGAAATTGGAGGAGTCTCCAGTAGATATTTAAGAATTGGTAAATATGTATCTATTCATTCAATTTAACACATGAACCTGAGTTGGTAGGGGGAGGGAACGCAGCCTCTCCCTTTATATTACTAACCTCATCAACATTTTCAAGTGGAGAATGGTGTTTGTTGATAGATTTAAAAACATATCATAAATTTATACTTATCAAATATAATATAAAAATGATAAATCTTATACATTTTAGTTTCTAAAGTCCGACGTGTTTTTGACCAACCCTCCCCACCATGACTTGAATCTCCAGAAAAGATTTTTGGCATATTGGTTCCTACTAATTTCCTTTTCTGCATCAAAACTTAAAATTACTTGATATAAATTATCCACATTATTCAATTCTAGAAACTAGGGTATTATGCAATCTAATACTGACCATCAAAACCGGCAAAATATGCGCTGATTAAATGCAACCTACTTCCAATGAATTTAACTGGTTGTTTAAGAACAATAGTTGTATGCAAATAAAACTACCTGTTGACGAACAGCTGTTAAAATTCCAGCATCCACGCGGCGAATTTCGCTGTGAATTTTTTGCATCAGGGGCTCGACGCCAGATAAAGATGCCTCTGGTAAACCATATTCCATATGTCAAGAAAATTGAAACTCGAGATTATCAAATTGGAAGAAATCTTCACTAAAAACATGATGTTCAAGAATGGAGATTCAAAAAAATATTTCTGGCCAATGATTATGTTATCCTTATTCCTTAATAATCTCATTTTTCCTTATTTGAATTAAGATTTAGAAGGGGACAAAAAAACTTTTAAAACCAATATCATCAATTTTGTAAACTGAGACAAGTGCCCCTTATTGTTTGAGCCATTTGAGTTCAAGCTGTAGCAATATGTTATCATGTATAACAAAAGACTCTAGGTTATTCATTACTTGCACCTGTGGTTAAGCATAACAAATGAATTTTTTTCTTTTTCTTTTTGGAAAAAGATGCTCTGGTAACTACTTAAAAGCTCTGGAGGCCAAACCTAGGAGCCTTTATGATGTGAGTAACATTCCTGCAACAATCTAAGTCTTTATGTTTTGTAATTCTGAGGGGTATAATAGTTTACTTTCTATATGGCAATGCTTTCTATCTCTTAGTTTGGTATATTTCCACATACTTGCCCGCATGCCTAACTATACATGTATGAAGTATTGTTCTGATCAACTTCAGGTTCTGTTAAAAGAGTTTTGTTTCATCATTTAAGTTCTTACATAAACAAGCAGAAAATCATTTGGTACTGTATGGTCTCTAAAATATGATGATTTGAGTAGGCAAACACTCCCTCTATCCCATTAAAGATGTCTTAAGTGCACTAGTCACACAATTTAAGAAAAACAAAAGTAAAGGATAGAGTATAAATAAGTTCTCATTTTACCCATAATGGACTGCACGTAAGTACGTTAAAGATGCTCTTTTTTTGCTAAAAGTAAACGATCTTACTTTGAGGATAAAACATTTAGCATTTGAATTATATACTTTAGACATCTTTTATATGACCAAAAAAATAAAAATAACTCCAGTCATCTTTTGTGGACATGGGGGACTATGTTAATTTCACGTGATGTAGTAATTAGATATGTTTATTGCTACCTACCATGTACATTACATTTGATATGAAGTGAACTCTGTGTTTAATCAATTTTCATTAGTGGCAAATTAGAAAATCATTTTTGTGTTTATTACATTGTTATGAAGGAGAGGAGACTCTAACTGACATGAGAAAAATATACTAATAATTAGGTATGATGTATCCAGTCTCAAATTTTTCCAATTATAAGAACTGCTCTTAAGAAATAAAATAGTAACATCTAAAGAACAACAATCACTAACAACTGGGGAATAAAGTCAATATACACTTCTAATTCTAATAAACACCAATATACTAGTATGCAAATTCAATGTTAAACATGAACAAAGTGTATGATCGGATTCCGACCTGTGGGAAACATCTGGTTGATATAATCCAAAGCAGTTGACTTGTCCATTGCGAGTTAAATCTTCGAAACGAACTGCCGTATCAAACAACCTAAACATAGAATTTAATCTAAAAATCAAAGAACTGAAACCTCAAAATACGTTAAGCTTACCGGGAACAATCAGAAAATCGGGATCCAATTCCAGTTCCCAAAAAAATACGAATCTGATTAGCAGGAGCAACAAGACTCGACAATGGTGAACATCTTTCTCTCTCCACAGTTGTTCTCGCTATTGATTCGCGGTTAATTTCATAGCTTTTATATACTGTAACACGGGAATGGTAAACTTTGCCACATATTCTCTTTTCCATTTTTACAAATTGATTTTGAAAATTAAATTATAGAATTAATATTAATTTTTAAAATATTTTTAAATTTGAAATTGAAATAATTCATTAAAAATATATAAAATAATAAAATTTATAATAAATATTTTTTTAGATAATTTACAATATTTTTAATTATATTAATTAAATCAAAAAACATTTATATTAATTTTAAATTTAAAAATATAATCAATAATAATCTTATAAAATGGAGCACATAAAGTATTAGTATTGAACAAATTTCGTTTTGTAATATTTGTGAAATATTGAAAGTTTATAAAAGATCCCTTTATATTTTTTTTTTTCAGCACAACTGGTACTAGTTATTTTTATTATCATAATTCTGAATATCACTTGGGTAAATTTATTTATTGCCTTTATGTGATGTATGTTTGTATTTCTTTTATGTTAAAATAATGTAATAGTAATTGTAAGAACCCAACTTATTATAAATAAAATCGAATTTTCTCTAATTATATTTATGAATAATAAGGTATTAATTTGATATAATTCTCTCAGTTATAGGTGAAATGTGCAAAATTTTCAAAATATACGAGTGGTTATAAAATAATCATTGTTGTTGGGGAATATTCGTTTGGTACGTGGAATATTTCTTGTTGTGAGGAATATTAAATGACAATGGTAGCGAGCCTATTTAATGGGTCCCGTAATGAGAATAACCGGAAGAAGAAAATGACAAGTTTGAATTTTTATAAATAACTGGCGTAGTTATTCAAATTAACATTTGTTGGAATCTTAAAATTGGTTTAAAATATAATAATCTGGCGTGGATGCGCGGTATTGATGAATTATTGATCCTTACGTAGAAAGGACTACTTTCGATAATCGTTACGATGAATTCTATTATTCAATATTTTATTTTATTGATTGATAATTGCTGCGTTGATATTTTATATTATTGTTGTTTCAATAATTGTCAACGCATGTGATATTTACGTGAAACCCCAGATTTTTTATGAATAAAGAATTAATTTTCTCGAAATAATTTTTTTTTTTATATTATGGTGTGAATTTGAGATAATGTTATAGTTGTAGGTAATATTTATAAATTTTGCAAAGTGTAAGTTAGTTATATATTATATTCGATTGGTGAGAATATTCGTTTTAAATAGGAAATATTAAATTACTGACTCAAGACAATCATTAAGTGGACCCATAATGGAATTATTAGCCGGATCGAGAAAGCGACAAAAATATTTTATTGAAAATAACTGGCGGAAGTTTTCTTGGTGAATCTTGTTGAACTACTCTTCAGTAGTAAAAATACTGATGAATCTGGCGTTGTTGCGTAAGTAAGCACACGGTATTGATTATTGATATTTATGTGAGAAGTCACTCAATTTTGTTCAATAATTCTTTCTGATAGTTTAAACTGCGTAGTATCTCACATTATTTGATTCAATTATTGTTGATTTAGAAGTTTTGTTTTATTCACGTAATAAAATAAAAACATTTTTTATATAAAAAAATGAATACTTTATTAAAGTTATTCATAAATAGAATATATTATATTTTATTATCATAGTGTTTTGCATAGTGTCCAAGATAGTGTTTGCGTAGTAAAAATCTTTTTATATAAATAGAATATATTATATTTTATTTAAAAGATTTTTCTTTAAATATGGATCGTTAAATTAAAGTAAATCAATATGGACCGTTCATGGATTAATTCTTATGCATTCCATTTTTCTATATATGAAAGCTCATTCCTTCATTATTTTCTTTTAATTCATCTGGCTACAGAGGAAACTATAGAGAGAGTACTATAGAGATAGAAGAAAAGTTTTACGCTACTTCACTACTCTTATATCAAGTATTATTTTACGGTAAGGGATATTATTCTTTTGTATTCAAGAAGAGAAACACATTATTCCATTTCTTTATTGTTCATTGGAATAACTTGTATCATGCCAGGCTACACTATACATGGTGACATTCTTTATTTACATCTTTATTATTCTCGGAATATCTCATGCATCTTTATCTGTGGGACTGGTTCCATTTTTATTATTAGTCTTTATTATTTTTGTCGAATATCATGTATACATCTATTATCTGTAGAATGTAAGACCCCAACTTATTATTAATGAAATTTAATTTTTCTATTTATTATTTTGAAATAGTAAGGGTTGATTTGATTAATGTGGATAGTTATGGGTAAAATACATAAATATTTCAAAATAAGCAAGTGGTTATAAAATATTCATCATTGTTTCGGGGAATATTCGTTTGGTCGTGGAATATTCTTGTTGTTGGGAGAATATTAAACGACGGCCTTGATTTTTATGGGCCCCTATAACTGAAAAAGCGATTGGATGAAGAAAACGATAAATATAAGTTGTTTAAAAATAATGGCGAAGTTGTTATCAGATAATAATTGTTAAAATACCTGGTAGTTAAAACACAAGAAGATATAGCGGTATTGCACCAATTATTGATTCTTACGTAAGAAGGCACTACTCAATAATGGTTATGAATTATTGCTCAAAGATTTTATTGATTTAATAATTATTGCGTTGATATTTTATATCGTTGTTGTTTCAATAATTGTCATTACACAAAGATTTTTTCATTATCGAAGCAATAATTCATATTATCCGAATAATATAATTAGATAACATTATTGGCAATGTCTAAAAGTTCGCTCAAGGAGAGGTTTGGTCACCTAATCATGGCCAAGAAGAGAGAAATTCTTATTGAAAGCCCTCTTTCCAGGAGCTACTGGTTGCCAAGATCGTGATTCTGTAATATTATTTGTGAATAATTAATTATTGATTTATATAATGAGGAAAATATTGATTTTATGTAGATATAGATGGATAAAATTTTTAATGTGACAATTGTTGAAAATTAATATTTTATCTTTTTCTGATAAAATAATTCATTTAAATATATTATTTTAATAATATAATAATGGTGATATTTTTACAACGAATGTGGGATATATGAGTATACGAGGAGGAAGAGTATTTTTGTTGTAATAAATGTTTAAAACATGTTAAACATGTTGGTGGACCCCATATTATCGATGAAATTTGATTATAGCATGTAAAATCGCTAGGTTCGTGGATTTTGGCCAATTTTTCATTTGTAATTTGGAAAACTTTCTTCGCAAAGTTGCGTGAGAATTGATTTCTTATAAAAAAATCGCAAGATTTGAATTTTTCGATAAAAGGGCTATTTATTATGAATTATTAAAGTTCAAGTCTCAAAATAATTAATTTTTGGAAGTTTAAAATAATTTAAATTAGAAAAACGTTTTGATATGTTTGGTGGGCTTGGTTGGTTGTTGAAATGATTTGATTTCGAGTTTATAAGAGTGTGCGTAGGAAAAATTTTATATATATTAATATTATATTAAATTTTCTACTTTGGTGTTCTAAGCATTTTCCTATAAATAGGTGCTTAGGTTAGAATTGAAAATCACACCGTAAATCAAGTTTTCTCTCTATATTATCGAGCATATTCTTGTGAGTATTTTGAGTATATTTTGAGTATTATATACTATATGGTGCAAGTTCAAGTCATGCTTATATATCCTGTTTCAACTAGAAGTATTGTCTTTTGTGAGGTAAGGGATATTTTTTTTCAGAATGATATTATTTCTTCAATATCATTATCTTTCAAATATTGATCCGAAATTTTTATCAATTTTGGAACTTTTGGTGTCTGAGTTATTATTTATGTATACTCAAGACTATTCACGATATCTTGATCTTATTCACGAATTTCGACTATTCATCAAAAAATGAAAATTTTCCTTTCATCTCTAAAATATCTATTGTGGATACTAGCTTTGATTGTATCCATGTTTTGATCATTCTTGAATTTTACACCACTATGATTATTTTTGAGGTATTTTTGGACATGGATAAAACAAAGTACTAATCCTTAATCCTTAATCCTTGTCATTTTATTTCAATGGATTCGTTTTTTTAAAAATATTTTCATCATCCCTCGCCTTAAATGATGATATTATTGAATATCTTCATTCAGAGTAAAAGATGAATGATTTCGATGAATATCTTTGGCCCGTAGTGCAAAGATGAATAGGTGTTTAGATGAACATGATTAATCGATGAATATCTTTCGGCTCAGTAGTGTAAAGATGAATATTTGATTCCGATATATATTGATTGATATTACAGGATAAAAGATAGACGATGAACTTTTAAATTCATACATAGAAGATAGTAGTTTGCATTCTCTACTTAACTCTTCTAATGAATTATTATTTCACCGCTAATATTGATTTAAAACTTGTTGTCTATCAGATTCTATTAGATTTTTCCCTCGTTGAAGACTAACGATAATTTGTTGTATATTATCTTAGTCATAATATTCTTTCTTTGGGCTAGTTGAGCTCACCCTTTTCCTTGTTGTTCCATTTTTCTTCTCGGGAGGCGAGAATGTAAGCAGTACTAGTTGGGGGTATGGAATGAAGGTTCTAGAGAGAGTTGTTTAGTAGTCCTCACCATTTTTGTAAAATAATGTATCAATAATTATGATGGGGATTTATTTGAGTGTGGATATTGTCTGCAGATGGCAATATCTCGTATTTAAACTCAGCGATTTATATGTTGTAATAATAATGTTGTAGTTGTTTCGCACCATGTATCGACAACTCGTAATGGGTGATGTATACCTATTTTGGGGGCGTCACGGTTGGTATCGAGCTTAGGATATGATCTCCGGTGGAGATCGAGGAATAGAACTAGGAGGGGAGAGACGAGTAAATCCTTCGCTAAAGGTGTCCTACCTAAACTTATTTGTTAGTTGGTCAAGATATAAGGATATTATGTGATATATTGATTTCTTTAATTAACCCTTGCTTTTTTATGACAGTTTTGAGAATGTCAATCGAGAATATTAACAGTGGAAATGAGACCGTGAAAATGCCTCAGACTCACCAACGAGGAGAACGTGCAACAGTCGGGCAATGTTCCTCCCGTGAACAACACCAATCGAAAGCAGATGATGAACGAGGGGATGTTTAGAAGCTTTTTGCAGCTCATGCAAAAATCACGACGAGGAGACTCGTGTTCAAAATCTGAGGAGGAAATGATAGTAATTACCGGGTTGTCACAACCAAGCAGCTTCAAAGAGTTGGGACCACCGAATTTAAGGGAAAGCCGATCCGATCATGGCGGAAACATGGGTCAAGCAAATTACCAATATATTCGATGTCTTGGGATGCACGGAGGAACAGAAGGTTCCATTCGCCACCTTTATGTTCCGTATGAAAAAGGACATCTTGGTGGGAGTCTCGTAAAGCGCACTCCATCCACCAAGACTCAACATGTCTGGGAGACGCTTTCAGAAACTATTTAATGACAAATACTTTCCCGAAAGTGTTCGCTATATGAAGGAAGTGGAGTTCATCGATTAGAACAAAACAACATGACGGTGTCTCGCAAGACGAGGCAAAGTTTGCAGAGTTATCCAGGTTCAGCACCTCATTTGGTGGAGAATGAGGAACGATGACGCGGATGTTTTTAGAGGTTTGAAACCCCAGATACGCCAAGATATCTCATTTCTCATAAATTTTCTCTATTCAGATGTTGTAAACAGGCTCAATTATTAGAGCGAGATAACGAGTACACGATCAACCGAGGGACCACAATCAGGATCATAATTTAGGAGATAGAATCAACAAAACAACGATAACTAGCGGAGAAAGAAAAAGACGGACAAAATGGTAACCACTCGGTGGTAATCATGGCCAT
This sequence comes from Panax quinquefolius, assembly GCA_020205615.1. Classification (NCBI taxonomy): domain Eukaryota; kingdom Viridiplantae; phylum Streptophyta; class Magnoliopsida; order Apiales; family Araliaceae; genus Panax; species Panax quinquefolius. The sequence continues at coordinate 83,704,583 of CM035174.1, read as the reverse complement.
GAAAAAAATAAGAAGCGAGTCGGAGAGAGATTTTAAAAATAGGAGATTTAACAACGACTACGTGAAGACGACAATCTTGTTTAAGCAAGAATCGGTTCTAAGGGAGGAGAACGACCACCCATTATATGCTATAAATGCGGAAAGAGGGACATATCACCAAACCGCCCACAACAGTTCAAGGTATGGTATAATTGTGGAAAGGAAGGACATATCGTTCGAGATTGTACGGTATGAAACCTAGTTCAATGGGGACGGTGACTCAAAAGATCGTCCCGTAAAAGTCAAAGTCAACTGTTCTCTGGAAGAGCGTTTGTTGTGATTGGTCAAAATGCGAGGAACCCAAACGAGGTAATCACGGTAAGTTTATTTATAAATTCTTGCAAGTTTATACCTTACTTGATACCAGTGCATACCCATTCATTTATCTCTCCGCCTTGTGCTTAACGTTTAAACTTGACTCTAGGAGAAATTAGACTTTGACCTATCTGTGGAAACTCCGTTAGAGAAACTTTCATCACATCCATCGCTTATAAATCTTGTTTGATTCAAGTTGGCACCATCACCTTACACAATTGACCTTATCTCTTTAAAGATACTTGCTTTTGATGTGATTTTAGGGATTGATTGGTTAACTACTCATCATGCCAAAATTGATTGTTTTCGTAAGGTTGTTAGTTTTCATATTTCTAACCAACCCGTTGTATTTAATTCAAGCAACTAAACCATTAAAATCAATCACCGCTCATATCTAATCATAAAGTTATTCGTTTATTGAAAAACGGATGTCAAGCTTTCTTAGCCCATGTTATGGATTTGAATAAAGACACGTCAAATTTGAATAATATTACGATTTTCCGACAAAGAACTTCGGCCTCACCCCGTAACGTGAAGTTGAATTCTTTATCGATCTTGAACCCGTACAAAGCCCATTTCTAAAACCCCATATTGAATGGCTCTATTGAACTTCAGAGTTAAAGGTCCAACTACGTGTGAATTGTTGGACATCTGTTTCATCTGGCCCCTAAGACATCTCCTTGGGATGCTCCTGCTTTATTAGTAAAGAAGAAAGATGGGAGTATGCGACTTTTGTATTGACTATCGGAATTGAAACCATGTCACCATCAAGAATAGGTATCCTCACCTCATATTGATGACTTGTTTGACTACTGTAAGGCACAATTTTTTCAAAGATCGATCTTCATTCGGATATCATCACCAAGATTAGAACCGAGGATATTCCAAAGATCGCCTTTCGTAACTCCCAGCGGGCATTATGAATTCTTAGTCATGTCTTTTGACCGACTAATGCTCCTCGCGACTTTCATGGATATGATGAACCGAGTATTCAAGGAATATTTGGATCGGTTGTTGTTGTCTTTATTGATGACATCCTCATATATTCCAAAAGTCGTGAAGATCATGAGCACCATTTGAAGTCGGTACTCCAAAGGCTTCGTGAAAACAAACTATATGCCAAATTGAAGAAATGCGAGTTCGGCTTGAGGAAGTAGCATTCCTTGAGCACGTGGTGTTAAAAACATGGAGTATCCGCTGATCCCGCCAAGATTGAAGCAATACAAAGTTGGGAGTAATCAAGTCGGTGGATCAAGCACGTAGTTTTTGGGCTTACTTGGTTATTATTGGAGATTTGTGGAAGGGTTTTCTCGAATCGCTACTCCATTAACCCAGCTAACTCGGAATGATACAAACTTCGTATGGAGCGAGGAATGCGGGAAGAGTTTCCAAGAGCTCAAGAGGAGACTCATTTCAGCACCTGTTCTAACAATACCATCTGGTTCGGATGGATTTGTTATCTACAGCGATGCTTCGGGCAAAGGGTTAGGATGTGTTCTCATGCAACGTGGAAAAGTCATAGCCTATACCTCGCGACAACTTAAAGAGTATGAGAGAAATTATCCTACTCATGATCTAGAGTTGGCAATGCGTTGCAGCGCTTAAAGATATGGAGGCACTATCTATACGGGAAGAAAGTGGAGATATATTCAAACCATAAAAGCCTCAAATATTTCTTCACGCAAAAGGAACTCAACACGCAAGAACGACGTTGGCTTCGAGTTGTTGAAAGATTACGACCACACTATTCAATACCATCCCGAAAAGCGAACGTGGTAGCCGACGCGTTGAGTAGAAGATCATATGCGAGGAATGAGTGCGATGATGTCAAGATATACGACAGAGCCAACTTTAATAGAAAAACTTAAGGTCGCTTTCAAGCCCACCGAATCTTGAGTCGATGCGTATGAAGAAGAAAGTACAAGAAGGTGCTATTCCGTAAGCGAGAATTGATGAAGAAGGAATACTTGAGTCCACCTGCATTTTGTGTCCCTAACGACTCGATTTGAAGTACAAGATTATGATGGAGGCACACAATACACCATTTGTAATCCATCTCGAAGTACCAAAATGTATCGTGATCTTCACATACATTTTGGTGGAACAATATGAAGAGAGAGATTGCAAAGTTTATCTCAATGTGTTTAACTTGTCAACGCGGTAAAGGCGAGCATCTAGTACCTAAGGGTCCGTCAGAACCACTTGAGATTCGAAATGGAAGTGGGAACACATTACCATGGATTTCGTTACTGGGTCTTCCTACGGTTTCTCAAGGCATCAATGCTATTTGGGTTATTGTTGATAGATTAACCAAGTCGCTTCATTTTTGCCGATACGGAGACTTATTCCCTCGAACGCCTTGCTAGTATATATGTAAATGAGATTGTGAGGTTGTATGGCATGCCAAGATCCATAGTTTCGGATCGTGACCCAAGATTCACTTCAAGATTTTGGGTTAGCTTGCAAAAAGCTATGGACACGGATTTACGATTTGATTTAAGCATACCATCCTCAAACGGACGGACAATCGAGAGGACTATTCAAACTCTTCAAGATCTATTAAGACTCGTGTCCTAGACTTCAAGGGCGTTGGGATAAGTATTTACCATTGGTGGAATTCTCTCCAACAACAAGCTTATCGTGCAAGTATAGGTGTGGCTCCATTCAAGCATTATATGGACGAAAGTGTCGCTCTCCAATATGTTGGGATGAGGTGGGTGAAGCAACATTGTTGGGACCCGAAGTTAAGACGTATGACTCACCTAAAAGATCCAAATGAATCGACAACGATACTGAAGCACAAGATCGACAAAAGAGTTATGCGGATCTTTATCGAAAGGACGTGGAATTTAGTATAGGGGATCATGATTGTCATGAGTTGCTCCATGGAAGGAGTTACAAGATTTGGGAAGAGGGAAAGCTCAATCCACGCATTTATGGTCCATTTCAAATTCTCGACCGAGTAGAAAATGTAGCCTATAGACTTGCGTTACCTCTCGAGTATGTCTCGTGTTCATAATGTGTTTCATATATCCGTATTTCGTAAATATGTGAAAGAAGAACCCGTTATGGACGAGACGAGATAGCCAAGACTTAACGTATGAGGAGGTACTGTTAAGATCTTGGATAGGAAGGAGCATGTCCCACGCTACGAAAGGTCATACCACAAGTTAAAGTTTTGTGGAGGAACCATGCTATAGAGGAAATGACCTGGGAGTTAGAAACGGAAATGAAAGCGAGGTATCCTCACCTTTTCAAAACACCAAGTACGTACGTCAATTTCGAGGACGAAATTTCATAAGGAGGGAGGTTGTAAGACCCCAACTTATTATTAATGAAATTTAATTTTCTATTTATTATTTTGAAATAGTAAGGGTTGATTTGATTAATGTGGATAGTTATGGGTAAAATATGCAAATATTTCAAAATAAGCAAGTGGTTATAAAATATTCATCGTTGTTAGGGGAATATTCGTTTTGGTCGTGGAATATTCTTCATTGTTAGGGAATATTCGCATTATACGTCGCGCAGCCTTTTGTGGGCCCCATAATGGAAAAGCGATTGGATGAAGAAAACGACAAATATAAGTTGTTTAAAAATAACTACAGTAGTTGTTACAATTATCTTGTTAAAATACTTCTGGTGGTTAAAACACAGAAGACACCAGATACACCAATTATTGATTCTTACGTAAGAAGGCACTACTCAATAATGGTTATGTGAATTATCGCTCAATATTTTATTGATTTAATAATTGTTGCGTTGATATTTTATATCATTGTTGTTTCAATAATTGTCATTACATAATATTTTTCATTATCGAAGCAATAATTTATATTATCCGAATAATATTATTAGATAACATTATTGGCAATGTCTAGAAAGTTACATCTAAGGAGAGGTTTGGTCACCTAATTGCGCGCTACCAAGAAGAAGGAGAAATTTTATCGAAAGCCCTCTTTTCAGGAACGGCCGGTCACAAGATCGTGATTCTCAGTAATATTATTTGTGAATAATTAATTATTGAATTATATAATGAGGAAAATATTGATTTTATATGGATAAAGATGGAGAAAATTTTTAATATGACAATTGTTGAAAATTAATATTTTATCTTTTTCTAATAAAATATTTTATTTAAATATATTATTTTAATAATATAATAATGGTTATATTTTTGTAACGAATGTGGGATATATGAGTATACGAGGAGGAAGAGTATTTTTGTTGCAATAAATGTTTAAAACATGTTAAACATGTTGGTGGACCCCATTTATCGATCGAAATTTGATTATAGCTTTGTAAAATCGCCTGCTTCAGGATTTTTTGGCCAATTTTTGTTTGGAATTTGGAAAAACTTTCTTCTGCAAAGTTGTAGAGAATTGGATTTCCTATAAAAACTCTCAAGATTCGAATTTTTCTGATAAAAGGGCTATTTATTATGAATTATTAAAGTTCCGAAGCTCCAAAATAATTGATTTTTGGAAGTTTAAAATAATTTAAATTAGAAAAACGTTTTTGATATGTTTGGTGGGCTTGGTTGGTTGTTGAAATGAGCTGATTTCAGTTTATAAGAGTGTGCGTAGGAAAAATTTTATATATATTAATATTATATTAAATTTTCTACTTTAGTGTTCTAAAGATTTTCCTATAAATAGGTGCTTAGGTTAGAATTGAAAATCACACCGTAAACTCAAGTTTTTCTCTCTATATTATCTAGCGTATTCTTGTGAGTATTTTGAGTATATTTTGAGTATTGCTATATACTGCAAGTTCAAGTCATAGCTTTATATCCCGTGTTTCAACTAAAGTCTCTGTCTTTGTGAGGTAAGGGATATTTTTTTTTCAGAATGATATTATTTCTTCAATATCATTATGTGAAATATTGATCCAAGTTTTATCAAATTTAGAACTTTTGGTGTCTGAGTTATTATTCACGATACCGGTCTTATTCACGATATACTCAGATTATTCATTTATCACTAAGACTATTCGTGAAAAATGAAAATTTTCCTTTTCGCCTCTAAAATATCTATTGTGGATACTAGCTTTGATTGTATCCATGTTTTGATCATTCTTGAATTTTACACCACTATGATTATTTTTGAGGTATTTTTGGACACGGATAAAACAAAGTACTAATCCTTAATCCTTAATCCTTGTCATTTTGTTTCACCGGATTCGTTTCTTTAAAATATTTTCATCATCATCGCCTTAAATGATGATATTATTGAATATCTTTGGCCCGTAGTGCAAAAGATGAATGATTTCGATGAATATCTTCGCCCAGTAGTGCAAAGATGAATAGTGTTTAGATGAATATTAATTAATCGATGAATATCTTCGCCCAGTAGTGCAAAAGATGAATATTTGATTCCGAGATATATATTGATTGATATTATAGGATAAAAGATAGACGATGAACTTTTAAATTTATACATAGAAGATAGTAGTTTGCATTCTCTACTTAACTCTTCTAATGAATTATTATTTCATCGCTAATATTGATTTAAAACTTGTTGTCTATCAGATTCTATTAGATTTTTCTCGTTGAAGACTAACGATAATTTGTTGTATATTATCTTAGTCATAATATTATTTTTATGGGCTAGTTGAGCTCACCCTTTTCCTTGTTGTTCCATTTTTCTTCTTAGGAGGCGATAATGTAGCGAATCTTAGAGAATGGGTATGGAATGAAGGTTCTAGAGAGAGTTGTTTAGTAGTCCTCACCATTTTGTAAAATAATGTATCAATAATTATGATGGGGATTTATTTGAGTGTGGATATTATCAGATGGCAATATCGTATTTAAACTTACGATTTATATATGTTGTAATAATAAAGTTGTAGTTATTTACGTACTCATGTATTGACAACCTCGAATGGGTGATGTATACCTATTTTGGGGCGCCACGCGGTTATTATCGAGCTTAGGATATGATCTCTGGCATGAGATCTGGGAATAGAACTAGAGGGAGAGAGATTTAGTAAATCCTTCGGAATAGAACTAGGAGGAAGTGTGTCCTACCTAAGCTTATTTGTTAGTTGAGTCGGTCAAGATATAAGGATATTATGTGATATATTGATTTCCTTAATTAACCCTTGTTTTTACGCACGTTTTTGAGAATGTCAATCGAGAATATTAATAAAGGGAAATGAGACAGTGGAAATGCCTCAGACTCACCAACGAGGGAGAACGTGCAAAATTTGACAATGTTCCTCCTGTGAACAACACCACCGGAAAGTAAGACCCCAACTTTTATAAATAAAGATGAATTTTTCTATAAATATTATTTTGAAATATGGAATAAATTTGATATAATGTTATAGTTGTGGGTAATATTTATAAATTTTGCAAAGTATGCAAGTTGTTATAAAATATTCGTTTGGTTGGGGAATATTCTTTTGTTAGGGAATATTCGTACAACGGCTCAATCATTGGTGGACCCCATGAATGTATTATTCGGATCGAGAAAACGACAAAAATATTTTATAAAAATAACGGCGGAGTGTTTACCGTTAAAACCGTTGAACTACCCGGTGGTAAAAGTACAAAGAATGTCTGGCGTGGTCGTGATAAGAAGACGCTTGCGCAGATTGATTATTGATGCTTAATCGAGAAGTCACTCAACTATGCTCAATTATCGCTACAAGAATAATCGCCGATCATATCTCTTATATTATTGATTCAATTATTGTCACAAAGATCATCCGTATAATATGTTATATTATTAATTGAGACGACAAGTTATAAATGATTAATAATTGTTGAAAAATTAAAATGTGTTGATTAAAAATAAAATGATTTGTGGTAAGTTTGATTATTTTATGGGGGCTCATATATGTCATCATCTAAGAGTCTCTTCGTCAATAGTAATTACCTTTGTGAATAGTAATTACCTTCGTTAATAGTATTTACCTTCGTCAATAGTAATTACCTTCGTCAATAGTAATTACCCTTGTGAATAGTAATTACCTTCATCAATAGTAATTACCCTTGTGAATAGTAATTACCTTAGTCAATAGTAATTACCTTTACCAGATTTACGAACCACTTGTCGTTTCACATTACTGAGCGCCGAACCACTTGTCGTTTCACATTACGGCGCCGAACCACTTGTCGTTTCACATTACAAAGCGCCAAACCACTTTTTTTTCACATCGGTCGTCAAGCCACTTGCCTTTTCACACGGAAAAGTGCTAAGCTAGAAATCTTCTATAAATAGAGGCCTAGTGCTTCATTATTTTCACTTAATTCATTCAAGCTATAGAGAGAAAGTATAGAGAGAATAAAGAGAAAGAAGAAGAGTATTTTGTTACTACTGCTTCATTGCGATAGAATCAATCTCCTACCAAAAGTAAGGGTGTTATTCTTTCTTATTCACATGAAGAGAACTGTTGTTATTCCATTGCTTATTATTTTGTTGGAATAACTTTGTATACGCTTGATTTACCCTATACTTGGTGACATTCTTCTATTATTACATTGGAACATCATGTCGTGTGTTTTACAGGACACGGTTCATCTTTATTATTATTCTCATTGGAACATCATCGTCATGCATGTGTTTTTTAGGACTGGTTCCGCTCTTTTTATTATTATTCATTGGAACATCACTGTTGTGTGTGTTTTTAGGACTGGTTCCATTCTTTATTTATTCGTTGGAATATCCACATGCAGTGCGCTTTTACGCTTGGGACTGGTTCCGTTATTTATTATTCATTGAATAACTCCGCTTGCGGCTATCTATCGCATGCATGGTGATTTCTTTTGTTATTCCATTCTTTATTATACCCAAATTGGTTAAAACTTTGACTTCTATACTCCATAAAATTAGTAGAATATCCTTGATATTTGCATTTCATCCGAAGATCTTTTCATGGAAATATTCTTCCGATCATTCTTGAATTTTACTCTATAAAACAAAGATCATGTTAACAATTTGGACGTTAATAATTCTCGGATAAAATAATTCTTGAACTTGTTTTATGAATTCTTATATCATTGTCATCATCCTCGTGTTTATATTTTTTAAAGTCATACATGGCACTGTAGTGCGTAGATGGACTCGGTATGATTATGACCAGAGACTATCGGTAATAATCATGACCGTAATGTTACAAATGATGTGGTAAAAATCCTCAATGGTCAGTAGTGCATTGATGGATGAGTTGTTGGCATGATCATGACCATTAATGAATACACAAATATTCTTGGCCCGTAGTGCATGAATAATTGTGGTCGTGATACTAAAGAATATCCTCGTCAGTAGTGTGGGTGATTCGATGATGTGGAATATTTATTAAAGTCGAGTCTCGGCTATATAATAAAGTGAAAAACCTTTAAAACCTAAAAGATAGTAGACTTTATTTACTACTTGACTCTTTTAATGGATTGCGATATTCGGCTACTGCAGCTTAAACCTGGTTGTCTATTGTATTTTATCGGTTTAACATTGTTGAAGACTATTGATAATTTATTCTCGCATTATCTTAGTCATAATATTTCTTCTTGGGCTAGTTGAGCTCACCCTTTCTTTCCTTTATTCTCTTCTGTGAAATGAGAATATAGTTTGGGACGAGTCGGAAAACGCAGTGATGGTCCCTGAAGATAGCATTAGTAGTCCTCACTATTATTCGTGAAATAGTTGTTTAGGTTTTAATATTCATAGGCGCAATCAAATTGCAAAAATTAAGCGAAAACGTGTAAAATCAGAGTTTAAAAAAAAAATATTTACAAACCATATACCCGGATCACCCTTTATGCACAATTATTAATTAAACGAAGAATAAGAAAGAATAAAATCATACCCTTCAAGATCGAAGCTTCCTCGTGTACAAGTTCACCTCCAAATCTTTTTCGCTCTCCTTGAATCCACCGGGTTTGGTTCCTTCCTTTCGATCAACGTTAGCCACCCATGTGTTTGGCCTCAGAGGTGATCCACCAAGAAGAAAAAGAATTTTTCAAGAAGAAGGTGTATTATCGACTCAAACCCTAGTTTTTTTATCGTATATAAAAGGGCGTACTCTCCCAACAATTGGAATTACGTCGTATGTTGAAAAAGTCAACAACCCCCACCACCCATAATAAGACTCCTCTCTTATTTATAAATATGGGCAACCCATCTTAACAATTAAGGAATTGGGTTTTATTTAATTAATTAAATTCTTTTAATTAATTAAGCTCCCTAATCTTATTAGGGATAATTAATTAAACTCCTTTAACTAATTTTCCTCCTAATCCTATTAGGAATAAATGAGAGTACTTATATTAAATTAATTTCTAAACTCTTTTAGAAATTAAAATAATAATAATTGTAATAATATTAATAAGACTCTCTTATTAATTTATATTTAATATTTCTAAAATATTAAATAATAATATTAAGCTATTTAATTTATTCTATCACCATAGATTAAATTAAATATACTTAACATATTATTACGATTATGCCATTAACTTCTTAAATAATTATTCTTCCTTTTATGGTGTGATCCTTTAGGTTCTCCATATTAAACCTATTGTGAATAAATCAATTAGAATAATTCTAATCTTATTTAAATAAATAAATTAAACAATTAATTTATTTAAATAAATAATATTTATTCTACAATAGTGAAGCCTCCTAGCAACATCAACGACTTTTCCAGATAATATAGATTTCAACATTAATCATTAAAGAACCTTTGAGTAAATAGTTATCGCATAATTCAATCCTTCCACCATACAATGTCCCAATTAAATATAAGACATGGAATTATCACAAGTCTTATTTTATTTAATTATATATATTTCGATCCTTAAATGCACAACTCAAATAATGCAAATTAGAAACTCCTTTCTAATTTCATTCTCGCCGCCAAGGACTACCTGGGTTGTCATTTATCGAATCACATAGACATTTTCTTCTTTTATTGAAGTGGTAGATTCTTTATCGATCATACATTATCTCCATGCATACAACTTATTATACCCAAGCATACCCTTTGATATACCCTAAGGGTCTTAAGGAATAAGTCAAAGTATAACTCATCATACACAAGATACTATGATGATCTCAAGTCCAAGGATCACTAGACTACTATCACTACAGAATTCCTATCGACAGCAAATAAAACTCCATTAGGTATTCCTTAGCGAGCCAATGCTCAAATGAACTTATTCTCTAATAAGCACCTACATACTTGCTTTAGTGTTCCACACAAATGATCATGAGATCAATCATCCTCATCCAACGAGCAAGCAACGATGTACCAATCTATCCGGATTCACTAATCCCCAATTTAGTAATCCAATGATTGGGAACTATTTTAGTTTTAAGCTTTCTAAGAATTTAGATCTCATTAGAATGATCATCATCATTATTCTAAAAGCATTGCTTAAAACTATGGGTTTATCACATATTATAAAAACAAAGATCATGTAGATAATTAAAAGCCTTTAATAAATTAATACTTTTTATTAATAAATGAATAAGATTGTTACAAAGTATATGCTTTATCATCAAACATGATTGGCTTGTGTGCATATTACTTTCAATCTCCCACTTGCACTAAAGCCAACCGCCATGGTATCTTATACTCTTCTTCTCTAAGTGACGATTATCTATCCCGTTGGATAAGCTTTAGTTAATGGATATGTAATGTTGTTCTTGAGAGTCCACCATCTCTATAGTGATTTCTCATCTTTCAATGATTCTTATAATCAAATGAAAGTGCCACAACACATGTTTAGATCCAAGATGAGACTTAGAACTATTCCTAGTTCTCAGAATGAACTTTTAATCCAAACAATCAACTTGCAGCCTTCATTTATAGCTATATACTTTGTCTTTATTACTAAACCAAAGAACTCTTTTCATTGTTTGGAACCTTTCCAATTCATCGCACCAATCGCTCAAGATAACGCTTTTACCTTAAAGTGGATTTTTTCGTCATCTTGGTCTCCGTTCGAAAAACTTGAGTCTCGTTAAGCCCTCTAGTTTTAATTTAGACCCACCATGAATATGATCACATCCTTAGTGCCAGGCTAAGCACTTTAAGATGTTTTTCATCGACTCATAGTGAACTTCTCCATAATACGACCGATCAACATCGTGTCTCAGATATTTCATTGCATACATGATTGTCACTCATGCGATCTCTCTTTTCGTGAGTCTGTGGGGACTATTAAGAGAGATACACTCCATAGCTCATCGACATGAGAGATCTCTTGAGTTTGCCATGCTAAAACGATTTTTAGCATCAAATGAATATACGCTCCTCGGGTTAAGTCGAGCATCCTCTTAAATCTATCTATATAGATTTATATCCCCAATTAAGATACTCTTCCAAATCATTCATGGAGGAATGTTTAGACAACTTTATCTTTACCGATTGTAGCATTGGTATGTCATTCCTTATCCGTAGATATCAACATATAATATTAGGAATGTCACGACGCCCCCATCCAATCTCCCTTTTTGTACACACTAGAACTCTTACCTCATCAGATGTAATCGGATCATCATCTTCTATGATGAGTGTCTACTCATCATCATCATCTATGATGAATCCATACCTCCTAGGTATCTTCTTGACTATTCTATTCAGCATTACGATTTATCTTGCCAGGTACAATAGGTCTATCTATAGTGTTCCTCTTATTTGACTTATAGTGTTTTTGTGGTTCTTGAACTCTTCAAGATCTATTATCCTCCCACTAGTCCTTCAATGATAAACACCTTTATCTTAGAAGGAAGCGTGTTTCAGAACAAACACCTTTTGCTAAGTAGGATTATAGAACATATACCCTAAACTTACTTTAGGATGTCCCACAAATCAGTACTTGTCAAATCTTGTCCCAAGCTTATCCTTTGAAACCTTTTCACATAAGTTGGACAACCCCTTATCTTAACATACTTAAGATTAGAATCCTCCCCGCCCATAACTTTTATGGAGTCTTCAATGGATTTTTGAGGTTACCTTTTTCGTAGAGATGCGTACCATTTCTAGGACATTATCCTGTAAGGATACCGAATGTTCAGAAATCATTATGGACCGCACCATGTCCAACAAGGTACGATTTTTCATTCAGATACATCAATCAATTATCACGTATCATGATGTGTCCATTATGAGAAAACCATTTGAGATGATCTAGAAACTTATTGCACAAGTATTTATTCCTCGATCTAATCAAAGAATCTTAATACTTTGCCAATTTGTTTCACTTTTGAATTCTTTGAACCTTTCAAATAATTCACACTTGTATTTCAAACAAATACACACATTCAACTCTTTGAATTGATCATCTCCTTTTCTTATACTAATTTGTTCAATATGCAAAATTATTTTCATGTAAGTCAAGTATACAAAATTTATTAAGTAATATTCCATTCTATACAAAACATTATTATTATAAATGTAACAACAATTGTTCTTAATTATAATACCAAAGATTTCATTGTTCAACAATAAAATGGAAATAATATTTTTAACAAGAACCGGAATACAATAACAACTTATCGACTTAATAGATTTGCCTCAGTAGCATTGCTAAACTATAAGTTTCTATAGCTAATATGGCAACCTTTGCTTCATTTTCCACACATAGATTACTTATATTTGTTTAACTTTCTACTGCTTGGTCCCTTCATAAATCTATATTTATGATAACCAAAGTCCCAGATCCAATACCCAAGTAGAACCTCGACTTAAAGAAAAATTTATTTCAATCATGAACAAAATTTCAGATTTATAATCAAACTTCACTAAGCTTCTTTGGTTAGCCTCTCGCAAGATGCTTCTCGCAGCTTTCTTTCCAAAGGTCCAAAGCTTATGCAAAGTGGAAGCAAACTCCTTTGCTATCCGTGATCGCTTTTGTTCTTATTATCCTTTATTTATGCCTTTCTATTTACCTTCTTTGAATCGTTCTTCTTTCGTAAGATCCTTTGGCCCCTACCAAGAAGACTTGATCTTTCTTGGTTGAAAGTGACTCTCAACATTTTTCAATATGTTAAGCAAATCAATGAGGTCGATATCTAGCTTGTTCATATGAAAAATTCACAACAATTGTGAAAGGAGTCCGGAGTGAGTGCAAGATCAAATCTTCGCTCAACTCTCCATCCATGACAAAACTCGTTGTCCTAATCGATCAATCAAATTGATAATGTTAAGGACTTTTATCTGCAGATTATAGTGTCATCTGGCCATTCTAGATCTAAGAGCTCCTTAGATATCTCGATATCTATCACCCCTACTTTTCTCACCATCAACTACTTGATGTGCGGTGAATATAGTAGAGCATCCATAGTTTCACGCCGACGTCAAGCTCGTTACTCATGGATGCGAGCATGATGGATCGAGCTAATCGTGCATCATCATCTCGCCACTTTCTAAAAGTAGCAATCTCTTCCTCAGAGGCATCATTCTGCAACCATTGCAGAGGATAAAGCGATATGACATAAGATAGCTTTTCACCATGAGAACTATTCTCAAATTTCTTAACCAATCCGCTTAATTTGCCCCCGTTAATTTAGCATCTAATATGCTTCGCAGTGATAGTAAATTTAGACATTGTAAAATTCTGTAAATGAATTTGTAATTAACAACATTTTAACATACATTCTTTTATTAATTACCAAAATAAATTAGGACTTGTTTTAAATTGGTATCTCCCACTATTTTCTTCAAACTATATTACCTCACTTATATAGTTCTAAGCAAAATCTAATTAAAGATTTGCTAGTGAGAATAAGGATCCCATTTCAAATGTATATAGCCTTGTGGTGACACAACAAACTATATATAAATAAATAGGTAGACAACTTTTGTCAATTACATCAACTATGCAACTCCTTTCTTTTTGCCTCTTAGATTATTTTGATCAAGTGGTGGCACATCCGAATCAAAATTATCGAAGTTAAGTCCGACCTAGCACTCCATATATTCAAAAAAGAAAATATCATCCTTGTGGTGACACAACAAAACAATATTGTTCAATTTTCTTTATAAGCATCAAATGTGATAAATTAACATCTTAAATACTTAATACTTGCCTTGTGGTGAAACAACAAACTCATATTAAATATTTAATACTCTATTAATTTTATCATGCTAGAAGGCTTACGCTCGATATTCCAAATATCTTTGAACGCTAGACTTAAATATAAAAATCGAGGGTTTGTTATTAATTTGTCTCATCTTGTTTAGCGCATGCATTTATTTATATATATATAAAATACGCTATTATATTAATGAACATACAAGCATGTTTGCATAATATATAATATATATAGTATAAGCACATGCACATATAGAATACTATATTCTACCTTGATTGATTATGGACTTTTATTCTAGTTTGGTTTACTAGAGCCACCAAGTGAACCAAAAGGTCAAACCCTAGGGGTGCAAGAAATAATATTTAAATATAACTATTACATTTAAACCCTGCTCCATTACAAACGGGTCTTCAAGCGCCTCTTGCTTCCTCGATCTCCAATTTTTCAAAATTAATTCTAACTATTCCTATTACAAAACTATTTAAAATAAATAGAAACCTTGATCGTAAATCAAGGGAAGTACATAGAGGGAGATAGAATTTACATTAAGAAAAAATTAGAGAAGACGAGGCACGCAGAACCCCATTTAATAAAAACCCATACATTCACGCATCCAACTAAAATAAAATCCAATCACATCGTCAATAGTCCATAATCAATCCCATTTATTATCATACACATCATCATACGATCATCAATAAATAACATTCATCTTATGAATAATAAACATTTAATATATATATTGATATCATTTAATGGGCAAATTTAGTTAAGTATAAAATCTATTTTGAATCAAAATAAACTCCTTTATTTTAATCCAAATTTAAATCAAAATAAAACTATTTTATTTTAATTTATCCAATTTTGAATAAAATAAACTATTTTATTTTAATCAAAATCTTTAATCAAAATAAACTCCTTTATTTTAATTAATTATGGAATCCAATTCCATATAAAAAAACTTCTTTATTAAAAATAACCACGGATACTCTTTTCTTATTCACAAATAAACTCTTTTATTTTGAATAATATGAAATCTAATTTCATATCTAAATAAACTCTTTTATTTAAGGAAATTTGATTATTCTTTCCTATTCACAAATAAACTCCTTTATTTTGAATAATATGAAATCTTATTTCATATTTAAATAAACTCCTTTATTTAAGGAAATTAGGATTCTTCTTTCCTATTCACAAATAAACTCCTTTATTTTGAATAATATGAAATCTTATTTCATATCTAAATAAACTCCTTTATTTAAGGAAAAACATGATTTTTTCTTTCCTATTCACAAATAAACTCCTTTATTTTAGGAAAAATAAAATCCAATTTCAACTCCAATTAGTTATCATGGAATCCAATTCCAACTCTAATTATTAATTAAAATGAAAACTTTTATTTTAAAATTAAATAAACTTTTTTATTTTAAGATTAAAATAAACTTTAATTTTAAAATTAAAATAAACTTTTATTATAATAATAAAATAATTAATATATATATATATATATATATATATATATATATATATATATACTATATATATATATATATATATAATATATATATATGAATCCACTTATAATTTTGAGAGTTTTAAAAAAAATTTGGCGTAAGGTGTTTTAAAAAAATAAAATTTAATTTTTATTTTTTTTTTTTTTATACGGTATATATATATGGTTGATTTATGGACTAAAAAAAAAAAAAAAATTGGCAGTGTTCTTAAAAAAAAAAAAAATAGGCATTACTTTTTTTTTTTTATTTTTCTTTTCTTTGCATTCATTAGCTATAGCTATGTCAAATAAAAAAATCAATCAAATTTTTTTTTTTTTTTTTTTTTTTTTAAATTTTATACAATAAAATTATGCCCAATTAAATTATTCTAAATACATATCAATATACATATCAAATTAAAACAATTAATAATTCGTGATAAAGGTTTGGCTCGATGCCACCGTTAGGTTTTAATATTCATGAACGCTAATCAAATTGCAAAAATTAAGCTAAGCGTGTAAAATCGTAGTTTAAAAAAAATATTTACAAACCATATACCCGGATCACCCTTTATGCACAATTATTAATTAAACGAAAAATAAGAAATTATGAAATCATACCCTCAAGATCGAGCTTCCTCGTACAAGTTCACCTCCAAATCCTTTTTCGCTCAACTGAATCCACCGGTTTGGTTCCTTCCTTCGATCAACGTTAGCCACCCAAATGTTTGGCCTCAGAGGTGATCCACCAAGGAAGAAAAGAATTTTTCAAGAAGAAGGTGTATCGACTCAAACCCTAGTTTTTTTATATCTCTATAAAAAGGTGTACTCTCCAACAATTGGAATTATGTCGTACAAAAAAAAAAGTCAACAACCCCCACCACCCATAATAAGACTCCTCTTATTTATATATGTGGGCAACCCATCTTAACAATTAAGGAATTGGGTTTTATTTAATTAATTAAATTCTTTTAATTAATTAAGCTCCCTAATCTTATTAGGGATAATTAATTAAACTCCTTTAACTAATTTTTCCTCCTAATCTATTAGGAATAAATGAGAGTACTTATATTAAATTAATTTCTAAACTCTTTTAGAAATTAAAATAATAATAATTGTAATAATATTAATAAGACTCTCTTATTAATTTATATTTAATATTTCTAAAATATTAAATAATAATATTAAGCTATTTAATTTATTCTATCACCATAGATTAAATTAAATATATTTAACATATATTATTACGATTATGCCATTAACTTCTTAAATAATTATTCTTCCTTTTATGGTGTGACCCTTTAGGTTCTCCATATTAAACCGGTTGTGAATAAATCAATTAGAATAATTCTAATCTTATTTAAATAAATAAATTAAACAATTAATTTATTTAAATAAATAATATTTATTCTACAATAGTGATAAGCTCTCCCAATGATCAACGACTTTCCAGATAATATAGATTTCAACATTAATCATTAAAGAACCTTTGAGTAAATAGTTACCGATAATTCAATCCTTCCACCATACAATGTCCCAATTAAATATAAGACATGGAATTATCACAAGTCTTATTTTATTTAATTATATGTATTTCGATCCTTAAATGCACAACTCAAATAATGCAAATTAGAAACTCCTTTCTAATTTCATTCGCCGCCAAGGACTACCGGGTTGTCATTTATCGAATCACATAGACATTTCTTCTTTATTGAAGTGGTAGATTCTTTATCGATCATACACTTATCTCCATGTACAACTTATTATACCCAAGCATACCCTTTGATATACCCTAAGGGTCTTAATGAATAAGTCAAAGTATAACTCATCATACACAAGATACTATGATGATCTCAAGTCCAAGGATCACTCAGACTACTATCACTACAGAATTCCTATCGACAGCAAATAAAACTCCATTAGGTATTCCTTAATGAGCCAACGCTCAAATGAACTTATTCTCTAATAAGCACCTACATACTTGCTTTAGTGTTCCACACAAATGATCATGAGATCAATCATCCTCATCCAATGAGCAAGCAACGATGTACCAATCTATCCGGATTCACTAATCCCCAATTTAGTAATCCAACGATTGGGAACTATTTTAGTTTTAAGCTTTCTAAGAATTTAGATCTCATTAGAATGATCATCATCATTATTCTAAAAGCATTGCTTAAAACTATGGGTTTATCACATATTATAAAACAAAGATCATGTAGATAATTAAAAGCCTTTAATAAATTAATACTTTTTATTAATAAATGAATAAGATTGTTACAAAGTATATGCTTTATCATCAAACATGATTGGCTTGTGCATATTACTTTCAATAGTACTTGATAATAATTGTATGAGGACTCCTTTTTGAGTTTGTATAATATCTAAATCCTTCGCTAAAGTAGATTTATATATATTATTTAAACTCACGATTTATGTATGAGATATTTATACCTACGCTTATGTTAGTAAGTTGTATTTAAATTCCAGACTACGTAAGTGGCGACCCAAGATGGGTGATGTATACCTATTTTAATTTGAGGGGCGCCTCAGAACAACACCATGATGAACGAGGGATGTTTAGAAGCTTTTTTTGCGGTTCATGCAAAATCGATTTGAGGAGACTCGTGTTCAAAATATGTGAGGAAATGATAGCAATTCACGGGTTGTCACAATGCAAGGCGCTTCAAAGAGTTGGGACCACCAGAATTTAAGGGAAAGCCGATCCGATCATGGCGAAACATGGGTCAAGCAAATTATCAAGATATTTCGATGTCTTGGGATGCACGGAGAACAGAAGGTTCCATTCGCCACCTTTATGTTCCGTGGCGAAAGGCAGACTCATCGTGGGAGTCTGTGTAAAGCGCACTCCATCCACCAAGACTCAACATGTCTTGGGAGACGTTTCAGAAACTATTTAATGACAAATACTTTCCCGAAAGTGTTCGCTATATGAAGGAAGTGGAGTTCATCGATTAGAACAAAACAACAATGATGGTGTCTCAAAGACGAGGCAAAGTTTGCAGAGTTATCCGTGTTTGCACCTCATTTGGTGGAGAATGAGGAACGATGACGCGGATGTTTCTTAGAGGTTTGAAACCCAAGATACGTCAATATCTCATTTCTCATAAATTTTCTCTCTATTCGACATGTTGTAAATGTGGCTCAATTATTAGAGCGAGATAACGAGTACGGTCAACCGAGGGACCACAACCAGGATCATACAGGAGATAAAGTAGCCAACAAAACAACGATAACCAAGCGGAAAGAAAAAGACGGACAAAAATGGTAACCACTCCGGTGGTAATCATGGCCATGAAAATAGAAGAAGCGAGTCGAGAGGAGATTTTAAAAAGAGGAGATTTAACAACGACTATGTGAAGACGACAAAGGTTTAAGAAGAATCGGTTCTAAGTGGAGGAGAACGACCACCCGGTCATATGCTATAAATGCGGAAAAGAGGGACATATCACCAAACCGCCCACAACAGTTCAAGGTATGCTATAATTGTGGAAAGGAAGGACATATCGCTTTCGAGATCAGACGCAGAGCGAAAAACCTAGTTCAATGGGGACGGTGACTCAAAAGATCGTCCCGTAAAAGTCAAAGTCAATCTTCCGGAAGAAGAGCGTTTGTTGTGATCGGTCAAAATGCGAGGAACCCAAACGAGGTGATCACGGTAAGCTATTTATAAATTCTTCACAAGTTTATACCTTACTTGATACCCGGTATACCCATTCATTTATCTCTCCGCTTGTGCTCAACGCTTAAACTTGACTCCGGAGAAATTAGACTTTGACCTATTTGTGGAAACTCCGTTAGAGAAACTTTCATCACATCCATCGCTTATAAATCTTGTTTGATTCAAGTTGGCACCATCACCTTACCGTTGACCTTATCTCTTTAAAGATACTTGCTTTTGATGTGATTTTAGGGATTGATTGGTTAACTACTCATCATGCCAAAATTGATTGTTTTCGTAAGGTGTTAGTTTTCATATTCCTAACCAACCCGTTGTATTTAATTCAAGCAACTAAACCATTAAAATCAATCACCGCTGCCATATCTAATCATAAAGTTATTCGCTTATTGAAAAATGGATGTCAAGCTTTCTTAGCCCATGTTATGGATTTGAATAAAGACACATCAAATTTGAATAATATTCCGCGTCATATCGATTTTCCGACGATTTCAAGAACTTCCTGGCCTACCCCGTAACGTGAAGTTGAATTCTTTATTGATCTTGAACCCGGTACAAAGCCCATTTCTAAAACCCCATATCGAATGGCTCCATTGAACTTCAGAGTTAAAGGTCCAACTACAGAATTGTTGGACATCGGTTTCATTCGGCCCTAAGACATCTCCTCGGGGTGCCCTGCTTTTTTTCGTAAAGAAGAAAGACGGAGTATGCGACTTTGTACGACTATCTGGAATTGAACCATGTCACCATCAAGAATAGGTATCCCCACCTCATATTGATGACTTGTTTGACCAAATTGTAAGGGGCACAATTTTTTTCAAAGATCGATCTTCATTCTAGATATCATCACCAAGATTAGAACCGAGGATATTCCAAAGACCCGCCTTCGTAACCCTAAGACGGGCATTATGAATTCTTAGTCATGTCTTTTGGATCGACTAATGCTCCTCGCGACTTTCATGGATATGATGAACCGAGTATTCAAGGAATATTGGATCGGCTTTTGTTGTTGTCTTTATTGATGACATCCTCATATATTCCAAAAGTCGTGAAGATCATGAGCACCATTTGAAGTCGGTACTCCAAAGGCTTCGTGAAAACAAACTATATGCCAAATTGAAGAAATGCGAAGTTCGCTTCGAGGAAGTAGCATTCCTCGGGCACGTGGTGTTAAAACATGGAGTATCCGCTGATCCGGCCAAGATGAAGCAATACAAAGTTGGGAGCAAACCAAGTCTGGATCAAGTACGTAGTTTTTGGGCTTAACCGGTTATTATTGGAGATTTATGGAAGGGTTTTCTAATCGCTACTCCATTAACCCAAACTAACTCGGAAGGATACAAAATTCGTATGGAGAGAAGAATGCGAGAAGAGTTTCCAAGAGCTCAAGAGGAGACTTATTTCAAAGACTGTTCTAACAATACCATCCGGTTCGGATGGATTTGTTATCTACAAACGATGCTTCGTGCAAAGGGTTAGGATGTGTTCTCATGCAACGTGGAAAAGTCATAGCCTATGCCTCGCGACAACTTAAAGAGTATGAGAGAAATTATCCTACTCATGATCTAGAGTCAAGCAATGCTTTTGCTGCTTAAAGATATGGAGGCACTATCTATATGGGGGAGAAAGTGGAGATATATTCAAACCATAAAAGCCTCAAATATTTCTTCATGCAAAAGAACTCAACACGCAAGAACGACGCTGGCTCGAGTTATTGAAAGATTACGACCACACTATTCAATACCATCCCGAAAAGTTTAACGTGGTAGCCGACGCGTTGAGTAGAAGATCATATACGCAGGAATGAGTGCGATGATGTCAAGTATACGACAGAGCCAACTTTAATAGAAAAAGTTAAGGTCGCTCAAGCCACCCAATCTTGAAATGGCGCGTATGAAGAAGAAAGTACAAGAAGGTGCTATTCCCTAAGTTTAGAATTGATGAAGAAGGAATACTTTGAGTCCACTCCAAACTTTGTGTCCCTAACGACTCGATTTGAAGTACAAGATTATGATGGAGGCACACAATACACCATTTGCAATCCATCTCGAAGTACAAAATGTATCGTGATCTTCGACATACATTTTGGTGGAACAATACGAAGAGAGAGATTGCAAAGTTTATCTCAATGTGTTTAACTTGTCAACGGTAAAAAGGCGAGCATCTAGTACCTAAGGGTCCGTTGCAACCACTTGAGATTCCGAAATGGAAGTGGGAACACATTACCATGGATTTCAATTACGGGTCTTCCTACGGCTTTCAAGGCATCAATGCTATTTGGGTTATTGTTGATAGATTAACCAAGTCCGCTTCATTTTTTGCCGATACGGAGACTTATTCCTTGAACGCCTTGCTAGTATATACGTAAATGAGATTGTGAGGTTGCATGGCATGCCAAGATCCATAGTTTTGGATCGTGACCCAAGATTCACTTCAAGATTTTGGGTTAGCTTGCAAAAAAGCTATGGGCACGGATTTACGATTTGATTCTGGGCTAAGATACCATCCTCAAACGGACGGACAATCGAGAGGACTATTCAAACTCTTCAAGATCTATTAAGACTCGTGTCCTAGACTTTCAAGGCAGTTGGGATAAGTATTTACCATGGTGGAATTCTCCAACAACAAAGCTTATCGTGCAAGTATATAGTGTGGCTCCATTTCAAGCATTATATGGACGAAAGTGTCGCTTCCAATATGTTGGGACGAGGTGGGTGAAGCAACATTGTTGGGACCCGAAGTTAGTACGTATGATCACCTAAAAGATCCAAATGATTCGACAACGATACAAACCAAGACAAGATCGATAAAAGAGTTATGCGGATCTTCATCGAAAGGACGGGAATTTAGTATGGGGATCATGATTGTCATGAGTTGCTCCATGGAAGGGAGTTACAAGATTTGGGAAGAGAGGAAAGCTCAATCCACGCATTTATTGGTCCATTTCAAATTCTCGACCGAGTAGAAATGTAGCCTATAGACTTGCATTACCTCGAAAGTATGTCTCGTGTTCATAATGTGTTTCACATATCTGCATTTTCAGAATATGTGAAAAGACCCGAAATATGAAGAAAGAACCCGGACGAGATAGCCAAGACTTAACGTATGAGGAGGTAACTGCCAAGATCTTGGATAGGAAGGAGCATGTCCTACGACAAAGGTCATACCACAAGTTAAAGTTTTGTGGAGGAACCATGCTATAGAGGAAATGACCGGGAGTTAGAAACGGAAATGAAAGCGAGGTATCCTCACCTTTTCAAACACCAGTACGACGCCAATTTCGAGGACTAAATTTCATAAGGAGGGAGGTCAGAAGACCCCAACTTATTATTAATGAAATTTAATTTTCTATTTATTATTTTGAAATAGTAAGGGTTGATTTGATTAATGTGGATAGTTATGGGTAAAATACGCAAATATTTCAAAATAAGCAAGTGGTTATAAAATATTCATCATTGTTTGGGAATATTCGTTTTGGTCGTGGAATATTCTTCCGTCTGTGGAATATTCGCACGACGCATGCAGCCTTTTTGTGGGCCCCATAACGGAAAAAGTTTATGGATGAAAAAACGACAAATATAAGTTGTTTAAAAAAATAACTCATAGTAGTTTTCAAGTTAATATCATTGTTAAAATAATACTACGGTGGTTAAAACACAAGAAGATTACCAGATTGCACCAATTATTGATTCTTACGTAAGAAGGCACTACTCAATAATGGTTACAGTAATTATCGCTCAAAGATTTTTTTATCGATTTAATAATTGTTGCGTTGATATTTTATATTGTTGTTGTTTCAATAATTGTCATTACATAAGATTTTTCATTATCGAAGCAATAATTCATATTATCCTAATAATATTATTAGATAACATTATTGGCAATGTCTAGAAAGTTCTCGTCTAAGGAGAGGTTTGGTCACCTAATTGCGCCACCAAGAAGGAGAAATTCTTATTCGAAAGCCCCTCTTCCTCGGGAACCATTTCGTCACAATATTGTGATTCTCGTAATATTATTTGTGAATAATTAATTATTGATTTATATGATGAGGAAAATATTGATTTTATATGGATATAGATGGAGAAAATTTTAATATGACAATTGTTGAAAATTAATATTTTATCTTTTTCTCGATAAAATAATTCATTTAAATATATTATTTTAATAATATAATAATGGTGATATTTTTACAACGAATGTGGGATATATGAGTATACGATGAGGAAGAAGAGTTTTTGTTGCAATAAATGTTTAAAACATGTTAAAACATGTTGGTGGACCCCATTTATCGATCGAAATTTGATTATAGCTTTTGTAAAATCGCCTGTTTGTGGATTTTTGGCCAATTTTTGTTTGGAATTTGGAAAAACTTTCTTCCGTAAAGTTGTAGAGAATTGAATTTCCTATAAAAACACTTAAGATTCGAATTTTTTCGATAAAAGAGCTATTTATTAAGAATTATTAAAGTTCAAGCTTCAAAATAATTGATTTTTGGAAGTTTAAAATAATTTAAATTTAGAAAAACGTTTTTTTTGATATGTTTGGTGGGCTTGGTTGGTTGTTGAAATGAGCTGATTTCAGTTTATATAAGAGTGTAATGTAAAAATTTATATATATATATTAATATTATATTAAATTTTCTACTTTTGTGTTCTAAGCATTTTCCTATAAATAGGTGCTTAGGTTAGAATTGAAAATCACACCGTAAACTCAAGTTTTCTCTTTCTATATTATCGAGCGTATTCTTGTGAGTATTTTGAGTATATTTTGAGTATTGTTATACGGTGCAAGTTCAAGTCATAAACTATATGGACGCCCCCAAAATAGGTATACGTCACCCATCTTGGGTCGCCACTTACATGGTACATAAATTCAAATACAACTTACTAATATAACTGTCAGGTGTATAATACGACATAAACCGTGAGTTTGAATACAAATATTATCTACTAGATATTATACAAACTCAAAAGGAGTACTCATTACAACTATTATCACACTATTTCACGTAATAGTGAGGACTACTAATGCTATCCTCTCGAACCATTACTCCGCTCCTCGACTCGTCTCAAATTTATGTTCTCATTTCACAAGAGAATAAAGTGAAAGAAAGGGTGAGCTCAACTAGCCCAAGAAGAAATATTATGACTAAGATAATGCGAGAATAAATTATCATTAGCCTTCAACAAAGATGTTAAACCGATAAAATACAATAGACAAACCGGTTTAATCATCATAAATTTGAATACGCAATCCATTAAAAAATCAAGTAGAGAATAAAGTCTACTATCTTTTAGGTTTTAAAAGGTTTTCATCAATTTTTATCGCCGAGACTCAAATTTTAATAAATAAACCACCACATCTAATCATCCCCGTACCTACGCTCAAGGATTTTCATCAAATTATCAATGGTCACGACTATACCGAATCACCCCGGTCATAATCATACCAAAAACTATCCATCATCGCATTACAAAGCCATCGAGGACTTTAGTCACATCATTTATATCAAGTCATGATTATACCGAATGATCCTCGGTCATAATCATACTAAGTTCATCTACGCACGTAAGCCAAAGATAACATAATATAATATGAGGATGATGACAATGACATAATAATTCAATAAAACAAGTTCAAGAATTATTTAATCCATGAATTATTAACGCCCAAATTGTCAACATGACATCTTTTTCAGAGAGTAAAATTCAAGAATGATCGTAAGAATATTTCCATGAAAAGATCTTTGGATGAAACGCAAATATCAAGGATATTCTACTAATTTCATGGAGTATAGAAGTCAAAGTTTTAACCAACTCGGGTATAATAAAGAATGGAATAACAAAAGAAATCACCATGCACGCAGATTTTCAGATGACAAAGTTATTCCAACATAATAATAATAACGGAACCAGTCGTGAAATTCACACCAAACAGGATATTCCAACGAGAATAATAAAGATGGAACCAGATCCGGTGTAAAACACATGATAGGATATTCCAACAGAATGATAAAGAGCGGAACCAGTCAGGTGTAAAACACATGCATGAGGATGTTCCAATGTAATAATAAAAGCGGAACTGTGTCGGTGTAAAACACATGCATGTGATGTTCCAAATGTAATAATAGAAGAATGTCACCAAGTATAGGTAAACGCACAGATACACTGAGTTATTCCAATGAATAATAAGCAATGGAATAACATAAGGATTTCACCAAGTATAGGGTATGCCGCAGATATAAAGTTATGTATAGGGTATGCCACTTTTTACAAAAGTTATTCCAATGTAATAATAGTGAATGGAATAATGTAAGTTCTCTTCAAGAAGAAAGAATAACACCCTTACCGTAAAAAGAACTGAATATAGAAGTAGTGAAGTATAGAATACTCTTCTTCTTTCTATAAATTTTCTCTATAGCTTCTCTCTATAATTTCTCTCTACAGAGTTTCAATGAATTCGTAAGAAAATAATGAAGGAATGAGCTTCTATTTATAGGAAAATGGAATGCATAAGAATTAATCCATGAACGGTCAGATTGATTTACTTTAACTCGACGGTCCATATTTAAAGAAAAATCTTTTAAATAAAATATAATATATTCTATTTATATAAAACATTTTACTATGCAAACATTTACGCAATACTATGCAAAACACTATGCAAAAAATACTATGCAATACTATGCATAATAAAATATAATATATTCTATTTATGTAATAACTTTAATAAAGTATTCTATTTTTTATAAAAGATGTTTCATTTTATTACGTTAATAATACTTAATAAAACAAAACGTCATTATCGCTATAATAATTCATATTATTAATCGACAATAATGGAATCAAACTGAGTGACTTCTCACATAAGCATCAATAATCAATACCGTATGCTACTATGCAACCACACGTATTACTGTACTTTTACTACCGAGTAGTTCAACAGTAACCACGGTAAAACTTCCGCCGTTATTTCAATAAAATATTTTTGTCGTTTTCTCAATCCGACAATAATTCTGTTGTGGGGTCCACCAATGATTGATTTGTTGCATTTAATATTCCTCGCTAAACCGAATATTCCCGACCAATCGAATATAATATAACCACTTGCATACTTTGCAAAATTTATAAATACTACCCACAACTATAATATTATCTTAAATTCACACCATAATATTAAAAAAATTATTTCAACAAAATTTAAATCTTTATTGATAAAAATGGGGTCTCACAAATTTTATATCAGGTGTTTCAACTAAGTACTTGTCTTTTGTGAGGTAAGGGATATTTTTTTTTTCGTAATGATATTATTTATTCAATATCATTATCTTTCAAATATTGATCCAAGTTTTTATCAAATTTGGAACTTTTGGTGTCTGAGTTACTATTCATGTATACTAAGACTATTCACGATATCTAGACTATTCACGAATCACGACACTATTCATCGAAAAATGAAAATTTTCCTTTTCGTCTAAAATATCTATCATGGATACTAGCTTTGATTGTATCCATGTTTTGATCATTCTTGAATTTTACACCACGTGATTATTTTTGAGGTATTTTTTGGACATGGATAAAACAAAGTACGAATCCTTAATCCTTGTCATTTTGTTTCACTGGATTCATTTCTTTAAAAATATTTTTCATCATCCTTAGTCTTAAATGATGATATTATTGAATATCTTTGGCCTGTAGTGCAAAGATGAATGATTTCGATTAATATCTTTGCCCGTAGAAAAAAGATGAATAGGTGTTTAGATGAACATGATTAATCGATGAATATCTTTGGCTTGTAGTGCAAAGATGAATATTTGATTCCGGATATATATTGATTGATATTACGGGGATAAAAGATAGGCGATGAACTTTTGAATTCATACATGTAAGATAGTAGTTTGCATTCTCTACTTAACTCTTCTAATGAATTATTATTTCATTGCGAATATTGATTTAAAACTTGTTGTCTATTGTATTCTATTAGATTTTTCCTGTTGAAGACTAACGATAATTTGTTGTATATTATCTTAGTCATAATATTCTTTTATCGGGCTAGTTGAGCTCACCCTTTTCCTTGTTGTTCCATTTTTCTTCTCGTGGAGGCGAGAATGTAGCGAAGTACTTAGTGGGGTATGGAATGAAGGAAGGTTTAGTAGAGAGTTGTTTAGTAGTCCTCACCATTTTTGTAAAATAATGTATCAATAATTATGATGGAGATTTATTTGCGTGTGGATATTGTCTAGATGGCAATATCTCGTATTTAAACTCACGATTTATATGTTGTAATAATAAAGTTGTAGTTGTTTACGCACTCATGTATTGACAACTCGGAATGGGTGATGTATACCTATTTTGGGGGCGTCACACCGGACCGGTTCCATCATTTATTATTCGCATTTATTATTCTGTTGGAACATCCACCGCTTGTGAATTTGAATTTCACGACTGGTTCCGTTATTATTATTCTGTTGAAATAACCGCCTATGCAAGCACCGTGCGCATGGTGATATCTTTTGTTATTCCATTCGGTATTATACTCGGATTGATTAAAATTTTGACTTCTATACTCCATGAAATTAGTGGAATATCCTCGATATTTCAAGGCTTCATCCAAAGATCTTTTCGTGGAAATATTCTTCCGAGCATTCTTGAATTTTACTCTACAAAGAAGTATCATGTTGACAATTTGGACGTTATTGGTTCTGGACAAATTAATTCTTGAACTTGTTTAATTGAATTCTTATATCATTGTCATCATCCTCATGTTTATGTTATGTTGAAAGTCATCTCGTGGCACTGTAGTGCATAGATGGACTTGGTATGATTATGACTGTGGATTATTCTAAGTATAATCATGACCGTAATGTTACAAATGATATGAAAATTAAAAGTCCTCATTGGCCCGTAGTGCATTGATGGACAGTTTTTGGCATGATTATGGCTATGGATTCTCTTCGGCCAAGGGAGCAAAGATGAATTGTTTTATGGCATGATCAGAACAGTTGATGAAAACAAGATTATCTTTAGCCCGTAGTGCATGGATAATTCATGGTCGTGATACTAAAGAATATCCTTGGCCTGTAGTGCAGGGATGATTTAATGATGTGGATTATTTATTGAGATGAGTCTCAGCGATAAAAGTGATGAAAAACTTTATAAATCATAAAAGATAGTAGATTCTATTCTCTACTTGACTCTTTTAATGGATTGTTTGTTCCACTGCAGTTAAACTTGATGTCTATTGTATTTTATCAGTTTAACATTGTTGGAGGCTAATGATAATTTATTCTGCATTATCTTAGTCATAATATTTCTTATCGGGCTAGTTACACACTTTCTTTCATTGTTCTCTCGTGAAATGAGAATATAGTTGGGACGAGTCGAGGAGCGGAGTGATGGTCCAGAGGATAAGATTAGTAGTCCTCACTATTGCGTGAAATAGTGTGATAATAATTGTAATGAGGACTCCTTTTGAGTTTGTATAATCTCTAGTATATAATATTTGTATTCAAACTCACAGCTTTATGTTTTGTCGTATTATACACGATATAGTGGTATTAGTAAGTTGTATTTGAATTACGTACTACGATATCTGGCGACCCAAGATGGGTGATGTATACCTAATTTTGGGGCGCCACAGCTTTTCCATTATCGATCAATAATTCATATTATTTGAATAATATTATTAGATAACATTATTGGCAATGTCTAGAAAGTTTCACAATCGAGAGAGGTTTGGTCACCTAATTGCGCTACTAATAAGGAGAAATTTTATTGGAAAACCCCTCTTTCCAGAGGGCAATGCTACCTGTTGTTATAAATGTGATTCGTAATATTATTTGTGAATAATTAATTATTGATTCATATGATAAGAAAATATTTATTTAATGTGGATATAAATGTTGGATATATTTATTGTGGTTAAAAATGAAGGAGTTAATGTTGAGGTGTTTTATCGGTATTTTTTGTTTGAATGAAGGTATTAAAAATTAAACCAGTATTTTTGAGATATATTGTGTGAGTTATAATTTTTAATCCGACCGTTGGATCGTTGTAATTTTTGGATATGTTATACATATATAAGTTGAGTATATGTCCACAAATTTTGAACCGTTAAAAATGAACTTATGATTTGTTATGAATTTTAAGAGGTGACTGATTTAGAAATTAGGTTTATAAATGATTTTGGTGGAAAATTCTAGAATTAAGTGGGCCCCACTAGTGGTTTGTGAAGAAATGTACTGAATTTATTTCAAATGTGGTGGGTGGGAATAGAAGCAGTAAAGCCATCGTGTCACAGTGTCAAGTCTCGCTAACATTTTCCTATAAATAAAGGGCTAAGTTAGAATTGAAAATCACACCGTAAACAAGTTTTCTCTTTCTCTCTAGATTATTGAGTGTATTTTGTGAGTATTTAGATACTTTGTGAGTTTCTATTCATCGCTGCAAGTTCCTTCAAATTTTATACCGATATTCCAATCAAGATCGATATTTTGAGGTAAGGGATGTTATTTTCTTCATATATGATATTATTTCTTCAATATCATTATCAAGTATTGATCCGAATTTTTATCAAATTTGGAACATTTTGTGTCGGAGTTACTATTCACGATATCACGACACACTATGCACGCAATATTATATCACAAATCTGACTATTCATCGAAAAATGAAATTTTCTTCTTTTGTCCAAGATGTCTATTATGGTTACTATCTTTGATTGTATCCATGTTTTGATCTTTATTTTGAATTTCGCTTCAAAATTGGTATTTATGAAGTATTATTGATCTTGGATAAACCGTTATATCTAATCCCTACTATTTGTCCTTCCGCTTCAATCGGATTCGTTTTCTTTAAAATATTTTTCATCATCCTCGGCCTTAAATGATGATATTACTAAATATCTTCTACCAGTAGTGCAAAAGATAAATGATTAATCGATGAATATCTTTGGCCCATAGTGCAAAGATGAACAGTGTTGAGATGAACGTGACCAATCTGGTGATACAAATGAATATCTTCGTCTCAGTAGTGCAAAAATGAATATTTGATTAAAGATGTATATTGATTGTTGTTACTGGGGATAAAATATTGATGATGGACTTTTAAATCTTAGAAGATAGTAGAACTCATTCTCTACTGGCTCTTCTAATGGATTGTTGTTTTCACCGCATTGTTGATCTAAAACTTGTTGGCTATTATATTTTATCAGATTTTTCCCTGTTGAAGACTAACGATAATTTGTTGTATATTATCTTAGTCATAATATTCTTTACTAGGATAGTTGAGCTCACCCTTTTCCTTTTTGTTCAATTTTTCTCAGGAGGTGAGAACATAGCAGGAACTAGTCGGGGTACGGAGTGATGGTTCTAGAAAGATGTTTTAGCAGTCATCACTATTTCTGTAAAATAGTGTTTGAATAATTGTAACGAGGACTTATTTGAGTGTGGATATTGTCTAGAAGACAATATTTGACTCACAGTATGTGTTGTCGTATTTTGCACGACAATTGTATTATTGAAGTTGTAGTTTGCTTTTTGTACCATGTATTTGGCGACTCGTGAATGGGTGTTGTATACCTATTTTGGGGGCGCCACAGTTGGTATCAAAGCTTAGGATATGGTCTCCGGTGGAGATCGGGGAATAGAAGTAGGAGGGAGAGATGAGTAAATCCTTCGCTAAAGGTGTCCTATCCAAGCTTATTTTGTTGGTGGGTCATAATATAGGGATATTATGTGATATGTTAATTTGTTTAATTAACCCTTATTTTATAAGCGTAATTTAAGAATGGTCACGAGAACGTTAACAATGGAGTGTATGAGACCGTGGAACAACCTTTAGTTATAAACCAGAGAATGTGCAACAGAATGCAATATTCCTCCCGTAAACAACACTACCGAGCAAACGATGAATGATGGAATGTTTAGAGCTTTTTGCGATTTCATGCAAAATTAGACGAGGAGACTCGTGCACAAAATACGGTGGAAATGATAAGAATGCGCGGCTTGTCACACGCCAAGCAGTTTCAAGGAGTTGGAACCACCGTAATTTAAGGGAAAAGACGGATCCGATCACGGCGGAAACGTGGGTCAAACAAATTACCAAGATATTTGATGTCTTGGGATGCACGGAGAGAAAGAAGGTTCCATTCGCCACCTTTATGTTCCGCTGTGAAGCGGACTCATCGGTGGGAGTCTCATGAAGCGCACCACCAACCAAGACTCAAAAGATGTCTTGGGAAACGCGTTTGAACTATTCAATGACAAGTACTTTCCGAAAGTATTCGCTATATGAAGGAGGTGGAGTTTATCGACCGAACAAAACAACATGACAAGTTGTCCCAAAGACGAGGCGAAGTTTGCAGAGTTATCCAGGTTTGCACCTCATTTGGTCGAAAATGAGGAACGAATGACGATGATGTTTCTTAGAGGTCTAAAGCCCGAGATTCGGTAATATCTTATATCTCATAAATTTTCTTTATATTCAGATGTTGTAAACATGGCTCAATTATTAGAGCGAGATAGTGAGTATGTTCAACCGAGGGACCACAAACTGTGGTCACACTAAGGACAAAGTAATCATCGAGTGATGATAACCAACGAGGAGGGAAAAATACGAACAAAGGCGGTAACCACTCGGGTGGTCATCGTGGCCATGATAATAGGAGAGGTGAGTCAAGTGGAAATTTCAGAAAGAGGAGATTAAACAATGACAGGAAGACATCAACAGCAGCACCAGCACCAACAACAAATTCTAGGGGAAGAGAACGACCGCCAGTTAGATGTTACAAATGCGGGAAAGAGGGACATATCAGCCCAAACTGTCCACAACAATCCAAGGTATGTTACAACTGTGGAAAGGAAGGCCACATAGCTCGGGATTGTTCTATAGCAAAACCAAGTTCAACGGGGATGGTGACTCCAAGGGCTGTCCTAGATAAGTCGAAATCAGCAGTTCCTGGAAGAGCGTTTGTCGTGACTGGCCAAAACGCGAGGAACCCGAACGAGGTGATTATGGGTAAGCTAATCTTGAACTCTTGCGAAGTTTATACCTTATTAAATACCGATTCTACCCATTCTTTTATCTCTCCTGCTTGTGATCAACGTTTAAACTTGACTCCGGAGAAATTAGACTTTGATTTATTAGTAGAGACTCCGTTGGGTGAAACTTTCGTTACATCCACAGTTTATAAATCTTGCTTAATCCAAGTTGGCACTATCACATTACCTGTTGATCTTATCTCTTTAAAGATACTTGCTTTTGATGTGATTTTAGGAATTGATTGGTTAACCACTCATCATGCCAAAATTGATTATTTTCGTAAGGTTGTTAGTTTTCATATTCTTAACCAATCTGTTATACGAATTCAAACAACTAAACCACTAAAATCAGTCACTATCATATCAAGCCATAGAGCTATTCGTTTATTGAAAAACGGATGTCAAGCTTTCTTAGCCCATGTTATGGATTTGAACAAAGACAAGTCAGATTTGAATAATATTTCTGTTGTTAGAGAATTTTCTCGATGTATTTTCGAAGAACTTCCCGGTCTACCCTGTAACGTGATGTTGAATTCTTTATTGACCTTGAGTGAAAAGTACAAAACCCATTTCTAAAACCCCATATCAAATGGCTCCTATTGAACTTCAGGAGTTAAAAGTCCAACTACAGGAATTGTTAGACATAGGTTTCATTCGTCCTAGTACATCTCCTTGGGTGCTCCTATTTTATTCGTAAAGAAGAAAGACGGGAGTATGCGACTTTGTATTGACTACCAAAAATTAAACCATGTCACCATTAAGAATAGGTATCCGCTACATTGCATTGATGACCTGTTCGTCCAGTTGCAAGGAGCACAATTATTTTCAAAGATCGATCTTCGTTCTGGATATCATCAGCTGAAGATTAAAATTGAGGATATTCCAAAGACTGCCTTCAAAACTCGGTACGGGCATTATGAATTCTTAGTCATGTCTTTTGGATTGACTAATGCTCCTGCTGTTTTCATGGATATGATGAACCGTGTATTCAAGGAATATTTGGATCAGTTTGTTGTTGTCTTTATTGATGACATCCTCATCTATTCCAAAAGTCGTGAAGATCATGAGCACCATTTGAAGCTGATACTTGAAAGGCTTCGTGAAAACAAACTGGATGCCAAGCTGAAGAAATGCGAGTTCTGGCTTGAGGAAGTAGCATTCCTTGGGCACGTGGTGTCAAAACATGGAGTATCTCGTCGATCCCGCGAAAGATCAAGCGAAGACAAAGTTGGGAGCAACCAAAGTCGGTGACCAAAGTGTGTAGCTTTCTGGGCTTAGCTTGTTATTATCGGAGATTCGTGGAAGGATTTTCTCGAATCGCTACTCCGTTAACTCAGTTGACTCGGAAATATACAAAATTTGTATGGAGCGAGGAATGCGAGAAGAGTTTCCAAGAGCTCAAGAGGAGACTCATTTCGGCACCTGTTCTGGCAATACCATATAGTACGGATGGATTTGTTATATACAGTGATGCTTCAGGCAAAGGGTTAGGATGCGTTCTCATGCAACATGGGAAAGTCATAGTTTTATGCCTCACAACAACTCAAAGAATATGAGAGGAATTATCCTACTCATGATCTAGAGTTAGCGCAGCAATGATTCAAGCGTTGAAAATTTTGAGACACTACTTATATG
The DNA here is from genome assembly GCA_020205615.1 of Panax quinquefolius. Lineage (NCBI taxonomy): Eukaryota > Viridiplantae > Streptophyta > Magnoliopsida > Apiales > Araliaceae > Panax > Panax quinquefolius. The sequence goes on along the minus strand of CM035174.1, from coordinate 83,670,318 downwards.
GGGAGAAAGTGGAGATTTATACGGACCATAAAAGCCTCAAATATTTCTTCACCCAAAAAGAACTCAACATGCTAAGAACGACGTTGGCTTGAACTATTGAAAGATTACGATCACACTATTCAATATCATCTTAGTAAAAGTTTAACGTAGTGGTGACGCATTCGAAAGTGAAGATCATATCGAGACGAAAGTGCGATATTGTTAATGCAAAGGCCCATTCTGTATGACTTGCAAAGGATGGAGGTAGAATAAAAGACTCGAGGGACCCACATGATGATGGCGAATATACGAGTAGAACCGACTTTAATCGATAAAGTTAAAATTCGCTCAAGCTACGGATACGAGTCGATCACATTATGAAGAAGAAAGTCAAAAGAAAGACCCGAACCATATTATCGTTAGAACCAGACGAGATAGCCAAAGATTTAACGACGAAGAAGTACTGTTAAGATCTTGGATAGGAAAAAGAAAGCATGTCCTACGCACCAAGGTTATACCACAAGTTAAGGTTTTATGGAGAAACCATGCTATTCAAGAAATGACGGGAGTTGGAATCGAAATGAAAGCGAGGTATCCTCACCTTTTCAAACACACAGTATCGTATGTCAATTTCGAGGACGAAATTTCATTAGGAGGGAGGTTGTAAGACCCCAACTTATTATAAATAAAATTGAATTTCTCTAATTATATTTATGAATAATAAGGTATTAATTTGATATAATTCTCACGGTTATAGGGTGAAATGTGCAAATTTTTCAAAATATGCAAGTGGTTATAAAATAATCATTGTTGTTTGGGAATATTCGTTTGGTCGTGGAATATTCTTGTTGTCGGGAATATTAAATACGACAAGTAGCAGTCATTTGTGGGCCCCATAATGTAAGAATAAGCTTCGGATGAAGAAAACGACAAGTTTGAGTTTTTATAAATAACGGCGTAGTTGTTACCAATTAACATTTGTTAGAATACCCGGTGGTTAAAAATCATCGTAATACGCGTGGATGCATGTGATTGATGAATTATTGATCCTTACGTAAGAAGGCACTACTCAATAATTTTTACGATGAGTTATTATTCAATATTTTATTTTATTGATTCAATAATTGTTGCGTTGATATTTTATATTATTTTTGTTTCAATAATTGTCACCGCACAAAGATTTCCCATTATCGATCAATAATTCATATTATTTGAATAATATTATTAGATAACATTATTGGCAATGTCTATAAAGTTTCATCAAGGAGAGGTTTGGTCACCTAATCATGGCGCCAATAAGGAGAAATTCTTATTGAAAGCCCCTCTTCCAGGAACTACTTGGTTATCATAAATGTGATTCGTAATATTATTTGTGAATAATTAATTATTGATTCATATAATAAGAAAATATTTATTTTATGTGGATATAAATGTTGGATATATTTATTGTGGTTAAAAATGAAGGAGTTAATGTTGAGGTGTTTTATCAGTATTTTGTCGGAATGAAGGTATTAAAAAGTAAACCAGTGTTTTTGAGATATATTGTGTGAGTTATAATTTTTAATCCGACCGTTGGATCGTTGTAATTTTTGGATATGTTATACATATATAAGTTGAGTATATGTCCACAAATTTTGAACCGTTAAAAATGAACGTATGATTTGTTATGAATTTTAAGAGGTGACCTGATTGTAAATTAGGTTTATAAATGATTTTGGTGGAAAATTCTAGAATTGAGTGGGCCCCACTTGTGGTTGGTGAAGAAATGTGCTGAATTTATTTTAAATGTGGTGGGTGGGAATAGTAGCAGGTAAAGCCATCAAGTTGTAGGTCAAGTCTGCTAACATTTTCCTATAAATAGAGGGCTAAGTTAGAATTGAAAATCACACCAGAAACAAGTTTTCTCTCTCTCTCTCTAGATTATTGAGTGTATTTTATGAGTATTTAGATACTTTGTGAGTTTCTATTCATCAGTGCAAGTTTCCTTCAGCCTTATACCGATATTCCAATCAGAAGTATTGATATTTTGAGGTAAGGGATGTTATTTTCTTCATATATGATATTATTTTTTCAATATCATTATGCCGAAGTATTGATCTGAATTTTTATCAAATTTGAAACTTTTTGTGTTGGGATTACTATTCACGTATACGACACTATGCATGAATACGGCACTATTCATCGAAAAATAAATTTTCTTCTTTTTGTCCAAGATGTCTATTATGGTTACTATCTTTGATTGTATCCATGTTTTGATCTTTATTTTTGAATTCTGCTTCAAAATTGGTATTTATGAAGTATTATTGATCTTGGATAAACCTGTTATACGGATCCCTACTATTTGCCTTCCGTTTCACTGGATTCATTTTTTTTAAAATATTTTTCATCATCTTCAGTCCTAAATGATGATATTACTAAATATCTTGACCAGTAGGCAAAGATAAATGATTAACTGATGAATATCTTTGGCCCGTAGTGCAAAGATGAACAGGTGTTGGGATGAACATGACCAACTGGTGATACAAATGAATATCTTTGGCCTGTAGTGCAAAGATGAATATTTGATTAAAGATGTATATTGATTGTTGTTACAGAGGATAAAATATTGATGATGGACTTTTAAATCTTAGAAGATAGTAGAACTCATTCTCTACTTGACTCTTCTAATGGATTCTTTATTTCATTGCAGTTGTTGATCTAAAACTTGTTGGCTATTATATTTTATCAGATTTTTTCCTGTTGAAGACTAACGATAATTTGTTGTATATTATCTTAGTCATAATATTCTTTACTGGGCTAGTTGAGCTCACCCTTTTTCTTTTTGTTCCATTTTTCTCAGGAGGTGAGAACATAGCAGGAACTAGTCGGGGTACGGAGTGATGGTTCTAGAAAGATGTTTTAGCAGTCCTCACTATTTCTGTAAAATAGTGTTTGAATAATTGTAACGATGACTTATTTGAGTGTGGATATTGTGACGCCCCCAAAATAGGTATACATCACCTATTCTGAGTTGTCAATACATGGTACAGAAACAACTACAACTTTATTATTACAACAGTAAAACTGTGAATTTGAATACAAATATTATCTTCTAGACAATATCTATACTCAAATAAATCCTCATCACATTTATTGGTATATTATCTTACAAAAATGGTGAGGACTACTAAACAACTCTGTCTAGAACCTTCATTCCATACCCCGACTCGTACTCGCTATATTCTCGCATCACGAGAAGAAAAATGGAACAAAAGGAAAAGGGTGAGCTCAACTAGCCCAAGTAAAGAATATTATGACTAAGATAATATACAACAAATTATCGTTAGTCTTCAACAGGAAAAATCTAATAGAATACAATAGACAACAAATTTTAAATCAATATTCGCAATGGAAATAATAATTCATTAGAAGAATTAAGTAGAGAATGCAAACTACTATCTTCTATGTATGAATTTAAAAGTTCATCGTCTATCTTTTATCCCCTGTAACATCAATCAACATACATCCGGAATCAAATATTCATCTTTGCACACTACTGTGCCAAAGATATTCATCGATTGGTCATGTTCATCTAAACACTGCTTCTTTTGCACTACTACTAAAGATATTCTTGAAATCATTCATCTTTGCTACTCTGTGCCAAAGATATTCAATAATATCTTTGGATGATGAAAAATATTTTTAAAGAAACGAATCGATTGAAACAAAATGACAAGGATTAAGGATTAAGGATTCGTACTTTGTTTTATCCATGTTCAACAATACCTCGAAAAAATAATCATAGTGGTGTAAAATTCGAGAATGATCAAAACATGGATACAATCAAAGCTAGTATCGAGAATAGATATTTTGGACAAAAAGAAGAAATTTTATTTTTAATTGAATAGTCCGATATCGTGAATAGTGCCGATACGTGAATAGTGCCGTATAACGTGAATAGTAACTCAGACACCAAAAGATAGAAATTCCACAAAAAAACATCTTCACGCTTTCACGTAATAGTATGCGTGAATAGTAACTCGTGAATAGTAACTCGTGAATAGTAACTCATGAATAGTAACCCGAGCATGAAAAAGTTCCAAATTTGATAAAAAGTTCAACCAATATTTCAAAGATAATGATATTGAAGAAATAATATCATTTGAGAAGAAAATAACATCCCTTACCTCGAAAGATTAAGACTTCTAAATTTGGAATAATAGGGTATAGTCTTTGAAGGAACTTAGACAAATCTAACAATACTCAAAGTATACTCAAAATACTCACAAGAATAACTTCGATATATACAGAGAGAAAACTTCAGTTTCTGGTGTGATTTTCAATTCTAACCTAAGCACCCTATTTATAGGAAAATGATTAGAACACCAAAGCAGAAAATTTAATATAATATTAATATATATATTAATATTTGTACGACCACCTTCCTATATCTGATCTCAGCTCATTATGCACATGTTGTAGCCCACAAAACAAACAAAAAACGTTTTTTATTATTTAAAATATTTTAAACTTCCAAAAATTAATTATTTTGGAGCTTCGGAACTTCAATAATTCATAATAAATAGCCCTTCTATCAGAAAATTCGAATCTCGCGAGTTTTTATAGGAAATTCAATTCTCTACAACTTTGCAGAAGAAAGGTTTTCCAAATTCCAAATAGAAATTGACCGAAATCCACAAGCGGACGATTTTATGTTTATAATCAAATTTCGATAATAAATGGGGTCCACCGACATGTTTAACATGTTTTAAACATTTATTGCAACAAAAATACTCTTCCTCCTCGTATACTCATATATCCCACATTCGTTGTAAAAATATCACCATTATTATATTATTAAAATATAATAATATATTTAAATGAATTATTTTATCGAGAAAAAGATAAAATTTCAATTTTCAACAATTGTCACATTGAAAATTTTCTCCATCTATATCCACATAAAATCAATATTTTCCTCATCATATGAATCAATAATTAATTATTCACAAATAGTATTACAGAATCACAATATTAACCGTGCAGGTTCACAGGGAAGAGGGGCTTTCAATAAGAATTTCTCTCTTCTTTGGCGCATGATTAGGTGACCAAACCTCTCCTTAGATGAACTTTCTAGACATTGCCAATAATGTTATCTAATAATATTATTAGGATAATATGAATTATTGCTTCGATAATGAAAATCTTGTGTAATGCAATTATTGAAACAACAATGAATATAAAATATCAACGCAACAATTATTAAATCAATAAAATCTTTGAGCAATAATTCTCGTAACCATTATTGAGTAGTGCCTTCTTACGTAAGAATCAATAATTGGTGCAATCTGGTGTCTTCTTGTGTTTTAACCACCGAGTATTTTAACGAAGATTAATCGGTAATAACTACTATTTGTTATTTTTAAACAACTTATATTTATCGTTTTCTTCATCCAATCGCTTTCACATGGGCCCACACATGGTCGCTACTGTCAGTAAATTTAATATTCCCAAGCGCGATTGAATATTCCACGACCAAACGAATATTCCCAAACAACAATGAATATTTTATAACCACTTGCTTATTTTCAAGTATTTGCGTATTTTACCCTTAACTATCCACATTAATCAAATCAACCCTTACTATTTCAAAATAATAAATAGAGAAAATTAAATTTCATTAATAATAAGTTGGGGTCTTACAACCTCCCTCCTTATGAAATTTTCGTCCTCGAAATTGACGACGATTTACTGGTGTTTTTGAAAAGGTGAGGATACCTCGCTTTCATTTCCGATTTCCAATTCCCGTGTCATTTCCTCTATAGCATGATTCCTCCACAAAACTTTAACTTGTGGTATGACCTTTTTGCGCGTGTAGGGACATGCTCCTTCCTATCTAAGATCTTGACAGTACCTCCTCATACGTTAAGTCTTCACTATCTCGTCCGGTTCTAACTCAATAACGTGGTTTGGGTCTTTCACATATTTACGAAGTATAGATATGTTGTAAGACCCCGAAATTTTTAAATAAAAAGGAATTTCCTTTATTTATTATTTTGAAATAGTAAGGGTTGATTTGATTAATGTGGATAGTTAAGGGTTAAATATGCAAATATTTCAAAATAAGCAAGTGGTTATAAAATATTCATTATCGTCGGGGAATATTCGTTTGGTCGTGGAATATTCGTACTGTCTGGGAATATTCGTACGACGGCGCAGCCATGTGTGGGCCCCATAACGGAAAGCGATTGGATGAAGAAAACGACAAATATAAGTTGTTTTTAAATAAACGTAGTAGTTATTACCGATTAACACTATTGGAATTCGTTGGTTAAAACACACGAATACGCTGGCGTTGTTGCATAAAGAAGACACCCGGTATTGCACCAATTATTGATTCTTACGTAAGAAGGCACTACTCAATAATGGTTCTGAGAATTATCGCTCGAAGATTTTATTGAGTTAATAATTCTTTGCGTTGATATTTTATATTATTGTTGTTTCAATAATTGTCATTTACACAAGATCTTTCATTATCGAAGCAATAATTCATATTATCCGAATAATATTATTAGATAACATTATTGGCAATGTCTAGAAAGTTACATCTAAGGAGAGGTTTGGTCACCTAATCAGGCCGCCAGAAGAAGAAATTCTTATTGAAAGCCCCTCTTTCCTGAACCGCACGGTTGTCAATATTGTGATTACGTAATATTATTTGTGAATAATTAATTATTGATTTATATGATGAGGAAAATATTGATTTTATGTGGATATAGATGGAGAAAATTTTAAAATGACAATTGTTGAAAATTAATATTTTATCTTTTCTCGATAAAATAATTCATTTAAATATATTATTTTAATAATATATTAATGGTGATATTTTTATAATGAATGTGGGATATATGAGTATATGAGGAGGAAGAGTATTTTGTGGCATTAAATGTTTAACACATATTTTGTGTGTTGGTGGACACAATTATTGACCGAAATTTGATTATAGCCTGTAAAATCACCCGTTTATGGATTTCGGTCAATTTCTATTTGGAATTTGGAAAAACTTTCTTCTGCAAAGTTGTAGAGAATTGAATTTCCTATAAAAATTCGCGAGATTCGAATTTTCTGATGAAAGGGCTATTTATTATGAATTATTGAAGTTCAAGTTCAAATAATTGATTTTTGGAAGTTTAAAATATTTAAAATAGGAAAAACATTTTGGAATGTTTAGGTGGCCTCATTTAACATGTGTAGGAGCTGAATTCAGTTGGCAAGTGTGCGTATGAGGTTTTGGAAAATAAATATTAATATTATATTAAATTTTCTCGCTTTGGTGTTCTAAGCAATTTCCTATAAATAGGTGCTTGGGTTAGAATTGAAAATCACAATTTAAACTAAAGTTTTCTCTCTATATTATCGCGTATTCTTGTGAGTATTTTGAGTATACTTTGAGTATTGCTATACGGTGCAAGTTCAAGTCATAGCTATATATCCTGTGTTTCAACTAGAAAGACTTGTCTCTTCGAGGTAAGTGGATATTATTTTTTTTCGTAATGATATTATTTCTTCAATATCATTATCTTTGAAATGTTGATCCAAGTTTTTATCAAATTTAGAACTTTTTCATGTGGGGTTACTATTCATGAGTTACTATTCACGAGTTACTATTCACGAGTTACTATTCATGAAGTCACTATTCACGAAAGTTACTATTCACTTAGTACTATTCATGAAGCGTGAAGATGTTTTTTGTAAAATTTCTATCTTTTGGTGTCTGAGTTACTATTCACGATACTCTGATTATTCATTTAAAAATAAAATTTCTTCTTTTCGTCTCAAAACATCTATTCGGATACTAACTCGATTGTATCCATGTTTTGATCATTCTTGAATTTTACACCACTATGATTATTTTTGAGGTATTTTTGGGCGTGGATAAAACCAAGTACTAATCCTTAATCCTTAATCCTTGTCATTTTGTTTCAATTGGATTCGTTTTTAAAAATATTTTCATCATCCTCGGCCTTAAATGATGATATTATTGAATATCTTTGGCTCAGTAGTGCAAAGATGAATGATTTTCAAGAATATCTTTGGCTCGTAGTGCAAAGATGAGCAGTGTTGAGATGAACATGATCGATTGATTAATATCTTTGGCACGTAGTGCAAAGATGAACAGTGTTTAAATGAACATGACTAATCGATGAATATCTTCTTTTCGTAGTGCAAAGATGAATATTTGATTCCGGATGTATATTGATTGATGTTACAGGATAAAATATTGATGATGGACCGTTAAATTCATAGATTATAGTAGATTTCATCTCTACGTAACTCTTCTATGAATTATTATTTCACCGTAATATTGATCCGAAACTTGTTGCTCATTGTATTCTATCGATTTTTCCTCGTTGAAGACTAACGATAATTTGTTGTATATTATCTTAGTCATAATATTCTTTATTGGGCTAGTTGAGCTCACCCTTTTCCTTGTTGTTCCATTTTTTTTCTCGGGAGGCGAGAATGTAGCGAGTATTAGTGGGGTATGGAATGAAGGTTCTAGAGAGAGTTGTTTAGTAGTCCTCACCATTTTTGTAAAATAATGAATCAATAATTATGATGGGGATTTATTTGCATGTGGATATTGTCTAGAAGACAATATTATATTTAAACTCATTAAGATATATTGTCGTATTTCACACCTACATTTGTATTATGAAGTTGTAGTTTGCTTTTTGTACCATGTATTTGGCGACTCGAGAATGGGTGTTGTGTATACCTATTTTGGGGTGTCACAGTTGGTATCAAAGCTTAGGATATGATCTCTGGCGGAGATCGGGAATAGAACTAGGAGGGGAGAGACGAGTAAATCCTTCGCTAAAGTGTGTCCTACCTAAGCTTATTTGTTAGTTGGTCAAGATATAGGGATATTATGTGATATATTGATTTCCTTAATTAACCCTTATTTTATGACGATGATTTGAGAATGTCGATCGAGAATATTAACAATGGAGTAAATGAGACCGTGGAGATGCCTCAGATTTTACCAACGAGGAGAACGTGCAACAGTGGCAATGTTCCTCCCGTGAACAACACCACCGAAAGCGAGATGATGAACGAGGGATGTTTAGAAGCTTTTTGCGGTTCATGCAAAATCGAGACGAGGAGACTCGTGTTCAAAATACAGGAGGAAATGATAGCAATTCACGGGTGGTCACAACCAAGCGATTCAAAGAGTTGGGACCACGACTCGGGAAAAGCCGGATCCGATAAAAGGCGAGACGTGGGTCAAACAAATTACCAAGATATTCGATGTCTTGGGATGCACGGAGGAACAGAAAGTTCCATTCGCCGCCTTTATGTTCGTGGCGATGGCAGACATCGGTGGAATCAGTGAAGCGTACTCCATCCACCGCACTCAAAGATGTCATCGGGAGACGTTTGAAGCAGTTCAATGACAAGTACTTCCCCGAAAGTATTCGTCATATGAAGGAAGTGGAGTTTATTAGACTAGAGCAGAATAACATGACGGTGTCCCAGTACGAGGCGAAGTTCGCGGAGTTATCCAGGTTTGCACCTCATTTGGTGGAGAATGAGGAACGTATGACGCGGATGTTTCGAGAGGTTTGAAACCCGACATACGCCAAGATCTCATTTCTCATAAATTTTTCTCTATTCAGGATGTTGTCAACAGGCTCGGTTGTTAGAAGCGAGATAACGAAAGTACGTTCAACCGAGGGACCATAACCGAGGATCATATCAAGATAGAAGCCATCGTAATAACGATAACCCGGCGGAGAAAGAAGAATACAGACAAAGGCGGTAACTACTCTGGTGGTAATCGTGGCCATGAAAATAGAAGAAGCGAGTCGGGAGGAGATTTTAAAAAGAGGAGATTCAACAACGACCATGTGAAGACGTCGTTACCAAAGAGCAACTAGTTTTAAGGGAGGAGAACGACCACGGGTCAGTATGTTACAAATGCGGAAAGAGGGACATATCGTACCCAAAGTGCCCACAGCAGTTTAAGGTATGCTATAATTGTGGAAAAGAAGGACATATCGCTTCGAGATCAGACGATATCGAAACCCAGATCCAGTGAAAAACGGTGACTCAAAAGATCGTCCCGTAAAAGTCAAAGTCAGCGGTTCTTGGAAGAGCGTTTGTCGTGGACGGTCGTCAAAATGCAAGGAACCCGAACGGTTAGCACGGGTTAGTTAATTATAAATTCTTAAGAAGTATATACCTTACTAGATATTGGTTCTACCCATTCTTTTATCTCTCTCTTACTTGCGCTCAACGTTTGAACTTGACTACGGAGAAATTAAACTTTGACCTATCTGTGGAGACTCCATTAGGAGAAACTTTCATTACATCCGTTGTTTAAAAATCTTGCTTGATTCAAGTTGGCACTATCACATTACCGTTAACCTTATTTCTATAGAGATATTTGCTTTTGATGTGATTTTAAGGTTAACTACTCATCATGCCAAATTGATTGCTTTTGTAAGGTTGTTAGTTTTCATATTCCTAAGCAACTCGTTATTCAATTCAAGCAATCAAACCATTGTAGTCAAACATTTTCATATCAAGCCATGAAGTCATTCGTTTATTACGGATGTCAAGTTTTCTTAGTCCATGTTATGGATTTGAATAAAGACACGTCAGATTTGAATAATATTCCTGTTGTTATTGATTTTTCCTGACGTATTTCCTGAAGAATTTCTTGGCTTACTCCCAAAGCCTAATATTAAATTTTGTATCGACTTTGAACCCGGTACAAAACTCATTTCTAAAATCTCATATCGAATGGCTCCTATTGAACTTCAGGAGTTAAAAATTCAACTATAGAATTTGGTACCTGAGCCTTTATCTTGTGACTTCCTTTGTGGAATTCACCTAAGCTTGAACTCTCTGTAGGGACGTCATATTAGATGCGATAGTAAATCGATAGGTGTCATTGTGACGTCTTTATCCAAGATTGGGATATGAGTCACGATTGAGAGCAACCTAAGTCGATTATCGAAAGACGTAGCTTTCAGGCTTAGTTGGTTATTATCGGAGATTCGTTGAAGGATATTCTCGAATCGCTATTCCATTAACGCAGCTGACTCGAAAAGATACAAAATTCATATGGAGCGAGGAATGCGAGAAGATTTTCCAAGAGCTCAAGAGGCGACTCATTTGGCACATATTCGATCATGCCATCCCTGGAAAAGTGAACGTGGTAGGCCGACGCGATGAGTAGAAGATCATATGCGGAACGAAAAGTGCGATGATGTCAAGTATAATGACAGAGCCAACTTTAATAGAAAAAGTTAAGGGTTCAAGCCACCGACCCGCAGGCCGGCGCGATGTAAGAAGAAAGTACAAGAAGGAGCTATTAGGAAGTGAGAATTGATGAAGAAGGAATACTTGAGTCCACTCTAGACTTTGTGTTCTAACGACTCGATTTAAGCATAAGAATCATGATGGAGGCACACAACACATTGTTTGCAATCCATCTCGGGAGTACCAAAATGTATTATGATCTTGACATACATTTTGGTGGAGCAATATGAGGAGAGAGATCGCGTAGTTTATCTCGAGATGTTTAACTTGTCAACGTGTAAAGGCGGAGCATCTTGTACCTAAGGGTCCGTTTGCAACCACTTGAGATTAGGAATGGAAGTGGGAACACATTACCACGAATTTCATTACTAATCTTCCCAAGGTTTCTCAAGGCATAGATGCGATTTGGGTTATTGTTGATAGATTAACCAAGTCTACTCATTTTTACCGACACGAGAAACTTATTCCTCGAACGCCTTTCTCGTGATGTACGTAAATGAGATTGTGAGATTGCATGGCATGCCAAGTATCCATAGTTTTAGATCGTGACCCAAGATTCACTTCATGATTTTGGGTTAGTTTGTAGAAAGCTATGGGCACGAATTTACTGATTCTGGATTTGTCATACCATCCTCAAAGCGGATGGGCAATCGAGAAAGGACTACTCAAACTCTTCAAGATATTTTAAAACTCGTGTGTCCTAGATTTCAAAGGAAGTTGGGATAAGCACTTGCCATTGGTGGAATTCTCATACAACAATAGTTATTAAACAAATATAGGCATGGTTCCATTTGAAGCATTATATGGACGAAAATGTCGTTCTCCAATATGTTGGGATGAGGTGGGTGAAGCAACATTGTTGAGACCCGAGTTAAGACGTATGACTACACCGAAAAGATCCAAATGATTCACAACGATACAAACCGGCACAAGATCGACAAAAAGAGTTATGCGGATCTTCATCGAAAGGACGTGGAATTTAATGTGGGGATCATGTATTGTCATGAAGTTGCTCCATGGAAGGGAGTTACAAGATTTGGGAAGAGAGGAAAGCTCAATCCACGATTTATCGGTCCATTTTAAATTCTTGACCGAGTAGGAAATGTAGCCTATATAGACTTGCGTTACCTCGAGTATGTCTCATATTCATAATGTATTTCACATATCCGTAATTCAGTAAATATGTGAAAGACCCGAACCACGTTATATAAAGTTAGAACAGGACGAGATAGCCAAGACTTAACGTATGAGGAGGTACTGCCAAGATTTTGGATAGGAAGGAGCATGTCCCACGCCAAGAAAGGTTATACCACAAGTTAAAGTTTTGTGGAGTAATCATGCTATAGAGAGGAAATTACCGGGAGTTGAAACGGAAATGAAAGCGAGGTATCCTCACCTTTTGAAACACTGTGTACGCACGTCAATTTCGAGGACGAAATTTCATAAGGAGGGAGGTTGTAAGACCTCAAATTTTTAAATAAAAAGGAATTTCCTTTATTTATTATTTTGAAATAGTAAGGGTTGATTTGATTAATGTGGATAGTTAAGGGTTAAATATGCAAATATTTCAAAATAAGCAAGTGGTTATAAAATATTCATTATCGTCGGGAATATTCGTTTGGTCGTGGAATATTAAATGATTGCGGGGAATATTCACGACGACGGCACAGACCATGTGTGGGCCCCATAACTGAAAGCGATTGGATGAAGAAAACGACAAATATAAGTTGTTTTTAAATAACGGCAGAATAGTTATTCCGTTAACACTATTGGAATACCCGGTGGTTAAAACACACGAATAATGGCGTGTTTCAGACAAGAAGATTACCAGATTGCACCAATTATTGATTCTTACGAAGAAGGCACTACTCAATAATGGTTACAAATAATTATCGCTCAAAGATTTTATTGAGTTAATAATTGTCTGCGTTGATATTTTATATTATTGTTGTTTCAATAATTGTCATTACACAAAGATCTTTCATTATCGAAGCAATAATTCATATTATCCGAATAATATTATTAGATAACATTATTGGCAATGTCTAGAAAGTTCTCATTCTAAGGAGAGGTTTGGTCACCTAATCAATTGCTACCAAGAAGAAGAAATTCTTATTCGAAAGCCCTCTTTCCTGAACCGCACGGTTGTCAATATTGTTATTTCGTAATATTATTTGTGAATAATTAATTATTGATTTATATGATGAGGAAAATATTGATTTTATGTGGATATAGATGGAGAAAATTTTAAAATGACAATTGTTGAAAATTAATATTTTATCTTTTTCGATAAAATAATTCATTTAAATATATTATTTTAATAATATATTAAGCGGTGATATTTTTACAATGAATGTGGGATATATGAGTATATGAGGAGGAAGAGTATTTTGTGGCATTAAATGTTTAACACATGTTTTGTGTGTTGGTGGACACAATTATCGAATAGAAATTTGATTATACTTGTAAAATCACCCGTTTGTGGATTTTGGTCAATTTCTATTTGGAATTTGGAAACCTTTCTTCTGCAAAGTTGTAGAGAATTGAATTTCCTATAAAACTCGCAAGATTCGAATTTTCTGATGAAAGGGCTATTTATTATGAATTATTGAAGTTCAAGTTCAAATAATTGATTTTGGAAGTTTAAAATATTTAAAATAGAAAAACGTTTTGGAATGTTTAGGTGGCCTCATTTTTAACATGTGTAGGAGCTGAATTCAGTTGGCAAAGTGTGCGTATGAGGTTTTGGAAAATAAATATTAATATTATATTAAATTTTCGCTTTGGTGTTCTAGCAATTTCCTATAAATAGGTGCTTAGGTTAGAATTGAAAATCACACCGTAAACTCAAGTTTTCTCTCTATATTATCGAGCGTATTCTTGTGAGTATTTTGAGTATACTTTGAGTATTGTTATACGGTGCAAGTTCAAGTCATAGCCTATATCCCTGTGTTTCAACTAGAAAGATGATCTTTCGAGGTAAGTGGATATTTTTTTTTTCAGAATGATATTATTTCTTCAATATCATTATCTTTGAAATGTTGATCCGAAGTTTTTATCAAATTTGGAACTTTTCATGTCAGTTACTATTCACGAGTTACTATTCATAAGTCACTATTCACGAAGTTACTATTCATGAAGTCACTATTCACGAAGTTACTATTCACGAAAGTACTATTCATGTAAGCGTGAAGATGTTTTTTGTGAAATTTCTATCTTTTGGTGTCTGAGTTACTATTCACGATACTCAAGACTATTCACGATATACTATCATTATTCAATTATTCAAAAAATAAAATTTCTTCTTTTCATTCAAAACATCTATTCGGATACTAACTCGATTGTATCCATGTTTTGATCATTCTTGAATTTTACACCACTATGATTATTTTTGAGGTATTTTTGGGCGTGGATAAAACCAAGTACTAATCCTTAATCCTTAATCCTTGTCATTTTGTTTCATTGGATTCGCTTTTTTAAAATATTTTTCATCATCCTCGCCTTAAATGATGATATTATTGAATATCTTTGGCCTGTAGGCAAAGATGAATGATTTTCTGAAGAATATCTTTTTGGCACCAGTAGTGCAAAGATGAAGCAGTGTTGAGATGAACATGACCGATTGATTAATATCTTTGGCCTCAGAGTGCAAAGATGAACAGTGTTTAAATGAACATGACTAATCGATGAATATCTTTGGCTCAGTAGTAAAAGATGAATATTTGATTCGGATGTATATTGATTGATGTTACAGGATAAAATATTGATGATGGATCGTTAAATTCATAGATTATAGTAGATTTCATTCTCTACGTAACTCTTCTATGAATTATTATTTCACCGCGTAATATTGATCCGAAACTTGTCATTCATTGTATTCTATCGATTTTTCCTGTTGAAGACTAACGATAATTTGTTGTATATTATCTTAGTCATAATATTCTTTCTTGGGCTAGTTGAGCTCACCCTTTTCCTTGTTGTTCCATTTTTCTTCTCGTGAGGCGAGAATGTAGCAAGTACTAGTCGGGGTATGGAATGAAGGTTCTAGAGAGAGTTGTTTAGTAGTCCTCACCATTTTTGTAAAATAATGAATCAATAATTATGATGGGGATTTATTTGCAGATGTGGATATTGTCTCAGAAGACAATATTATATTTAAACTCATTAAGATATATATTGTTGTCGATTTCACACGACATTTGTATTATTGAAGTTGTAGTTTGCTTTTTGTACCATGTATTTGGCGACTCAGAATGGGTGTTGTGTATACCTATTTTGGGGGCGTCACATATGTGAAACACATTATGAACACGAGACATACTCGGAGGTAACGCGAGTCTATAGGCTACATTTCCTACTCGGTCAAGAATTTGAAATGGACCAATAAATCGTTGATTGAGCTTTCCTCTCTTCCCAAATCTTGTAACTCCCTTCCATGGAGCAACACGCAACAATACATGATCCCCTACGCTAAATTCCACGTCCTTTCGATGAAGATCCGTATAACTCTTTTGTCGATCTTGTGCCGTTTGTATACGTTGTCGAATCATTTGGATCTTTTCGGTAATCATACGTACTAACTCGGGTCCCAACAATGTTGCTTCACCCACCTTATCCCAACATATTGGAGAGCGACACTTTCGTCCATATAATGCTTCAAATGGAGCCACACCTATACTTGCCTGATAACTGTTGTTGTAGGAGAATTCCACCAATGGTAAATACTTATCCCAACTGCCCTTGAAGTCTAGGACACAGAGTCTTAATAGATCTTCAAGAGTTTGAATAGTCCTCTCTCGATTGTCCGTCCGCTTTGAGGATGGTATGTCAATCAATCAGAATCCGTGTCCATAGCTTTTTGCAAGCTAACCCAAAATCTTGAAGTGAATCTTGGGTCACGATCCAAACTATGGATACAGCATGCCATGCAACCTCACAATCTCATTCACGCATATACTAGCAAGACGCTCAAGTGAATAAGTCTCCCAGATCGGCAAGAAATGAGCAGACTTGGTTAATCTATCAACAATAACCCAAATAGCATTGATGCCTCGAGAAACCGTAGGAAGACCCGTGAACGAAATCCATGGTAATGTGTTCCCACTTCCATTTCGGAATCTCAAGTGGTTGCAACGGACCCTTAGGTACTAGATGCTTCGCTTTACACGTTGACAAGTTAAACACATCGAGATAAACTTTGCAATCTCTCTCTTCATATTGTTCCACCAAAATGTATGTCAAGATCACGATACATTTTAGTACTTCCGGATGGATTGCAAATGGTGTATTGTGTGCCTCCATCATAATCTTGTACTTCAAATCGAGTCGTTAGGAACACAAAGTCTAGAGTGGACTCAAGTATTCCTTCTTCATCAATTCTCGCTCCTAATAGCTCCTTCTTGTACTTTCTTCTTCATACACATCGCCTCCGGCCTGGTGGCTCGAGCAACCTTAACTTTTCTATTAAAGTTGGCTCTACGCAGATACTTGACATCATCGCACTCGTTCCTCGCATATGATCTTCTACTCAACGCGTCACTACCACATTCGCTTTTTCCAGGATGGTATTGAATAGTGTGGTCGTAGTCTTTCAATAGCTCGAGCCAACGTCACGCCGCGTGTTGAGTTCTTTTTGAGTGAAGAAATATTTAAGGCTTTTATGGTCCGAATATATCTCCACTTTCTCCCCATATAGATAGTGCCTCCATATCTTTAATATGAAAACGATCACGCTAACTCTAGATCATGAGTAGGATAATTCCTCTCATACTCTTTAAGTTGTCATGAGGCATAGGCTATGACTTTCCCATGTTGCATGAGAACACATCCTAACCCTTTGCCTCGAAGCATCGCCAGAGATAACAAATCCATCCGAACCGGATGGTATTGTTAGAACAAAGCCGAAATAAGTCTCCTCTTAAGCTCTGGAAACTCTTCTCGCATTCTTTCGCTCCAAACGAATTTTGTATCCTTCCGAAAGTTAGCCGAGTTAATGGAGTAGCGATTCGAGAAAAACCTTCCATTTAATCTTCGATAATAACCACTAAGCCCCAAAAAGCTACGTGACTTCAACCACCGACTTGGTTGTTCCCAACTTCAGATTGCTTCAATCTTCACGGATCCACTGGATACTCCATGTTTTGACACCACGTGCCCAAGAAATGCTACTTCCTCAAGCCGTAACTCGCATTTCTTTAATTTGGCATATAGTTGGTTTTCACGAAGTCTTTGGAGTACCAGCTTCAAATGGTGCTCATGATCTTCACGACTTTTGGAATATATAAGGATGTCATCAATAAAGACAACAACAAACTAATCCAAATATTCCTTGAATACTCAGTTCATCATATCCATGAAAGCCGCAGGAGCATTAGTCAATCCGAAAAGACATGACTAAGAATTCATAATGCCCATACCGAAGTTCTAAAGGCGTCTTTGAATATCCTCGATTCTAATCTTCAAATTGATGATATCCGTAATCTAAGATCGATTTTGAAAAGAATTGTGCCCCTTGCAATCGGGTCAAACAAGTCATCAATACGAGGTAGAGGATACCTATTCTTGATGGTGACATGGTTCATTTCCGATAGTCAATACAAAGTCGCATACTCCCGTCTTTCTTCTTTACAAATAAAACAGAGCACCCCAAGGAGATGTACTTAGACGAATGAAACCGATGTCCAACAATTCTCGTAGTTGGACCTTTAACTCCTCAAGTTCAATAGAGCCATTCGATATGGGGTTTTAGAAATGGGCTTTGTACTCAGTTCAAGATCAATAAGAATTCAACTTCACGCTCGGGGTGATCGGGAAGTTCTTCAGAAATACGCCGGAAAGTCAATAACAATAGGAATATTATTCAAATTTGACCGTGTCTTTATTCAAATCCATAACATGGGCTAAGAAAGCTTGACATCCGCTTTTTCAATAAACGAATAGCTTTATGATTAGATATGATAGTGATTGATTTTAATGGTTTAGTTGCTTGAATTGCATAAATGGGTTGGTTAGAATATGAAAACTAACAACCTTACGAAAACAATCAATTTTGGCATGATGAGTAGTTAACCAATCAATCCCTAAAATCACATCAAAAGCAAGTATCTTTAAAGAGATAAGGTCAACGGTGTAAGGTGATGGTGCCAACTTGAATCAAACAAGATTTATAAACAATTGGATGTGATGAAAGTTTTCCTAACGGAGTTTCCACAGATAGGTCAAAGTCTAATTTCTCCTGAGTCAAGTTTAACGCGTTGAGCACACGCAGAGAGATAAATGAATGGGTAAGCACCCCAGATCAAGTAAGGTATAAACTTCGCAAGAATTTATAAATAGCTTACCCGTGATCACCTCGTTTGGGTTTCTCGATTATGACCACCACAACAAACGCTTCTTCCGGAATCGTTGACTTTGACTTTTCCGGGATATCTTTTGAGTCACCGTCCCTCATTGAACTAGGTTTCGCTATCAGTCAAATCTCGAGCGATATGTCCTTCCTTTCCACAATTATAGCATACCTTGAATCGTTGTGGGGCGGTTTGACCGATATATCCCTCTTTTCCAGATTTTGTAGCATATGACCGGTGGTCGTTCTCCTCCCTTAGAACCGATTCCACTTAAGACCGCTGCGTCTTCACATGGTCGTTGTTAAATCTCTCTTTTAAAATCTCCTCCCGACTCGCTTCTTCTATTTTCATGGCCATGATTACCACCAGAGTGGTTACCATTTTTGTCCGTCTGTTTTTTCTCCATTTGGTTATCATTATTTCATTGATTGCTATCTCCGCACGATCCTCGTTGTGGTCCTCGGTTGACCGTATTTCGTTATCTCGCTTCTAATAATTGAGCCCCCATTTACAACATCCGAATAGAGAGAAAATTTATGAGAAATGAGATATTGTCGTATACGGGTTTCAAACCTCTCAAAAACATCCCGCCATACGCTCCTCATTCTCCACCAAATGAGGTGCAAAAACTCGATAACTCGCAAACTTTGCCTCGCATCGAGACACCGCCATGTTGTTTTTTTTCCAACTCGATGAACTCCACTTCCTTCATATGATTTAACACTTTCGTGAAAGTATTTGTCATTAAATAGCTCTCAAACGCTCTCCCAAGACACGCCGAAAAGTATTTGGATGGGTACGCCTACAGACTCCCACCAAGAGTCCGCTTCGCCACGGAACATAAAGGTGGCGAATGGAACCTTCGTTTCTTCCGCATCCCAAGACATCGAATATCTTGGTAATTTGCTTGACCCATGTTTCGCCATGATCGGATCCGCTTTCCTTTAAATTTCGTGGTCCCAACTCTTCGAATCGCTTGGTTGTGACAACCCGTGAATTGCTATCATTTCTCCTCGATTTTGAACACGAAGTCTCCTCATCTCGATTTTGCATGAATCGCAAAAAACTTCTAAACATCCCTCGCTCATCATCCGCCGGTTGGTGTTGTTCACGGGAGGAACATTGCCACTGCTGCACGTTCTCCTCGTTGGTGAGTACAGCGTCTCCACGGCCTCATTTCCATTGTTAATATTCTCAACGACATTCTCAAATACTCGTCATATAAAACAAGGGTTAATTAAGGAAATCAATATATCACATAATATCCTTATATATCGACTAACTTAAAAAATAAGCTTAGTAGTAGACACACTAGCGAAGGATTTACTCTGCTCTCCCTCCTAGTTTTATTCCCGATCTCCGCCAGTAGATCATATCCCTAAGCTTTGATACCAATCTGTGACGCCCCAAAATAGGTATACATCACCTATTCTCGAGTTGTCAATATAATGGTATGTAAACAACTACAACTTTATTATTACAACAAGAAACTCGTGAATTTGAATACAAATATTATCTTCTAGACAATATCTATACTCAAATAAATCCTCATCATATTTATTGATATATTATTTTACAAAATGGTGAGGACTACTAAACAACTCGCTTCAGAACCTTCATTCCATACCCCGACTCGCATTTCGCTTATATTCTCGCATCCCGAGAAGAAAAATGGAACAAAAAGAAAAGGGTGAGCTCAACTAGCCCAATAAAGAATATTATGACTAAGATAATATACAACAAATTATCGTTAGTCTTCAACAGGAAAAAATCTAATAGAATACAATAGACAACAAATTTTAAATCAATATTCGCAATGGAAATAATAATTCATTAGAAGAGTTAAGTAGAGAATGCAAACTACTATCTTCTATGTATGAATTTAAAAGTTCATCGTCTCATCTTTTATCCTCGTAACATCAATCAACATACATCTCGAATCAAATATTCATCTTTGCACTCAAAGCCAAAGATATTCATTAGTTGGTCATGTTCATCTAAACACTGCTCATCATTTTGCACTACTACCAAAGATATTCTTCAGAAATCATTCATCTTTGCACTACAGCCAAAGATATTCAATAATATCATCAGAATGAGGATGATGAAAATATTTTTAAAGAAACGAATCAAAGTGAAACAAAATGACAAGGATTAAGGATTAAGGATTCGTGACTTTGTTTTATCCATGTCTCAACAATACCTCAAAAATAATCATAGTGGTGTAAAATTCAAGAATGATCAAAACATGGATACAATCAAAGCTAGTATCCGTAATAGATATTTTGGACAAAAAGAAGAAATTTTTTTTTTTGGTGAATAGTGTCAGATACGTGAATAGTGCCGTATACGTGAATAAGAATCTCGACACCAAAAGATAGAAATTCCACAAAAAAACATCTTCACGCTTCATTAATAGTACTCGTGAATAGTAACTCGTGAATAAGAACTCATGAATAGTAACCCGACATGAAAAAGTTCCAAATTTGATAAAAAGTTCCAACCAATATTTCAAAGATAATAATATTGAAGAAATAATATCATTCGAGAAGAAAATAACATCCCTTACCTCGAAAGATTAAGACTTAAATTTGGAATACCGTATAAGGTATAAGGAACTTGCACCGCCTAACAATACTCAAAGTATACTCAAAATACTCACAAGAATACGCCGATAATATAGAGAGAAAACTTCGCTTTCGGTGTGATTTTCAATTCTAACCCAAGACCCTATTTATGTAAAAAATGCTTAACACCAAAGCGTAAAATTTAATATAATATTAATATATATATTAAGATTTGTACGCCCACCTTCCTATATCTGATCTCAGCTCATTATGCACATGTTGTAGCCTACAAAACAAACAAAAACGTTTTTTATTATTTAAAATATTTTAAACTTCCAAAATCAATTATTTTGAGCTTGAACTTCAATAATTCATAATAAATAGCCCTTCTATCAGAAAATTCGAATCTCGCGAGTTTTTATAGGAAATTCAATTCTCTACAACTTTGCAGAAGAAAGTTTTCCCAAAATCCAAATAGAAATTGACCGAAATACACAAACCAGGCGATTTTATTGTGCTATAATCAAATTTCACCAATAAATGGGGTCCAATTGACATGTTTAACATGTTTTAAACATTTATTGCAACAAAAATACTCTTTCTCCTCAGATACTCATATATCCCACATTCGTTGTAAAAATATCACCATTATTATATTATTAAAATATAATAATATATTTAAATGAATTATTTTATCGTAAAAAGATAAAATTTCAATTTTCAACAATTGTCACATTAAAAATTTTCTCCATCTATATCCACATAAAATCAATATTTTCTCATCATATGAATCAATAATTAATTATTCACAAATAATATTACAAAATCACAATATCGACAACCGTGCAGCTTCCTCAGAGAAAGAGGGCTTTCCAATAAGAATTTCTCCTTATCTGGCAAGCAATTAGGTGACCAAACCTCTCCTTAGATGTAACTTTCTAGACATTTCCAATAATGTTATCTAATAATATTATTCAGATAATATGAATTATTGCTTCGATAATGAAAATATCGTGTAATGACAATTATCAAACAACAACAATATAAAATATCAATGCAAAGAATTATTAAATCAATAAAATACTTAACAAAGAATTATCGTAACCATTATTAAGTAGTGCCTTTCACGTAAGAATCAATAATTGGTGCAATAACGTGCTACTCGTGTTTTAACCACCGAGTATTTTAACAAAGATAATCTTGAATAATAACTACGCCGTTATTTTTAAACAACTTATATTTATCGTTTTCTTCATCCAATCGCTTCAGTTATGGGGCCCACACATGGTCGCTACTGCCGCATTTAATATTCCCCGACAAAGATTTAATATTCCACGCACCAAACGAATATTCCCGACAACAATGAATATTTTATAACCACTTGCTTATTTTCAAGTATTTGCGTATTTTACCCTTAACTATCCACATTAATCAAATCAACCCTTACTATTTCAAAATAATAAATAGAGAAAATTAAATTTCATTAATAATAAGTTGGGGTCTTACAACCTCCCTCCTTATGAAATTTCGTCCTCTAAATTGACGACGTACACTGTGTTTCAAAAGGTGAGGATACCTCGCTTTCATTTCCGTTTCCAATTCCCGTGTCATTTCTCTATAAGATGATTCCTCCACAAAACTTTAACTTGTGGTATGACCTTTGCGCGTAGGGGACATGCTCCTTCCTATCTAAGATCTTGACAGTACCTCCTCACACGTTAAGTCTTCAACTATCTCGTCGGGTTCTAACTCAATAACGTGGTTTGGGTCTTTCACATATTTATTTAAGTATACAGATATGTGAAACACATTATGAACACGAGACATACTGAGGTAACGCGAGTCTATAGGCTACATTTTCTACTCTTGGTCAAGAATTTGAAATGGACCAATAAATCATGGATTGAGCTTTCCTCTCTTCCCAAATCTTGTAACTCCTTCCATGTAGCAACACGCAACAATAACATGATCCCCACGCTAAATTCCACGCCCTTTCGATGAAGATCCGCATAACTCTTTTGTCGATCTTGTGCCGTTTGTATACGTTGTCGAATCATTTGGATCTTTTTCGGTGAGTCATACGTACTCAACCTCGGTCCCAACAGCTTTGCTTCACCCACCTCGTCCCCAACATACCGGAGAAGCGACACTTTCGTCCATATAATGCTTCAAATGGAGCCACACCTATACTTGCTCGATAATCGCTGTTGTAGGATAATTCTACCAATGGTAAATACTTATCCTAACCGCCTCTTGAAGTCTAGGACACGTAGTCTTAATAAATCTTCAAGAGTTTGAATAGTCCTTTCGATTGTCCGTCTGGTTTGAGGATGGTATGCCGAATCGAATCAGTAAATCCGCGCCTATAGCTTTTTGCAAGCTAACCCAAAATCTTGAAGTGAATCTTGGGTCACGATCCAAACTATGGATACAGCATGCCATGCAACCTCACAATCTCATTCACGCACATACTAGCAAGACGTTCAAGTGAATAAGTCTCCGATTCGGCAAAATGAGCAGACTTGGTTAATCTATCAACAATAACCCAAATAGCATTGATGCCTCGAGAAACCGTAGGAAGACCCGTGAATGAAATCCATGGTAATGTGTTCCCACTTCCATTTCGGAATCTCAAGTGGTTGCAACGGACCCTTAGGTACTAGATGCTCGCCTTTACACGTTGACAAGTTAAACACATTGAGATAAACTTTGCAATCTCTCTCTTCATATTGTTCCACCAAAATGTATGTCGAAGATCACGATACATTTTAGTACTTCCAGGATGGATTGCAAATGGTGTATTGTGTGCCTCCATCATAATCTTGTACTTCAAATCGAGTCGTTAGGAACACAAAGTCTCAGAGTGGACTCAAGTATTCCTTCTTCATCAATTCTCGCTTCCTAATAGCTCCTTCTTGTACTTTCTTCTTCATACACATCACTGCTCCGGATTCGGTGGCTCGAAAGCAACCTTAACTTTTTCTATTAAAGTTGGCTCTCGCGATACTTGACATCATCATCACACTCGTTCTGCATATGATCTTCTACTCAACGCGTACCACTACCACATTCGCTTTTCGGGATGGTATGAATAGTGTGGTCGTAGTCTTTCAATAGCTCGAGCCAACGTCAGCCGCCGCGATGTTGAGTTCTTTTTGAGTGAAGAAATATTTAAGGCTTTTATGGTCCGAATATATCTCCACTTTCTCCCCATATAGATAGTGCCTCCATATCTTTAAGCATGAACGACGATTGCCGCTAACTCTAGATCATGAGTAGGATAATTCCTCTCATACTCTTTTAGTTGTCGCGAGGCATAAGCTATGACTTTCCCACGTTGCATGAGAACACATCCTAACCCTTTGCTCAAGCATCGCAGTAGATAACAAATCCATCAAGAACCGGATGGTATTGTTAGAACAAATAAATAAGTCTCCTCTTAAGCTCTTGAAAACTCTTCTCGCATTCTTCGCTTCCAAACGAATTTTGTATCCTTCCGAAGTTAATTTGAGTTAATGGAGTAGCGATTCGAGAAAACCCTTCCACGAATCTCCGATAATAACCATTTAAGCCCAAAAAGCTACGTACTTGACCACCGACTTCGGTTGCTCAACTTTGTATTGCTTCAATCTTCACCGGATCCACGGATACTCCATGTTTTGACACTGACGTGCCCAAGAAATGCTACTTCCTCAAGCGTAACTCGCATTTCTTCAATTTGGCATATAGTTGGTTTTCACGAAGTCTTTGGAGTACCAAACTTCAAATGGTGCTCATGATCTTCACGACTTTTGGAATATATAAGGATGTCGTCAATAAAGACAACAACAAACCGATCCAAATATTCCTTGAATACTTTGGTTCATCATATCCATGAAAGTCGCAGGAGCATTAGTCAATCCGAAAGACATGACTAAGAATTCATAATGCCCATACCGAAGTTCTAAAGGCGTCTTTGAAATATCCTCGATTCTAATCTTGGTGATGATATCCGTAAGCGAAGATCGATTTTTAAAAGAATTGGGCCCTTCAGAATTGGTCAAACAAGTCATCAATACGAGGTAGAGGATACCTATTCTTGATGGTGACATGGTTCAATTCCCGATAGTCAATACAAAAGTCGCATACTCCCGCTTCTTTCTTCTTTACAAATAAAACAGAGCACCCTAAGGAGATGTACTAGATTAATGAAACCGATGTCCAACAATTCTCAGTAGTTGGACCTTTAACTCCTCGAAGTTCAATAGAGCCATTCGATATGGGGTTTTAGAAATGGGCTTTGTATCAGTTCAAGATCAATCTGTAATTCAACTTCACGCTCGGGGTAGACCGGAAGTTCTTCAGAAATACGTCAGAAAGTCAATAACAATAGGAATATTATTCAAATTTGACCGTGTCTTTATTCAAATCCATAACATGGGCTAAGAAAGCTTGACATCCGTTTTTCAATAAACGAATAGCTTTATGATTAGATATGATAGTGATTGATTTTAATGGTTTAGTTGCTTGAATTGCATAAACGGGTTGGTTAGGAATATGAAAACTAACAACCTTACGAAAACAATCAATTTTGGCATGATGAGTAGTTAACCAATCAATCCCTAAAATCACATCAAAAGCAAGTATCTTTAAAGAGATAAGGTCAATGTGTAAGGTGATGGTGCCAACTTGAATCAAACAAGATTTATAAGCGGTGGATGTGATGAAAGTTTCTCCTAACGGAGTTTCCACAGATAGGTCAAAGTCTAATTTCTCCTGAGTCAAGTTTAAACGTTGAGCACATGTAGAGAGATAAATGAATGGGTAGCACCAGATCAAGTAAGGTATAAACTTGCAAGAATTTATAAATAGCTTACCGTGATCACCTCGTTTGGGTTCTCGCATTATGACCGATCACAACAAACGCTTTCTTCCCGGAATCGTTGACTTTGACTTTTTCGGGACGATCTTTTGAGTCACCGTCCCCTCATTGAACTAGGTTTCGCCATCTGCATAATCTCGAAAGCGATATGTCCTTCCTTTCCACAATTATAGCATACCTTGAACTGTTGTGGGCGGTTTGGTGATATGTCCCTCTTTTCCGTGATTTGTAGCATATATGACCGGTGGTCGTTCTCCTCCCTTAGAACCGATTCTTCTTGCCTTAAGACCGCTGCCTTCACATGGTCGTTGTTAAATCTCCTCTTTTAAAATCTCCTCCCGACTCGCTTCTTCTATTTTCATGGCTATGATTACCACCGAGAGTGGTTACCATTTTGTCCGTCTGTTTCTTTTCTCCATTTGGTTATCATTATTACATTGATTGCTATCTCCGGTACGATCCTAGTTGTGGTCCCTCGGTTGGCCAGTATTTCGTTATCTCTTTCTAATAATTGAGCCCTATTTACAACATCTCTGAAGAGAGAAAATTTATGAGAAATGAGATATTGTCGTATCTTAGGGTTTCAAACCTCTCAAAAACATCCAGCATCATGCGTTCCTCATTCTCCAC
Source organism: Panax quinquefolius (assembly GCA_020205615.1). Lineage (NCBI taxonomy): Eukaryota > Viridiplantae > Streptophyta > Magnoliopsida > Apiales > Araliaceae > Panax > Panax quinquefolius. Next base: position 83,643,625 of record CM035174.1, on the reverse strand, counting down.
CAAATGAGGTGCAAACACGGATAACTCGCAAACTTTGCCTCGCATCGAGACACCACCATGTCATGTTGTTTTTCCAATCGATGAACTCCACTTCCTTCGTATGACGAACACTTTCGGGAAAGTATTTGTCATTAAATAGCTCTCAAACGTCTCCCAAGACATGCCGAGTGCGTAATGGATGGGTACGCTTCACGGAGCACTCTACCAAGATGATGCGCCTTCGCCATGGAACATAAAGGTGGCGAATGGAACCTTCGTTCTTCCGTGCATCCCAAGACATCGAATATCTTGGTAATTTGCTTGACCCATGTTTACGCCATGATCGGATCCGGCTTTCCCTTAAATTCGGTGGTCCCAACTCTTTGAACCGCTTTCAGGTGTGACAACCCGTGAATTGCTATCATTTCCTCCCGTATTTTGAACACGAGTCTCCCTCATTCGATTTTGCATGAGCTGCAAAAACTTCTAAACATCCCTCGTTCATCATCTCTTTCGGTGGTGTTGTTGTTCACACGGGAGGAACATTGCCAAATTTGTTGCACGTTCTCCTCGTTGGTGAGTACATGACGTCTCCACGGTCTCATTTCTATTGTTAATATTCTCGATCGACATTCTCAAATACCGTCATAAAACAAGGGTTAATTAAGGAAATCAATATATCACATAATATCCTTATATATGACCGACTAACTAAAAAATAAGCTTAGGTAGGACACACTAGCGAAGGATTTACTCGCTCTCCCTCCTAGTTCTATTCCCGATCTCCGCCAGAGATCATATCCCTAAGCTTTGATACCAACTGTGACGCCCCAAAATAGGTATACATCACCTATTCCGAGTTGTCAATACATGATGCGAAACAACTACAACTTTATTATTACAACAAGAAAGCGTGAATTTGAATACAAATATTATCTTCTAGACAATATCTATACTCAAATAAATCCTCATCACATTTATTGGTACATTATTTTACAAAATGGTGAGGACTACTAAACAACTCTGTCTAGAACCTTCATTCCATACCCCAGGCTAAGTACTTTGCTATATTCTCGCATCCCGAGAAGAAAATGGAACAAAAAGGAAAAGGGTGAGCTCAACTAGCCCAATAAAGAATATTATGACTAAGATAATATACAACAAATTATCGTTAGTCTTCAACAGGAAAAATCTAATAGAATACAATAGACAACAAATTTTAAATCAATATTCAGCAATGAAATAATAATTCATTAGAAGAGTTAAGTAGAGAATGCAAACTACTATCTTCTATGTATGAATTTAAAAGTTCATCGTCTATCTTTTATCCCTGTAACATCAATCAACATACATCTGGAATCAAATATTCATCTTTGCACTACAGGCCAAAGATATTCATTAGTTGGTCATGTTCATCTAAACACCTGTTCATCTTTGCACTACGGCCAAAGATATTCTTCAGAAATCATTCATCTTTGCACTACAGGCCAAAGATATTCAATAATATCACAGGATGATGAAAAATATTTTTAAAGAAACGAATCCAGTGAAACAAAATGACAAGGATTAAGGATTAAGGACTTTGTTTTATCCATGTCTAACAATACCTCAAAAATAATCATAGTGGTGTAAAATTCAAGAATGATCAAAACATGGATACAATCAAAGCTAGTATCCAGAATAGATATTTTGGACAAAAAGAAGAAATTTTATTTTTCTATGATTGAATAGTCAGATATCGTGAATAGTGCTTAGTACACGTGAATAGTAACTCCGACACCAAAAGATAGAAATTTCAAAAAACATCTTCACGCTTCATGAATAAGATTATTCGTGAATAGTAACTTCGTGAATAAGAATCGTGAATAGTAACTCATGAATAGTAATCCCGACATGAAAAAGTTCTAAATTTGATAAAAAGTTCCAACCAATATTTCAAAGATAATGATATTGAAGAAATAATATCATTTGAGAAGAAAATAACATCCCTTACCTCGAAAGATTAATCTTCTATTTGGAATAAATGTATAGTCTTTGAAGGAACTCTGACCGCCTAACAATACTCAAAGTATACTCAAAATACTCACAAGAATACGCCGATAATATAGAGAGAAAACTTCGATTTCGGTGTGATTTTCAATTCTAACCCAAGACCCTATTTATAGGAAAACGCTTAGAACACCAAAGCAGAGAAAATTTAATATAATATTAATATATATATTAAGATTTCTACGCCCACCTTCCTAGATCTGATCTCAGCTCATTATGCACATGTTGTAGCCCACAAAACAAACAAAAACGCGTTTTTATTATTTAAAATATTTTAAACTTCCAAAATTCAATTATTTTGAACTTTGAACTTCAATAATTCATAATAAATAGCCCTTTCTATCGGAAAAATTGAATCTTGCGAATTTTTATAGGAAATTCAATTCTCTACAACTTTGCGGAAGAAAGTTTTTCCAAATTCCAAATAGAAATTGTAAAGAAATCCACAAACAGACGATTTTACAAAGCTATAATCAAATTTCAAATCAATAATGGGGTCCAATCGACATGTTTAACATGTTTTAAACATTTATCATAATAAAAAATACTCTTCCTCCTCGAGATACTCATATATCCCACATTCGTTGTAAAAATATCACCATTATTATATTATTAAAATATAATAATATATTTAAATGAATTATTTTATCGTAAAAGATAAAATTTCAATTTTCAACAATTGTCACATTGAAAATTTTTCCATCTATATCCACATAAAATCAATATTTTCCTCATCATATGAATCAATAATTAATTATTCACAAATAATATTACAGAATCACAATATTGACAACCAGTGCAGCGGTTCACAGGAAGAGGGGCTTTCAATAAGAATTTCTCCTTACTGGCAAGTAATTAGGTGACCAAACCTCTCCTAGATGTAACTTTCTAGACATTGCCAATAATGTTATCTAATAATATTATTGGATAATATGAATTATTGCTTCGATAATGAAAAATATCGTGTAATGACAATTATTGAAACAACAACAATATAAAATATCAACGCAAAGAATTATTAAATCAATAAAATACTTAATAAGAATTATCGTAACCATTATCGAAAAGTGCCTTCACGTAAGAATCAATAATTGGTGCAATATACCAGGTGCTCTTCGTGTGTTTTAAACCACCGAGTATTTTAACAAAGATAATCAGTAATAACTACGTTTGTTATTTTTAAACAACTTATATTTGTCTGTTTTCTTCATCCAATCGCTTTCAGTTGAGACCCACACACGGTTTGCTGTAAGCATTTAATATTCCCCGACAGCATTTAATATTCCACGACCAAAACGAATATTAAAACAACAATGAATATTTTATAACCACTTGCTTATTTTGAAGTATTTGCGTATTTTACCCTTAACTATCCACATTAATCAAATCAACCCTTACTATTTCAAAATAATAAATAGAGAAAATTAAATTTCATTAATAATAAGTTGTGGTCTTACAGATATTGTATAGAAGACAATATTTGTATTTAAACTCACAGTATGTGTTGTCGTATTTTGCACGACAATTGTATTATTGAAGTTGTAGTTTGCTTTTGTACCATGTATTTGGCGACTCAGAATGTGTGTTGTATACCTATTTTGGGGGCGTCACAGTAATAAATTAATAATATATTTAATTATGAGGTTATATGGTACTCCTCAAGAAATAAAAATTAAAAAAAGTATTCTTATTGTTACGAATGCAATAAATTTTTATTTATAAATTATTTTTTCCGTCCATAAAAGAATGACTAAATATATAATTATTTTTGTCCTCATTTTGATGATATTAATGGGGTTCATTTATATAAAAAATAAAAATATTCATCAGTTATATAATTTTGGGTAATAGAGCTATACATCGTTTTAACATTTTTTTTTTTTTTTTTAAAATAGATTCTTTTCTCATAAATCAGAATTTAAAAATATATGTCAAAATGAAAATGACGTAATTTTGATAAATTATGCATAAATAAAATATTTTATAGGACCACTAAAAATAAATTTTAATTTTTTTTTAATATATGTGTAAATTGTAATTTATTTAATTTTTCTTGGACGGGAGGAGTATATGTTAAATTATAATTAACTGATATGTCAAAACTATGGGTCAAATTATAATAAAATAATTTGCATATTTTTTCCCTATTCGTATTACATGAGAGGACCCCACATCCAATCGAGACGATTCCATTTGGCGCCACGACCAAGGCGGTCACATTTTTTTTTGGGTGGGAATTTCATTTTCATTTCATTCGACCTATCCATTTGTTTTGCGGTGTCTCAATCGCTAAATATGAAGTTATAAGCACGAATTCCTTCCGTGTGATTCAGCAAGCGAGGAGGAAAATGGAGACGGACATGATTCTAGAGAGAGAAAGGATCCTGATGGATCAAATTAGGGAAATAGATTATGAGGAGCTGCAGATCGAAGAAGTCGATGATCTTTCAGAATCTTCCGATGAAGATGATTTCAAGTAATGAAAATTCACATATTTTTTCATAATATAGTGTATTTCTTTTCATTTTTTAGCTTACTAATTTACTTAATTCATATTAAAATGATTATAATTCTATTTAATTTGGGGTTTAAGATTCTAATCATACTGGAAAGTAATGTAAGCATAAGCTCGGTCATGTGTGAAATTATAGTTGTATATGTTGAAACATCCATCTTAAAACCAATTGGCACCAAGTAGAGAGTTATATATAGAGTGTAGCTCTGATCCCATGTTGAAACATCCATCTTAAAATCAATTGGTAGTTTGGTACTAAGTAGAGAGGTCTCTCAAGTATATAGTGAGTTTTCGGTAACTTAAACAAACGATGTGGGACTTTAACCCAATAGTATAAAATGTGAAAGGTGCAATAGTGTGTGTAGGATGTAACTTGTAAAACAGTACTGTTAGACATCGTTTTGTTAAGGACTGCTTAGCTCTTGCTGACCCAATTCCAATCATAGTTTATGTTTACTTTTGCACATTAGCATGCCAAATAAATATGTTCATGTACACATACCTGCATAAAGTATGTGTGATTGGTATTTAGTTCATTATAGTTTTAATATAGATATTTTTTTAAACTCGAGCTATTCATAGCATTCAAAATTTAAATTTATGTATATGTACATGATATTTCCCCCAAAATAATTTGTTGATTTTATATGTTTTGTGTTAAATGGTAACATTTATGGGGTGATTGCACTATTAATTATGCACACGTGGTACAACAATAGTTTACTGCATACTATTAATTATGCACATATGGTACAACAATAGTTTACTGCCTAATTTTGCTCTACACAACAAGAATCCCTATAAAGAACTAAGAAGTTATTTCTCAAAAAAAAAAGGGAATAAACAAGGCCAAATTTGAAAAAGTATGCTCAGGCAGATTTTTTCCTGGCCTAGTTAACTGTTATCTTCTACTTTCTTACTGACTTAACAAATGGAAAGAAAAAGAAATTGAGAATTTGTTTAATTCTTTGAATTTCTATTTTGCAGTACCAAAATATAAATGATATATTTCAACTAAGATAAGTATTGACCGGCGAGTTAACGTTCTATGTTCATTGTCAAGAAGCCTGCAACGGAGTGGCTTTTAACTATCCAATAAAAAAAATTTGGTAAAAGAATATTAGTAAAATTTTAAATCCAATACTTTTCCATAAATGACAATATTAATCAGTAACGTTATCTGCTACAATTTCATTCTTTTTTTGTGTGTTTTTTGTTATAGTATTGGTATTGGTTATGTGTTTGCTTATATAGTTACATGTTGCGTTATGGTTTCAGTGATCGTGGTTATGGAGGGACCTCTGGGTCTGCTGAATTCACCTTTGACCCCTGTCTGGCTTCCTTACATAGTTATCTTGGTGGTACGCACACGTTTTCCGCCCATTGTACTTCCTTTTATGTGAATCTAATTGTAATCGTATTCTTCATGTGGCAGAGGTTGAAAATACTCAGAATAGGTTGGCTTCCTTGGATGGTGGTGCTGTACTAAACCTTCCGTTGCTTTATTTAGAAGGTAATTGTGAGATTATTTGTGATTTGCGGAATTTGTGCAACTTCATTTTACTCGCATGTCATTTAAAGGCAAAAGTTTAACAACTGTAAATTGGACTATTAGTCGGGCAATTTCAGATTGAATTCAAATTTGGGGACTATTTCAAATAGTTACATTCTTCTTAGTTCTTGCCCACTAATTCTCATTGAATGTTACAATTGTTAATTGCTATTATTTTTATGGAGACATCCAATTTCTAGTTAGCTTATAACTTGCCAACCTTCTTCCCCTTCTGACAGTTGTGCCTATTTGAATTAAAGTTCTCATCTATTATATATTTCTATAATATTCTATATACAAGCACTCACTTGTGGCTCTGCTAATTTCTCCAATTTCTTATTGAACTAAAGAAAACCTTAATTCGTGGCTCCATAAAGTGTTTTAACAAACAATCTGTACATTTATACTTAATGATGTTTATTTGTTTTCTCTTTTCTGTAATTTCTTATAGTACTTACTGGTCATTAATTTAGTATCTTTTTTTGACTGTTGTTTTTTAGTTACTAAACATTGCATGCCTTCTGTAAATTTTCTTTTTACTCTCGTTGCTTCAACACCATAGTTGTTACGGCACCACGGCGAGTCATGGCGATAGCCGACTGCCTGGACGCCTAGGCGACAAGGCGACCGCCATGGCGTCCGTAAGGCGACAAGTCGTTTACAATGTGCAATTTATATATTATTTATTTTACTTAACAAGTATATTGGCGATAAAAATTTATATACATTAAAACTCAAAACATAACGCTATGGAATAACATTAAAATCATAATTATGTAAATACTTATCAATAACAATCCAAAAACAACACATTTGATATTAAAAATTAGTAAAAGAAATAAAGAATTCAACAAACACCACATAGAAAATAAAGTTGCAACCAACCATCACAAATATGTAGTCTAATAACTAATAAAACACCACCATAGCAAGCCAAAATAATGTTTAGACTCTCTACACTAGTCTAGACTCTAGAAACATCATTCAATCAAAATCATCATAGAAAAGGTCATCTCTATCTCTTCCATGAGAACTACTCTCATTCAAAGGCGTAGGTGGTGGTCTTTCTCCAAAATCATCCTCCACGTCTTCATCATCATTTGGAATTCTCTCTTCTTCATCAACTCCATTATCGGAGTCGGAATCTATCAACCTTGATTCCCTTATTACTAGTATTAGCACGAGCACTCCTTGAAAGATTGCGACCCTCAAGCGTGTTGGATGCACCGGTTGCTCGATCCACATCATTCCATGTAAGATCCCCCCAGGATGAACAACATCGGCATCATTATCGATCCATTCATTACCCCATTCAAAGTCATCAATGACTAATGGATCAAAATTATTGCCAAGTTCACGCCTCTTTTGGAACCTTGAGTCGATCTTTCGATTGTATTGGACATACACCAAGTCACTCAATCGTTTGTGTTCCAATCTATTCCTCTTCTTCGTATGAATCTAAAATAAATAGAACAAAAAATAATAATATTAATGATAAAACTTTAATAATAGTGAATGATTTATTATTTTTGAAATTTGAACTAACAATAGAAAGTACTTACAAACTCAAATGTACTCCAATTGCGCTCGCAACCGGAAGAAGAACAACAAAGGCCTAGAATTCTTTTGGCAAATGAGGATAGCTCAATAGCTCGCGCTCCAAAAGCATTCCACCAATCAACTAGCAAACATTTAAAAGAAATATAAATATTTTTAAAGGGAGGAAATGAAGAATATATATAAATTATAATCATAATATATCTTTATATATATTTTAATATACGTACGAAGATTCTTTATTTTCCTTTGCTTAATCACCATTTCTCTTGCAAAAATATCGCGAGAAGCATCATAGTTGTTGGCTAGATTGCATATCTTGTCTAGCAAATCTAACTCGGGCACCATCTTTGCAAGAACGTCATTGAAGTCATCTCGTAAAACATTAGCAAACAACCGACGTTCCTCTTTGATATCAAAGTACTTGCCCGGATTGAAAAACAACGCAGCCCCATATAATTTTTGCTCCATTTGATTTTTCCATCGCCGCTCAACAATTTCAATCACCTTCTTATGCAGTCTTTGTTTGTTATCAAATGCATCTTTGATTTTTTTCTTTGCGCATTCCATCGCAGCAATAACTTCAGGCATAGCAGGCTTCTTATCACTATCAACAATCCTCAAGACTATAAGAAGTGGTTGTGACGCCCTAATGCAATCCTCAACAGTATGCCAAAATGTTGTTGAAATAATAGTATCACATACTTTCTTCTCCGCTTCAGTAGCTGACAACTTTGATTTTGACCAATCCTCGCTAATGAACAGATGACTCAATGCATCTTTATTCTTGTACAAACTCTGCAAGGTGAGGAAAGCTGTAGCAAATCTAGTAACTGCGGGTCTCACAAGGTCCCTCCCATTCGTTTCCTCCCTCATCGCACTAAGAAGACGACCATGTCTATAAATGAATGTTGTAATTCTCCTTGCATTTGTGATTGTGGACTGAAATTGCTTCAACTTGCTTATGTCCTTTAACATAAGGTCAAGACAGTGAGCGGCGCAAGGTGTCCAAAACAGTATAGGTCTCCTCTCCATTAGTATATGCCCCGCTGCCTTGTAATTAGAGGCATTGTCAGTGACCACCTGAACAGCATACTCGGGGCCAATTTTCTCGATCTTGCTATCAAGTAGATTTGCCAACATTGTGGCATCTTGAGACTGACTGGAGGCATCAACAGAACCCATGAAATAAGTCTCCTCCGGACTATTAACAAGGAAATTCAACAAGTGTCTTCCCCTCTTATCTGTCCAACCATCCGACATGAGTGAGCAGCCGTATTCCTTCCAAGCAACTTCATGTTTCTTCTTTAAGTCATCGGTTTTCTTCTTTGCCTTCTCAAGTAAAGAAACCCTCAACTCATGATATGTTGGAGGTTTGAAACCCGGCCCATATTGCCCTATGGACTCGACCATTATTTCAAATCTCCTTGAATTTGCAGCATTGAACGGTATGCCACATTCGTAAAAAAAGTCGGCAACGTGCATTTGGACTCTTTCCTTTTCCTCCGGTGTCCTCAAACGACTTTCAATACTCATTTGGCTCAAACGCTCGCCTTACCCATTTCTGCTCGACTGGACGACTTGTGGTCGCATAGGCGACGCCTTAACAACTATGTTCAACACTAGGTACTCAGAGAGATTGTGCTCTTGTATTTTGGCTTGGCCTAATGATTTAGGCATAAAGCTGTGAGAATAGTAAAACTTACAGGTTATACATAGCATATTGAACTTATTGTTGGAGAACAGTAAAATTAGGGGTGGCAATCGTGTCGTGTTAGGCGAATTCGTGTCGTGTCGTGTTAAAACTCGTGTATACATGAGTTTATAATAAGAATCCGTTTATGAATCGTGTACGTGTCGAAAATTGATACGTGTTTAAAATGGTTTTTATGACACGAACCCGTTTATAATAAGTGTTTATGACATCAACCCATTTATGAATCGTGTTCGCGTCATGTTATTGTGTCATGTCGAAAATTGCCGCCCCCAAATAAAATGCCTTGCTATTCGTCTCAAGTTTTTTTCTTCATATCAAACAATTCTACTTGTCACTTGATAGTATTTTTCTACTTCTTTTAAGTCTTTGACTTCACCTTAAAAAAACATTTCAGGTGTTGTTCTGTTCCCAGAGGCCACCCTTCCTTTAAGAGTTATTCAACCTGATTTTATAGCTGCTGTAGAAAGAGCTTTAGGACAAGCTGATGCTGCTTATACTTTAGGCGTGGTAGGTGAAGTCTTTGATGCTTTTACTTGATTTTGGTTTCTACTATTAGTTTCTAGCCATTTATCTGAAACCTGGATGAAACTTAAACAACTGTTCAGGTTCGTGTTTATAGAGATACTGGTAATGGAAAAATACGATTGTCAACAACAGGGACAACAACAGAGGTATGGGTACAGATCATGCTGCCAAGAATCCCCCATTTTTAATTTATTATTATTATTTATTTTTTAACTTACTATGATATGGTGTATTAGCAATTTAATTTCTGAAAACTGAAAAAGTCTTAGCATGAAAGTTTTACAATACTTAATTGAGCTCAGTATAACTTTTCCATGTTAGTGAATATATACATACTCATACGTCTATTATGCATATATACAGCCAACCACAACCATAAACGTTATTTTGTATCCAATTTTAGTATCAATTCTTTAGTCACCAAAGCACTATTGATATATAGTTATATACATATTCCTTTTCTTTTGTAACCTTCTCTTTCCATTAGTTTTTGGGTGGTTGTATCATTGCATTGTTTGTTTTCTCTGGTGTTAATTTCAGGTTCTTAGACTTTAATTAAACAATAGGTGCTGGGCTTTGATCATTTTCAATTATCCGGAGACAAAATTTTACACATTCCAACAGGAAATTGGTCTTCTTCTTTGTCTGAAGTTGACAAATAATAGAACTCGTAAACTTAATCTGCAAGCTGATGTTATGATAATAGGATGCTGTAGTTGGAATTTCATAGAGAAGATTTCAGACCAACATGGTGTTCTTAAAGAATTTTCGGTATCAACTTACAAGATAGGGGATAAAAGGAAGGGGATACTTGAAAATTAAAAGAGAAAATATTTGAAAAGATTAAGTCATTTGTTTTTCAGTGGGTAATTTTTTACATCTATGCGTTACTCAAAGTTTCCTTTGTTAACCAATCATGTTTGATGTTGAATGCTGATTCATATCATTGATGTATATGATGTACTTCATTACTCGCATAGACTGAGTTTGTCATTCACCTTCTTACACTATTACTACATTTGCCAGATAAGGCAATTTCGGCGTCTAGACGATGGTTCTCTGAATGTGGTTACTTGTGGAAAACAGCGTTTTCGTCTAAGACGTAGCTGGATTGATGTGGACGGAGCAGTAAGTATTTTCCTGCTGAAATGATTTAATGTTATTCGTCTTCTTTTGTAAACTTTTTGGAAAACTTACTTGTACGGTTTACCTATTTCCAGCCATGTGGTGAAATCCAAATCATCCAAGAAGATTCCCCATTAAGGATTCCTCGGGATGTAGTTGGACGATTGGCACCTTTGAGGAACTTTCATAGTGCTAGTGCTTTTCAGGCTAAACGGCATGGGCATGAAAATGAAGGTGACAATTCAGATGCCTTGTCAGAGGATAGTTTTACGAGTGAACTTTCACTAACAGACAGGAGATTGCATGAATCTGCACTTGCTTCATCTTGTGGTTCTGATCTAAATGATGACTCAACAAGTGGTGAGAATGCAAATCTAGAAATTGGGAATAAGGTTATATCAGATAGACAAACTTGTAGAGGTGTAGGATGGAGAAAGGACTCAGTAAGCAGGTTTCGAGAAGTTCCAAGAGCATACTGGCCTGCTTGGGTTTACCGTATGTACGACTCATATTGTCTTGCTCAACAGGTGGCAGGTAATTTGACTCAACTTTTTTCCATTTTTCCTTTTATATTTGTTAGCTTGTATTTTCCAACCAGTCGAGGTATGGCCGCCACAGCTACTTTAACAACAAAATGAAGAAAGAAGGAAAAAGACAACTTTGGATTAATGATGAGTAGTTTCTTCCCATCATCTTTTCTTCTCCAAATCGTTAGTTAATGGTTAATTTGTAGTTGTGGTGTCTTTGGTCTTATGTAATAATAACTATAATTATGTGTGCTGTCTTATGATATGTAATGTTCCTCACCTTGTGTTCTCCTTACCTGTGATTTAAGAAGTTTGATTTCTCATAATAGAGGAATATTACTGCTTCCTTTTTTGTTATAATTTTTGGTTAATTTTGTTTTGTTGATCAATGATTCTGATAAAGAATATTGCAGATACGTGGAAGAAGATAGTTAAGGCACCAAGCATGGATGGTCTTGTCAAGAAACCTGATCTTCTGTCATATCATATTGCCAGCAAGATTCCTGCGTCTGAATCTACAAGGCAGGAGCTTCTAGAGATAGATGGTGTTTCCAATAGATTGCGTCGAGAAATTGAATTACTTGAGAGTTTTGATTGTGTCCGATGTAAAACTTGTCAGGTTGATACAGGCTATTGTCACCTTAATGTCTCTTATTTAGTTTTGTGAGCTATGCCCAACTATTTTTTTATTACTTGCTTTCTCCCGTTCTCCTTGCAGACGGTGATTGCAAGGCGAAGTGATATGTTGGTAATGTCGAGTGATGGTCCTCTTGGTGCTTATGTGAATCCAACTGGTTTTGTGCATGAGTTATTGACTCTCCCGATAGCAAATGGTTTGGCTCTTGTTGGAAATCCGGTTGAGGAATACAGCTGGTTTCCTGGGTATGGCTTTCACCTTTGTTTTCTCCCTTAATTTGTTGCTGAGTTTTGATGAACTGCCATTATGTAACAAGCCAGCCAATGCGTAATTAGGATAGTAATGTACACGCCAATTAGTAACTTGCCTTTTCCCAACTAGGATGGGCTTGAGAGGGTTCAAAATGGTGTAGGGGGCAGACTTGGGAGATGCAGAGTCGGTTTGGTTCATGGAAGTTTAGAAGACACCTGCTCCTCCCCGCTTCAAATATGATTAAATTTCTCTACTACAACTGATTCTTTGTTTTTTTTTCAAAAGTGCCTCAATTTCTTTAAATTTCAATATTTCCTTTTGTTATCATACTCACTGTAACCAAATCAATACTGCTCTAATCTTCAGGCACCTTTTATTTCGCTTGTGAGAGCTGTAAAAAATTAGTTTACGGTTGCAAAACTACGATGAAGTCGAATTAAATTGCTATTCATAAGTTAAATGGAGGAAGATCATGAAATAGTTAAAATAGTAACCTTAGGAAGAAAATTTTGCATTATAAGATGCCACCTTTTCTTGTAATAAATTAGAAAAAGTCTTATAATCATGTTAATTGGGACGTCTCTTGTTGTATTTAGTATTACCTGAGGATGGGTTTTTGGGATCTACTGAGAGACGTCTCTTGTTGTATTTAGTATTACCTGAGGATGGGTTTTTGGGATCTACTGAGAGGTAGGATTGAAGCTTGCATTTCTATAGGTTTTGCTTCTCAATGTTGATTAATGGCGTCTCCAGTGGCGAAGCCACGTCACTTTTGTGGGGTCAATTGACCCCACTCGAAAAAAAATTTGTTTTATAATGTAAGGTAAATTTTAAAAATTTTAAATAATATATATAAATTGACCCCACTAAAATTTTATAAATTTTCTATTATACGGGGTCAAATTGAAAATTTATAACTTTGTCAATCAAATTTTAATCATATATGACTCATATCCTTTCAATATATATATATATATATCTATAATATTTTAAACTAAATAATAATCTAATTTATATTATTTTTAAAAATAAATAATAAATTACTTACTTATGAACAGTTGTGATTAAAAAAGTTTATTATGAGTCAATATAGTGTATATATACCATATATTATTACTCATTATATTTTCATTGTAATATAATATATATATATATATATATATATATATATATATATATATATATACCCGAAAGTATAAAGTATTAAAAAAAATTGTCTCGGGGTTCTTGACCGAACCCAAAATCAAATTTTTATAATTTAGCAATAATTTTGACCCCACTGTTAAAAACCTCTGGCTTCGCCACTGTGCGTCTCTGCTGTTCTTTAGGTAGCTCTAGAGAGTTGAGTTTGGGGGATTCACCATCTTTGTTGTTTTTGTTGGTGATGGAGGAGTTGAATAGATTGCCGGGGAGAGCTGTGAGGCGGGTGTGTTTTGTGGGTTTATTGAGATGGTTAATGAGGTTGTTAATGGTTGAATATGATTATCTTTTATGATGTCTATCCCCAACAGTAGATACATTTGGGGTGAAGGGTTTGAAGATTAATGTTATGAAAATTGAGTTGATTCCTATTGGGGAGGTGGAGGACGGGGTAGCTTCAGGGGAGCTGTTAATACTTTTGAGACGAAGACTTAATTTGCTTTATGTAGAGCTGCTTCTGTTATGATTATTTGAAATGCTATAGTAATTAACTTTCTTTTGCAGGTATTCATGGACAATTGCATATTGTGCCACTTGTGAATGCCAAATGGGGTGGCGTTTTACTGCTACAAATAAAAACTTGATGCCACCATCCTTTTGGGGAATTCGGACCTCCCGAGTCACCGATGAAACACGCCGAAGTGTGCTTTCACTTGCCCCTGGATCCCCCATCTAGTCAGGTTAATATGTTATAACTACACGTGATTATGTAACAAGTAACAACTGATCTAGTATTATAATCCACTTGCTAATCTGGATTTTTTAGTCTTCAGTTGGTGAGAAATTTGGCTCACTAGATAAAAGTAAATGATCAGAGTTTGAATGACATGCTTATAAAACCACAGTATGACTCTATGTCTAGTTTCTAGTTGATTTCTTCTAAATCAGAGTTTCTGACTTATGTTGTGCCCATCATATTTTGCATTCAGTTCTGTAAATATCTTGTTTGGATAGTTGGCAATCCGTTTAGTTTTGTATTTGTGGGCAAAAGGGTGTTTTCTCCATCTACAAGATTATCTTTACAGATGACTTGGTGTTAATGACGATGTAAGATCCCGTGGCCAGATAAGATGCGATAGGCGCATAGCAACCAAACATTTAACATGGGTTAGCCCACGTGTATAAACTCTACGTCTCTAAATCCTACACACTACTTGTGAGAATCCTTGAGTTTCTGCCCGACATATGCGGTGAGGATGTTACTGAAAGCCAATAGACACTACTACCAACTTATCAGACAAACTAAGAAGAGGTCAAGAACACAACAGCACCAAACTTGTCATCTTCTGCACAAAGTGTTGCAAAGCCGATCAGGAAAAGTCGTCATTGGAAATTATAGCTGATATTTTCAAACATGGAATCATGTTTTGGTATTAAAATTTATGTAATAAGAGTTTGGAGTCTTCAACTTTCAAGTCTATTCCAATTCTATAATGCAGAATTCATGCAGCCAAATAAAAGCAAATGTTTATCACATTGTCTCCGATGAGATGATCGTAGAAACTGCCTAACATCTGTAGAACTAGTAAGAATAAAATATTTCTTGTTCCCAATGTGGGATCTTGAGATAACACACCCATAAAATGGTGAAACTATAAGAACAAGCTGCAGAAAATATAACTGCAGGAAGTAGTGCTTCTGATCAGTTAGCGATAGTTGCGGTAAGTTGGGGTGTACATGCAGCTTTCTGCATACTTAACAAGATCTCGAGGCCGTGGTAGACGCGAAGCGAGGCCTAGAAAACAAACAAATGAATGATGTTAGATATAATAATCACAAGAATGAGAAGTACTGAACCTATCAGAAACTAACCGAGTTCATATGCCTTAGCAGCTACTTTAGCAGCAATATTAGCTGAAATCTTTCTGATACTTGTGAAGGGTGGATATATCAGCCCCTTTTCATAGTTTTCCTCCGTCACTTGAACAGCCAAAGCTTCCGCTGTTGCAGACAAGGTATGGGATCTAAATATTCAAACCATAATTTTCTACCATTATAAATAAGAGGAAATAATAAATAGTGGCAACTGGCAAGTAGGTTTCGACCACATAACATGGAAGTTATGAACCCTTACTTTGGTCACACTTAACATTGTGTAACCCTTTCTGATTAATTCATCAAATATTTTTTAACCATTCTTGGTCCTTGGGTGCGTTTTTTCAAAATATGTATTCATGCTATTAATTAATTTATTGTTAACTGTATTGTAAACTAGTACAGGAGTGGAATGATTCTCAAACCACAGACAATTAGCAGGTAATGTGCACTTGTACTTACAGGCTGCCAAAAGCAACTCGTCGTGTACACGAACAGTACCAGATATGATTATGCCCAAACCAAATCCAGGAAATATGTAAGCATTGTTTGCCTGCAATATATATTATGCAATTTAGTTTCCAGTAAAGTTACAAGCGCTAAAGTACTAATAAAAGACTGGTATAGGGTAGACCTGGCCAGGAACATAAACTTTTCCATTATATTCGACAGGGGCAAAAGGACTTCCACTAGCATAGATTGCACGGCCCTGAAGATTGCAACATGGAACAAGGAGCAGAAGGGCACTTAGTTCACTATCTAGAGGTAAAAACTTAGAAAGGAAACTGTGAATGGTTTACCTCAGTCCATGTATAAGCTTCTTCAGCAGTACACTCGGCTTGTGAAGTTGGGTTGGAAAGAGCAAGAATCAGAGGTTTCTGCATACAATTCATTTGCAAATGTCAAATCTTCATTGTTATTGCAGTTTTATTTGCCCGTGTGCATGAGATAGAGAGAGAGAGAGAGAACCTCATTCAAGGATGCCATGGTCTCCACAACTTCCTTTGTAAATGTTTTTCCGACACCAGATGTGCCTATCAATACTGTTGGCTTAACTGCCTGAGAAATTTGGAAAACAAAATAAGATGAAAGGATATCTTATCTGGAACTGACAATGCTGTCTCGCCATCCCTTTCATTAAACAGGAAACGGCTTCACAAATATTTTGTAAATAACATGGAATTAGCTCAATCAAAGAAACGATATTAAACCTTGACAGCATCTACGAGTTCCTTAACAGGTTCGTGCTCATGAGCCCAAGGTTGCTTGAAGTGTTGAAGAGACTCTTTTCGGGAGCTGACAATTAGTCCCTGCAGAAAAAGGTTAAGATACATGTTAACCATATGCAAATATTCTTCCAAGATTACTAAGCACGAGTTCAGATCATCATCCTATTACTTTAGAGTCAACGAGCCAAATCTTCTTGCGATTCTCTTCCACTGGGGTTTGCATCTGCAATGAAAGTCG
The DNA here is from genome assembly GCA_020205615.1 of Panax quinquefolius. NCBI lineage: Eukaryota > Viridiplantae > Streptophyta > Magnoliopsida > Apiales > Araliaceae > Panax > Panax quinquefolius. The sequence goes on along the minus strand of CM035174.1, from coordinate 83,626,708 downwards.
CAGTTATTGGAAAGGAAAACATTTTTTGTATGTACTTGGAAAGGTTAGATGGAGAAAATACAGATAGCAGATACTGAGTTTAAGTTGATACCCTTTTTGATATCTCAAGAGCAATGAGTTCTGCTATGCCTGTGCCAGCCTTCAAATGGTAAAAGAGACGCAGTGAGGTGCAAATAGCAGAAAAATACTAAACATTTTTATCAATGTAAATTATGTACACATTTTTTTTTTTGATATAAAGGTTTGTGGAGGCTCACCTCCCCAGCACCCAGAAATAAGAATGTATGGTCAGCCAAGGTACCACCAACTAATTTCAGAGATGCAATAAGCCCTGCTAGAACCACGGACGCTGTACCCTGCGAAGGAAAATTACAAATTTAAAACTTTTCACAAAAAATAATGAGATATTGAGACTGCATTAGTGTTTCTTACATGTTATAATACCTGAATATCATCATTAAACACCAGATGGGATGTGCGATATTTTGCCAGAAGTTCAAAAGCATTGTGGTTTGCAAAATCTTCAAACTATAGAGCATTGTGAAATTGTTTGAGATAATCAAGAGCAAGGAAAAACATTTTAGAAAGTAAGAAACCATATGCTTCCAGGATGTTTGGCACAGACCTGTATGAGGATTTTCTCCCCATAGTTCTGCTTAACTGCATACATGAATTCCTCCAGAAGCTCGGCATATTCCTAAATTGCAAAAATGAAAGGTAACTCAAACTGTCAGAATATGAAGTTAATTAAAAAAAATTGAGATTCTTTAGACCTGCCCAGTTGCCCTTTTTTGCCTGAGCCCAATATAGAACTCATCATCCAGCAACTTCTGATTATTTGTGCCAACATCAATAGTTATGGGCAAGCACTGTAAAGTAATAAACATAAGTAGTTAGTTTTAAATACTGATAGGGCAAAGGTTCCATTGTTGATCTAGCTCCAAGTGGCTTTTTAAACCTTAAAGGTCGTTCGCAAAGGGTCCTCTATGAGAATTAACTTCAGAAGATTAAGCAGCCAAATTAAGGCAGAATTACAACCAACCAACTTGATTATATTAATACTTACTACTGAAGGGCGAACTCCTCCAAGTGCAGTATATAAAGAAAGTTTTCCAACAGGAATTCCCATCCCCTGCAATATTTCAATTATTTTAGCAGATCTTGTTAAATTATGAGACAGAATATATCATTGCCTGAGCCCTCAATGTGGTTGATACCCACTGAGGTATTCCAAGCTTTTCATATTTTAAGTAGATAATGCTGGTAACTTGACAAAATATGGACATGCTCATATATGCATAGCAACTTCTTCTCAAAACTCATTAATCAACATTGTTTCTTGTTGGTGAATTCAGATCAAGTAATCCAGACAGATTTACCTGACATCCAAGATCTCCAAGTCCTAATATACGCTCACCATCAGTAACGACAATAACTTGAATTGTCTTCTCAGGCCAATTTTTCAACACTTCAAGAATCCTCCCCCTAAAAATTGCAGTAGTCAGTATTGCTTGAATTAAAAATTTGTGCATCTTATTGGATCCAATCCACCCATCACCAGTCCCCATATATGCATACATATATATATATATATATATATATATATATATATATATATATATACACGGTCAGGATCAAGAGCATTCTCCTTAAATAGCATTCCGCCTTAAATAACATTCTTTTATTAAAACTACGTTAGTTTTGGAGGGACGCGGTGACATTTTTGTAAATACGCGGTGGCATTGTATTTATAAAAATGTCACCGCGTCCCTCCAAAACGACGTAGTTTTAATAAAAGAATGTTATTTAAGGCGGAATACTATTTATGGAGAATGCTCTTGATCCTTACCGTATATATATATATATATATATATATATAGAGAGAGAGAGAGAGAGAGAGAGAATAAATTATAAGAGAGAAATACAAAAGTTAAGCAGATGAACATACTTCTCATTCAAGCTGATGTAAAGACCTTGGGGACGCCTAAAAATACTCCCGTATTTCTGGCAAGCTTCACCAACTGCTGGAGTGTACACAACTGGGAGCAGTTCCTCAACATTATCGATCAGAAGTTTGTAAAACAACCTTTCATTTCTTTCCTGTAAAAAACAAGAAAATGAGAAAACATATGATGAGACCTCATCTTGCCTTTCAATATCCCAAACCAGCAACCAGGCATGTCAACTTCTTGGGATTTGATCCATAATTAATTGAAAAATTAGTAGACGAAACAATATTAGTTTACAATTTTTCACATATTGTGATAAGCAAGTTACCAAATGCCAAAATGGTTTGAGGATATAAACTAAGCCATACAAGTCTTTTAGAGCCTAAGTTGTGTTTTGAAGCATTAAAGATAAAATTGAGCATTAAGCTAATACTCTAGATCATGCTCGATAATGGGTTCATATTTATACACCTAAATAAGTTGGAAATTTAAATTTAATATTTTAACAGGCATTACAGGCAAGCTACCTAACACCGATATCTTGTAACAGTTATCACAGTACAGAAAGGCATTTCCCTTACTCCGAAAAATAGTGAGACTATCAAATCACTGAAGGAACCTTGGTTTTAGTTAGACAATAACAATATCCTTTCTAATGCTTCAACATAATTTTGTGGATGTAGATGATTGATGTATCAGAGCGGAGCTCTTCAAATTTCGAATAAATTAAAAAACTCACATATCAATATGTGATTGGTTCCAGGTAGACAGAATACCTGAAGATCCATCATGGCCATGTATCTTTGCAGTGGAACTTCATAGTTCCGAAGATTGTGCATTAATTTCTTCTCCTATTAACCAAAATCAAGAAAAGCTATCAAGACAATTTGTATAGGTACAAATAGAAAACAAAATACCAGGAAAAGAAAGATGTAATACAAAAAGTAGAGGTAACCTGAAGTTCCTGGGGCATGACAACTGGGGGTAGAAGGCCACGCAAAAAGAAGGTATCTCTCTCTTTCTCGGTGAAGCTGGTCCCTTTATTGTGGCGTGGGTCACGCAACAAGGTTTGGCCACTGCAACAGAAGTAAACGAGATAGTTGATCAGAGGTGTCATGATGAACAAATTTCACTCATTAAATTTGTAATGTGGTGAGTAGCTAACATGTCACTCTTAAAAGGTACTTAATATTTATTATTTCGATAAGAAACTAAGCAAATAAACATGTCACTCTGAAAAGGTACTTAATACTTATTACTCCGATAAGAAACTAACCAAATAACATTTTCAGAGAGTTGAATGAATATATGATCAACTAGACACCATAAATAAACAGAATGAAATTGAAAGGATCAATATTAATACTACAGTAATTGAGTTATTCATTCTTTGCCCCAAAAATATTCTAAAGTTTGTACGAAAAGGTAAAAATCATGAGGTATTGTTACAACATAATAATTTAAAATTTCAGAAAGGATAAATAATACCATAAAAAATGGTAAAACTACGAATAATTATATAAGCAAGAGATAACTATGTAATGGAGTTCAAAGATTTTCAAGAAACTAGTTTAACACAAACAATATTATTATATACTACCAATCTCTCTATATATTACAAGAAGTAATATATGCACTAAGCGTGTGCATTTTCAAGTTAATCTCTTCTTGTACTAACACAATTACTATGTCAGTTTCATAAAATAAGCATACGCACCCGACAAAAAGATAATGTTGGGATGTAATTATTTGGGTCCAGCCAAGGTGTAGCCCAATCTATTTAATGGACCGGATTTGGCGTTGGCCCATATACGTTTATTATCTATTTGCTCAAATAGTGGGAGAGTTCTTATTAAAGTAAGATTGTGTTTCCTTATTTGGTGGGATAAGGAGATCTAACTTGGAAATAAAGCAATCAATCATTAATTGTAATTATAAAATGATTCTGAAAAGGACTCCTACTCCTAGTTGTATTCGGGTGGACACGACTTCTATAAATTCAGCAACAAACAAGGGTTGGAGAACACAATTACACATGACACAAACAAACAATTTGTACTCTCTATACTATTTTAGTGGATTTCTCATCTCTCTCCGTAGTTTTTTCCCAATTGGGTTTCCACGTAAATTTTGTGTCTATATTTTATCTCTTATAATGATGTATGTATGTTTATCTGTGTGTATTTCGTAAGTTTGATTTCACAACAATATAATCAACTTGTTAGCGTGATTTTGGCTTGCTGTTTTGGTGATTTCATCAGGCGTACAAAATTTGGCGTTAACATTGGCGACGTCTGTGGGAAACAAAATTTTGTTCGATAAATCAATGATTCAGCAAGAAGGAGAGTTACTCTCTTTTATTAAAAATATATATGCAACATGTGCATGTACCTTTTGCTATTAATCCATCTGTGAGAATTAAAATTGTACTTCATTATCATTAATATTACTTTTCATATATACATATTATGAATACAAATTCATACAAAACAACTTTCTTGATTTATTAGGTTTCTGTTTGTAGTGATATGCTTATTATTATAAAATTATTGCCTTTTATGGTCTTTGGATCATCAGTTGGTTCCTCCGATCAAAAAACAGGACCATGCCCATGCATGTGATTGTTGTCCATGTAGTCCGCAAATTTGGAATGGGTTCTCATGTTTATTGTTTGATCTAATGTGACTAATAATGTATATATTATTATGTCATCTATATTGTCTTACTATTTAAGTTACGTTCTTTGTGGTTGTAGTTATTATCAACATTGGCTATGAAAGACAAGCAGATAGTTCACGTGATTATACGAACCTAACCATTAAACATGCATGGCTTTTAATAAGAGGAGGAAAGCAATCACCACTCTATATTACATGTAAGGATTTTTTTGTCCTTCATCACTATCAATATCCGCCGACCAAGTTGGGCTATGATCCCTTCGGACCACTTCGGCAAGGTGAACACAACTACGATAAATCATCTTCGTCAAACATGGTTCCGTTCCCGGAAAAAAAAATGTCTTCACCATGCATGGTTAGTGGACAAAATCTCATCTTCAGTTGTTTACTTTCGACGGATATAAACTCTGATCGAAGTCTCCCCACAAGGGTCGGGACGGATATTATGGCGGCATAAGGTCGGAGGGGGTATAAGAACGGACAAAATGTCCTTCAAAGTGATTTTATTCCCCCCGAACGGACAAACGTTCTTTGAAAGTGGTTTTATTCCCCCGAACGGACAAAACGTCTTTCGGAAGTGGCTTTGTTCACCCAAACGGACAAACGTCTTTCGGTTGAGATAAGGTTGGTTATTTTGTCCTCGGTTGTGATAAGGTTAGCTATTTGTCTTCGGTTCTGATAAGGCTGGTCATCTGTTCGGCGTATGGTGTTTAGTGAGACAATTCGTTTTCGGCAGATACGACTCTTTGGTTGGGATAAATTTGTAAGACCCCAACTTTTATGAATAAAGATGAATTTTCTATAAATATCATTTTTAAATATTATGGAATGAATTTGATATAATGTTATAGTTGTGGGTAATATTTATAAATTTTGCAAAGTACGCAAGTTGTTATATAATATTCGATTGGTCGGGGAATATTCGTTTTAACAGGGAATATTCGTACAACATCACAATCATTGGTGTACCACCCCACAACGGAATTATTGTTGGATTGAGAAAACGACAAAAATACTTTACGAAAATAAAGGCGGAAGTTTTCACGTTAAGCTTGTTAAAACACGTTAAAAAAATCTGATGTCTGGCGTGGTTCACGAAGCACTGACACAGTATTGATTATTGATGCTTACGTGAGAAGTCACTCGGTTTTGTTCAATTATTATTACTGATAATTCACTGCGTAGTATCTCACGTTATTTGATTGATTATTGTCGATATTTTATAATCGATAATTGAGATGACAAAGTTATTAATATTATTATTTGCAATATTAACGATGTCAGAAGTTACATCGAGGAGAGGTTTGGTCACCTAATTGCGGCATGATGGGAGAAATCCTTATTGAAAGCCCCCTCTTTCACAGGAGCGACACGGTCGATTAATATTGTGAATTATAATAATGATGATGAGTTTTGTTTTATTAGTATTATTAATGTAATAAAAGCAGAAAAGCTTTTATATAAAACAAAATATTTTATAAAGTTATTCGTTTTATTAGACTAATAGTAAAATCTTTTATATAAAGCAGAATACTTTTATAAAGTTATACATTTTATTAGACAATAATTAGAATATATTATATTTTATTATGCGTAGTGTTTCAGATAGTGTCTGCGTAGTGTTTGCAGATAGTAAAATCTTTTATATAAAACATAATACTTTTATAAAGTTATTCGTTTTATTATATTATAAATAGAATATATTATAGTTTATTGTAAACCAATCTGGACCGTCAGATTTTAAAGTAAATCAATCTGGACCGTTCATGAATTAATTCTTATCTGATCCATTCTTCATAAATAAATAGAAAGCTCATTCCTTCATTATTTCTTACGAATTCAATCGAAACTAGAGAGAGTTCTTCTTCTATAATCTTGGCGTATTTCTTTAGAGTTTAAGAAAGCTTTGGCGTAGTCTGAGTTTTCTTTGAGTATACCTCGCCCTACCGACCAAAAATACTCTTCTTTACTACGGTAAGAGATATTATTTGTTGTACTCGTAAGAGTATTCTTTCTTTCTTATTCATGAAGAGAACTTACGTTATTCTATTCTTTATTATTACATTGAAATAACTTTTGTATCATGGGATACCCTATACTTGGTGAAATTCTTACATTATTCCATTATTTATTATTACATTTGGAACATCACATGCATGCGTTTCTACGCACGTGACAATTAAGATTGTTTATTATTCTGTTGGAACATCCTGTATGTGTTTATCGTGACACTGTTCCATTATTTATTATTACATTGGAATATCACAGCCGGTGCGTTCTGCGTGACTTCGTTCCATTATTTATTATTCATTGGAATATTCGCCGGTGCGTTTACGCATGACTGAGTTCCATTATTTATTATTACATTGGAATAACGCGCCTTGTGTGTGTCTACATCGCGTACACGGTGATTTCTTTTGTTATTTCATTCTTTTTATATACACGGTTGGTTAAAGTTTTGACTTCTATACTCCATGAAATTAGTGGAATATCCTTGATATTTGCGCTTCATCCGATATCTTTTCATGGAAATATTCTTACGAGCATTCTTGAATTTTAATCTCTGAAAAGTATCGTGTTGACAATTTGGGACGTTATTAGTTCTGGATAAATTAATTCTTGAACTTGTTTTATTGAATTCTTATATCATTGTCATCATCCTCATGTTTTATATTATGTTGAAAGTAAATACGGTTTGGTACGTAGAAGCATAGATGGACTTGGTATGATTATGACGAGGGGATTAATTGGTATAATCATGGCCGTAATGTTACAAATGATGTGGTAAAAGTCCTCATTGGCCCGTAGTGCATTGATGGGACGATTGTTGGCATGATCGTGACCATTGATGAATACGAATATCCTTGGTCGTGGTGCGTGGATAAATTGTGGTTGTGATCTTAATGAATATCCTTGGTAGTAGTGCGGGGATGATGTGAATTATTTATTGGTGAGTCTCGTGATAAAAGTCATAAAAACCTTTTAAATCATAGAAGATATTAGATTTTATTCTCTACTTGACTCTTACAATGGATTACTTGTTTCATTGTGATTAAACTTGATGTTTGTTGTATTTTATCAGTTTAACACTATTGAAGGCTAATGATAATTTATTCTGCATTATCTTAGTCATAATATTTCTTACTGGGCTAGTTAAGCTCACCCTTTTGCTTTCATTGTTCTCTTCAGGAAATGATAACGTAGTAGGGACTAGTCGGGGAACAGAGTGATGGTCCAGATAATAGCATTAGTAGTCCTCACTATTCTATGAAATAGTGTGATAAAAAATGTAATGAGGACCCCATTGAGTTTGTATATTGTCTAGATGACAATATTTGTATTAAAACTCACAGCATATGTTTAGTCGTATTTTACACGACTGTTGTATAATTAAGTTGTATTTGAATTTTGTACCATGTATTTGGCGACTCAGAATAGGTGATGTATACCGATTTTGGGGACGTCACAAAATTTGTATACTCTCTTATTTTAAGTTCCTTATAAATAAGAGACTGGGGGGCAATGTTAGGATATAATTATTTGGGTCTAGCCAAGGTGTAGCCCAATCTATTTAATGGACCGGATTGATGTTGGCACATATACGTTTATTATCTACTCACTCCGTCCCAGGAATTTTTCACGCATATTAAGAAGAGAAATGAAATGACAAAATTGTCCATAATAATATGTCATTAATTATTTTAAATGTAGGTGAGAGAGTGACTTTCTAGCTTTTCAATTCAAAATATTTTCAGCACATAACTAATTATACTTATTAAATATGGAGAAAGAATTAGAATAAGAAAAGTATGAGATATTTAATGTTACGGGTATAATAGGAAAAAATGTGTAAAAGTTTGGTTATTAAAGGAAATTGGACATTTAACATGGGACTACCTAAAATAGTACTTCCTTCGTCCCAGGATAAAACTTCTGGTGGACTTTTCACGCATATTAAGAAGATGAATGAAATGACAAAATTGCCCATAATAATGTCATTAATTATTTTCAATGTAGGTGAGAGAGTGACTTTCTAGCTTTTCAATTCAAAATATTTTCAGCACATAACTAATTATACTTATTAAATATGGAGAGATGATTAGAATAAGAAAAGTATGAGATATTTAATGCTACGGGTATAATATGAAAAAATGTGTAAAAGTTTGGTTATTAAAGGAAAGTGGATATTTAACATGGGACTACCTAAAATAGTAATAAGAACTTTGATCATGGGACGGAGGTAGTATTTGCTCAAATAGTGGGAGAGTTCTTATTAAAGTAAGATTGTGTTTCCTTGTTTGGTGAGATAAAAAGATCTAACTTGGAAAGGAAGCAATCAGTCATTAATTGTTGTTATAAGATGATTCTGAAAAGAACTCCTACTCCTAGTTGGATTCGGGTGGACACGACTTCTATAAATCTGATGATAAGCGAGGTTGGAGAACCACGATTACACGTGACCACAAAACAAACAATTTATAGTCTCAATACTATTTTAGTGGATTTCTCATCTCTCTCCGTAGTTTTTTTCCAATTGGGTTTTCACGTAAATTCTTGTGTCCATATTTTATCTCTTAAAATGATGTGTGTATGTTTATCTGTGTGTATTTCGTGAGTTTGATTTCACAACAATACAACCAACTTGTTAGCGCGATTTTGACATGTTTTGGTGATTTCGTCAGTCGTACAAAATTTGGCGTAAAAGAAAATTATGTAGAGTTACAAATAAAATATATTGCTCTTGCTTTCTATTCAACCCAAAATTAAAATGTTCCCTAAAGAAAATCAAAATCTTTGTCGTAAATACATATCATTAGATCGTACACAAAATTCCGGACTGGAAGTTTTTAACGCTCATTTACGAGTTTTAAAATGGGCGAGAAAAAGAAAAGAAATGGACGAAAAATTTAAGTTTTCTTTTCAATTCTTATGTTTCTGAGTTTTTTAATAAACGGAAAAGAAAAGAAATGGATAGAAAATTTGGCCACTTTTCTTGCCAAAGTTTTCTGTCCAAAATTGGCTTGATTTGGACAAAAAAGAAATTAGAATAAGTATTTTTTTTTATAATTCCCATATTACCCTCAACTTTTAATATAATAAATTTTAAATTATAACTCATGTCCTCGATTTTAAATTTTCTATTCTTTTCTATTAAAACTCAAAAGAAACAACCTGAAGGAAAACTTGAAGTTTTTATTCTTTTCTTTTACATTCTAATTTAAGTTTTCTATTTTTTCTTTTACATTCAAAACTTCGAAATAGAGTGTAAAGACATAACTGAAAGCGACCGGGAGTGACTAAAAAAGAATGTAATCACGATTCCACAATTCTTTAACAATCTAGCATATCAAAAGAAAAAAAAAACTTCTGATGTTGAATACTTGAATTAGATTATACTTCTATTATTACTTGCTTGAGATCTTTTGTCACGTCCCGATCCGTAAAAGCGTCCACGATCCTGCCAGCGTAAACCTGATAAACAACACCACAAGCTTGGCGGTTCCGAGTCGAGGGGATAGCTTCAGCGTGAGAGTCGATATATGAGTTCACAAGGTTTATCGAAAGCGGCTATATCGCTTTAGTGTATAGAGATAAAGAGAAAATAATAATTCTACGTGTGTATGTGATTACGAATGATGAAGTGTATGAAAGCGTACCTCTTGGTGAAGACTTCCTTGCTAAGTTATACCTCTTTGAATGAATAGTGCCACCACTTTCTACTACTGACACACCCCCTTTTACGATGGGTCACTTGATTGCATGTAGTTTATCCTTTGCCTTTTTGGTCCTTATTACTCTGGCGTAAATAGATTATGATCCCATCCACATTAATGCGTGGCGAGGTTATTTAGTCAATGAGCATGCTTTTCATCATTCAAGTCGAAGATGTAGATATTAAAATGTCAAAAGATTGATCCTTGACGGGCAGGTCTTATAGTTTGAAATGAAAATAATATGATGGTAGGCTTAATGACTTTCATAGTTCAAATAATAAAGGCCCGATAGAATAATTAAAAGAATAAGCCCGATACACACATTGAAGAGATAAAATATAAATGACTGACATTGCCCCCTAGTTTTTGTTGAGCAGAATGTTTAATAAAAACTATAAACAATCCATGATATTTTCTTGAGAATCGATAAATAACAAGATGTAATTAAAAAGCGTACCCATTTATCGCTCATGAAATGAAATGAAAGGAATTTAAGGGCCCAAATCGGAAAAGGCTCTATCCATTAAATGCGGGACGGCGGACGCTTCCCATTCAAATTCAAATTATTACTAGCATTTAATGCACCGTCTTGAACAAGTGTAGCAAATCGGTATAAAAGACAACTTTACCAAATTTGTGATTTTACTGTTCATTTGAAATTTGGCGCCTTAAAAACTTTTGATCTCTCTCTGCGCAAATCGTCACAAATGGCTTCCCCTGACCACGAGCGAGTTCCCCTATACTTGTAACACCCATTCTTGTGGTTCCACGAACCCTAATCTTCGTGAGGGATTTGACACGAATCCCAAGCGAGAAAACCCAAAAAACCCCCTCAAGAATCTACTACGAGATGCGGGCGATTCTCGCGTGCAACACTCCTTATATCATGGCGAAATTTGAACTAAAGAGGTTGAACTCGGTTCCACATTAGGATACCCGTGCGGTCGAGGGTACCCGATTACGGGTGAAGATGTATCAGCGGCTGAAGGATGGAATGGTAGTCCGGTGACACTTCTCTTGGAGAAGGGGTTCGTTTTTCCCTTCACGTCTTTATAGTGACCCTCTTTGGGGTTTTTGGGTGTGGGATTTTCTGGTTGGTGCCAAATTCCTACATCCGCATTCGGCATTCGTGGCCATACATGCGTGAATTGGGCGTCGAGCCCTCCTGGACTTCTTCTTCACTTTGTATACAAGATAGTGCAATCCGGGGAGAAGGGGTTGAGCCTCGTGAAGCATTCTCAAAGTGCGGAGAAAAATTCGATGAGCGTTCATTTGGTGAACACCCTTGACGATAGGGGATGGTACGAGAAATGGTTTTTAAATCGAAAGGCCACGAGATTTCTTCTTTTCTGCATTGGGCGGTGGCGAAAAAATATCTGCGACTTTGGAGGCGTTTAGAAGAGCGGGAAGTGGAAATGATGGAGCTATTTGATAACTTCCAGAAGGAAGGTGGAAATCGGACTCTCTCGAAAGCGAAGCATGGTTATATGACCGTAAGTGTAAGTACCGACTTATTTAATATATGTATATTTTTTGAAAATATTACATGATATATAATTTTAACATAGAATTGTTTGATTTATGCGATATCTTTGATCGAATAGAGCTCCTTAGAAATAAAGGAGTTGAAGATTTTTTATGCAGGAAGTCTTGAGCGATTGAGGCTACACAATGAAAAGCTACCCGAAGTAGATCGACACGAAATTCATACGGATGAATTTCAAGCGAAAAAGCAGTGAAGAGGTTCTCGTACGAAAAGAGACCCTTACCCTCGACGGAAGAGGAAGCTACCGGAAAACCGAGGTGACCCCTCTTGTAACTCCTCCGAACCCACTTTTGAAGCAGAACCCGACCTCAAAACCATTCCTCGATCGGCGGTTTACTTGATCGTCTGATCGAAGAAATATACTTAGGATCAAAAATTAAAAACAAAAATAACCCCCTTAAGCTGCCAAGAAAGCTCGGGGTTCCTCGGTCTTGGTCGTTTCCACCCTTCGTGCCCCCTGCAGAAATCTGAGATAGAAGAGGGCGGTGACCGGGGCGAAGGATTCGGCGTTATCCGGGAAGAGAAGCGTACCCTGATAGCCATCCAAGTTCGCCTCTGCTTTTGACACCCAAAGAACCCACTCCAAACAAATCCCGTGGCTGAAACTATTCATGCGGACCTATACCTCCCGAACGGCCCATTCTCTCTCACGAAAGGCCGAGACCCTCTCCAATCGGCCCGGTCCTTGGTCGAAGTTTATCGTCAGAAATTTGTGGGATCTCGACCACATGGCCCGGGTTGATGCCTTGACTTTCCTTTTGACCTCTTGAGACTTTCGTTCGCCTGCGGCGACCCACCGGTTCGATGATCATACAGACGGAAATCTTCTCGACGAAGGAATGAGTTATTTAGCGAGGTAAATAACAATCATTTCTTCTCTACATCTCTATTTTCCTTTGATTATTTTAGGCGTTTGACTTGAATATTTTGAAAATGTGCGGGCTAATCTTTGTCTTGGACGGTGCGTCAAAGAGACACATAAATGGAAAGTAGGAAGATTTCATGCGACAAAGAGATAAATATCTTTGAAATCGACCTTGGGCCGAGAAAAAAATTTGGTCGTGAAGATGCTTTTCATACCATCAAGCGGTCTTGAGATAGAATTGGATCGGGCTAAGATGGATTTGAAGACATCGATAATGAATTAAGGGCCTGAGGATGGGTTGGGCTGCGTCCAGAAACTTGACCGACAAACTCTAACCAACTGAATCTTTGGTTTGGTTGAAGAAGAACTTACTCTGAAGGCGAAAAATGAGGAGTTTTCTTGTTGATCGAAGCTTAGTCCTCTGACTTGGTGAAGGTGAGGCGAGATTGAGATGAAGCTTAGAAGGCGTAAGGCCCAGCGTCGCAAGCTCGCCGTAAAATAAAGGACCTTGAGGGCGAGGCCTGATTACATTGAAGAGCTCGGAAGCGATTGAGGCGGTATAGGGATTCGGATGAACTTAATGTTGAGATCGTGAAGGTTTATTCGAGGAGGATATGAGGGTATTGTCGGGAGCGAGGAAAGAAAAGCTATCATTTGCTTTCAATTTGGACTCGGCATTGCTTTCGATTAGATGATGAAGGCGGTGCTGAATATATATCGTGTTTTGGTTTTATGTAAATATTTAATTACTTTAAACTTTTCACATTCATATAATTAATTTATAATTGACTTAAATGAAATGAGTATTTTATGTTTATTGAAAAATCTTTAATTTATCTTGATTATGACTTACATTCCGTCGGTTTCTTGTCGATAATTTAGTATCGATAAAATTTGAACTAATGAATTAGATATGGCATATATCGGTTGAATTATCTGATGAAGTGAATTGAATTTTTCTGACGAGGATTGACTTAAGTGAACTAAATAAATTTGAACTTCGACACTTAAACAAAATAAATAACTTATACTTATCGATGCAGAAGAGTGAGATCGGTCATCGTGACGTAAATTTGGATGACAAATAGATAAGAACGAAGATATAAGGATTAATAGTGACCATTGACTTACCACCACGATAAGATCGATATAGGACCAAAAGGACACAGGGGCTACCATCGAATGACGGTGAGTCTACCGTACCTCCTTTTACCATAGTGACCGTGGATGAATAGGACCGATGACCATTGACTTACCACCCGGATAAGATCGATATAGGACCGAAAAGGACACGAGGGCTACCATCGAATGGCCGGTGAGTCCTACCGTACCTCCTTACACCATAGTGACCGTGGATGAATAGGACCGATGACCATTGACTTACCACCCGGATAAGATCGATATAGGACCAAAAGGACTGGGGCTACCATCGAATGGCGTGAGTCCTACCGTACCTCCTTACACCATAGTGACCATCGGACCGAATAGGACCGGTGACCATTGACTTACCACCGGATAAGATCGATATAGGACCGAAAAGGACACGGGGCTACCATCGAATGGGCGGTGAGTCCTACCGTACCTCCTTACACCATAGTGACCGTGGATGAATAGGACCGGTGACCATTGACTTACCACCCGGATAAGATCGATATAGGACCGAAAGGACTGGGGGCTACCATCGAATGGCGGTGAGTCCTACCGTACCTCCTTACACCATAGTGACCGTGGATGAAATAGGACCGATGACCGTTGACTTACCACCCGGATAAGATCGATATAGGACGAAAGGACACAGGGGCTACCATGAATGGCGGTGAGTCCTACCGTACCTCCTTACACCATAGTGACCATCGGATAAATAGGACCGGTGATAATTTGTGGAAAAGTGATCTTTTATTAATATCGAACAATTGTGTCGGACTTAGATAAAGCGACTTAATCTTCATTGAAAATACTTAGAAGCACACTTGACGTACCAAGTATTCTTGATCTCGGAACCATCAAGTGCCTTTAATCGATAAGTACACGGCTTTGGTACTTGATTACTTCATATAGCCCTTCCGATTCGGCATTAGCTTTCCGTGTTTTGAGGTGTAGAAGCTTGGCTTCTCTGAAACGAAGTCTCCCACCGAATCTACGAAGTTTAGCGCCTTTGTTATAATGTTTGGCCACCCGCCGTTGATAAGCGACCCGATTTGATTAAAGCTTCCTCTCGACTTTCGTCTAGCGAGGTCCAAGTTAGCTTTGATCCTTCATCGTTGTAGATTTCTTTGAATTGACTTGCGAAGACTTGGAGATCCGATTTCGTTGGGACTAAGGCATCGATACCGTAGAGGCGATCGGAAGGGCGAATCCGTAGTAGTCCTTGGTGTAGTTCGGTATGCCTTACGCATACCTTCAGTGATTCTTACGGCCATCTCCCTTAGCTTCATCAATCAACGCTTGATTAGATTCGTGACGTCTGTTGGTTACCTCGACTTGCCCATTCATTTGTGGATGAGCCACGAAGTCTTCTTGTCTTTGAATCCCAAATCGTTCAAAATTCTTCAAATTTTGAACCTCTGATGGCGTCCATTGTCGATATCAATACCTTAGGGATCGGCGAAACACCACAGACTCCTTTATAAACTTTAAGCACTCTGTTACATTATCGGTAGAAGTGGTTTTGCCTCTACCACTTGAGTCGTATAATCGATAGCAACTATAATGAAGCTAACGACCTTTAGCTTTAGAGTACTTGGTCCCAATATATCCACCCCAGACGGTGAAGGTATAGGAGATAGAATCGAGTATAACTCTTCGGTGGTGATAATAGAACCGGACTATTGAGTGGCATTTTCGCATTTCTTGGCGTACTCTGTAGCTTCTTTGAAAATTGTCCGATGATAGTAACCTTGTCGAAATACCTTATGTGCAAAGACTTGGCGACCCGTATGATCGCATAAATCCCGCCATGAACTTCCAGAAGAAGCGTACTCGGCGAGCAGACGGAGACCAAACATTTCAATAATGGTGAGGAAAATGCCGATCGATAGAGATCCCGTCGATAAGACTAAAATTAGTACTCTTGTACTTGATCTTCTTTGCTAGCATTTGATCCAGAAGGAAGGGCGCCATCGCGAATACTCGATGTGAGGGGTCGTCAGCGGTTTGTTCGGTCGATACACATCACGACTTCGTCTTTGAACACTCATTTCTTTGTAAAATTTCCAAATACTGCCGATCCGTGAAAGACATACGCATCTGTGGTGGCTAGTTTTACGACAATCATCGGCGATGGGAATTGTCATTGCGCTCTATCTTTCTGAAACTTCGTCTGAAGCGAAAAATTGAAGTTGGTTTCTTAATTACGCGGATATTTGATCATTCGGGTTCCGCGAGCCCGTAATCTCCCGACGCAATTTGTTTAACGACCAATGAGAATCCTTATAGATAATTAATTGTTGGACTTGAGACTCTTTCTAATCGGACACTGCTTAACGGCCGTACTTTCGACTTCATTGTTCGTTGCTTTAAACCCGAATCGATGGCTCTTTGGACTTTGAATCATACGGACTTATTAAAATAATTCTGCTCCTTACTTGATCGTCGTAGAGGATCCATCTGCATCTGACGTCCACGCCTTGACCTATTTGAAGAGCGGCCTTTGCTTTCGTCGAGAAGATTGACTTAGGTAACTCGCATCTGCGGTGAGCAGGCATTCTACCGTAAAATCGGCCGGGGCTTGGGCTTTGATGGCGATTCGGGGATGATACTCGATAAAAAGCGGGATAACTCGTGAGTCCATGCTGCTTTAGTCTGCAGAGACCTCTGGTTTGCCCGTCACCTTCTTGATGGTGATCCGTGTAGATGACCCGAGTCGACCTTGAAAATCTTGCTAGAAGCTTTCTCTTGGCAATTATTAAAGCAAAAGCAAATTTCTCGATGTTTGGATACTGGTTTGACATCTCGTGGGGCGTGGTGGCGTAATAGGCCGGATCTTGCTTCCAGCGATCTCCGAACCAAAAGCTGCTCCAGCGCTGCAAGGAACTTGCGCCTTGAATCTGAATATAAAGTCTCTCTTTGGGACAAGGCTTTACCGATAAAGGGGTAGAAAGGCGGATCGTCTTTATACCTTGAAAGCGTCTTCACACTCGGAAGTCCTTTGGAGCGTCTTCGCATTCTTGGTCCCTTTAATGTGTCGAAAGAAAGGAAGACATCTCTCTCTGATTTGGCGACGAACCTCCTTAAAGCCATGATCCTACCCGGTTAGGTATTTGAGCGTCTTTGAATGGTGAGAGTCTTCATGTCGAGGATGGCTGGATCTTCTGCGGATTGGCCTCGATGCCCTTTGGTGACGGATAACCCGAAACTTTCCGGCACTGCAAAGTAGAAAGTACATTTGGTGGGTTAAGCCTTAATTAGCGATAACGAATAGTTTGAAAGCACTCCTCGGATCGTCAAATGCTTACGAATCTGCATACTCTTCACGATCGTATCATCTACATAAACCTCCATATTCCTCCCATTTGCTGCTCGAATATGAAGTTCATCATCCTTTGGTAGGTAGCTCCGGCATTAATGAGGCCAAAAAGTCGTTTTTGTATCATACACCGAGCGGTGTGTAATAATATTTATTTTGGAATGTCTTCTTTGCATGGATATTTGATGATAACTGAAAAAGCATCCATAAAACTTTAATGTCGTACCAAAGTGGCATCGATGGTGATCGATATGAGGCGGAGGATAAAAGTCCTTGGACGAGGCTTTGTTGAGGTCGGTGTAGTCGATCTGAGACCGCCACTTTCCATTATGCTTACGCACCAATACTACATTTCTTATCCACTCGGGTAATCGATCTAAGTAGATGAAGTCGGTGACCAGCAATTTATGACCTCTTCATCGATGATCTTACGGCCTTACGGAGTAAATATCCGCCTCTTCGTGAGTGGCCTCTTGAAGGATCTATCTCGAACTTATGCTCGCAACCTTAAATTTAACTCGAGGCGTGTCTTGTGGCTCCCATGCAAAATATCAACATAACATCGTGAGAGTTCCATAAGATTTGTCAAGAAGAGGTTACGGTGAACTGAACCGATCCTCCTTTGTCTTGTCAAACTTTCAGATGACCGACTCGATCTCCTCTGTCCCCCAGTGAGGGATTACGAGGTTACGAAATTGCTTCTCGGTGAAGGGTTCGATCTCGATTGCCATCGTCTTTTACGTTTACTAACCCCATTCAGGACGAAATAATGAGTTTCGATAACATCATGGGGCAGTCTAAATCACCCATCACTTCACTACTCCGTGCATTTGTGGGAATTTGATTTTGAAATGTGGGATGGAAATCGCGACTTGAAGAAATTTGTCGATGTAAGTCTTCCCAAAATGGCGTTGTGGTAGAATCACGTCTGTGACATAAAATTTCTGAGTTATCTCCACTGGCGAGGTAGTAGTCTAGAAGATAATGAGGGAGTTGATAGTGTTTCTTTACTTTTTTGGTCGTTCTTAGAAACCGTATAGAGAGCCTCTGTCGACCTCCATTTTGTGCCCATCGAAATGCATCCTCCGAAAAGCGTGGGCATAAAGAATGTCCGCAGAAGATCCATTATCTACCATCATGCGTTTCGTCCATCGAGCCTACTTGTATTTGTGATCACTGATGCCCCGCCATGCGGTTCGATGGGCTCCGAAGGATAATCGCGCATCCGTAAATGATATAAGCGGTTCTGGAAAAAGGCTGTCGATCTTGAGTAGCATCATTCTTGGCGTGGCATGGTGAATCAAGATAAGACCTCCTCTTTTTCCCTACTAACTTCCCAGCCAGACCCACGGTTATTACATCGGCGACTTGCCTTGGTGGTGGTGTTGGAGCATTTTGAATAAGCGGTACTTGAACCAGTTTGAGCGATCTGATTGACAACTTAGCGACCACAGCGGTCCTTCTCGGATACATATTGAATCAATAAGCCGCTTTTAATCTTACTCTCTACAAAATCCTTTAAATTACAACTTTCATTAGTGTCGCGACCGGTAGCCCTGAGTCCTTTTGGTCTATATTGATCTTATCTGGGTGGTAAGTCGATGGTCTTTAGTCTGTTGTCCGATGGTCACTATGGTGTAAGGAGGTATGGTAG
Source organism: Panax quinquefolius (assembly GCA_020205615.1). Lineage (NCBI taxonomy): Eukaryota > Viridiplantae > Streptophyta > Magnoliopsida > Apiales > Araliaceae > Panax > Panax quinquefolius. Next base: position 83,607,837 of record CM035174.1, on the reverse strand, counting down.
GACTCGGCCATTCGATGGTAGCCCAGTCCTTTTGGTCTATATTGATCTTATCTGGGTGGTAAGTCGATGGTCATTTGAGTCTGTTGTCCAGATGGTCACTATGGTGTAAGGAGGTATGGTAGGACTCATTTGGCCGTTCGATGGTAGCCAGGTCCTTTTGGTCTATATTGATCTTATCGAGGGTGGTAAGTCGATGGTCACTATTAATCCTTATATCTTGGTTCTTATCTATTTGTCGTCCAAATTTTCGTCGCGTATGGTGATCTCACTCTTGATGCAAATAAGTATAAGTTATTTATTTTGTTTAAGTGTTGAGTTCGGTTTATTTAGTTCACTTAAGTTGAATCCTGTCCAAGTAAAATTGATTCACTTCGTTGCATAATTCAATTTGATATATGCCGTATCTAATTCATTAGTTAAACTTATTGATACTAAATTATTACAAGGGCCGAGCGAAGGAGAAGTCATAATCAAGGCAGGTTAAAGATTTTTCAATAAACATAAAATACTCATTTCATTTAAGTCGATTATAAATTAATTACATGAATGTGAAAAGTTTAAAGTAATTAAATATTTACATAAAACCAAAAACATGATATATATTATTAGCAGCGCCTTCATCGTGAATTGAAGCAATCTAAGAGTCCGGTGAAGCGGTAGATAGCTTTTCTTTTCCTCGTTCTCGACGGTCCTCGTATCCTCTCGAATAAACCTTCGTGATCTCGACATTAAGTTCATCAAGAATCACATACTACCTTTGAATGCGCTTGGGAGCTCTTGATCGAGCAGGAGGGCCTCGTCCGTCTTAAGGTCCTTTATTTTATGGCGGAGCTTGTGGACGCTGGCCTTATCGCCTTGAGCCGTCTTGAATCCTCGTCTGAAACTTCACCGAGTTGTAGGACTAAAGCGATTGGTGAAGAAAACTCCTCATTTTTTCGCGCCGGAGGTAAGTTCTCTTGACCAAACCGACATTCGGGTTGGTTAGAGTTTGTTGGTAACTTGGACGCGATGATGACCCGTCCTAATGGCCTTTAATTAAATCGTCGGATGTCTTGAATCCATCTTGCTTAGATCGATTCTATCGAAGGCCGTTGATGGTATGAAAAGTCATCTTGACCGACTCTTTCTCGGTCAAAGGTCGATTTGACATATTTATCTCTTGTCGCATGAAATCTTCCAGGCCTCTCCATTTATGTGTCTCGGGCCTTGATCGTCCGAAAACGACATTAACTGCACATTTCAAAATATTCAAGTCAAAGCGTCTAAAATAATCGAAGGAAAATAGAGATGTAGAGGAAGAAATGATTGTTATTTACCTTGGCGAATAACTCATTCCTTCGTCGAGAAGATTTCCGTCCGTATGATCCTTTGAGCCGTTGGTCGTCGATTGTCTTAGAGAAAGCTCAAGAAGAGGTCGAAAGGAAAGTTGGCATTGAAACTGGGCCTTGTGAGGTCGGAGATCCCATGACCTCGGCATGATAACTTTGACACGAAGGGCCGGTAGTTCGGGGAGGGTCTCGACCTTTCGGGAGAGAGAAGAATAAATTCGGGAGGTATAGGAGTGCATGAATAGTTTTGATTCTGAAGATTTGTTTGGAGTGGGTTCTTTGGGTGTTGAAGCAGGCGGAACTTGGATGGCTATCGAAGTGCGTTTCCTCTTCACGGATAACGTCGGAATCCTTCGTCTGAGTCACCGTCCTCTTCTATCTGTATATTTACTGAGGCACGAAGGGTGGAATGTATGAAAGGCGAGGAACCCTGAGCTCTTGGGCGATTAAGGGGTTATTTTGTTTTTAATTTTTGATCTAAGTATATTTCTTGATCGGGACGATCGAGTAAGCACTTTGATCGAGGAATGGTTTTGGAGGTTGGTTACATTTACAGTGCGGGTTGGGAGGAGTTCTGAGAGGGTGACTGGGTTTTTGGTAGCTCTCCTCTTACATCGAGGTGAAGGGTCTCTTACGGTATGAGAACCTCTTGACCTCTGTTTCTTCATTTGAAATTCATCAAGTATGAATTTACGGTGTTGAATCTACTTGGGGGTAACCCGGTTGGTGTAGCCTCAATTGCTTAGAAGACTTCCCGGACAAAAATCTTGAACTCCTTTATTTCTAAGGAGCTCGATTACGATCGAATCTTTGCATAAATCAAACAATTCTATGTTAAAATTATATATCATAGAATATTTTCAAAAATATACATATATGAAATAATTTGGTACTTACACTTATGGTAGTATAACCATACCTTGAGAGAGTCCAGTATTTCCACTCTTCCTTGGGGAAGTTATCAAATAGCTCCATCATTTCCACTTCCGTTCTTGGACGCGTCTCAAAGTCGTGAGATATTTTTCGTCGAGTTGCCCGATTCGGTAAAGAAGAAATCTCGGGGCCTTTGCGAAAAACCATTTCTCGTGCCATCCCTATTGCTCGAAGGGGTGTTCACTTGACGTGACGTCTATCGAATTTTCTCCGGACTTGGAGAATGCTTCTTGAGGGCCTTGAACCCCCTTCTCCTGGATTGTCTTATCTTGTATCTGATGAAGAAGAAGTCGAGGGAGGGCTCGGCTTGATTCGTGAGCGAAGGCCACGAATGCGGAATGTGGATGTAGGAATTTGGCACCGAGTTGTGAAAATCCCACACCCAAAAACCCGGTGGAGTCGGCTATATAAAGGCGTGAAGGAAAGCAGACCCCCTTCTCGATAAAGGTCACTTGGGACGGTGAGTCCATCCTTGGTAGATTGATACATCTTCTCACGAGCGAGCAGGGTACCTGGCCGCATGGGTATCCAGGAATGTGGGCAGAGTTGAACCCTCTTTAGTTGATTTTCGGTTATGATAGAAGGAGTGTTGGCATGCGAGAATCGCTCCGTACTCTGTAGTATTCGGAGGGTTTTTGGGTTTTCTGTTTGGGATTCGTGGCTTGAAATCCCCTCGTGAAGATTAGGGTTTGGTGGAACCACGATGAGGGTGTTACAAAGTATGGGGAACTCAGATTCGGGGTTGTGGGAAGCCGTTTGTGACGATTTGAGAGAGAGAGATCGAGAAAGTTTAGAAAGGCGCTCAATTTCAAATGAGCAGTAAAAGCTCCAAATTTGGTAAAGTTGTCTTTTTATCTTGGCGGTTTAATTGTTGAGGCAGGTGCATTAAATGCTAGTAATAATTTGGAATTTGAATGGGAAGCGTCAGGTTTGGGTAGGGTATTTAATGGATAGAGCCTTTTCGATTTGGGCCCTTAAATTCCTTTCATTTCATTTTCGTGGCGATAAATGGAGTGCGTTTTAATTACATCTTGTTATTTATTGATTTTCGGTAAAATATCATGGATTGTACTATAGTTTTTATTAAACATTACATTGACAAAAAAACTAGAGGCGATGTTGGGTCGTGATATTTTATCTCTTTCAGGTAGGGTGTATTGGGCTTATTCTTTTAATTATTATTGGGCCTTTATTATTTGAACTATGAAAGTCATTAAGCCCGGTCGTCGTATTATTTTCATTTCAAACTATAAAAGGCAAGAATTGGTCGATTGGATCGATCCTTTAGACATTTTAATATCTACATCTTTGACTTGTAATGATGAAAAAGCATGTCGGTTGACTAAATAACTGCCGTGCATTAATGTGGATGGGATCATAATCGATTGGCGGTAATACTTGATGACAAAGCGTTGGATAAACTAAATGCGATCGGCGGGACCCATCGAGTAAAAGGGGTGTGTCGGTAGTAGGGGTGTACGGTAATTGATGAAAGGTATAACTTATGAGGAAGCCTTCACGAAGTGCGTTTTCATACCTTCATCATTGAGAATCAGCATACACGGAGAATTATCATTTTCTCTTGATCTCATACCTTTAGGCGATATAGCCTCGTTTTCGATAAACCTTGTGAACTTCGTATCTTGACTCTCACTTTGAGCTATCCAAAGCCAGGCTATAAACGTCAAGCTTGTGGTATTTATTGTGTTTTCGTTTGCGAGGATCGGGGCGTTTTTACGTGATTGGGGCGTGACAATGGATTGTGAGCGAGATCTTTTGTCGCGTCGATTTATCTGCGCTCGATCGAAAAAATTAATGTTTGTCAAAATAACTTCTAAAAAAGATAAATATCGACATGACGACCTATGTCAAAAAAAACATATGATCACTAGGAAATGTTTAGAACAACCATGTTATAAAGTGTACTAATTCTACTTATACTATCTACATTTTAGATCTCAAGCCAAATTTCAAAATGATAATCAGAATGAAGGAATAAAAATTATGAAAAAAATCAACACAAACCACATCAATATAATAATAAAAACAAATAAATAACAAACATTAATTTAGATCTAGTGATCCTCAAACATATTGCACAATTATTTATCGCACAAGTAAAAAAGTAAAAAATTAAAAATGGGGACAACTAACACAAAGCAACAACAATGAAATAATACAGGACAAAACAGAACAAGATAAAAGAAGTATAAAAAGTGAATAATTTATATCACCTGGCAACAGATACAGCCCAGGGTGTGACAAGCTGATCTTCAGTGGCTTTATCCTCACCATACATGTCCTGAACTCCACCACAAACACCAGACTTACCCTCCAAATCAAGAGCTGAATCACCATTTGTCACATCTTCCAATGTACTATCCATCACAGCCCTAACTTTTCTCTCTCCTATAGGTCCCAAAAAAACCAGAACAAATTTTCTGCAAATGATAAAAAACCCAGAAAAAACAAACAATTGAAGTTTTTGCTTTTGGAATCAAGAACACAAACACCCACCTTTTATTTTATAACCCAGAAAAATAAATTATTTAATCTTAATGTTTGACAGATTTTCTCCTTTGACCCACTTAAAATAATGAATATTTTGAGTGTCTGAATTGAAGGAGCTAGAATGTGGGGTTGAAAAATGGTGTGAAAAAAATATAATATTAGTACCAAAATATTTCCCCTGTTGAACGGGATCATAGCGGAAAGGAACGTGTAATGAACCCACTAATACACTTTATTTCCGCATATGTAGAGAGAGAAAGTAGGGAATTTTCTGGTCTATTTTAGAGAGAAAAAGAACGGCAGCATGCCAGCATATGGTAGTTTAAAAGTTAACTAATCAGGATCCGGAAAGTTTCTTTTAGTGGTTAGGATTAAGGCTTAAAGTTGTAATCGAATCGAATCGATCCGAATATTGAGTTACTCACATTTGATTCATAAAATTTATTGAGTATAAAATAAAAGTTTGGTCGAAATTCATCTAACTATCGAGTGATAGCGATTAGAATCGAGTCAGAAGCAGGTTTGATTTTTTGAACAAATATGATCCGAGTATCAATAGAAAATTACAATTTTAGGAGATTCGAGTAATTTATCGAACTTTAAAATGTGTTCATATTTGACTCATTTATATTTCGAGTTGAACTCGAATCGAATTTTTAATCGTCGAATAATCTGAATCGGTTTCTGAACTGCTTCGCTTCATTTTACTGTACCTTTGGATTAGGATGGAGTTAATTCACTTATTTTTATATATTTTTATATATTAATGACGTAATAACGGTTCAATCACTAGTTGAATCAATAACCCATCTATCCAGTATCTTTCTATGTTCGATGACCGGTCCGAGTCTGAGAACCATAGTACAGAATTCTCGTGACTGTGTGCATGTTTGGTACACAATTTTTAGAGTGTTAAGAATATTTAAAATTTTAAATATAATTTTTACTTTTATTTATTTAGGAGCGTTTGATACATTTAAAACGTTTAAAAAAGTAAACGTATTTAAAATTTTTATTTATTTAATAGTAATTTTGTAAGATCCCGAATTTTATGAAATAAAATTCTAATTTAATTTATGATTATTATTCTAAAAAGCGTAAAATGTTAAATTGATAAATGGTCAAACAAACATTTAATTTCTTTGTTATTATCTTTATTATTAATAATTTAAATATGTTAATAAATATTTGGTGATAATGAGATTAAATTTATGTAAAAATAATAATAATTTTGAATTATTTTTACTATTTAAATTTAATAGAATTTTTAACGATTAAATTATAATAAAATATGCTTATATTCATTAAATGTTGAAATAATGTCGAATTGTTTTAATTTTTGGATAAATAATACAACTCTATGTTATAAATTCAATGATAAATGTTGATTTCAACCTTAATTTGTTTATAATAAAAAAGAGAAATAATTTCTTTCCAAATATAATTAGAATACATTCAATTTTTCAAATTATTCCTTTATTTTCCCTTTAAACCACTTAGACAACTGATGGAATTATTTATTAACTCTCTTTTTACGGTCCTTATCAAATACAATTAAATTATATTAAATTTCTTACGGTAATATAATTTTACCTTTGTTGAAATTTTTGTCAATCTATAATTATATTATAATTGAAACTTTAAATAAAAATATTATGTTAGTTAATATTAAAAACTTTATAATTATATTAGAATTGTTTTAATCATAACATAAGGAATAAAACACTTACTAAATGAGTATAGCTGTGACAACCCCAAAATAGGTCAATTCCATCCAACCCATAATGGTGTGCCAAATACATGAAAGATGTAGAAAACAACTACAACTTTATTACAACAATTGTCGTGCAAAAAATACAACAACACATATCTTTGTGAGTTTGGATACAAATATATACAAAATGTAAATATCTTTGGCACAGTAGCAGAAAGATGAATGATTTCTTAAGAATATCTTTGGCCCGTAGTGCAAGAAAGATGAATGATTTTGAAGAATATCTTTTGGCCAGTAGTGCAAAGATGAGCAAGTGTTTAAATGAACAATAATTAGTGATGAATATCTTTGGCACGTAGTGCAAGATGAATATTTGATTCCGTGATGTATATTGATTAATGTTACGGGGATAAAAGATGAGCGATGAACTTTTAAATTCATACATAGAAGATAGTAGTTTGCATTCTCTACTTAACTCTTCTAATGAATTATTATTTCATTGCGAATATTGATTTAAAATTTGTTGTCTATCAGATTCTATTAGATTTTTTCCTGTTGAAGACTAACGATAATTTGTTGTATATTATCTTAGTCATAATATTCTTTCTTGAAAGCTAGTTGAGTTCACCCTTTCCTTTTTTGTTCCATTTTTCTCGGAGGCGAAGAATATAGCGAGTGCGAGTAGGGGTATGGAATGAAGGTTTTAGAAAGGATTGTTTAGTAGTCCTCACCATTTTTTGTAAAATAATGTATCAATAAATGTGATGAGAATTTATTTGAGTATAGATATTGCTCAGAAGATAATATTTGTATTCAAACTCACAGCTTTTCTTGTTGTAATAATAAAGTTGTAGTTGTTTACATGCCGTACTACGTATTGACAACTCGAATAGGTGATGTATACCTATTTTGGGGGGCGCACATTAGTATCGAGCTTAGGATATGATCTCTGGCGGAGATCGGGGAATAGAACCAGGAGGAGAGGCGAGTAAATCCCTTCGCTAGTGTGTCCTACCTAAGCTTATTTGTTAGTTAATGGTCAATATATAGGGATATTATGTGATATATTGATTTCCTTAATTAACCCTTGTTTTATGACGATGATTTGAGAATGTCGATTGAGAATATTAACAATGGAAATGAGACCAGTGGAGATGCCTGTACTCACCAACGAGGAGAACGCAACAGTCAATGGCAATGTTCCTCCTCATGAACAACACCATTGAAAGCGATGATGAACGAGGGGATGTTTAGAAGTTTTTGCGATTCATGCAAAAATCGCGACGAGGAGACTCGTGTTCAAAATCTGAGGAGGAAATGATAGCAATTCTTTGGTTGTCATGACCAGCGATTCAAAGAGTTGGGACCACCAGAATTTAAGGGAAAGCCGGATCCGATCATGGCGGAAACATGGGTCAAACAAATTACCAAGATATTCGATGTCTTGGGATGCACGGAGAACGAAGGTTCCATTCGCCACCTTTATGTTCCGTGGCGAAGCAGACTCTTGGTGGGGAATGTGAAAGCTCCATCCAAATCCAAGTACATGTTTCAAAGATGTCTTGGGAGACATTTCGAATTATTTAATGACAAATACTTTCACGAAAGTGTTCGTATATGAAGGAAGTGGAGTTCATCGATTAGAGCAAAACAACATGACGCGATTGTCTCAAAGACGAGGCAAAGTTTGCAGAGTTATCCAGTTTGCACCTCATTTGGTGGAGAATGAGGAACGATGACGCGGATGTTTCTTAGAGGTTTGAAACCCGTAAGATACGCCAAGTATCTCATTTCTCATAAATTTTCTCTTTATTCGAGATGTTGTAAAAGCAGGCTCAATTATTAGAAGCGAGATAACGAAGTACGGCCAACCTGAGGGACCACAACCGAGGATCGTATCGAGATAGCATAGCCAATGCAGAATAATGATAACTCTGCGGAGAAAGAAACAGACGGACAGAAATGGTAACCACTGGTGGTAATCATGGCCATGAAAATAGAAGAAGCGAGTCGGGAGGAGATTTTAAAAAGAGGAGATTTAACAACGACCATGTATGAAGATGGCAGTCTTGGCAGAAGAATCGGTTCTAAGGGAGAGAAACGACCACCATATATATGCTACAAATGCGAAAAGAGGGACATATCGGTCAAGCGCCCACAACATTCAAGGTATGCTATAATTGTGGAAAGGAAGGACATATCGCTCGAGATCAGACAAGATGGTGAAACCTAGTTCAATGGGACGGTGACTAAAAGACTATCGAGAAAAGTCAAAGTCAACGATTCCGGAAGAAGCGTTTGTTGTGGATGGTCATAATGCGAGGAACCCAAACGAGGTGATCACGGGTAAGTTATTTATAAATTCTTGCGAAGTTTATACCTTACTTGATAACGGGTCTTTACCCATTCATTTATCTCTCCGCATGTGCTCAACGTTTAAACTTGACTCGGAGAAATTAGACTTTGACCTATCTCTGTGGAAACTCCGTTGGGAGAAACTTTCATCACATCCATCGCTTATAAATCTTGTTTGATTCAAGTTGGCACCATTAACTTACTGTTGACCTTATCTCTTTAAAGATACTTGCTTTTGATGTGATTTTAGGGATTGATTGGTTAACTACTCATCATGCCAAAATTGATTGTTTTCGTAAGGTTGTTAGTCTTCATATTCCTAACCAACCTGTTGTATTTAAGATTCAAAGCAACTAAACCATTAAAATCGATCATTGTCATATCTAATCATAAAGCTATTCGTTTATTAAAAAGCGGATGTCAAGCTTTCTTAGCCCATGTTATGGATTTGAATAAAGACACGTCAAATTTGAATAATATTCTGTTGTTATTGACTTTCCGACGATTTCCAGAAGAACTTCCTTGGCCTACCCCGAACGTGAAGTTCAATTCTTTATTGATCTTGAACCCATACAAAGCCCATTTCTAAAACCCCATATCGAATGGCTCCTATTGAACTTCGGGAGTTAAAGGTCCAACTACTGAGGAATTGTTGGACATCTGGTTTCATTAAATCTAGTACATCTCCTTGGGGTGCTCTGTTTTATTTGTAAAGAAGAAAGAGCGGGAGTATGCGACTTTGTATTGACTATCGGGGAATTGAACCATGTCACCATCAAGAATAGGTATCCTCTACCTCGTATTGATGACTTGTTTGACCCGATTGTGAGGGCACAATTCTTTTCAAAATTGATCTTCGATTCGGATATCATCAATGAAGATTAGGCGAGGATATTCAAAAACCATCTTCGAACTTCAGTATGGGCATTATGAATTCTTAGTCATGTCTTTCGGACTAACTAATGCTCCTGCGACTTTTCATGGATATGATGAACCAAAGTATTCAAGGAATATTTGGATCAATTCGTTGTTGTCTTTATTGATGACATCCTCATATATTCAAAAACCCGTGAAGATCATGAGCACCATTTGAAATTCGGTACTCAAAGGCTTCGTGAAAATGCAGACTATATGCCAAATTGAAGAAATGCGAAGTTCGGCTCGAGGAAGTAGCATTCCTTGGGCACGTGGTATCGAAACATGGAGTATCATTGATCCCGGCCAAGATTGAAGCAATACAAAGTTAGGAGCAAACCAAGTCGGTGGATCAAGTACGTAGCTTTTTGGGCTTAAGTGGTTATTATCGGAGATTCGTGGAAGGTTTTCTCGAATCGCTACTCCATTAACTCGGCTAACTTCGGAAGGATACAAAATTGTTTTGGAGCGAAGAATGCGAGAAAAGTTTCAAGAGCTTAAGAGGAGACTTATTTCTAAGACTTTCTAACAATACCATCTGGTTGGATGGATTTGTTATCTACAAACGATGCTTCGTGCAAAGGGTTAGGATGTGTTCTCATGCAACGTGGGAAAGTCATAGCCTATGCCTCGCGACAACTTAAAGAGTATGAGAGGAATTATCCTACTCATGATCTAGAGTTAGCGTGATCGTTTCTGCTGCTTAAAAATATGGAGGCACTATCTATATGGGGAGAAAGTGGAGATATATTCGGACCATAAAAGCCTTAAATATTTCTTCACTCAAAAAGAACTCAACATGCGGTAAATGACGTTGGCTCGAGCTATTGAAAGACTACGACCACACTATTCAATACCATCCCGTAAAAAGCGAACGTGGTAATGACGCGCATTGAGTAGAAGATCGTATACGCGGAACGAAGTGCGATGATGTCAAGTATACGCATAGAGCCAACTTTAATAGAAAAAGTTAAGGTTGCTTCAATCCGCACCCCGAAATGATGCGTATGAAGAAGAAAAGTACAAGAAGGAGCTATTTTTGAGGCGAGAATTGATGAAGAAGGAATACTTGAGTCCACCTCCACTTTTTGTGTTCCTAACGACTACGATTTGAAGTACAAGATTATGATGGAGGCACACAACACGCCATTTGCAATCCATCCTGGAAGTACTAAAATGTATCGTGATCTTGACATACATTTTGGTGGAACAATATGAAGAGAGAGATTGCAAAGTTTATCTCGATGTGTTTAACTCACCCAACGTGTAAAAGCGGAGCATCTTGTACCTAAGGGTCCGCTGCAACCACTTAAGATTCCGGAATGGAAGTGGGAACACATTACTATGGATTTCGTTACGGGTCTTCCTACGGTTTTCAAGGCATCAATGCTATTTGGGTTATTGTTGATAGATTAACCAAGTCCGCTCATTTCTTACCTATATCGGAGACTTATTCCTTGAACGTCTTGCTAGTATGTACGTGAATGAGATTGTGAGGTTGCATGGCATACTGTATCCATAGTTTTGGATCGTGACCCAAGATTCACTTCAAGATTTTGGGTTAGCTTGCAAAAAGCTATGGGCACGCAGTTACGATTTAGTTTAAGATACCATCCCCAAACGGACAGACAATCGAGAGGACTATTCAAACTCTTGAAGATCTATTAAGACTCTGTGTCCTAGACTTCAAGGGCAGTTAGGATAAGTATTTACCATTGGTGGAATTCTCCTACAACAACAGTTATCAGGCAAGTATAGGTGTAGCTCCATTTGAAGCATTATATGGACGAAAGTGTCGCTCTCCAGTATGTTGGGATGAGGTGGGTGAAGCAACATTGTTGGGACCCGAGAGTTAAGACGATATGACTACCGAAAAGATCCAAATGATTCGACAACGTATACAAAGCGGCACAAGATCGACAAAAGAGTTATGCGGATCTTCATCGAAAGGACGTGGAATTTAATGTAGGGGATCATGTATTGTCATGAAGTTACTCCGTGGAAGGAGTTACAAGATTTGGGAAGAGAGGAAAGCTCAATCCACGATTTATTGGTCCATTTCAAATTCTTGACCGAAAGTAGGAAATGTAGCCTTTATAGACTTGCGTTACCTCCGAGTATGTCTCGTGTTCATAATGTGTTTCACATATCGTACTTCGTAAATATGTGAAAGACCCGAACCACGTTATTGAAGTTAGACCAGGATGAGATAGTAGAAGACTTAACGTATGAGGAGGTACTGTCAAGATCTTGGATAGGAAGGAGCATGTCCTACGCATGAAAGGTCATACCACAAGTTAAAGTTTTGTGGAGGAATCATGCTTTAGAGAGAAATGACACGGGAATTGAAAAGCGAAAATGAAAGCGAGGTATCCTCACCTTTTCGAAACACAGTACGTGCGACGTCCAATTTCGAGGACGAAATTTCATAAGGAGGAGGTTGTAAGACCAGAAATTTTTAAATAAAAAGGAATTTTCTTTATTTATTATTTTGAAATAGTAAGGGTTGATTTGATTAATGTGGATAGTTAAGGGTTAAATACATAAATATTTCAAAATAATAAGTGGTTATAAAATATTCATTATCGTCGGGAATATTCGTTTGGTCGTGGAATATTCAGATCGCTTTGTCGGGGAATATTAAATGCGATTTTGCCACAGCGACCATGTGTGGGCCCCATAACGGAAAAGCGATTGGATGAAGAAAACGACAAATATAAGTTGTTTTTAAATAACTTGGCGTAGTTATTCTAGATTATCTTGTTGGAATACCCGGTGGTTAAAACACACTAATACGCGTTGTTCAACAAGAAGACTTGCAGTATTGCACCAATTATTGATTCTTACGTATAAGGCACTACTCAATAATGGTTCTGATAATTCTTATTCAAAGTATTTTATTGAGTTAATAATTCTTTGCGTTGATATTTTATATTATTGTTGTTTCAATAATTGTCATTACACAAGATTTTTTATTATCGAAGCAATAATTCATATTATCTGAATAATATTATTAGATAACATTATTGGCAATGTTTAGAAAGTTCATCTAAGGAGAGGTTTGGTCACCTAATCAAGGCGCCAAGAAGAAGAAATTCTTATTGGAAAGCCCCTCTTTCTGCAAGGCTGCGCCGGTTGTTAATATTGTGATTCTGTAATATTATTTGTGAATAATTAATTATTGATTTATATGATGAGAAAATATTGATTTTATGTGGATATAGATGGAGAAAATTTTTAAAATGACAATTGTTGAAAATTAATATTTTATCTTTTACGATAAAATAATTCATTTAAATATATTATTTTAATAATATATTAACGGTGATATTTTTACAACGAATGTGGGATATATGAGTATACGAGGAGGAAGAGTATTTTTGTTGCAATAAATGTTTAAAACATGTTAAACATGTCGGTGGACCCCATTTATTGACTGAAATTTGATTATAGCCTGTAAAATCGCCCGTTTGTGGATTTCGGTCAATTTCTATTTGGAATTTGGAAAAACTTTCTTCTGCAAAGTTGTAGAGAATTGAAATTCCTATAAAAACTCGCGAGATTCGAATTTTTTGATGAAAGGGCTATTTATTATGAATTATTGAAGTTCCGAAGCTCCGAAATAATTGATTTTTGGGAGTTTAAAATATTTTTTGTAAGAAAAACGTTTTTGTTGCAATTGAGTGGCTCACATGTGTTATAAATGATCTGAAATCAGATTTCTAAGGTGGGCTTGAATATTTTTAAGAAATATTATTATTTTATTAAATTTTCTCGCTTTTGTTCTAAGCGATTTTCCTATAAATAGGGTGTTTAGGTTAGAATTGAAAATCACAATTTAAATGAAGTTTTCTCTCTATATTATCGAGGCGTATTTTGTGAGTATTTTGAGTATACTTTGAGTATTGCTAGGCGGTCTGCAAGTTCCTTCAAAGACTATACCCTAGATTCTAAATTTAAAAATCTTGATCTTTCGAGGTAAGGGATATTTTTTTTTTTTGTAATGATATTATTTCTTCAATATCATTATTTGAAATGTTGATCTGAAGTTTTTATCAAATTTGGAACTTTTTCATGTATGGGGTTACTATTCATGGGTTCTTATTCATGAGTTCTTATTCACGATTCTTATTAAGCTGAGTTCTTATTCACGAGTTCTTATTCACGAGTACTATTCATGAAGCGTGAAGATGTTTTTGTGGAATTTCTATCTTTTGTGTGTTGAGTTACTATTCACGATATCTCGGACTATTCACGATATCTGAGACTATTCACGATATCTGATCTTATTCAATAGAAAAATAAAATTTCTTCTTTTCGTCTAAAACATCTATTCGGATACTAACTCGATTGTATCCATGTTTTGATCATTCTTGAATTTTACACCACTATGATTATTTTTGAGGTATTTTGGACGTGGATAAAACCAAGTACGAATCCTTAATCCTTAATCCTTGTCATTTTGTTTCATTGGATTCGTTTCTTTAAAAAATATTTTCATCATCCTCGGTCTTAAATGATGATATTATGGAATATCTTTGGCCCTGTAGTGCAAAGATGAATGATTTCTTAAGAATATCTTTGGCTCAGTGCAAAGATGAATGATTTCTGAAGAATATCTTTGGCCGTAGTGCAAAGATGAAGCAGTGTTTAAATGAATACATGACTAATCGATGAATATCTTTGGCTGTAGTGCAAAGATGAATATTTGATTCAGATGTATATTGATTGATGTTACTGAGGATAAAAGATAGAGCGATGAACTTTTAAATTCATACATAGAAGATAGTAGTTTGCATTCTCTACTTAACTCTTCTAATGAATTATTATTTCATCATGCGAATATTGATTTAAAATTTGTTGTCTATTGTATTCTATTAGATTTTTTCCTGTTGAAGACTAACGATAATTTGTTGTATATTATCTTAGTCATAATATTCTTTATTGAGCTAGTTGAGCTCACCCTTTTCCTTTTTGTTCCATTTTCTCGGAGGCGAGAATATAGCGAGTGCAGTCGGGGAATGGAATGAAGGTTTTAGAAAGGATTGTTTAGTAGTCCTCACCATTTTTGTAAAATAATGTATCAATAAATGTGATGAAGATTTATTTGAGTATAGATATTATACAGAAGATAATATTTGTATTCAAACTCACAGTTTCTTGTTGTAATAATAAAGTTGTAGTTGTTTACGTACCGTGTATTGACAACTCGAATAGGTGATGTATACCTATTTTAGAGGCGTCATGAGTTGGTATCGAGAGCTTAGGGATATGATCTCTGGCGGAGATCGGGAATAGAACTAGGAGGGAGAGACGAGTAAATCCTTCGCTAGTGTGTCCTACCTAAGCTTATTTGTTAGTTAGTCGTCAATATATAGGATATTATGTGATATATTGATTTTCTTAATTAACCCTTGTTTTATATGATGATTTGAGAATGTCGATCGAGAATATTAACAATGGAAATGAGACCGTGAGTGGAGATGCTGTACTCAACGAGGAGAAGCGCATACAACAGTGGCAATGTTCCTCCCGTGAACAACACCATTGAGCGAGATGATGAGCGAGGGATGTTTAGAAGTTTTTTGCAGATTCATGCAAAATCGACGAGGAGACTCGTGTTCAAAATCTGAGGAGGAAATGATAGCAATTCACGGGTTGTCAAAACCAAGCGATTCAAAGAGTTGGGACCACACGGAATTGGTGGAAAGCGATCCGATCATGGCGGAAACATGGGTCAAACAAATTACCAAGATATTCGATGTCTTGGGATGCACGGAGAACAGAAGGTTCCATTCGCCACCTTTATGTTCCAGTGGCGAGGCGTAACTCTTGGGTGGAGTCGTGAAGCGTACTCCATCCAAACCGCACTCGGCATGTCTTGGGAGACATTTGAAATTATTTAATGACAAATACTTTCTCGAAAGTGTTCATCATATGAAGGAAGTGGAGTTCATCGATTAGAGCAAAACAACATGACGGTGTCTCGAAGACGAGGCAAAGTTTGCAGAGAGTTATCGTGTTTGCACCTCATTTGGTGGAGAATGAGGAGCGTATGACGCGGATGTTTCTTAGAGGTTTGAAACCCTAAGATACGCCAAGATCTCATTTCTCATAATTTTCTCTTTATTAGGATGTTGTAAGCGAGTGGCTCAATTATTAGAAGCGAGATAACGAGTACGGTCATTTGAGGGACCACAACCAGGATCGATCGGAGATAGCGATCAGCGAATAATGATATTCAACAACGGTCATCTTTTGCACTATGGGCCAAAGATATTCCTCACCGATTCATATTTGCGTGACTACAAGCCAAATATATTAATATCTCAAAGAAATATATAATCATTTTGAATTTATATAAACAATAATTATAACCATGTTGATCAATTCACCTTTGCACTTAAGCTAAAGATATTCAATTATAAATTCAATGGTCATGATCATACCAGTCACAATTCAACTTTTCACTATTGGCCAAAGAGAACCATAGTCATGATCATACCAATAATCTACCCATCTTTATACTCAAGTGAAAGAGAATTTCAATATCAGGGTTATAAAAATGTTATATATGATAATAAAATTAATATAATCAATATATAGTTTTAATCTCCAGAGTAATATTCATAAATCAACTATAATTTGGTTAGAAAAAGAAACCAATTTTATAGTGAATAGTAACTCGTGAATAGTAACCCTGACACAAAAAGGTAGAAATTCCATAATAAAATTCATACCAATATTTCGGTATAATGATATTGAAAGAATAACATTTCTTAAACTTATAAACAATTTATTTTAATTGTTTACACTTTACTAAATAATGCATTTAATCATTATAAAATGCCAAACTTATAAGATTTCATCACCAATAATCAAAACCCTCATCAAAAATCTGCATATACTACATATATGATTCTCAAGCCATAAAATCATATTTTCCAATTTTCTTCCTTCACATAACATATTTAACTCATTTATTCATAACTAGTCTATTTTCATAAAAAATATCAAATCAGTTCCAAAAATATTTCTTTTCTGGAATTTAGCAGAATATAGTCCCATATTGAACATATATTTTTCTTAGAATTTTTAAAATTTATTTACTATTTTTTATATGGCCAAAACCGCCGAATATTTAGACATTTATCATAAATTGTACTTTTATCCAAAAATTCCGAAATTCATAGAGTACACTGATATTATATAGATGTACTCCCAATAAAAATTTCATCAATTTTAGAGTTAACCATAAGGAGTTATAAGCGGTTACTTTTAAAATAGTCTTTTCTCATAAAATTCATAACTCTTAATCTATACATCCAAAAATCACCATTTTTGGACACAATCAATAAAACTCATCAACATATCATTTCAAATTTTTCCAAAATTTTCTGAAGGTCAGAAGAAGTAGGAACTGAAAAACATAATAACCCTTAAAATTCCTTACTATCCCTTACCTCAAAAAAAAAAGACTTACATTTGGATATCGGATATGATTTCAAGGAAACTTGCACTGATGAATATCAACTCACCAAGTATCTAAATACTCACAAAATATACTCAATAATCTAGAGAGAAAAAAGAGAAAACTTATGAATTACGGTGTGATTTTCAATTTAACTTAAATTTCTATTTATAGTAAAATTTTAGCAGACTTGACCTGCAACCTGATGGCTTTACCTGCTACTATTCCCACCCACCATATTTGAAATAAAATTCAGCATATTTCTTCACCAACCACAAGTGGGGCCCACTCAATTCTAGAATTTTCCACCAAAATCATTTATAAACCTAATTTCTGAATTAGTCACCTCTTAAAATTCATAACAAATCATACGTTCATTTTTAACGGTTCAAAATTTGTGGACATATACTCAACTTATATATGTATAACATATCCAAAAATTACAACGATCCAACGGTCGGATTAAAAATTATAACTCACACAATATATCTCAAAAATATTGGTTTAATTTTTAATACCTTCATTCCGACAAAAATACTGATAAAACACCTCAACATTAACTCCTTCATTTTTAACCACAATAAATATATCAAATATTTATATCCACATAAAATAAATATTTCCTTATCATATGAATCAATAATTAATTATTCACAAATAATATTACAGAATCACATTTATGATAAACCAGAATAGCTCCTGTGAAAGAGGGGTTTTCCAATAAAATTTCTCCTTATTAAGTGCGCAATTAGGTGACCAAACCTTTCCTCGCAGAACTTTCTAGACATTGCCAATAATGCTATCTAATAATATTATTCAAATAATATGAATTATTGATCCGATAATGGAAAATCTTGTGCAAATGACAATTATTAAAACAATAATAATATAAAATATCAACGCAAAGCAATTATTGAATCAATAAAATAAAATATTGAAATAAGAATTATCGTAACAATTATTGAGTAGTGCCTTCTTACGTAAGAATCAATAATTCAAAAATCTTGTAATACTGAGGTGCTATTGTGTAACAACGCCGTATTACTTTATTTTACCAATAGGGTATTTCAACAAGTGTTAACTGTGAACGATTACGACGTTATTTATAAAAACTTAATTACATCATTTTCTTCATCCAAACGGTTATTACATTATGGGGCCCACAAATGGTCAACTGGCCGTCGTACGAATATTTCCAACGGAAAGAATATTCCACGACCAAACTAATAATATCGACAACAACAATGAATACTTTATAACCACTTATGTATTTTGAAAAAAATTCATATATCACCCTTAACTTTAACTTTTATCAATTTAACCATTTACTGAATAGTAATTATAAGAAAAATTGAATACTTTTATTTCATAAATTTGAGGGGTCTTACAATAGCAATGGTGAACATAGTGATAAATAAAAATTTTATTTGTGAATTTTGAGCATCTTTTGTATTACAATCTAATTATAAGAATATATTTCGTGTTGAATGAAATAGTTTTGAATGTTTAAATAATCTGAATGAAACAAAATTTTAAATATGGAATGAAAAAAAGTTATTTAATAATTGATATGTTCGAAATATCTAAATAACAAATTATTATTATTTTACAACTTTGAAAAAGTTCAAAATTATTATAAATTTATTTAATATTAATTAATATAATAATTAATATTGTAAAAAATTATAAAATACTTTATTTATCAACTCATTTAACCAAAAAATTATACTTGACTATAAAATAACAACAAATATATAAAATATGATATATGCGTGACACCCTAAATATTATATAGTATAAAATAACAACAAATGTAAAAAGGCGCCCTATGCACAAATCAAATTTATTCCCCAAAGTGTCTTTATGAGATTATCTGATTCTCTCCATAAACCCACCAGCTAGGTTTTTGGTCTATATATTCGCAAACTTTTAGGGGTTTTGCAACAGATTTGAGTGTCATGGATCGTCTTCGGCCTAGAGAGAGAAAGGTTTTCACTGGCTTCACAACAGCTGAGGTATGATTTTTAATCATCTCCATTAAAACCCCTGCTATAGAGTGTTTATTTTTCACCTGGATGTTGATCATGCATTTTTTATTTTTTTTGGAAACGAATTGTTAATTTCAGCTATACATGGTGTTGGGTTACTTGGGTATGCGAAAACTTGCATGGAAATGTTATACGTCTATGTTTCGATGTGATTCATGGTCCAGTTTGCAAATGTGAAATAAATTTTTTTTCATTTAATTTATTTATTTATTGTGGTGGGTAAGCCCTAGAACTTGCTTCCAATTAGCAGGGAATGTGGGTATCACAAGAAACAAATTTTATCATTTTAAAATGAAAAATTAAAAAATCAGCTGTCAAGGTAAAAGCTGATTGTTAATTGGCATTTTAGGGGGTTTATGATTTTTTGGTGGAAGTTGTTGGGATTTGGTGACAATGCCAATAATTGTGGCCTTCAATTGGAATGGAACTCAAATGTGGATGTGTTTATTTATTTTTCAAAGATAATAGAATTTGATCCTCATTAGTCATTTCAGGCATTTTGTGATTGCTTTTACTTCAATTGTACCATGTAGTAAAGGATTAGCTGGTAGCATGAGTTATTCTTAGTGGAAGTTATTGCAATTAAATTGAATTATCTGATGTTAAATTTGCAGCTTATCTGCTTTCAGTATGTGAAAGGTTTCAGCTTTGTTGGATTAATGTGTGTAATAATGGTATGGTGGGTGCATTATTTAGTTTTTTCTTTTTATTGGATTTGGTCTTTTAGGTCAAGAGCAGTGGCCTCTTCTAGGGGAAAAAACGTGGGTTTACATTAATTATTATTACTATAAAATGGACGGTTGACTTTCAGTTTCAGTTAAGTGTTCATAAGCTGAGACTGATTGTATGGACATGTAAGATTACTGAGATGCATTTTTTTGTTTATGTGCTCTGAACTGTAAAAAGATTGTCAATGGTGATTACACTTAAATAGACGATAAATATATGGACTGTCCAAAAATAAAATAAAAAAAATAAATACTGGGGATATGGATAGTTATCTTTGATATATTAACTTTCAATTTCAGCTTTGTCCTTGTTGGACAATGTAAAAAGTAGTACTGTGCAAAAGATTACTGCATAATGTTTTAACAGTATGAGTTTCGTCCAGCAATTGGCGTATACATGTGGTTTTAATAATAAACAAAATCTTGCAGGAGGTTGAATGTTTTCTCTGGAACAATTTGTTATAGATTCGTTGAAAAGGCTGTAACTTTGTGGCAGCCAGATTGATCTTTTGTATCTAATACATTATGTAGTTTTCTTGCAACATGGATTCCCCCCCCACCCCACCCCCACCCCACCCCCAGTAACTGCATTGCACTACCCTTAAGTTTCTTCTTTGAGGAATATCTGGTTTTATTGCTTCAATCATTTATTTTTCTTTTTATAATGATTGATTGTTTAAGAGCTTTATAAATTAAGTAGCTTTCACATTTGGCACTTGTGCCCGTTTGGTTTTAATAGTTCTTTATATATATTCAATGCCAGAACTATGATATTAATTGGAAAACTTAATCCTATAAACTATTCTTTGCGTGTTTGTAATCTCTTTATAAGGTAAACATGAATTTGATATCTTTATTTGGGGTATTTTGTATTCAAGTCATAACTAATATGAATCTGTTGGTGATGTCATATCTGAGTAACATCTTTTGTGTCTGTTCAATTTACCTGTTTCACTTTAACAGTATCGTCCTTCTCTTGTATACTAAGTTCATGAATAGTTTGCACTTTCAGAAAGTTTGTTTGAGTTTGTGGTGTTTGATTCCTTCTTCCAGTCAGTTTCAATGGAATCAGTTTGAGAGATATATTATGGAGTTCCTATTGTCATCTCAATCTGCTCTAACGTTTGGCTTTGCTGATATATACCAAAGTAACTTAATTCTTTTTGTTGGATTTTTCAATGATATTAGTATTTAGTAATCAATTCATTTTTCAGTTTGTTTCTTGTTGTTGAATGATGTTAAATTGTTAGTCCTGCCATCAGCTAAATGCATGGTCCTTAGTCTCAGTTTGTTATGGAAATTAATTGATTCTTGAAACTATCTGTATTGTTTATTTCTTTCTTTAAAATATTTTGTCTAAAAAATGATCAAAGATTTTCTGTTTCTCCCAAATGAATCAGGTTGAGAAAATGGAGAAACTTCTAAAGGAAGCAGGAGAAAACTCTATTGACGTAGCATTTTATAAGAAATTAACAAACAGATTTAAGTGAGTAATGTTTCATGCAGTTCATATCTGCTTACATCATTTACCAATTGTTTGCGACTTTAATGATGTTTGTATTCTTTGTTTTAAATTTCTTGAGTGAGCTTTAAGTTTTTGTTTTTTGGCTTGTATACTTTTTCAGCAATTCTAGTGGCCGTTCTGGAAAATCATTTCTGAAGTGGACTGAGGTTCTAACTCACTTCATCCTACTCTACCGTCTTGTTCATCTCGTGGTTACTACTATTTGAATGCAATTCTATTATTACACTTGCACTTTATAAAACTCCAATGTTTGTGGTTATATTATAGGTCCAAAATTGGTACCAGAATCATGTAGATTCCCCAGCCAAAGACAAATCACTTGAGGGATACAACAATTCGAATCCAGATGCTTGCCCCTTGGAAAAACCTGTTGAAAGTACTCCAAATGGGAGTACTCCAAATGAAAGCACTCCAAATGAAAATACTCCAACCTCAAAAGGTACTTCTATTGTTATTGCCGTTATTTGTTCAAAGTAGTAGATAATATGGTTGCAAATGGCTGTTCATGTAAAACACCCATGTGATACAAAAATAAAAAAAACTTGGTTGCTTTCTACATTGAAAAAGGTTATTCAACACGTTAGCATCTTCATAATGTATCTCTTCTATCATCATATAGTAAATCAAAGACACGCTGTACTCTAATGCTCTCCACATCATCTTAAATGTTCCAGTTAATTCTTAGTCATGTTGCTTTACGTGGTGGAGGTTTCAGATATGATTATTATCCTCAGGCATCTAGTTTTGTAGGTCGTTAGTTTCGATATCCACAACATTAGTGCAGCCCAGTTGTTGATGAGTTTGATTTTGCTGATATTCAACTGATCTCTAGGTTTCCTTTTACTTGCCATATTATTTGTTCAAGAATTTCCCTTTTATTTTTTGTTTTCTAATTCTGTATCTATCAGCTAGAATTTGGAAGAACTTTTTTCTGCAGAGTTTTTTGGTACTCAGTTCTTCCTGCATATATATATATATATATATATATATATATATATATATTTTAAAACGACAATGAAATTTATATTTTCCAGGATAATTAATTGATTGCCCCTTTCTTGACAAAAATTGTTTTTAAAGCAGGAGAAAAGGTGCGAGATATATCGAAGTTAGAGTTTGAAGCTAGGTCTTCGAAAGATGGGGCATGGTAAGCCTTCATATAGCAATCAAACAAGGTTTTGGTTATGTTGTTGTTGAAATTATTTAGCTACTTCTCATAGCTCTTGTAGTTCTTACCAAAGCTCATCTAGCATATAAAATGTTTACTAATTGGTAATGAAAGAAGTTTTTCCTCATTCTAAGTTTAATAGTTTCTTTTCTTTTTTGATAAGAATATAATCTTTCCTTCTCTTCCAACCACTTGAAATATGTTAATATTATTGCCACTGATTTTAATACTGCAACAAATTATTAAACAGTAGGCCTTTCTATTTCTCTCTCACACACACAGAGAGACAGACACATCCAAACCCAAATGCACCCAAGCACTCTGTACACGTAAACATCTCAACTAAAGTAAGCAACATATACTTTATCTTTTAACTGTGACATGCTTAATTCTTTTAGAAGCCCATTACTCTAATTAGCATTGGTTCAAGGTTATTAGTCAATGAATCATCATTTAAGAGCACCCAGTATCTCTCTCTATCGACTATCGTTATCTTTCTGCCAGTAACTTTTAGCTCTATCTTCATGAACTTCCTTTTATTAGCTTAATAATTTTCACTCTTATTTGGTAACAGTATAAGTGTGTGCCTGACCCCTTCACCTTTCCCCATCTTCAATACAAGGGCATATGTAGGAGTATAGGACACATTACATGCTTCAAATTTGTTTGTTTACGCTCTTCCATCCATTGTCTTTGCTGCTCGCTGCCATACGTGCTTGGAACTTGTTTGTTTAAGCCCTGTAATTGACGACGTCACAGTAATTAGCTTGTACATAATTTGTCACCTTTGTTTTTTTTTGGGCTTTACAGGTATGATGTGGAAAGATTTATTACTTGCAGAGATCTTAGATCAGGAGAAACCGTAAGTATTTGAGTTACAACTTGATCTATTTCTTATTTTTACGTTATTGAATGGTTGCATGCATGTTCTGTAAAAAGAATAATGGATTGGCATTGTTCTGCTGTTTAAAATAACTGTGCTTCCTTGCCCCATATACATTTGTTGTGTTCAAGAATTAGTTGTATTTGCCAAAATGGGCTAGCATATTGTTTGAGACTGAATATTCTCGGCCAGCACTTGGATCTCAGATTCAATGTACGTTGTCTTTATATTATTTCCATTTTTGTTTTTAAATCAAACCTCAACTTATAAATTTGGCTGTTTGGTGTGGAATTTTGTGATGGATAATGTTAGTCTTTTGAACAATTAATAAGATGTCTTATGAACTCCGTTGGGTTGCCCTTTTGTGACCAAAAGTAAGTTTAACATGCCATTTATTGCAGGAAGCTCGGGTAAGATTTGTTGGGTTTGGATCCGACGAAGATGAATGGGTTAGTGTAAAAGAATCCATTCGTGAACGCTCTCTTGGTTTAGAGCATTCAGAATGCCATCTGTTGAAGGTTGGACATCTTGTATTGTGCTTTCAGGTAACTTGGTTTTTTATAATCTTGGAGTTTGAAATATCCAAAAAATAATCTTTTGCCCAGTTGTAGCCAGCTTACATTTGGGCTCCACTCTTTTTTTTTGGTTGGGGTGGGGGGGGGGGGGTATATTATCAGGAGAGAAGAGATGTAGCAAGGTATTATGATGCTCACGTTATAGACATCCGAAGGAGAATGCATGATATCAGGGGCTGCAGATGTATTTTCTGGATTCGTTACAACCATAACAATGTCAAGGCAAGTGTTGAAATAAGTCTGCCCACAACGCCCAAAAATAAGACTCTCTCTTTCCTTTAAGTTCATTGTTTATTACTCGATTTATAAGTGTAAATTTTCAACTCTTACACCTGCTGATTCCTTTTTCTTACTTTAGGAAAGAGTCGAGTTGTCCAGATTGTGCCGCAGACCATAACAGAGGCGCTACGCTACCGGAGGATGCGCAAATGTTTTCTCATTTCTTTATTTATTGCCATATTTTTGTACCGGGGCTAGTTAGGTAGGTATACAAGCAGGATAGCTGAATTCACAGTTGAAAATTTAGTGAATTACAAATATAAAAGGAAAGCTATCTCTTGTAATTTAGTGAACTCACTATAGATATACTTGGAAGGCTTTTTCCCTTGCATGTGCTTTCCTTGACCCTTCAACAATACTAGAATATAGTGCAGTCCTTTATAATAGCTGAAAGCAGTGTTCAACTTGTTGCCCTACTGGTGGTTTTGTGTTCACATTTTTATTATAGGTTTTAGAAATTGATATTTTTACATGAAAAGTTTCGCTATAACGACGGTAAAAATTGTTGCTATAGACGACGATTTTTGTGAAAATATATAAAGTCATATGGAAATATTATTTTCCCATTAAAAAGAAAATTCAAAATTCAACGTTGAATTTTGTGTTGCTCATAATAGCCGATGAAAGGTTATTTAGTATTTTTCTAATAGCATAATTCAAAATAAAACTGTCACTTTCATCCAATCCAACCTCTTTATGTATGAAAATTTAGTACTCCCTCATTTTTATTATATAAAGTCGCATAATATAATACATTTTACATATATCTCTCTCTAAAAACAGTAATTAAAAAAAAAAAGAAAGAGTAATTAATTAGTACATATGTAGCAATAACATTAATTAACTAATATTAAAATTAATGAAATTTCTTAATATGTGATTATATTTTAAACTATTTATAGAATGAAAATGAGGGAGTAATTAATTTCAAAATTAAAAAAAAAAACAAAAACAGATTAACATATCAAAATCCAGAATTAAAAAAAACAAATTTGTACAATTAATTTCTACATAAACTAAATTAAAAGAAAAGAATGAAATAAAGCTAAATCCAATCTTTAGCTGTTGACTCGAAGTACCATTCCTTTTAAAAAATAATAATAATTGGATTCACTTGAAATAAGTCCTTGCGACATCAAAGATTGAATTTAAATTTTCTAATTTTCATTTATTTATTTATTTATTATTATTTTGGTTTCATTTTGTGTGGGATGGAGGGAGCATATATATCTCAAATATTTCTGCTTTAGTTGCATCAGAAGAGGTTAAAGAGTCGTACGGATGCAAAAGTATACATATAATATAAAATGACTAGTTGTGTTATGTGCCTCCGACAATACATAAACGGTGAGATTTATCCCAAATTTTGAACGGTGAAATTTATCCCAAATTTTGAACGGTTCAGATGATTTATGAGTGAACGAAAAATTCAAAATCATTTATATTTTGTTAGATAGATATAAAAAGCAACCAGGGAGACAACAAAGATCAGTTTTTGATGTCCAGAGAGCCCATGGCAAAAATATAACATTTGCACATTTCCCTTAATACCATCATCATTAATAAAATGCATAGAGCCTTGACACATGCCTTCAACCAAGTAATTCCTGTTCAAGACTACAAATTTCTCCAACAAGTAGAAGTATATCCCTCTTAAGGTCAAAAACTGCTTGAAATCATCTCAACCAAGTTGAAAAACAGGCTATTCTACATATCATGATGACAATTCATGTAGAATTTTACATTAACCTGATGGTCCAGATCCCAAATGACACAATTTAGCTAGACTGCAGGAGATTCAGTGCTTCGTTTTCTTACTAGTGTGTGCCCCATTAGTTGAGTTTCAAAAAGCACATCCTTGACAAAAATGTGGCAGCTCATGAAACCGTTCGACCATAACAAATGGATGCAATATAAAGATTCTTCGCCCACTTTTCCTGCAGAAAACAAACCACATTAAGTTAAGCTGTATGTAATATATACAGGACGTATGTAGATATAAAAGCTATAACATTAAAAGATATACATAGTTATCAACCTTGACATGTGTACTAGGAAAAGCAGAAGTCCGAAGCGTTTCTTGTGTCTCATCAGTTGGTTTTCTTCTTGGTACACTAAGAACCAAAGCAGTTTGGTCTGAAGTTGCAGCAGTTGATGTGATGCGATAACCTGCATCCCATCTCCTATGAATACCTTCACTGGGATATAAAAAGTCTAATTCCACAACCTGTAATCCCATAGAAAGAAATATAAGTCGAGAATGTAATGATTGCAAGCATGAATTACACCAACTGAAAGGAGTTCTGAAACCAAGAAAACCTGATCAGAATATCCATTACAACGTGACATAACAATACCCCACCGACTTCCAGCAGTTGCCATAGCAGTGACATAGAAACCCTCTCTCCACTTCTTATTTATCCACTTAAACGGAAATGACTCGCTAACTTTATAGGACTGCTGCGAATATTGAGTACCTAGATTGTAAATAGAAAGAAACTAGGTCAGATCATAATTTTGGTATCATTTGACTAAGCTCTTCAAGTAAATTTTTACCTTTTCGCTTCTCTTTCTAGTTTAGGTAAACCCTTTTTTATATAGGTAATTTTTACACCAAGTATGGGGATTGGAACCAGCTACCTTGAGTATATTCATCAAGGCCTCTGCCATTTCACCCACCCTTTAGTTAAGAACATCCTAATTAGATAAAAAGGTCAAAAAAGTAATTTATAAAATTCTCAAAAAAGATTTAAAATGTTTTGAGTTATCTAACAATTTAACTAACCCTTCGACATTACTACAAGTGAGCTGCCATTGTTAGCCCCTGCAATTGCACTAATGTAGTAATTCTTCTCCCACTGTTCCATAATCCATTCCTTGAGCAAGACATAGAAGTGTTAGCTAGTTGGTTGAGAATCAAAATTACATGAAATAAACATGTGTACTAGAACATAGAAGCATGCCCTAATAATATCAAAGAGCATAATCAACCTTATGAAGAAAACAAGGAGAGAGTTCATAAACTTGAGAAGAAAATCCTGTCCCAGCATCCATGATCAGGGCCCATAGGTTTGTGCAAGATGCCACGCTGCTGATATATAACCCATCTTCATTTCCTTTCTCAATGTGCTGACCAAGTCTTGCTTCTGCCACATTGTAATGATATCTACAACAACAATAAAAAAGATTACCTTTATAACTATTTGGAATAAACCTGAAAAGGTTAGGTGTGTAAGTTGTATATACCTTTGCTTCATAGGGCGCCGAGCATTGTAAATACTAATCCATTGGGTTGCAGGCATTCCCATCCTTATTTTCTTCTTTGGTTGGTCATCATCATCCTCATCCATCATCAACCGTCCTCTCTTATGTCCAACTTGAATTATAAGCTACATAATATATTATGGATATACGTGTTAGAAAGAAATCTACAATAAAAATCAATATTCAGGCTTCTGCCCTCTGTTACGTCCAACTTGATATACAAACTACACATTACGTATACATGTATTACAATAAACACCATGCAAAAAATCAACATTCTAGTAAAATGCTCAAGAATTCAGGCAGGATAATTGAAGGTGAGCATGAGAACATAAAGCATACCTTTTGAGCACCTTCAGTATTAATTGGCCTGACATCCGGATTTGGACCAACAATTCCATCAAAGAGGGAAACATATTTTGCATATTTGGGTGTTTCATCATACTTCAAATTTACTACAAGTTCAATGAATTCTCGAAAAGGCGCAGGACAAAGGGAACAAAGAGCTTCTGGAGGAGTTGACATCTTTTTCTTACTGACAAGGAACCCTTTATTCTCACCCTAAAACCAAGCTATGTAAGGAATAATAGAGTAATGACATGTGAAATAAACACCATTAAGATTGGAAAATACAAACCTGGAAACCCTGCCAAGGCAACCGCCCTCGGAGAAGGAAAATGAGTGTGTAAGCAAGAGATTCTAAATCATCTCTTCGGCTCCCAGTTCTTCCCAGATGAGCATGCACACTAGCATAGCGCACAGTTCCCCTGAAATACAATAATGCTTGTGCCTCAATTGAAAGAACCCACAAATATATTGACATGAAATCAAAGATAAGAGGGAAGAAACAACGATCATATTATAGATTTATGACATCATCACCCTACCTAAAAACATCTGGACGCTGATCATAATCAATATGTAAGCCAGTTGAACTATCTCGCCACTTGGTGGCTGGCATGTCAAAGAAGATAAGAAGAAATCAGTATATTTGAGCAGTTTCTAGAGTATCTGAACTACAAAACATCATTATTTACGATTTATAGTTTACCTAATCCGAGATCAACAAGAAAGAGTTTTTTCTCCTCGGGTGTTCCGGGTGGACCAAGCAAAAAGTTCTCAGGTTTTACATCGCCATGCACATATCTACAAAAATTGCAGTTTACATGCATGGTAAATCAATATTGTATCAACAGTTTATCATGAGGAAAAAAAAGAGAGCAGTGAATTTTCTTATTTAACATAAGCTCTTTTTTTTAATAAAAAAATGGCAAAGCAACATGGAACAGACTCTTATCATATTATCCAAACATAAAGGACTTAGAAGTATGCATTTATCAGCATATAATCCCTACTTATAACTTAAGTATCTTACTATTTTTGCAAGACAATAAAACGCAGTGGGAAAAATCTTCTCTTATAACACCTCTCAAACATTGGGAAAAAACATGACATGAAAAAATTGAAGCTATATATGCTATATTCCCAAGCCCGCCCTCAAAAAGTATCATATATATGTTTCCTTACAGTTTAAAAAAGTAAACGAATGCGCAAATAGAGACAATTACCCTCTAGAGTGCACCTTCTCTAATATGGAGATTGCTTCAATAGCGATACATGCAACCATTTCAATGGACATCCTAGAGTAAACAACAACAAAATACCGCAACAATTAAATGTTCATTAGGCCAAACCCAAAAGTAGGGGGGGAAATCAAAATTCAATCTTGAGACGTAAGTTACGTGTGGGAATTGTTACTCCAGACGTCCCATAAACTAGGTCCAAGCATATCCATGACCTGCAAAAGTCATCAGGTTTCTGTCACACATTCATAGGACAATAAGAGATACAGAAAAATCTAGAAGAACATCAACAGTCACAAAATATGACAGAAAAAACTATATAAGAATAAACATTTACCATTATGTAGTAATCGCCTTGTCGGCCCTTGTAGTGCACACGTGGGACACCATGACTACCACCAAGTGCACTGGACAAACCACAAACTAACCAAATTACACAACCAAACTTATCCAACAACTTGCAACATTAAGAACACAATGCATACAACAGTACAGATCATATAACACAGAACTACTTACCCGTAGACTTGCCATTCATAAGGTGGCCCATAATTACATCCTTTGCTGCTTCTATGCTCAAATTTTAGAGCAACCTAAATATCATAATATAATTCAACACATTAGAAATATGTATTCAACAATCGAGGACCATGCAGAGGTCAGAATACCAATTAACACATAAATTCTATACCTCTACTGCTCCTGCGCCAATTCTTTCATGTGGAAATGGAGCATTAACTCGACGACCAACATACACTTGTCCAAATCCTCCTTTACCTAATTTTTTCTCGACTTTATATAACGGAGAACCACCAACTTGGACCTGTTATAGAGAAACCAAAAATATGTAAAAGCACTACCCAAGTACCCTGACCCAT
Source organism: Panax quinquefolius (assembly GCA_020205615.1). Classification (NCBI taxonomy): domain Eukaryota; kingdom Viridiplantae; phylum Streptophyta; class Magnoliopsida; order Apiales; family Araliaceae; genus Panax; species Panax quinquefolius. The sequence goes on along the minus strand of CM035174.1, from coordinate 83,577,679 downwards.
CAAATTAAGTACCAATAAAAAACTGCACAACAGCAAAATCACATTTTCTTTCACTGAAAACCAACTTATTTTTAAACTTCGACCAAAAGATAAATAAATGAAACCACAAACGTCCAAGAAAAATACCACCCTAAGGGTATCCAGTAGAGATCTTAGAGAAAATATTATTTAGCAAAACAATGCCCAGCAGAAATTCCTTCGTTTACGGGTTAAACAAAACAAAATTAGAACAATAGAACTTCCATCATAGCCACCACACTTGAGGAACTATAGAACTATACTATATGCACACTACAACGAGAAATATCACATTTAGCATATAAAAAAAGCATAATAATTAATTTTTCCTAATAACAATTAAAAAAAATAAACAGCTCTCACTGCCTAGATGCATATAATTTCAACTCCACTCATGTTTTCTAATGAGCCAGCCCTTATACAAAAGCTCTACCCAGATTGTCAGTACTATCCACTGCTGAAAGTCACCAATCAGTAAAACAAATTGATTTTGATTTAGTTTTTTTAAATCCAAAACAAGATGACACATTTAACATTATCAAAATCCCATAAAGCTTTCATCTTTCTAACACACAAGCATAATTCAATTAAACACCTAGTAAGAAAACAATAAATAATCTGAAACAATAAAAAAATATAGAAAATTAACCCTCTCAGGAATTGGAGCAGTTCCTTCATCTTCAGCACACAAAGCCTTATCACCACCACTTTCATTCATCTCTTCTTTCTCTTCCAAAACCCTAACAACTTCCTCTACTTTCTCTTTCTCTTCCTCTTCCTCACTCTTCAACGGCGTCGTATTCAGCACATTCTCATCGGCCTTCTTGCTCCTGTTCTGTCCGGCTCCGTTTACCCTACGACGACCCCGCACAGCTCCAGCCGCCTTCTTCTTGTTCTTCTCCACTGGTCCGGCTCCGGCAGTCTCCGGTACGATTTCAGTGATCGGCTTCTTCGATGCTCGGCCTCTGCGCACTCCGCTACGCAGCTGAGGCATATCACCGACCAAACTGTGAAAACCCTAAAACGACCTTCATGAAGGTTCTGGATTTACTTATAGATACCGATGGCGATCAGCAGATAAAGTGTTCAGAAATGTAAAACTGGGAAAAAAAGTTAGAGAGAGAAAGCTGTAGATAAATGATCGGAGTAGAATTATATGCAAATTTATAGAGAGAGAATTAGGGTTTGATTTGGGCGATATCAGGGATCTGTGGAGGGAAGGGAAAAGTATGGCTTCAAAAAGTAGCATCTCCTAATTCCTATGACTATGAGAGATAATGGAAGAAGATGTCGTGCTGTACATTAGTTTAGATTTTTTTGTAATTTCTAAATTTTACTAAAGTGATTAAAATTATAAAAATAGAACTTTTCTTTTTCTTTTCTTGCTTTTTTATTTTTTTTTTTGAAAAATTATATTTGATTAGAATATATTACAAATTTATGTTTTTTATAAAATTTTATTGATACATGAGATGTATAAAATTATTAAAATATTTTATTTATTATACATCTCTTTAAATAAATTGCCATTAATATTTATTTATTTAACTCGATAATAAAAAATTAACGTAAATAAGCATTCGCAAATATATATTACTTTTTAAATATATGTGTGGATTTTTGTTGGTATTTTCTTCGTTCTAAAATTGATTTTATAATTTTATATATTACTTCGCAAATATATGTGCTGTACATTAGTTTATTTTTTAGTAAATTCATTAATCGATTAATTAATGGAATCTTGACATAGATCATCATCATTGTATGTCAAGACTTTATTTCATTAATCAATTAATTTAACCAAAAGAAAACTTCACGCTAACCAAAGGTCTTTAAAAATACGAACCAAATAAGTGACAAATGATAACCAAAAGATTTAAGGGAGAAAATTGATCCGTTTAATATGAAGTTTATTTTTTTGAGTAGGTTAATCGATTAATGGAAATAGAATCATCGACATACGTAGAATATAGCTTCATTTAATTAATCAATTAACTTACCCAAAAAAAACTTCATGCTAACCACTTCCGAAGAAAATACAAGCCAAATAATTTATAATATTTAAAAGAATGCGTAACAAATGCTGGTGTTATAAAAAAATAATTAATGTTTTTCTAAAAAAGGACAAAATAATACTCCATGGAGATGGAAGAGAGAGTTGTAAAGACAAATACCATCCATACAAATCTCTCCTACGAAAATAAGTATATCAGTTAGTTAGTAGTACCATGATATGCAGAAAAAATCAATTCAGTTTTTTAATTGTATTAATTATTTTATAAGCACAATAAATTCTTTTTAAGATAATATGTGATCAAATTTACTAAATTACCCGTCTCAGAACTCACGTTTTAAAATAAAAGATATTGATTTGATTCTAGGTTGAACACTCTTTTTTAGCACACAAATTTGAAGAAATTAGACCAACAAATGATTTGTATTGAACATTCTTTTTAATTAAGCATTTAAATGAGCGTGTTATTTGGTAAATTATTATTACTTTTTGTTTATGAATTTAATAGAGAAAATATTTTTTTTCTTTTGTAGGTATGAAATAAAGAAAGGAAAGAGTAAGCCACTACATAATATTATAATTTCAAACAAAGTTTATGCATTTTTAAGAGGGTAATATTGAAATTAAGGAAAACACCATTAAGTGGAGTTCAACCCAAATCAATTTACTTTGGAGTTGGAAATTCTTAGAAGAAAATATAATTTATTTTACCATTTTTAACTCTTATATACTTTTTCATTTAAAAGAATCTACAAATAAGTGGTTGCGACTCTTTTTTTATATTTAGGTAATTGTTAAATACACAATATTTTTTATTATTTTCACAACAAAAGTGTCGCTATAGATGTATAGCGACGGTGAAATAGGATCTATAACAACACTTTTGTTGTGAAAATAATAATTTCTGTCGTGGATTTAACAATTCTCTTTATTTATTGTTATTATATTTTATTTTTTCTTAATTATTTAAAATCTCAAAACACACAAAAAGAAAATTAGGAGTAATAATTTTTTAGAAAAAGCAAACGCTCAAAAATTTCAGCTTGGGAAGGCCAAGGATCGGAATCGTTTCATGCTCTCACAATATATGCACCAGATCTTCATATTTGTTTAAACCTATATATTATCCGACCTCCTCTAAAACCCTAGGAACAGGACAATGGCATTAAAGCATGATTCTTCTTCTTCATCTCTTGATGAAGTACAAGAACATGAAGAAATCCAACTGAAATCTGCACAAGAAGAATCTGATGGAGAGGCAAAGCAACAAAATTCAAACGCTGTGAAAGAGGAAGAGTTTGAAGATGATGGATTAGAAGAAGTTGTTCATCAGAAAAAGCCCAAATCAACACCAGAATCTGAATCAAAGGATGGGTCATTTTCAGATTCTGATGAAATCCCAGTTGATTTCATAGTCAAACCCAGTAAACCCATGTCCAATTTGAGACAATCCTCTAAGCGTAAGCGCCCTGGTGAGGAAAATTCAAGGAGGAAGAAGAGTAAGGTGGTTTCAAATGGGGATGAAGAAAAGAAAAGGGCTGCCACAGTATGGAGTGAGGATGATGAAATTGCTCTTTTGAAAGGGATGGTTGATTACCAGTTGGAAAAAGGGGTTGACCCGTATTCAGATATGGCTGGGTTTTTTGGATTTGTTAAGGATTCGATTCACTTTGATGTTAAGAGGAGACAAGTGACTGATAAGCTCTGGAGGTTCAAGAATAAGTATTTGCACAATGAGTTTGTTCTTTCTAAGCCACATGAGAGCAGGTTGTTTGAGATTTCCAAAAAGATCAAGGCTTGGGGAGGTGTTATGAATTTTAGTAATGCAGTGAGTGATAATAGCAATGCTGAGAGTAGGGAAAGGAAAGATAAGAAGAGGGGAAAAGTAGTAGTTAATAATCATGTGCCTAAATTGATTGAAAATGTGAAAAAGGAAGACGTGAAAGAGGAAGATTGGGTGCAAGAGGCATCATGGAATGAAATTAAAGATTTTTGCTCTATGTATCCACAGTTGAGTCGGTTTTTGGAGTTAGAGATGTCATTTCATTTGTCTTTGCCCAATGATGTGAAGAATTATGTCAAGGAAAGAATTAGGTTGATGGGGAGAGAAAAGGCAAATGAATTGGAGGGGAAGTGGAATGATCTTCACTTAGAAGAGTTTGAGCTATATGCTAAGAAGGTACAGTTGATGAATGAGCAAATTAATTTGGTGTTGGATGGAATAAAGTCTTCTTAGTCTTAATGATGGTTTTTTTTAACAGTCTTAATCTTGGATGAAGTACGTAGTGCTTGATGATTTTACAGTTTTTGATGATATTTTCATATTCTGGTTATATTTTTGGCCCTTGAGTATGGCCATTATAGTTGTTATTGGTACAATTATATGTTATGGAAATATTATTTGGTTTCTCTTTGTCTCAAGTTTATTCTAATGAAATATTAATATCTGCTATTCAATTTATGTTTGTTTTTATATTTATTTTTTGTTTGTGGTGTTTGTGATGAATATTTGGGTTGTTTGCAAGGAAGCCATTTTCTCCATTATGGGCAATTATGGTGTGTCTTATGGCATGGAATCAGTAACATTTGAATTGTAACAAGTGTAACCTAATGCCAGTTTTTGTGATTGTTCAGGATCGTAATCCTATGATGAGACTGTAAGTCTGAGTTAGTCTTTACTTTATATGCACCTTTTGATGTTTAAATTTCTTCCCTTGGTCTTGTACCGCTTTTTGGACTGTTCATATCCTATGTTTTATGTATCCTGATTTTAGTTGTGCTGTTTGCTGGTTATTGATTTCTGATCAGCAAGTGTTTGAAGGTGGTGGCTCAATCCTAAATCTTTGTATTTTAGATTGTTAACAGCTTGCCTTGGGGCATGTGATGGTCAAACATGACCATGCAATGAAGAGCTCAGAGTTAAACCTAACTCCTAAAGAGCTAAATGCTAAGATGTTGTGCAAATAATTATTCCACTATAAACATAGCAGGAAAACCAGAAGGAAAGAACACTTCATTGGGGTGCTACAAATAATTTTGTTGAATAATTATCAATCTGATGCTTTATTAACTGAAGGCTGGGCAAAAATGTATGTAAGTGTGCATCAATTTGAAATCTATTGCCTTTTCGATGAGTTTTTTTTAATATATCAATGATGATTATCATGGAAGCACAGTTGAAATTGTGATATTGGGCCTATTGTTAAGGCAGCTGCTCCTCAAGATGGAGGCAACATTGTTGCGTGATCTGAGCAAATTTGGAATGAAAGGGTAGCCACAGGTATACTTGTTCTCCCCTTGTTTATTGCAGGTTCTTTTGGTATTGGTAGTTGGAATTTTACTGACTTGTTCTGCTTTTATATTCATTAGTTTGCAGGAATGTTAAGCCACGTTATTGTAGGAACCAGTGACACGAATGTGAACAATCTTGGATCCGAAAACCCCATCAGGAATCCCATATTTCCTAAATGTATTAATGTAAATGAATTTCAATGAAATCTTTCTTTTCTTCATGTAAGCCACCTTGAATAGTTTTTATTGTCAATGCACATGACCTTGACTTCTCCTCGTAAGTTATTTTGCATGAAGTTTGCCGAAGCTCACCCATATAGGCTGGAGATACTGCACCCTCTTGAGTCTTGACTGCCTGCATGACAAAAAATCTAGTTTGAATTAAGCTATATATCACAACTTTTGGGCATATTTCTTAAATTTTAGTTTTTAATATGAATTAGAGTTCTTTAGCATTTCCATTACAGTTGCCAATTAACACAGTACAAACTAAGTGTTTTGTTTTCTTGTAGTGGCATTGGCATGTAATCTCTTAAGTCCTATCTATCAATTGATGCTTAGCTCAGAAAATGTAGCCCTGTTCTTACAGAACTTCAAGGTCAGAATTCTCTCTTTCTTCTCCATTTGTCTCTAACTTCTGCGCATGTGGGGTTATGTGCGAATTTACTACAAGCTTCATCAAAAACATGTTCATATATAAAGTTCAGTATTTTTATTTCTTTATTTGGTATGATAAATTTTGCTTCTTTTTTTGGAATTTTTTCCTTCTGAATTTTGCCTCTGCGGATTTCATATAGTTTTAAATCAATATGTGGATTTGTTTGTAATTTTGTGAATTTTGGTGAATAAGGAAGAGTTTGCTATGGTTAGACATGTTGATTCTATGATCATTATGTGTTGAAATGGATGTATGATTGTTATTTTGGAGTCATGGCAATGCCAAAGTTGAATTTTCTCTACACTATTTATACACCACCTGGCCCTTCTTAAATAATACATGTGATTTGGGACTAGCTGTATTTTGTAATATACCTATTGAAGGAATGAAGGTGGGAATGAAATGATTCATTCCTATAGAATGTGTTTCATTAGAATGGAATGAATCATTCTCGTTCCTACCAAATTTGTGAATTTTATTCTTTGGGTGAGGGTATGGAATTACTCATTCTAGCCCGGATCACTCACTATATCATTCCATTACTTTTTTTATTCTATTTCTTCACCAATTCCATTCATTCGTAGGATTAGTGTTTCATCTTTTCCGGGTGATGATTAACATTTGGATTATAAATTGTGTTTTGTATTCTCTATGTGCTACAAAAACTGCCTTGTTTGTAAAATTTGATTAGTTATTAGTTTAGTAGTGATGGTATTATAATAAATTTATGACAACAAATTTAAGAGTATTGTGTTATTGTATATTATTATCAATAATAAAAAGTGGATTCCTTTTGCAAAATAAATAAATAAATAATAAATTAACATCTAGATTTCCTTTTCTATTTTTAATGGATGTTTAAAAAGAAAATACAAAATTTTAAAAAATACAATTAATAGTATTTTACCTATCTGATCAAATTGGATATAAAATATTAATACAACACACCCTTCTAAATTGTATTGAATAAAATGAAAAGAAAAATAAATTAATTTAATGCAAAAATAATATGAAAAACCAAGTCTCTTAAAATTTATAAACGGACATAAAAATAAATAAAATTCATCTTTTTTCACGTGAGAAATACGATTGCATTTACCTTCAAGTTTTATATATTTATATAATGTGTAGTCAAAGTTGATTGATATTTCATGGTCCACCAAACTATTTGATGCACGTGGGATGCCATTTAACCTATTGAATTTAAATTCATAGGATTGTTGTTAGGAGTCTTTCATCGGGTAAAAAAACCGAACCTGCAAGAAAAAATCGAAACCCAAGACCAACCGAAAAATCCGGAAAATCAAGAACCTGCAGACGCATCTAGAATAACCTAGGTTTTTGCATCGGTTCGATCTAGAAAAAATCTGGTTTTTTGGGTTCGGTTTTCAGATACAAGAAATAATTAAATAATTTTTTTATATTAACAAATTTAATATAAAAACAACCCTTTTTGATTTACAATAATATATTAACAAATAATTGGTACAAAATTCTATTGTATAATGTTATGGGCCAATTATTGCATAATGTTATGGGCCAATTATTTGTTAATATATTATTTGTATGGTTTTCGATTTTTTTTCGGTTTTTTCAGATATCAATTCAAAATTTTCATTACCGCCATCAAACCGAAAAATAAAAAAACCGAAAAACCCAGATCGAAAAAAATCAAAACCGAAAAAAAGCTATATCACGGCAGTCTGGGTTCCAATCGGTTCGGTAAAAAAATCGAAAAACCGAATTTTTTGAGCACCCCTAATTGTTGTGATTTGTATTCTAATATTTAAAATGTATTTAATTTATTTTTTTTTCAAACAAAATACACAATTAATTGATCAAAATTGACCGATTATACATGTAATACAAATTATGAAGGGATAATTTGAATGAAACATGTTTAAGAAATAAAAATATATCCCAACCTCATCTTCTCCATCAATAACCCTAATTCTAAACCCTATCCCTATCCCTATCCCTATCCCCAAATCAATTTCACATCGATATTAACCAGGAATCCAAGTCCAACGGGAGGATTCTCTTCTCTGTATATTTTTATCTCTTTCTTTATCTTCATCAATTTATCAATTAATGCCTCCTCATCTCAAGTCTCTCTCACATTTAGAGTGGTGAGCTGAAACCACAATTAATACTCACATGCTCCCCTGCACCAAATCGTCCCCTGCCTCCATTAATACTCACAAGTAACTCCTTTGATTACTCTGACTTCGGTTGGGGAGAACACTCCTCAAAGAATCCAGAAATAACATATGTTCTCTCGGCTACTCTAGAAGGCGTCAAGGCGATGAAGCTCAATATGCGGAAGATGCTAGCCCCGCAAAGAAACTGAAGTCTAACTCTTTAGACTTGGTGTCTGGTGAAGAAAATACTGAGAAGTCGTCTCAAGAGCTCTCTGGTTTCGAGTCCAAGATGAAGTTCTTTCAGATGCCATATATGGATGGCAACTGGGATGCTTCAATAGATGCCTTCCTTGGTGGAGACACAAGTCAAGATGGTGGAAATCTGATAGATCTTTAGGCTTTTGATGATCTTCCTTCTACGATTTTGGGGGTGGGGGTGGGGGTGGGGATGGGGGTGGGGAAGTTTTCTGAGCAGCCCTAGTATCTCTAGCAGGCTATGTAAATACGGCTACATGTCAGTAAATTCAATCACTTGAATACATACATAAGTTCTTGTAAGTTGGGGATCCATACTGGTTTGCCTTTTGGAAAGGATTTTAACTTGGTATGGAATGGAAAGGCAAATAATTAAGCAAGATTATGGCCTAACGTGTTCTAATATTTGCTTTCTTTGTACGGACAGTGCATAGGTAAATAGGTTTGTTTTACTTTTGAGACATTGAAATTAGGATTTTGATTCTGATTATAATGTCTGTATGAATTATGAGAATTGAAGATTTTGATCCTCGTGAAAATTGAGAGGAATCGTTTTGATCGCCAAATCGTTGAGTCCATACGGCGAGAACATTAGAAAGCATCGGCAGTATCAAAACTGGCGGAGTCATAGGGAAACGATTTGATGTCACCGGTGGAGGAAGGGACGTAGGAGCGGATTAGACGACGGCTTCTGCGCCACCGACGGAATCGGCGGAGGTGGAGATGAAGATAATGAATAATTACATTAGAAGTTGGATGATGATAGTTAGAATTTAAAAATTAAATATGATAAACAAATGATTTGGGTGGGGATTGGGGGTTGGGTTATATTTGCTGGTGTGGTTTATTATTATTATTTTTTAATGCTTTTAATTTTCTTAAACTTGATTTATAAATTTTGCCCTTTACAAAATGGGTTTACAATAATATCTCGTCATTTGTGACCGGTTAATTTTATGGAACGTGCATTTTGTTTAAGGAAAAAGAAGTTTAGGGTGCACTTAGATTTAGATACGTTTTAACAATTAGGATTGCAAACCTCAATAATGCTACAAACTTTGGGGTGTAAACTGTCTTTTAGTGATGATAAAATGACAATGTTCATACAAATTAAGATAGGGAAGTGATATTTTTACATATATTTTTGATATTTTTATATCACATGAGCATATAGTGAGTCTTACTTTCATGTAAAAATGAATTATATGAAAATATTAAAAATACATTTGGAAATAGTGCTCCCCATTAGGCATTAAGATAATCAAAAAAGAAAAGAGTATAATTTTTTTCCTAATTTATTTTTGGGTTTTGGGTTTGGGTAGAGAATTAATGTGAACCACTATATTTTGATTTGAGCGATGTATAGTTAAAGGTAAATTAATAAATACAAAAATTTATGTAGCTGATTTGTTGACTTTGTCCATTTTTTTGAGGAGAAAATCTTTTATCAACTCATTCTTATGGCAATTAATATTGTCCGAGCAAAAATATTATTCTCACAACTTAGATAATAAATATTTTTTCCGTTTTAAAATTAGAGATATATTTTAATTTTTTGAAATCAATTCATAAATTATAAAATCCTAAAATAAAAAAATATAATTTCGTTCAAGTTTTAAAAATAATAAATATAATAATTAGTAGTACTTTATAATTAATTTATAATTGTTATATTTGTTGTATAAAAATTACATAGTTTCACATTAATTTTAAATTTTAAAATTTCACTTAATTGATTTTAAAAAGTCAAAATTTATCTGTAATTTTGAAAGCGTTGATTGTATTACTAGTATTACTTTAAGTGAGTGTTGCTCGAACAATCATATAAAAGATATCGGTTAATATATATATATATATCTTGAAATGATTAAAAAAGCGAATTAAATAAATTTGACAAAAGAAAAATGACTCAAGCAAAAAAACATGGTCGAGTAGATGGGTCGGAAAACACGCGGATTGATTCCCGACGCACGTGTTTTTTTTTGCTTCTATCCGCTTTTAATTCACTTATTTTATTCGCATTTAATTGTAAATTCTCAGATATATATATATATACATAATAATCCGCTTCTCCAAATAATCTGGAAGAACGAATCAAGAAACGAAACCCAAGATAGAAAGCGGTTTTTTATGATATAGTGACGAAAAAAACCATCGCTATAACCTGGTTCATTTCTTATTATTAGCTCCTCCAAATTTGGAGAGAAGCCATCTTATATATATATATATTATTCCTTATAAATATGTGTATGATAATAAATGAAGAAAATAAAACTCTCTTTTTGTCTCCCTGATGGAACAAAAACATTCACAACCCAAATGGGAAGCCAAGGTGTCAACAACACTAACAAAAGCAAAACCAAACCAAATATGGCCTCTTTTCCAAGACTTCTTTAACCTACACAAATGGTTCCCAAGTCTCTTAACTTGCTATGGCATCCATGGAGCCAATGGCGAACCGGGTTGTATCCGATACTGCGCGGGTTTCTCTCTCCCTTCTGATGGCAGCGCCACCAACACAGATGCTGATGCTTCTTCAGTTAGCTGGTCGAAGGAGAAACTTGTAGCCATTGATTGTACGGACCAAAGTTTAACCTATGAGATTGTGGACTGCAATATTGGGTTTAAGTCCTACGTTTCGACGGTCAGGATTTCTCCGGGAGGTGATGGTGGGTGTGTGATCGAGTGGTCGTTTGTTGTTGATCCGGTGGAAGGGTGGAGATTGAAGGATTTGGTGAGGAAGTATCAAGTTGGGCTGCAGTTGATGGCTAAGAAAATGGAGGATGCCATAATAATGAATGCTCTTTAATTTTTTAAGTACTTTTTATCTTTGGAGAACTTAATGTCACTTCCAACTTTATGCTAGATTAGATGTTCTTTTAGTGTGGTGGGATTATATATAAAAATTTGGGCAAAGGTATAAAAATGCCCTTGATATTTTTTCTGATGTTCAACGTGCTCTTTATACTCTTTTTTTTTTGTCTAAAAGTACCTATAACGTTATATTTTTTGGGTCAACTCTGCCCTTGACGCTAACAGATATGCCACCTAGACAAATGTGGTTGACATGCAGACATTTTTTGCTGACTAGACATAGCTAACAATGCATACATGGAAAATAGTTAACAATTCAAATCAAACATATTTGTCCCAATACATGTGCCCATTGTCAATATAACTTTCCCATATTATTTTTTACTATTATTGTTATTGTTATTATTATTATTATTATTATTGTTATTGTTATTATTATTATTATTATTATTATTATTTTACCCTTTTCATTTTGAAATACAAAATTAGTGTTAGAGTTTTAAATTTAATTTAAATATTTGTTAACAAAAAATTTATAATTAATGATACCTTTTATATAATTTATAATTATTATAATTTACTATATAAATTAGTCAAAATTTATTTTTAAAATATCTCAAATAATAATAATAATAATAATAATAATAATAATACACTCTCCCTTGCACACAAAAAAAAAACATCAGACCTCCACTACTACACCATTAAAACCACCACTTACCAAACACAGAGTAATCTCAACTATAATCCAGATTCAACCAAAATTAAATTCATCATCAACCTTCAAACCTCCATATATAAGGTTTTGTCATTGCACATTTGAATTTTTTGTTACATAAAATAATGAAAAATGTGTATATGAGCATAAATAAAACTAAATGAAAGAAACCCTTAAAACTGAAGCCATCGCATCCTGATTCATCCCTAATATAGGGTCAAAGAAAACAGAGGACATACTAAGCACCACATACTTCAAAAAAATGAAATTCATTTGAAGCTCAATAGCTATGATAACGACAAAAAGATCAAAGCGGGAAACCAAGAAGGTAAAGATTGAAATCAATTGATAGAAGAAAGGCGCAATTACTTTGTACATAGAAACAAAGTTTTAATGAACAACACAAGGTGTACGGAATATACAAATAAATTAAACAAATTTTATCCCAACAACATAGAAAAAGCCCTAGAGATGTCACTTTGATCTAATTCAGTTACTCATTCCATACAGAAACAATGGAGCCCGATTTTTCTAACCTCTGAACTCTGCAAAAAGAAATGCCTGATTTTACCCAATACCCAGAACTTCAAGAACCACATCCTTTCATCGGAACTCGATCGGAACATCCATAGTGTTAACGCCAAGATCTTTCCACGCGCCTCAATCACGTAAAGCGCTTCCAATCCTGCACAATAAACATGTCAATACCAGAAGCTTGACGACTTGGACCGTCGGGGGATAGCTCTGGCGTAAGAGTCAGTACAGGCGAACACAAGGTTAACAATGGAGGAAATAAAGTCTAGATCCTTGATTGATAAAATATCAGTTACCTTTTGTTGTGTTGTATCTGATCCTCATATACCCAATCTCCGATTTTGCGTGCCACCGACCCCCCCTGATACTACCCACTGCAATTGCTTACCTGCTGATCCCATTACCTTTGTCCACCGCCGGTCGATACTGTCCCATCCTCATTAATGCAATGCAGGAAATAACAGTCAACCATCATCCTTTTCATCATTATCGGTCAAAGCCCAATTCAAACCATTATACTCCTAATGTTCAAACCCAATGACCCGGCCCAATAATTTCAGGATCCAAAGGATTTAATCAAATGAATCAGTCCAAACAGTTCGGCCCACTATATAAAATATCATGACCCAACATATATGTAAGACCCCAGCTTTTTAATAAAGATGAATTTTTCTATAAATATTATTTTTGAATATTATGGAATAAATTTGATATAATGTTATAGTTGTGGGTAATATTTATAAATTTTGCAAAGTATGCAAGTTGTTATAAAATATTCGTTTGGTCGGAAAATATTCTTTTTGTTAGGGAATATTCATACAAATGCTCAATCATTGGTGGACCCCATTAATGTAATTATTGTCGGATTGAGAAAACGACAAAATATTTTATAAAAATAACTACGGAGGTGTTACCGTTAAAACTCGTTGAACTACCCGGTGGTAAAAATACGAAGAATGGCGTAGTTGCGTAGAGAAGACACTGCAGATTATTGATTATTGATGCTTACGTAAGAAGTCACTCATTTATGCTTTCAATTATTGCTACGATAATTCACGATCATATCTCTTATATTATTGATTCAATTATTGTCACAAGATCATCTCGTATAATATGTTATAGTATTAAATCAATAATTGAGGCGACAAGTTATAAATGATTAATAATTGTTGAAAGATTAAATATGTGTTGATGAAAAAAAATGATTTGTGGTAAGTTTGATTATTTTATGGGGGCTCGTATATGTCATCATCTAAGAGTCTCTTCGTCAATAGTATTTACCTTCATCAATAGTAATTACCTTCGTCAATAGTAATTACCCTTGTGAATAGTATTTACCTTCAATAGTAATTACCTTCGCCAATAGATAGTAATTACCCTTGTGAATAGTATTTACCTTCGTCGATAGTAATTACCTTCGTCGATAGTAATTACCCTTGTGAATAGTATTTACCTTAAATCGATAGTATTTACCTTCGTTAATAGTAATTACCTTTACCAGACGTCGAACCACTTGTCGTTTCACATTACGATGCCGAACGAACCGATTAAATCGAAGCCACTTGCCTTTTCACAAGGCGGTGCTAAGCTAGAAATCTTCTATAAATAGAGGCCTAGGGCTTCATTATTTTTTCACTTAATTCATTCAAGCTATAGAGAGAAAGTATAGAGAATAAGAGAAAGAAGAAGAGTATTTTGTTACTACACCGCCATAAAGATTCAATCTCCTACCAAATGTAAGGGGTGTTATTCTTTCTTATTCAATTAAGAGAATCGTTGTTATTCCATCGCTTATTATTACATTGGAATAACTTTGTATAAGTGGTTTACCCTATACTTGGTGACATTCTTCTATTATTCGCTGTTGGAACATCACATGCATGTTTTTTAGGACTGGTTCCGCTCTTTATTATTATTACATTGGAACATCCTGCGTGTGTTTTACACCGGACTGGTTAAAATCTTTATTATTACGTTGGAACATCACATGCATGTGTTTTACAGGACTGGTTAAAATCTTTATTATTCTCATTGGAATATCCTATCGTGTGTTTTACACCGGATCGGTTCCATCTTTATTATTACATTGGAACATCACCGCTTGTGTGAATTTCACGACACCGTTCCGTTATTTATTATTCATTGGAATAACTCCGTCATGCATGCGATCTATCGCATGCATGGTGATTTCTTTTGTTATTCCATTCTTTATTATACCCGGTTGGTTAAAACTTTGACTTTCTATACTCCATGAAATTAGTAGAATATCCTCGATATTTGCGTTTCATCCAAGATCTTTTCATGGAAATATTCTTCTGATCATTCTTGAATTTTACTCTACAAAACGGTATCATGTTGACAATTTGGACGTTAATAATTCCTGGATAAAATAATTCTTGAACTTGTTTTATTGAATTCTTATATCATTGTCATCATCCTCATGTTTATATTTTTTTGAAAGTCATCTGTGGCCTGTAGTGCATAGATGGACTTGGTATGATTTTGACCAGAGACTATTCGGTGTAATCATGACCGTAATGTTACAAATGATGTGATAAAAATCCTTAGTGGCCGTAGTGCATTGATGGACAGTTGTTGGCATGATCATGACCATTAATGAATACACAAATATTCTTGGCCCGTAGTGCATGAATAATTGTGGTCGTGATACTAAAGAATATCCTTGGTCAGTAGCAGTGAGAGAGGTGATTCGATGATGTGAAATATTTATTAAAGTTGAGTCTCACTATAAACGATGATGAAAACCTTTTAAAACCTAAAAGATAGTAGACTTTATTTTCTACTTGACTCTTTTAATGGATTGCATATTCACCGCAGATTAAACCGGTTGTCTATTGTATTTTATCGGTTTAACATTATTGAAGACTATTGATAATTTATTCTCGCATTATCTTAGTCATAATATTTCATTGGGCTAGTTGAGCTCACCCTTTCTTTCACCGTTTCTCTGTGAAATGATAATATAATTTGGGACGAGTCTGGGAAACGAGTGATGGTCCCGAAGATAGCATTAGTAGTCCTCACTATTCTCGTAAAATAGTGTGATAATAATCGTAATGAGGACTTTTTATTTGAGTTTGTATAATATCTAGTAGCGATATTTGTATTTAAACTCACAGTTTTATGTCGTATTGCATACCTACGAGTTATGTTAATAAGTTGTTTTTAAATTTGCACCATGTAAGTGTCGACCCAAGATGGGTGATGTATACCTAATTTTGGGGCGCCACGGTTGGTATCGAGCTTAGGATATGATCCTGGCTAAGATGTGAGAATAGAACTAGGAGGGGAGACGGGAATACCTTCCATTTAGTATGACCTACCTAAGTTTATGTGATATTTTATTGGTTGGTGGAAGATAGGGATAATTTGTTACATGTCAATTAACCTTTTGTTTTGTGGCGAGATCTGAAAATGACATCCGAGAATGTTGAGAATAGCAATGGAGCGCATGAGCGATTGTTGATTCACCACATATCAATAATCGAGGATAATGTGCATCGAAGGCGACAATCCTCATACGAAATAACAACACCGACTAAATGACGAATGATCAAATGTTCAGAGGCTTTATCTAATTTATGCAACAATGAGAAAGTAGAGCGACTCTGTCCAAAACGTAGGTGGAAACACGGAAAACTCTCAAGCGGTCACCGCTAAACAATTTAAGGAGCTGGGACCACCGGAGTTTAAGGGAGAGCAAAACCACTTACGGCGGAAGCATGGATAAAGCAGATTACCAAGATATTTGATGTCTTGGGATGCTCCGAGGAGCAAAGGTTCCCTTCACGCCTTTATGTTCTTGCGGAGGCGGATTCTTGGTGGGAATCCAGAAACGCGACTCAACCAATTTGTCATCAAGATATCTTGGGAGAAGTTCCAGAGAGCATTCAACGACAAATACTTTCACGAAAAAGTATTCGCCATACATGAAGGAGGTGGAGTTTATCAAGTTGGAACAAAACAATATGACCGTGTCGCAATACGAGGCAAAATTTATGAGTTATCACGGTTCAGGCCCCACTGGTGGATAATGAAGAGAGAATGGCGCGAATGTTTTTAAGAGGTTTGAAGTCGGAGATACGTCAACATCTTATTTCTCATAAAGCGTGTTTGTATTCGAGATGTTGTAAATAGGGCTCGATTAGTGGAGCGCGATAATGAGTCAACGAACTAAAAAAAGAGAAGCGTAAGCAAAATTATAATACCAAATGAGAATAGTCATCGAGGCGGTGACAACAAGCGTGGAGGGAATCAACGGGCGAGATATGGTAACCACCGGTGGTAATCGGGGCACAAAACAATAAGAATGGACATTTCAAGAAAAGGAGATTCAACAATGATGGAAAGACGCCAAAGACCAAAGCACCCATTGTTAAGGAAGGAGAAAGACCACCTATCATATGCTTCAAATGCGGAGGAGAGGGACACATCATCCAAAGCTCGCGTCATGCCAGTCAAAGCATGTTATAATTGTGGAAGAGAAGGTCACTTAGCTCGATTTTGTCGTTTCACAGAAGACAAATTCAGCTAGGATGGAGGCACCAAAGGCCATCGAGAAAATTCAAACCCAGGTAGTGCAAGGAGAGCATTTGTTGTGACCTCCCAAAGAGCAAGGAATCCGAATGAGGTCATCACGGGTAAGCTTATCATAAACTCTAATGAAGTCTATACTTTATTTGATAACTGGGTTCTACCCATTCTTTTATTTCTCCTACTTGCGCTCATCGATTAAATTTGACTCAGGAGAAATTAGACTTTGACTTATCTGTGGAAACTCCGTTGGGAGAAACCTTCATTACATCCAATTGTTTATAAGTCTTGTTTGGTTCAAATCGGGTACCTCACATTACCCTGTCGATCTTATTTCATTAAAAATACTTGCATTTGGCGTGATTCTAAGTGGATTGATTGGTTAACTACTTATCATGCAAAAATTGATTGTTTTCGTAAGGTTGTTAGCTTTCATATTCCTAATCAACCTATTATCTTAATTCAAACGACCAAACCATTAAAATCAATCACGGTCATCTCAAGTTATAAAGCTATTCGTTTATTGAAAAACG
This sequence comes from Panax quinquefolius, assembly GCA_020205615.1. Taxonomy (NCBI): domain Eukaryota; kingdom Viridiplantae; phylum Streptophyta; class Magnoliopsida; order Apiales; family Araliaceae; genus Panax; species Panax quinquefolius. The sequence goes on along the minus strand of CM035174.1, from coordinate 83,560,149 downwards.
AATGTCAAGCTTTCTTAGCTCATGTCATGATTTAAATAAAAATACGTCGGTTTTAAACGATATTCCTATTGTTAATAAATTTCCGACGTATTCCAGAAGAACTTCTTCGCCCTACCCCAGGCGTGAAATTGAATTTTGTATCGACCTTGAACCCCAGACAAAACCTATTTCCAAAGCCCCATATCGAATGGCTCTATTGAACTTCGAGGAGTTAAAAACCCAACTGCGCAGGAATTGTTAGACATTGGCTTTATTCGCCCTAGTACTTCTCCTTGGGGTGCTCTGTTCTATTCGTGAAGAAGAAAGATGGGAGTACGCGATTTTGTATTGATTATCGGGGAGTTGAATCACGTCACCATCAAAAATAGGTATCCATTGCCACGTATTGATGACTGTTTGACCCGGTTGCAAGGAGCCAAATTCTTTTCAAAGATTGATCTTCGTCCGGATATCACCAATTGAAGATTAGAACCGTGACATTCCAAAAGACTTTCGAGAACTCCAGACGGGCATTATGAATTCCTAGTCATGTCCTTTGGATTGACTAATGCTCCTGCTGCCTTCATGGATATGATGAACCGAGTATTCAAGGAATATTTAGATCACTTTGTGGTCGTCTTTATTGATGACATCCTTATTTATTCCAAAAGCCGTGAAGATCATGAGCAACACTTGAGGCTGACACTCCAAAAGCTTCGTGAATATAAGCTTTATGCCAAATTGAAGAAATGCGAGTTCTGGCTTGAAGAAGTAGCATTCCTTGGGCACGTGGTATCAAGTCATGGAATATCTCATTGACCCAAAGAAAGATTGAAGCTATTCAAAGTCGGGAACAACCTAAATCGATGACCAAGCACGTAGCTTTCTCGGTTTATTTGGTTATTATCGGAGATTCGTGGAAGGATTTTCTCGAATCGCTATTCCATCGACTCAAATTGACTCGGAAAGATACAAAGTTCGGTTGGGCGAAGAATGTGAGAAGAGTTTTCAAGAACTCAAGAGGAGACTTATTTCAAGACTGTTTCGACAATACCATCCGGCTCGGAGGGATTTGTCATCTACAAGATGATGCTTCGAGCAAAGGGTTGGGATGTGTTCTCATGCAACATGGAAAAGTAATAGTTTATGCCTCGCGACAACTCAAAGAATATGAGAGGAATTATCCTACTCATGATCTAGAGTAAGCATTTGTTATCTTTCAGACTTAAAATTTGGAGGCATTACTTGTATGGGAGAAAGTGGAGATCTTTACGGATCATAAAAGCCTCAAATATTTCTTCACTCAAAAGGAACTCAACATGCGACAACGACGTTGGCTTGAAGCTGTTGAAAGATTATGATCATACCATCCAATACCATCCCGAAAAGCGAACGTGGTAGGCGACGATTGAGTAAAAAAATCATATGCAAGCACGAGTGCGATATTGTCAACTAAAGGCCCATTTTGTGTGACTTGCAAAGGATAGAGATAGAATTAAAGACTCGAGGACGCGTGTGATGATAGCGAGTATCTGAGTAGAACCGACTTTAATTGATAAAGTTAAAGTCGCCAAGCTACGGACTGGGAGGCGATGCGTATGAGGAAGAAAGTGCAAGAAGGTGCTTATCTTGGGAAGCAAGAATCGATGAAGAAGGAATACTTGAGTCAACTCCGGACTTTGTGTTCTAACGACCACGATTTAAAGTATAATATCATGATGGAGGCACACAACACACCATTTGCAATCCATCTCGGGAGTACCAAAATGTATCATGATATTCGGTCATACATTTTGGTGGAGCAATATGAAGAGAGAGAGATATATTTGTTTATCTCAAGGTGTCTAACTTGTCAACGAGTTAAAGCGGAGCATCAAGTACCAAAAGGTCCATTGCAACCACTTGAAATTCCAGAATGGAAGTGGGAGCACATTACCATGGATTTCGTTCACGGTCTTCCTAAGGTTTCTCAAGGCATTGATGCGATTTGGGTCATTGTTGATAGGTTGACCAAGTCGCTTTCATTTCTTACCGATCTGAGAAACTTATACACTTGAACGTCTTGCTCAGTATGTACATAAACGAGATTGTAAGATCGCATGGTACGCCGGTATCCATAGTTTCGATCGAGACCCAAGATTCACTTCACGATTTTGGGTTAGTTTGCAAAAAGCTATGGGCACAGACTTACGATTTAGCTTCGGATATCATCCTCGCAGACAGACGGACAATCGGAGAGGACTATTCAAACTCTTGAAGATCTATTAAGACTCGTGTCCTTGATTTCAAGGAGTTGGGACAAGTTCTTACCATTGGTGGAGTTTTCCCACAACAACAGTTATCAAGCAAGTATTGGCATGGCTCCATTCGAAGCGTTGTATGGAAGAAAGTGTCGTTCTCAAAGATATCTTTGGGATGAGGTGGGTGAAGCAACATTGTTGGGACCGAAGTTGGTACGTATGACTACGGAAAAGATTCAAACGATCCGACAACGTATAAAAACCTCACAAAATCGACAAAAGAGTTATCCGATCTTCATCGAAAGGACGTGGAATTGATATAGGAGATCGTGTGTTGTTAAGAGTTGCTCCATGGAAAGGAGTTACAAGATTTGGAAAGAGAGGAAAACTTAACCCTCGATTCATCGGTCCATTTTAATCCTCGATCGAGTAGAAGCGTGGCTATAGACTCGCTTTTACTGTAAATATGTCTCGTGTTCATAACGTTTTTCACATATCTATGTTACGTAAATATGTGAAAGACCCGAACCATATTATTGAGTTAGAACCAGGACGAAATAGCGGAAGATTTGACGTATGAAGAGGTTCTGTTCAAATTTTGGATAAGAAGGAACATATTCTACGCTCCGAGGTTATACCTCAAGTCAAAGTTTTGTGGAGGAACCACGATGTTGAGGAAATGACTTGGGAGTTAGAATCGAAATGAAATCAAGGTATCCTTACCTCTCGACATACAGTATCGTACCTAATTTCGAGGGCTTAAATTTCATAAGAAGGGAGGTTGTAAGACCCCGACTTTTTAATAAAGATGAATTTTTCTATAAATATTATTTTGAATATTATGGAATAAATTTGATATAATGTTATAGTTGTGGGTAATATTTATAAATTTTGCAAAGTATGCAAGTTGTTATAAAATATTCGTTTGGTCTGGGAATATTCTTTTGTTAGGGAATATTCGTACAAATGCTCAATCATTGGTGGACCCCTAATGTAATTATTGTCGGATTGAGAAAACGACAAAAATATTTTATAAAAATAACTACGGAGGTGTTACCATTAAAGCGTTGAACTACCCGGTGGTAAAAGTAAACGATGTCTGGCGTAGTTGCGTAGTAGACACTGCGGTATTGATTATTGATGCTTACGTAAGAAGTCACTTTCATTATGCTCAATTATCACTCTGATGAATCTTTGATCATATCTCTTATATTATTGATTCAATTATTGTCACATTATCATACGTATAATATGTTATAGTATTAAATCAATAATTGAGACGACAAGTTATAAATGATTAATAATTGTTGAAAGATTAAATATGTGTTGATGAAAAAAAAATGATTTGTGGTAAGTTTGATTATTTTATGGGGGCTCATATGTCATCATCTAAGAGTCTCTTCGTCGATAGTATTTACCTTCGTCAATAGTAATTACCTTCGTCGATAGTAATTACCCTTGTGAATAGTATTTACCTTCGTCGATAGTAATTACCTTCGTCAATAGTAATTACCCTTGTGAATAGTATTTACCTTCGTCGATAGTAATTACAGTCGTCGATAGTAATTACCCTTGTGAATAGTATTTACCTTCGTCAATAGTATTTACCTTCGTTAATAGTAATTACCTTTACCGAGACGTCGAACCACTTGTCGTTTCACATTACAAAGCGCCGAACCACTTGTCGCTTTTCACATTCAAAGCGTCAAACCGATTCGTCAAGCCACTTGCCTTTTCACGGCTAAAAGTCTTAAGCTAGAAATCTTCTATAAATAGAGGCCTAGGGCTTCATTATTTTTCACGAATTCATTCAAGCTATAGAGAGAGAAAGTATAGAGAGAATAAGAGAAAGAAGAAGAGTATTTTGTTACTACACCGCCTGCAAATATTCAATCTCCTACCAAATGTAAGGGTGTTATTCTTTCTTATTCATGAAGAGAGCTGTTGTTATTCCATTGCTTATTATTACATTGGAATAACTTTTGTATAAGTGGTTTACCCTATACTTGGTGACATTCTTCTATTATTACATTGGAACATCACATGCGTGTGTTTTACAGGACTGGTTCCGTCTTTATTATTATTCCGTTGGAACATCACATGCGTGTGTTTTACAGGACTGGTTAAAATCTTTATTATTCTGTTGGAACATCACATGCGTGTGTGTTTTACATTGGACTCGGTAAAATCTTTATTATTTCGTTGGAATATCCTATACGTGTGTTTTACACGGATCCGGTTCCATCTTTATTATTACGTTGGAACATCACATCGGTGTGAATTTCACGACTGGTTCCGTTATTTATTATTCATTGGAATAACCATGCGTCATGTAAGGATTCATCGCATGCATGGTGATTTCTTTTGTTATTCCATTCTTTATTATACCCGGTTGGTTAAAACTTTTGATTTCTATACTCCATGAAATTAGTAGAATATCCTTGATATTTGCGTTTCATCCAAAGATCTTTCATGGAAATATTCTTCCGATCATTCTTGAATTTTACTCTACAAAAGCGGTATCATGTTGACAATTTGGACGTTAATAATTCCCGGATAAAATAATTCTTGAACTTGTTTTATTGAATTCTTATATCATTGTCATCATCCTCATGTTTATATTTTTTGAAAGTCAATCGTGGCTTTGTAGTGCATAGATGGACTTGGTATGATTTTGACCGAGAGACTATTGATTGTAATCATGACCGTAATGTTACAAATGATGTGATAAAAATCCTCGATTAGTAGTAGTGCATTGATGGATGATTGTTGGCATGATCATGATTATTAATGAATACACAAATATTCTTCGCCCGTAGTGCATGAATAATTGTGGTCGTGATACTAAAGAATATCCTTGGGTAGTAGTGCGAGGGGTGATTCGATGATGTGAAATATTTATTAAAAGTCGAGTCTCACTATAAGCGATGATGAAAAACCTTTTAAAACCTAAAAGATAGTAGACTTTATTTTCTACTTGACTCTTTTAATGGATTAGATATTCGCCGCAGATTAAACCGGTTGTCTATTGTATTTTATCGGTTTAACATTATTGAAGACTATTGATAATTTATTACGCATTATCTTAGTCATAATATTTCTTCTTGGGCTAGTTGAGCTCACCCTTTCTTTCACTTTGTTCTCTTGTGAAATGATAATATATTTGGGACGAGTCTGGGAAGCAGTGATGGTCCGAAGATAGCATTAGTAGTCCTCACTATTCGTAAAATAGTGTGATAATAATTGTAATGAGGACTTTTTATTTGAGTTTGTATAATATCTAGTAGAGCGATATTTGTATTTAAACTCACGATTTATGTCGTATTGTATATTTATGCGAGTTATGTTAATAAGTTGTTTTTAAATTACGTACCATGTAAGTGTCGACCCAAGATGGGTGATGTATACCTAATTTTGGGGGCGTCACATATAGGTTTCAATTAAAAGCTTCCAAGCCACCGTCACAGATCAGATCTCAACACCATCACCATCGTCCACACCACCATCCCACGCCGATTCACAACACAATAAGATCTGTAGTCGAATGCAGATTTAGATTTGAAGAAATCATGCAACATCCTTTGTAACTCTCTTTCGTGTATTTAGGAATGGAAATTTAGTAAGGAAGGAGGAGGAGAGAGAATAAAAGAAGAAGATGGGAGAGATCTGAAGTTTTTGAAGTCTGGAATAGAGAATAGAAATCTGAAGTTTTTTTCTTTGCCATGTCACACACTTTTGTCCACGTGTCAATTGTTTAGAAATAAATTAACATCCGTTTGTCTAGCTGACACTTTTTTTAACGGGAGGGGCAGAGTTGACCCAAAAAATGTAACATTATAGGTATTTTTAGAGAAAAAAAGTATAGGGAACACGTTGGACATCGGGAAAAATGTCAGAGGCATTTTTACACTTTTGCCCATATAAAATTACATATCCAACTATGTAAATTTAAGATTATCCTTATAACAGATCGTACATCCGTTCATATAAATAGAACCCCTATCTACAGTTTAATATTCAGTATACAACATTAAATATTGCGGATGAGACAGATGTTCAAAATACACATTCTAAAAGTCCCCCATCCACAATATTAAACTGCGAAACTTGTTTTTTTTTTTGTATTCACAATATTAAACTGTGGAGTCTGGAATTAGGAAGCAAAACCCAATTTGAAAAGACAAGGTTAAGACTTAAGGCTGCTATTATAATAGGTTTAAGCTGACAAAATTAGCAGAGTAGTACCCCATTAAGTAAACCTCCATACAAAAAAACATTTGCTTTGCTTTTTCTTTGCTCCATTTTTAAATCCTTCCTTTTAAATATTTCACACTTTTTCTTCTTTTCTTTCTCTAGAAACCCCAGCAGTACCAAAATAAGAGAGAGAAGTGAGAAAAAGTGTATGGTCTCTTCAAAATTTAAGATTTGCGAAGAAACCCTTTAACACAGAGATTGAAAAAATGGAATAGAAGTCTTTGATCTACGCGTTTGTTTCTCTTAGAACTGTAATTCTCGTTGAATACAACGAAATCAGTGAGAATTTCAATTCTATAGCCTTTCAGTGCCTCGAAAAGCTTCATTCTTCCAACAATAAGTTCACCTACAACTATGATGGCCACACCTTCAATTACCTCGTTAATTATGGAGAAACAATTTCACTCTACGACTGCATTGATTCCACTCTACGATTTCATTGATTCACTACAAAAAAAGGGTTAAAATCGACGGAATTATCCTCGACGGATTATAATATGTCGTAATTAACTTATTTTCAATGGAATATTTTGTCGAGGATACTTCCCTAAAAAATAATATAATTCCGACGTAATTCCGTCGGAAGTAGGAGCCCTTGTTTGGCGCTAAGTTTCCCGCCAGCGCGAAGCCTAATTTCGACGGAACGATATTTATTTTCGATAAAACCTAGTCAGACTTCTTCTTCGGCTGCTGCTCATTTCATTTATCTCTCTCTTCTCCTCAATCTCTTACTCCCTCACTCTCGTCTCTCACCCTCGTCTTTCCCACTGTCAACTCTCATCGCCCCCACCTGCCACCACCCACCACCACTTGATCCAGCCGCCGACAATTCTTTAGTCTCTCTCAGCTTCTCTCTCTTCCTCTCGCCCCTACCCAACCACCAACCAACCACCACCTACCATCGCTCCACCACTCGCGACGTTAACTTCGTGGTTCCGCCCTCCCCTCCCCTCCCCTCCCCTCCCCTCCCCTCCCCTCTATTTTTCACTCTATTTGCTCCAAAAGAATGCATGAGTTCACATATTGTTTCAATTTAAACCTATAGTACACTGTCAGTGCATCAATTTCAGCCTACATGTCGTATACATCAGAATGTTTTTTATATTGAATATATCTAATTAACAAAACACAAATGATTTTGAATTTTTCGCTCATCCTAATAAACGATCAGAACCGTCCAAAGTTTGGAATAAATCTCACCGTCCATTATATCCATTATATCCTCTTTAACTTTAAAGGATAAAAAATTGCTTTCTCTCACTCTCAGATCCTCCTTCGTTCTTTCTCCTCCCGAGCTCGCCTCTGCCTCCTCCATTCTCTAGCTCCGACAATCTCTCCTCCCCTTCGCACTTCAAAGGCTTCGGGTAGTATGGTAGTATATATATATATATATATATATATATATATATATATATATATATATATATAGAGAGAGAGAGAGAGTCCGATCTGTCGGGACTCGGGCGACAGACTAAAATCTTGGACCCCAAAATTTTATTTATTTTTTGCTTTTTTTAATATCTGACTAAAAAAAATATTTAATATTTTATGGAATTGAAATTTTTCATAATGAGTGTTTTGGACGTGATTTGAGTGCACGTATAACAAAACATGTATATGCGATGCATGCATCTGTACCACCATTTTTGGTATAGGTATTCAAATCACCTCCAAAACATCAGATTATGGAAAATTTCGCCCATAAAATATTAAATATTTTTAGTTATTTTAAAAAAAAAAAAAAAAATTGGGGTCAGATTTAGTCTGTCCGAGTCCTCGACAGATTTCATTGTGTATATATATATATAGGGTATATATATATATACACATTGTATAGATATCTATATCGGGCTATGACGACATATTTTTTGGGCTATGACGACTGTTCACTCGTCACCGTAGCCTAGAATAGCTATGACGACAGTTTTCATATATCCCAAAAAATCGTTGCCGTAGCTGACAGTGACTGTGTACTACACAGCCGTGTACATACATTTTTCCAATATATACATATATTGATTTCAAGCTGAAAATTGGTAGAGTTTTTGATTTGGTATTGCTTCAATTTGTTACTGTCAATTGGAATTGGAATGAAAATTGCTTCAATTTGTTAATTGGTTACTGTGTGTGCATCAATTTGTTTATTGTCAATTGGATTTGGGGCTGAAAATTTGTTAACTCTATTACCGTGTATGCAAAGATTTGGTACTGTCATTTTGATTTGGGATTGAAAACAGTTTGGTTTAGCTTCAATTTATTAATTGGTTACTGTGTATGCGTAAATTTGTTACAGTCATTTTGATTTGGCTAAGAACCTTAGTAGAGCTTTTGTTACTGTCATTTTAATTTGGAGCTAAAATTGGTATATATATATACATATATATATATTTGTAAAGTGTAATTCATTTTGATTGAGAATTGATAATTCTGCAATATATATATATATATATATATATATATATTGTTTATCAAGGTGAGATATGAATAGTGTGATATGTTATATTTCTGACAGGATTCTTGACGAAATTTCCTTCAGAATGATTCAATTACAAAATTTTGCGGGCCCTTATTTATACTCCCTCCGTCCTAAATTATCTGCTGTTCTAGAGTTCCACACAGATACCAATATGTGTGATAAAAATACTAAAATATCCTTATTGGTGGAAATATGAAAAATGTGTTTAAAAAAGAGTGCATGAAATAGTCTGTAGAGAGAGGAAGAGAGAGAAAGTATGAGTGCATTAAATAGACAAATAGTCCGCAGAGAGAGAAAGTATGAGTGCATATATATGTGTGGAGAGAGGATGAGAGTAATGACTATCAACAATTAGGGTAAATAGGCAAACTTGAAAAATAAAGGGAAAATATGCATTGAAATCTTGAAAAAGAAGATATTGTGGGACAATTTTTTTTTGCTAAAACAGCAGATAATTTGGGACAGAGGGAGTAATATTTATGTATTTTAATTAGTTTTCAATATTGAATTGAACTAATTACTCATTCGGTTCCATTTTATTAGTCGCTATTACATAAAACACACATATTAAGGATATCATTACTTTATAATTAATATAGGTCCCAATTTCCATATTTAACTCTTATGTGTTGGAAGTCTCTCTCTTCCAATTAAGCTACTACAAACTAATGTGTGATCTGTCCTTAAATAAGAGAGAGAAAATTTAATGGAGTAAGTAGTGTTTTTATGGGAATAAATTTCATTGGAAAGTGGAGAGGAATGACTAATGAGGTGGTGCAGTGTTTTTATGGGAATAAATTTCCTTGAAAAGTAAAGAGAAATTAGGGGTATTATAGGAAACTAGATAATTATATTAGAGAACGATTAATAAAATGGAACCGAGGGAGTAGCATTTACTTAGTTTCAAACTACTAAAAAATATTGGGTATATTATATAACATAAATTAACATTTTCCCCGCCAGGAAAGGAGTAAAGTAAAATGATCAAAATTAACTTCATGCTAATCATTCTCATTTAATGACCATGCTTATTACCAATTCCACCAAGTTTAAGGAAAATCTTTATTTATTCCTTCCATTTTACATAATGATTTTTATTTTGCAATTTTTTTTATTATACAAAAACAATCTTTTGCAAATAGAAAAAAAGAAACAAATTTCAAATTTTTATTTGAAAAAGATAATTAGAAGTAAAAAAGGGAGTAGTAAGAGTAATTTGGGAAAGTCAGTAACCAATTTCTCCTAAAAATCTCAAAACATAATAGTCCCTCATAAGCAATAAAATTATAACAAGAAAATGATTGTTGATAATGTCAAAATAATATTTATGTTGTCAGAGTAAATCTAAATTTAGCGACCTTTTTATAGTTGTTTTTGTAATTTGATTCACTTATCAATACAAATTATCCCATGTTCTTATTCCTGAATTTGTCAAAAATAAATAAATTATATTTCAAATTTTTAACAATTATTTTTATTCTAATAATATAATTATTATTCTAACATGGTCGGCGCTAAGAAAAAGATAGCACCAGATGTTAAGGAATAGAGGAAGTAGTTCTTCATTTTCACAATTGATTAGTCATTACTAGTCATTTGTTTTGGTGGACTAGTACTATGCACAAATATTAATTGTAGTACACAAATTTAGACAAAGCAACCTTTATAGAATTGGAGTGATATGACTATTAAGTTTATGTTTGTTTATCTTTTAATACTTTTAATAACTTCACATTTAATTTGGTTTGATGGTAAAATTATTTGGTAAAATTTTGTTTGTCTTTTATCGTCTCCTTATCGATAAGAGGAATATATAAATCTTAATCATTAAGAGTTGTCTCTTAATAAAAAATTTAAATTTATAAAATCTCTATAAATATTGTACTCAATCCATTCCAAATTTTAAGATTATTATTGATTTTTGAAAAATCAATTTGAGATATTTTTAAATTTAAAATTGATATTTTTATTTTTAAAAGTCTTTCAGATGCTTTATACTTTTTAGTTATCAAATAGTTTTTTAAGTTCAGATACTCCATCTGTCCCATGATAAAAGTCCTTATTACTATTTTGAGTAGTCCAATGTTAAATGTCCATTTTCCTTTAATAACCAAACTTTTACATATATTTTTCTATTATATCCGTAGCATTAAATATCTCATACTTTTCTTGTTCTAATTCTCTCTCCATATTTAATGACATTATTATGGACAATTTTGTCATTTCATTCATTTTCTTAATATGCGTGAAAAGTCAACCAAGACTTTTATCCTGGGACGGAGGGAATATTATTTTACCCAGACAATCTAATTTATTAACATATACTAACTATTCAGATCTTAATTACTCAATTTTATCAATCACCACCTAAGTCTACCCTCTATACCCCCAATCAATTTGTATTAAAGGCCAATATTCTGATGCCATAATGGACCACCCTCTGCTAAAAAACTAAAAAAGTATCTTTCACATAAATAACAACTTGAGGTCAACTTAATACCTACATAATTTCCTATATATATATATATATATATATATATATATATAAAGGATACTTGGTCTTAACATATTTCTGTATTTGTGACTCTTCATTGTTTCATATGGCAGAAGAAAAGAAGCCCATTTGGGAAGGCAAAGCTAATGCCAAGCTTAATGGGACAACAGCAGAGAAAATTTGGCCACTGTTTGAAGACTTTTGTTGCTTCAACAAATGGCTGCCTAGTATTGATACATGTTATAAGGTTGAGGGAGTTTATGGCCAGCCTGGCCTAATCCGGTACTGCGGCTCCACCGTATCCTCTTCGATCATGTGGTGTCATGAGAAGTTGTTGCTGATTGATCCGATCCAACGGTGTTTAAGCTATGAAGTTGTGGACAATAATATGGGGTTTAAGTTGTATAAATCGACGGTCAAAGTAATGCCAATGAAGGGCCCTGATGAAGGGGGATGCCAGATCGTGTGGAGGTTTGTGGCTGATCCTGTTGAAGGGTGGAAGTTTGAAGATTTGTTGGGGTACATTGAATCATCTCTCCAAGGCATGGCAGAGAGAATGGAGAAAGAACTGCAGTCTTCTAATTGACTCATTATGTAATTTATTTGCTTTAGAAATTGCATTGCATTATTTTCTAATTGCAGTTGAGATTGTATGGAGTAGTTTGTCTTTACCCTTTAGATGAATGAGAAATACTTAGACCAAACTCATATAAATTACAACTTAGGGCTGTTTGATTGCAAATTTGAATAAGTGATTGATTCAAATAATTCGGTGCGTTTGTTTTGGAAAAAATAAATTCGAGTGCATTTGAGCCGGCCAAACCATTCGCACGATTTTGAGATGAATGGTTTAGTCCAATTTTTTGGCTGAATGGCAGAATGAGCGACTGAAATGTTTCAGACATGTTAATTATCAAACAACTTTTTTCATTCAGATTCAGATTCAGATTCATTCAATTTTTATTAAACACCCCCTTATTCTCTCTATTTTAATTTGTGTGAAAGTTAAGGGAAGTTTGGAGTGCTTCGAATGCATACGCAAACAGGGCAGAGGATTAGGCAGAATCCTTCAAACTTGTTCTGTGGTCCTCTAGTTCTTGGCTCAGGAAGCATAAACCGACTCTTGCAAGAGAAAGAAGGGAATATGATTTTCCCCAGCCAAGGGAGAAGATTATGACATCCTATCCAAGGATACTTATATTCCTTGGCTAGTAATAGCACACAATTATTCCGTGCAAGTTTAATCCACTTAATGTTATTCCAACTAAGAATAAGAATAAGAATATCAATTTGGTCCATTGAACTTCATTCTAATTTCAAGCATCAATTTGGACCATATCTTGATAGAGAATGGCTAGAAGAATATAGCATCATTTCTATATTCTATGAAAAAGGGAAGAAAAAAAAATGTACCATTCTTTTGAACATAATGTTCATATAAAAACAATAATTCCATTCAAATCCATAAACCATTCGATAAGCTTCCGTAGTTACATGTAATTCATTTCAAGAAAATAGATGAATTAAATCAAATTTCTTAAAATAAATCTAATTCTTGAGAAGGCCTATACACACAAAGTCTATATTGTATTTTGACTCTAGTTTCACCAGAAACTGTTGATGTTGTTCAGGTTGCTTGCACTCAATCTCTTCTCCATCCAATCGATGATGTCCTGAGCGATTTCTTCACGCTCGGGCTCGAAAAGAAGGTCATGCAAGAATCCGTCGTAAAGCTTTATGTCCTTGAACTTGGAAGCTGCCTCGTTGTACAAATCCTGAGAAGCGAGTGGATCAGTGACTTTGTCAGCGCTTCCGTGAAGGACTAAGAATGGGACAGTTACAGACTTAAAGTTCCGCATCAAGTACGAGGAGATGCGGAGAATCTCATGTCCGGTTCGAACTCTTATGGGTCCAGTGTAGACCAATGGGTCAGAATATTTGGCTACAAGAGCTGCTGGATCTCGAGAAACTGGAATGCCCCTTTTGTTGGCACCTTTGAACTGGTACTTTGGAGCAACCAGTGAAAATAATGGAGCCACAGCCTGCATAAAAGACATTTCCAAAGGTTCAAGAATCCCATAAGAAAGAGGATTGCTACATTTCAATTTTTTATAACATTGAAAATTCAACAAAAAGAAGAGCATTTGAAACATCATAATGAAAGACATTCCGAAGGTTCAACAATGAAAGTTCCACCGCAACTACAAGAATTGGAAACATCTTTTTGAGAATTTCTCTCCCTAATTCTAAGTTCTAACTAAACCATTTCTATTTAAGATTTAAAAAATGGATACTACTTGGCTCCAAACCAGGTAGGAGGAACCCCCGCAATCTAGTACATGTCGCAATGAGATGTTACCACAGGTTAAAATTGATTTCTGCATGCCATAGCTGATTAGATCACAACTCTTTCCATTTTCTTTTCCTTTTGCTAAATGTTTCTAAACTGGAAATTCATTGTATCAGATTTTATTATGGAGAAGCATAAGCAGCGGCAGCTAGTGTAAACAAACTACTGTTTATGTCAATGGTGACCCTCATTGTCAACTTTTCAACTGTATCAACCAAAAACAGCAACCACAATGAACAATTGTACATTAAGTTTCACAACCATTGAACGACAACTGTGATAAGTCAGCATCAAAGGAAAAAGGTAACAGAATCAATTTTTGACCCATAATCAGCATATTTCGACACTAGTGATCATCTTCAACATCTATTATGGAATTTGTGCCCTAATCTACCATTGCATTTCTCATTTATTATGGGACATTATTGTAATTTTCATTTCTCGTATTTCTACAATTACATATACCAAGTAAACCATCTCATATCAATAAGGTTCCTATGCATATAACCCTGTATTTCCTATCGAGTAAAATCCAAATATCGTTATTTCTTCCCGGCTTAGCAAGCTCTTTCTGATTCATTTGGTGGTCTAGGTGGAGATATTCAGGGTTTCTGGGGAATGTTGAGTTCTTCCCCCCCCCCTCCCCCGGGGGGAGATATTTATAAATATATGTATGTGTGTGTGTGTATTATATACAACATTTAATTGATCAATTCATATAGTTATAGATGGAAAGAATGGGTAGGAGGTTCCTCCTTCCTGGTGTGGAGCCAAACATTATCCTTAAAACTAGTATTTTTTTACTCTAATTGTGATCCTGCACATCACAAAATTACAAGAAAATAATAATCATTACACATAAAATAGTTATATATGCCTCAATATCTAGAGCTCTAACTTCTGATAGCTAGTTCCAATGTTGTCATTAAAACGAGAAAGAGTAACAATAAGCTCAGAAGTAAAATATTAATGGAATGGGCAACAAAATCCTGATGCGTGTTGTCTGTTACCTTTTGGGGGCATTACAATCAGATTGGTGTTCTAATCCAAATCAACATATAAGCCCATTGTTTTTATTTAGTGCACAAAAATGGGCATACAAGAGTTTACTGGAGTTTATCAACATAAAATCCTTAACTTACAAGTTGCTAATTGGTTTGACATTATATAAAATTTTGTTTAAAGAAATTATCAGTAATCTAGAAGTAGAATATATCACATATGACATATGCTATACTAGAAATTATCAGAAATGTAGAGCACGATCTCACATAACAGAGATTCCTTTTAAAAGGTTAGCAATCCATGCTATATAGGTGACATCATTAAACAATAAAAACTTACACCAACAATAGGATGCGCTGGCTTAACCCGCAAAGCTGGTGAAGTCAAAATAATTCCCTCCAGCATTCCCTCTATGTGCGGATATGAAGCTGACTGATCAAAGGATCAGATTAATGAAATTAACATGTATAAGCAACAAAAGACCTACTGTGCACAGATAGTATGTATATTGCATATATATTTATTAGTTACCTTCAAAACCACAGCCCCTCCAGTTGAGTGACCATAAAGGAAACATGGGATCCCAGGGTTCTCAGATTTAATCTTTTCCAGGAAAGCCCCCTGTTAGAAATGAAGAGTGCATCGTAAAAGGAGTTTTACAAAACAAGCTACCTTAAAAACATCAAGCAACTAGCAGATGGAAGTGGCAAGGAGCCAAGGACACAGCTCGGGCTAATGTTTGTGAATTTGTGCTAATATCGGGGAAGATTAAATAGACATGGGATCAAATCCTGATTTATTAGCATGAGTAAGGTTGATGAAAAGTTATCCAAGAGAGACTCAATTTGAATGGGAGAACAATATTCACATGCCAAACTAAATGTAACTGGGCAACAAATTTGTTGTCTTTGAAGTTGAGAGAAGCTGCATGATAAGAAGAAGAAACAACAAAATTGAACTCACAGTATCTGCCACAACGTGATCCAGTGAAGGTACATATCCATGCAATCCATCACTGCCACCATGACCTATAAGATGAAAAACCAAATCACTCAACTGCTCAAGTAGACTATATACGGGGAGCAATATCTATATGAATATGAATAACTTATAAAATATGTTCCACCAATTAAGAAATCTGATACTATCATGAAGAAAAACTACCTATCCAGTCCATTGCATAAACGCCAAAATTGCAGGAGGTTAGTTGTCTTGAAAAATCAGCATACCGACCACTGAATACAGAAAACACAGAAAGAATGTAAAGCTATAATTCTGCAATGATATGGATGAGCTTAGACAGTAGCAATCAAACCAAACTGAGAGAGAGAAATTTACTCATCAAATATTACCTGTGCTCGTTAAGCCCATGTATTATGATCATAATACCCCTGAAATAACGAAACAACGACTCTTAAGAGTGATGAATGAAGCGCAAAAGAAAGGTCAATACCCAAAAAAAAAAAGAATTGTACATGTTATTGCTGTGTGGAATTATACACCAGACTAAATCATAGACTACCAGCACCAAAGTCCCTTAATCCTTTCTTTTAGTTCAAATCCTGGAGTTCCAGAATTTTATGAGAAGGATGGAAGTTTCTCATGCTAGGACAAGCAAGAATTGAAAGCCTTTTTTGCATAAATTTTCAAACAGCGGACATGCAAACAAAGCACAGAGAGGAATGAGACATTGTAGGAGCAAGCAAAGAAAGCTAACCAAGGAAAATAGGAAATCAACAAGAGTGTCCAGACTTCATGTTTGAAAACTAAAATGAAGTTTTATTTTATAAACCTTTTGTAGCATAGCTTAACTAAGTAAGCAACCTTGATAACGGATTAGAGAATTTTATACTTTTAACAAACTATTGACAGTGAGCAGAAGGTTTATAATGTGATGTTTTAGCTAGGTTTAAGTATTGAACTTTGAACTGTCCGGTTGATTGCATGAGATGTAGTTAAACAATTCAAATAATAATTAAATATTTCCTACTATCAAGTTATAACACCAGAGTTGCTATCTCAAAGGTAAAGTGTATACCAATGAAAGCAGTAAGGAACATTAGTTCATGGAATGAATTGGGATAGGATTTTGGGAGTGAGACTAGGACTGGGAATCGAACCCCTCAAATCCAAGTATTTTATAGGACTAAACAAAATTTTCTTTGGATAGGTATTCATTACCATTGAACATCAATAATTTAAACAAATCACATTTCTTCAAAGGTTAAAATTTTAGCAATCATTCAGATTAGGGTTAATATTGTTTAACTAGATAATATGCTGCATTTCGACAAGTTATTCTTTCAATAGCGGCATAGCGTGCTCTCTTAAAAATGGCACCATTGGTTAATTTCAAGTATCCAGCTGGTGCAGTAACTATGTAGAAAGAAAACACATAATTGACAAGCAATTGAGCATGCATTTTTCATAGATAAGCAATAGCTACACCACATATGCAGAAAAACAAACATAAAATTATAATCAGCAATTTTTATTAACTTTAAAATCAAAATCATTTCTTGGCAAGTCGGCATCCAGCCAAGCAGAAGTAATGCATAATTCTCACTTTTAAAAAGCAATGCAG
This sequence comes from Panax quinquefolius, assembly GCA_020205615.1. Taxonomy (NCBI): domain Eukaryota; kingdom Viridiplantae; phylum Streptophyta; class Magnoliopsida; order Apiales; family Araliaceae; genus Panax; species Panax quinquefolius. Next base: position 83,542,767 of record CM035174.1, on the reverse strand, counting down.
AAGAACTACAAGTCTACAAGTCCAAATTTTATTTTAATTTCTTCTCCACAAATTTCACAACAATCAAACAACTCAAAAATTCTCATAAGCAAATACTAAAATTCATAATTTATATAAACAAAACCCAAAAAAAATTAATCAAGCAAAGTTTATTTATACAAAAGACCTTACTTGGTTTCACCGGCGACCGGCAACCACGACCGGCAAAACAACGCGTTTCCCCTGACTCCATAAAAAAGCGAAGTGGTCCACGCGCACCGACCGCTCCCATCCCCGGTAACCATTTTCAAACCCTCAGCAAGGGCTCTGCGCCGGAGAATGTCCTCCTCCTCTCTCCTGAGAGCAAACTTCCGCTTCGAGGAGACGGCTGCCGCGGATGACGGAGACGGAGGCGAAGAGGACGGCGAGAGGCGGTGGCGGCGAAGCAGGAGTATGAACCAGAAGAAAACCGATTGGATGAAAATTAACGATCGCCGAAGCGATTGGTAGGACAGTACGGACCGTCGGAGGTTTTTGAAGACCGGAATTATGCGACCACTAGCACCGGATGTTAGCTCCTCCATCTGGACTGCTTCCATGGCTAAAGTCTAACAAGAGAAAGATACAGAGAAATGCTAAATTATATATTTCTATAGAGAAAAAATGTAAATTTATTTTCCTTGAGAAGAAAATGCAAGTTATGGAGTACATTTGTAGGGAGAGAAAGGACGCGTTTGTTGACAACCGATTTTTAAACGGCTCAACTCCAATTTTGACTTGTTAAAAATTTAACTTATTTTAAAAGTTAAATGAGCCGAATCAAACTCAATTTTAAATAAATTTTAGGGATTCGGTTAACATAAAGTTTAATTTTTGATAAATTGGTCAATTGACCAATAGAATGTTGACACACATAAAACCTCGCTTGCGTGTCAGCACTCTATTGGTTAATTGACCAACTTATCCAAAAATAAACTTCATGCTAACCATTTTCAAATTTGAGATATAAAATTGGATAAAGTTCGAATTCAATTGAGTCTTTAAATTTGAGTGGTTTAATTTTGTCATTATAAATTAAAAAAATATTTTTTTAACTAATGCTAGACAAGTCGAATTGGGCTTAAACTAGTTGGACGCCATAATTTTTTAGTTCGGTTAGTTTAGCAAGGTCGATTTAGGCATAATCGAGTCGACTGAACTATTCAACTAGTCCACAACAATTTATTTAACTTATAAATACTGCGTTTGAGGTCTAAGCACAACGTTTGAACTTTTAAATATTGTCGTTATAAACGCAAGTAACTCAACATACTCTAAGTAAATTGTGAATTTATTTTACACTTGGTGATGTGGAATTTTATTATTGGTGAATTTGGGAGTGTTATTTTTAGCCAACTTTAGTATTCTACGGAATTATAGGCTGATGAATGGGATATGAGAAGATTTGGTGTGTATTAGATCAAATCTTTTATAACGCTGGCGGGTGCTACACGGCTCGGCTGTGGTTGAGAGTTGAATATTATAAGGTGTTGTTTGGAAGATTTAATTATCTTTATTTTTCATTTTTCATTTTTCAATCACCGCATACATAACTCTAGTCCAAATGGTCGGTCCATGGAACCACCCCAACGGCCAACTGATATCCTAGGACCCCAGCGCCTGGCCCACGCGATGACCAATTCATTTTCAAAGAGTCTTTTTTTTTTATTATTGATATTAGGGTATAAAATGACATTTTCTATGAATTTATCATTGAATTTTATAATCATACCATCAATACTTAAATTACTTGTTATTTTTTTGAGATAAATAGGAAATTAAAATATACCCCCTCTGGTATTAAAAGGATAAAATCTATTAAATATATTAAAATGTAGTAGATGATACATAACTTGACATCTGTCATTCCACAATTCAAAACGTGTCCTGCCTAATTAATGTTTCTTAACACCCTTAACAAAACTGCCCAGCTAACATAACAAATGAGGATGAAAACAAACCTTAATTCATTCCCCTAAATTTTAGATTTATAACCCCCTAAATCACTACAAATCTAAACTGTTTTGATAACATCAACTGTTTTGATATTATCATTTGTAATTTTATTTAATAAAATCACTACTTTATGCTATTAATTATTTTTTTGAATTTATAATCTTCTAAATCACTACAAATCTAAACGGTTAATAGAATAATGCCATTCTCTTAATTTTTTAAATTTATAATCCCATAAATCACTACAAATCTAAACTGTTTTGATAATATCAATTTTTTTTGATATTATCCTTTGTAATTTAATTATTATTTAATAAAATCACTACTTTATCTCAACACTACCCCTTACAATGTATATTCATTTGTTTTTTTGTGTAAAATTTGATCATCGCACAATAATCTACCATCTTCTTATTATATTTTAATTTATTAATTGTAGGTACACATTTATTATTAAAAAATTGAATAACCCCGCCGCAACGCGCGGGTTTGTATCTAGTAAAGTATATAAAGTGAAAGATAAATATGTCATTTAGTAGAGTATTAGTATAAAAAAATAAAATATTTATCACTTTAATAATATCATGTGAGGCCAATAAGAATAAATTTTAAATTTTTTACTCTCTTTGTTCTACTTTTATTTTTCTTGATATATGTGCAAAGTATAATTCTTTTAGGCCGATATAGAGCGAGTATCTAATCAATTCTTATATATAAATGTTAGTATCCTTAAAGAAAATTATATATATATATTGACTTATCTCAAATAATTAGAACTGTAGAAAATATTTGTCAATGCTAGTACTTGGTACAATATCCTTAAAACAATTATGCCCTCCGTATGGTGCTCATAGTTGATATCACTTGTCTCCCAAGATATAATGACACTGCACACTTTAGCAGCACTATTAAAAGTATACTCTTCGAATCAATAGAAATGCTCTAACTCTCTCTTAAAATTAACTTAAAGAAACTGATGAAGAAATAAAGACTAGAATGCTCTATATGCTTAAAATGCTTGAGAATTGAATGATTTTGAAGGCCGCCCCTTCCTATCTATTTATAGGAGGGGTTAGTGACCCTTCGGATGGGCACTTAGCCCTTGAAAAGGCATGAGATGCCACTGAAAAAGCATGGATGACATCATTTGGTCAAAACAACGTAGTTTTGATCATATACAAAATAAGCGCAATTATTCGGACCCATAAAACGACGTAGTTTTAGCATTAGCAGAATCAAAACTACGTAGTTTTAGGCTCAGTAGAAAAGGCGCGACAAAAATAACGTAGTTTTGGGCCGCTCGTTTAGACTTATACCCTTTCAGCAGATACCGCTTCTCAAAACGACACAGTTTTGATAATATAATAAATATCGCTTCTCAAAATGACACAGTTTTGGTAATAGAATTAAATAAATAAAATTTAAATAAATTTAATTTAAAAAATTAAATAAATTTTATCTTAAGAATCAGTATACGTAACTGCACCCACGAGCCCGAGCCTGGCAAAGTTTCGGCCGATCATGCATGTGTAGAAGTTCGAGTTCCTAGCCTTGGCTAAGTCCTCTCCCTTTCCACAAAAGTGGGGTGCCCCTTGGGGCCCCAACCAAATAGCACGTTCTTATATATAAACATATTGAGAATTTAATTCATAATCTATGTGGGATTTGATTTTTCCCACATGTATTTATTATCTTTTATTATTTTCAAGTGTGATCTTTGGGAGTTAATATCTCATTCATTACTCCATGGATTTGAGCTTCCAAATACTTAATTTAATCTACTCATGGAGTTGAACACATTAATATATGGAATCATTAAAAATAATTAATGACACCCACATTAATTTAGGTTCAAATTTCAACAATAAATACACGTGAAAATTTACAAATAAGAATAAAGAGTAAAAACGATGTAATTTTATTTCATATATATACCTACTGCATAAACTTTAGTTTAGTAAAAATGACATGATAATTAAATTATAATGAAAAATTTAAGAATATTATCATTTTATAGTACTATTATTTAAAATACACTTTTGTGAAATACATTTTTTTGATAAATGACACCATTTTATTTATGTCTCCGTATGAGGATGAGACATGAAGAAAGAAAGAATTGAAAACAAAATTCATTTAGGAAAAGATAAGAAATTTTAGAAAGTATTTTATAAATTTATTTTGGACATGGATAAACCAAAATACGAATTTTTAATATTTGTTCTTTTGTTTCATTGGATTCGTTTTCTTTAAAATATTTTTCATCATCTTCAGTCCTAAATGATGATATAACTGAATATCTTTACCAGTAGTGCAGAAGATGAATGATTTTTCGATGAATATCTTTGGCCGTAGTGCAAAGATGAGCAGTTATTGAGATGAACATGACCAATGATGAATATCTTTATTCGTAGTTGTAGCAAAGATGACTAATTGATTCAAGATGTAAATTGATTGACGTTATAAGGGATAAAATATCGATGATGGACTTTTAAATTCATAGATGATAGTAGATTTCATTCTCTACTTAACTATTCTAATGAATTGTTGTTTCACCGCAATTGTTGATCTAAAACTCATTGTCTATCAGATTCTATTAGATTTTTTTCTGTTGAAGACTAAGGATAATTTTTTGTAAATTATCTTACCATAATATTCTTTATTGAAATTAAATGAGTTTTACTCTTTTCCTTTTTGTTCCATTTTTCTTCTCGGAGGCGAGAATATAGCGGGAACTAATGGGGTGTGGAGTAATGGTTCAAGACGAGTTGTTTTTAGTAGTCCTCACTATTTTGTAAAATAACAGATCAATAATCAGAATGGCGACTTATTTGAATGTGAATATTGTCTGTAAGATAATATTTTGTATTTAAACTCTTAGTTTATGTGTTGTCAGATTTTGACGACAATTATATTAACGAAGTTGAAGTTATTTCGCATCACGTATTTTTCATGAATTCAGAAGAGAATAGGTGATGATACCTATTTTCGGAGGCGTCACATTCACATATTAGTAATTCAAGCATTGTTGGGTCAATCCCGAATTTCTTCGATTCATTCCCAAACTTGCAGAATCTGCGGCTTTCTTACAATACTCTCACTGGGATTTTACCCAAATCATTAGGGGGCTCGGAAATTCAGAATCTTTGGCTGAACAATCAGTTAATGGGTTATCTGGTTCGATTGATGTGTTATCTTCCATGTCTCAGCTTTCTCGAGTTTGGCTTCACGACAATGCTTTCACCAATCCGGTCCCGGACCTGTCCAAATGTATAAATCTGTTCGATTTGCAGCTGAGGGATAATCAATTTACTGAGGTATTTCCTCCTTCTTTGATGGAGCTTCCTAAATTGATTAATATTTCTTTGCAGAACAATAAATTGCAGGGTCCGGTTCCGGTGTTTCTAAATGGTGTGAAAAAATACACTTAGACTACCAATAGTTTTTGTAGAGATACTCCTGGGCCTTGTGATCCTCAGGTGAATGTGCTTCTTGTAGTTGCTGGGGCTATTGGTTATCCGATGACACTGGCAGAATCTTGGGAAGGGAACGATGCTTGTGCCAAATGGACATTTGTCACTTGTGATTCGCAGGGGAAGAGTGTGACAGTTGTGATGAAGGAATTCCTGCTTGATTTGGATTTTATCCGTCCGCTAGTATGATTAGCGGGATGCTGTGTAATATTTGACATTTGGGGGCAAAATGGGCTAAATAATTCATTAACTACGTCCGCTAGAAGTACTAGCGGACGACGTGTTCACTATTCAAATCACAGCCATTCATTTGTTAAACTGATGGTATAGATGCTATATGTCACTTTTTATTCCATAACAAATAGATGCTATGGATTATTCTTCTTTGATTTTTCTCACATGTATTTATTATCTTTTATCATTTTCAAGTGTGATCTTTGAGAGTTAATATCTCATTCGTTACTCCATGAATTTGAGTTTCCAAATACTTAATTTAATCTACTCATGGAATTGAACACATTAATATATGGAATCATTAAAAATAATTAATGACACCCACATTAATTTAGGCTCAAATTCCAACAATAAATACACGTGAAAATTTACAAATAAGAACAAAGAGTAAAAACGATGTAATTTTATTCCATATATATACCTACAGACAAACTTTAGTTTAGTAAAATGACATGATAATTAAATTCTAATGAAAAATTTAAGAATATTATCATTTTATACTACTATTATTTAAAATACACTTTTGTGAAATACATTTTTTTTGATAAATGACACCATTTTATTTATGTCTCCGTATGAGGATGAGACATGAAGAAAGAAAGAATTGAAAACAAAATTCATTTAGGAAAAGATAAGAAATTTTAGAAAGTATTTTACAAATTATTATTGTATAGATTGAGTGAAGATCTCTTCAACAGGAAAAATAAAAATAAAAATAAAATGATAATATATCAATTTAACTATTGCAACTTTAAATTAAAAGTGTATTGATTATAACGTAAATCGTATCATATAATATGATATCTTTGTCGCATCTAAAATACAACTTACTTTTTAATATTAGTAATACTATATCTGTATGATTTGTTCTTGTATCATATTATAAAATAAATATTGTGTAACATACGATACTAACTAAAAACACAAAAATTAAGAAATGCGATTAATATTTTGTCTAATTAATTAAAATAATTATATAATCTCGATACTAGTCTTTTTAAAATTTTATTGAAAAAAATAAAAATAAACAAGTTGATATTTAATATAAAAAATAAATTATTAATGCTTTCTCAAATCTACAAATGAAAACATAAAAACATTTTCAGACATGAAGAGAGTAGAAAACATTTTCAGCATTCTTCATACCATAAAGAGATTAGAAACCAATGACTTGTTTGAGATAATTTTTTACTAGTGCTTTAAAACGTATAAAAACATCACAAACATGAGATTTCTTCGTAATATCATATATAATGGGTAAAGTGATCGATAAAAATAACATAATACTTGAAATTATTAATAGAATAAATGGGAGAGGTCCAAACATTAGAGAATATAATTTGTAAGGGTGAGAGGAAATAATTGTTGATGTAAAAAATGGAAGCTTATGACTTTTATTATTTAAACATACATTACAATGAGAGTTGTGAGACATAGAATAAGGTAAAGAAAATGTTGACATAATATGCTGCAGAATATGTGATGATGGATGGCCTAATCTAGAGTGCCACTCGGAGGAAGTGGTCATGATGCTGGAAAAGACGAGCGGAGAAGACAATTTTGGAGAGGAGGTTGGCCACTCATAGACACCATCTTTAGCCTTTCCCATTAAAAGAATTGCCCCCGTGCTTGCTCAAGTCCTTCACATAAAAAGCGGTGGGTAAGAATTCAATAGAAACATGATTAGTATTGCAAAATTGATAGATAGAAATAAGATTCTTTTTCATGTTAGGCATGCAAAGGATATTATGTAAATTGAAGGTGCGAGTAGGGGTATATAGGAAGAGTGGTGGAACCAATATAGGTAATGTGAAGACCCGAGCCACCGCCGATCATAACGTCATCAGACCCTGCATAAGAAGTGTCACTACAAGAAAATGGTCTATCAGTGACCGTCATGCGGTCGCCGATATGAGAATTAGCGACCACTTTTGGCGACCGTTACTAAATCTAGTGGCTAAATAATAACTGCAACCACAAACGGTCGCTGGTGTTTATTTGTTGCCCAAAAATTGGCGCAATATGTTAGCGGGGAAGTTTGTAGCGACTGCTTGCGATCGCTAATAAGTCCAAGTCATTAAAAATAGCGACCGCATGTGGTCGCGGATAACGGTCGCTGATTCTTTAATACTAGAGAACCGAACAGACCGAGTTCAGTCGAACAGAAGAAGAAAAATAAGAAGAAAGAAGAAAGAAGAAAGAAGAAGAGGAAGAAGAAGAAGAATAACAGAGGGAGATTGAAGTCGACTCAGAGAGGGAGAAGGGTGGGAGAATAGAGGGAGAGGAGAGCGGGAGAACGGAGCCGAGAAGGGAGAAAGGAGAAGTGTGACAACCCGAACTTTAATAAATTATTAAAATTAGAATTTAATAATTAAAATTCTTATTATAAGGTGTTTTGAGTTTGAGTATGTATATATACGTGCTATATATGTTGAAATATGTGATCCGGTGTGTAAGAGAAGTATATATTCATATATTGGGAAAGTGAGATTTAATAGTTAAGTTAACTATCAAGAAATTAAATGAATTTGATAATTATTTTAAATATTTATTGAATTAAATAAAATTTTAAATAATTTATTTATTGAAAAAATAAATAATTTATGAAATTGTGGTATAATAATTTAGTTACATGTGTATGGAAATTAAGTTAAAGCAAAGGTAAACTTTATTCTTTCAAGATTTAATTTAATAAATTAAATAAGTTTTTAATATTAAAGAAAATAAATAAATTAAATTAGACATATGTAATTATTTATTAATTATAAGTATAATTATAATAAAAATTATAATTATTATAATTACCATTATAAGTTATTTAAATTAATTAAGCTAAAGTCATTTAAATGAACTAAAATCAAGTGTGACAAAATTAACTATATAATATAATGCTATTAAAATAATCTAGTATAAGGGGATTTTATGTAGCCAAACACAGCCTTATGGCTTTTGGCCTAACATAACTGATGAACGTGGGGAGTCTTCAGTTTATTTCTTAGCGTCTTTTATTTTCAAGCCAAGTCTGAGAGAGGGTTCGAGAGAGAAGAAAACACGTAGATTTTAGAGAAGGAGAAATCATAGTGGTTTGAGAGAGAGTCACCATCTCTTGCTAGCATACAACTAGGGTAGAAGGTATATTTTATTTCTAATACTATGTTTTGAGTTTCTATGATTATCTTTTGTAAATTGCTTATCACATGGGATTTATAAATGTATGTATATGGTGTTGTAATCTGTTAATCGTCGTTTGTGAGGGCTATTTGATGATCAAATTCGTGAGAATTGGGTTGTAGTAAAAGATTTCAAATAACAGTGTTTATGTTCATATGATATGGCTTTAGAAAGTACGAATTTTGATGCTCTATATGTGTTGTAATCTATGGTTTGTTATTGGATTATGCTAGTCTATTAAGAAACGCACATAACGTAATTTGAACGAAGTAATTCAGACAAGAATCGAAGTCACAGTGTTCATTTTTGTGAAGAAACTCAAAAATGGAGTTTTAGTATAAAAATATGAATTTTGAGAAATTAAACTAGTTTTAGTTGATGTTTGTTCTAATTGGTTGTAAATGTAAAGAAACATGTTTGTGTTAGTTTTATATCAATGGTATATATTAATTTCACTGTTTTGTGGGTGAAATTTGTGTTAGTTGGGCTAAAAAAGAAGAACATTGTTAAGCGTTTACGGTTCAGGCATACAACAAGAATCAAGATCGGGTGCAAAGCTTAAAAAGCCAAGAAATTGCTGCCACGGGTCTCTAAAGTTTATGTATGTATGCAATAAGGCCATTACCACCGTCCGAGATGTGAAATATGCTTATTTGTAGGACATGACCAATGGACTTAATTTAGTTCAGCAAGCATGTTAATGATGTTAAAACATAATAGAAACTACAATATCAAGATTGTAAGGTGTTGTAATGCAAAGTGTAAATATTTTAAGTGATTGCTTAATTAAGTTGTGCAATGGAACTAAATGTGATGTTTTCAAAAGTAAGAAATAATTGATAAGGTTTATGTTGGTTTATAGTGAGGCATAAGTTGAAAGAGCGATTTGAATGTTAACTTGATTAGTTAATCTAATAAATGTTTAAAAGGATGTATATACGCGTTAGTAGACTTAATTGTCAATTGTAAGAGAAGCGTAACGAGAAAGTTTATATAACTTAGTTGTTGTTAACAAGTGTAACACATCTAATATGAGATAATGGAGACTATGACAACTTTGCTGAACGTTAAGTGTGAGACCCCAGATTTTATCAATAAAGATTTAAATTTTGTCGAAATAATTTTTAATATTATGGTGTGAATTTGAGATAATATTATAGTTGTGGGTAGTATTTATAAATTTTGCAAAGTATGCAAGTGGTTATATTATATTCGATTGGGTCGGGGAATATTCGGTTTAGCGGGGAATATTAGCACAACTACTCAATCATTGGTGGACCCTACAATGTAATTATTGTCGGATCGAGAAAACGACAAAAATATTTTATTGAAATAACTACGGAAGTTTTACAGGTTGATCTTTGTTGAACTACTTTCAAGTAGTAAAAGTATGCGAATACGTGTGGTTGCATAGTAGCATTACGGTATTGATTATCGATGCTTATGTGAGATGTCACTCGGTTTGATTCCATTATTGTCGATTAATAATATGAATTATTATAAGCGATAATGACGTTTTGTTTTATTCGTATTATTAACGTAATAAAGCGAAACATCTTTTCATATAAAAGCAGAATACTTTATTAAAGTAATTCTATAAATAGAATATATTATATTTTATTATGCATAGTGTTGCATAGTGTTTTGCATAGTATTTTGCATAGTGTTTGCATAGTAAAATATTTTTATATAAATAGAATATATGATATTTTATTTAAAAGATTTTGTTTTAAATATGGACCGTCAGATTAAAGTAAACCAATCTGGACCGTTCATGGATTAATTACTATGCATTCTATTTTCCTATAAATAGAAGCTCATTCCTTCATTATTTTCTTACGAATTCATTTGAAACTCTAGAGAGAGAAATTATAGAGAGAAGTTTATAGAGAGAAAATCTATAGAGAGAAAGAAGAAGAGTATTACGGTACTTCACTACTTTGATATCCGGTGTCTTTTACTAAGTAGGGATATTATTTGTTGTACCCGTAAGGGAGTTATTCTTTCTTATTCATGAAGAGAACTTACATTATTCCATTCTTTATTATTACATTGGAATAACTTGTATCTGTGGCGATACCCTATACTTGGTGAAATCCCTATGTTATTTCATTCTTTATTATTACATTGGAATAACTCAGACATGCTGGCATACCCTATACATAATCAGTATACATGGTTTACCCTATACTTGGTGACATTCTTCTATTATTACATTGGAACATCACGTCTCGTGTGTTTTACAGGACACGGTTTCGTCTTTATCATTACATTGGAATATCCTATCGTGTGTTTTACAGGATCTCCGGGTTCCATCTTTATTATTCTGTTGGAACATCCCGCTTGTGTGAATTTCACACGACACGGTTCCGTTATTATTATTTCATTGAATAACTCGTATATCATAAGCAATCCGCATGCATGCGTGGTGATTTCCTTTGTTATTCCATTCTTTATTATACCCGGTTGGTTAAAACTTTGACTTCTATACTCCATGAAATTAGTAGAATATTCTTGATATTTGCGTTTCATCCAAAGATCTTTTCATGGAAATATTCTTCCGATCATTCTTGAATTTTACTCTACAAAACAAGATATCTTGTTGACAATTTGGACGTTAATAATTCTCGGATAAAATAATTCTTGAACTTGTTTTATTGAATTATTATGTCATTGTCATCATCCTCATGTTATATTATGTTATCTTTTGGCTTACGTGCATAGATGAACTTAGTATGATTATGACCGAGGATCATTCAGATAATCATGGCTTGTTATAAATGATGTGACAAAAGTCCTCGGTGGCACGTAATGCGGTGATAGATAGTTTTTGGTATGATTATGACTGGGGGTGATTTGGTATAGTCATGACCATTGATAATTTGATGAAAATCCTTGACCGTGGTACGTGGATGATTAGATATTGTGGTTTATTCATTAAACCGAGTCTTAGTGATAAAATTGATGAAAACCTTTTAAAACCTAAAAGATAGTAGACTTTATTTTCTACTTGACTCTTTTAATGGATCAGATATTCAGCTAGCATTAAACCTGGTTGTCTATTGTATTTTATCGTTTAACATTGTTGAAGACTATTGATAATTTATTACGCATTATCTTAGTCATAATATTTTTCTTCTTGGGCTAGTTGAGCTCACCCTTTCTTTCACCGTTTCTCTTCAGGAAATGAGAATATAGCTGGGACGAGTTGGGAAAACGAGTGATGGTCCTGAAGATAGCATTAGTAGTCCTCACTATTCTGTGAAATAGTGTGATAATAATTGTAATGAGGACTCCTTTTGAGTTTGTATAATATCTAGTAGACGATATTTGTATTCAAACTCACAGTTTATGTCGTATTGTACACGACAGTTATGTTAGTAAGTTGTATTTAAATTCTGTACCATGTATCTGACTACCCAAGATGGGTGATGTATACCTAATTTTAGGGGCGTCACAGTTGGTATCAGAGCTTAGGGATATGATCCTTGGCTAAGATGTGAGATAAGAACTTGGAGGGGAGAGACGGGAAATTCCTTCGCTAGTATGACCTACCTAAGTTTATTTGGTATTTAATAGTGGTCAATTCGGTGTATAGGGATAATATGTGACATGTTAATTAACCCTTGTTTTGTGGCGAGATTTGAAAATGGCATCCGAAAATGTTGAGATAAGCAATGGAGCACAGGAGACCGTTGAGTTTCCTGGATCAATAATCGGGATAATGTCTGACAGGATGGCGATAATCCTCCTGTAAACAACAACACTGATCAAATGACGAACGACGGTACGTTTAGGAGTTTTTTAGAATTCATGCAACATCAGACGAAGGCGGCTCCTGTTCATAAAGTAGGTGAAAATAATGGCAACCCACGGTCGGTCACCACTAAGTAGTTCAAGGAGCTGGGACCACCGGAGTTTTTGGGAAAGCCAGAACCACTTAAGGCGGAGACGTGGTTAAAGCAGATCACCAAGATATTTGATGTCTTGGGATGCTCAGAGGAGCAAAAGGTTCCATTTGCCACCTTTATGTTGCGTGAAGAAGCGAGACTTGGTGGGAATCAAAACGCATTCTGCATCGACATACTCAAGATGTCTTGGGAGAAGTTCCATGAGTTGTTCAACGACAAGTACTTTCCCGAAAGTATTAAATCACATGAAGGAGGTGGAGTTTATCGTCGAGCAAAATAATATGACCAGTGTCCTTTGATGAGGCTAAGTTTGCCGAAAGTTATCTCGGTTTCAGCATCCCATTTGGTCGATAATGAGGAGCGAATGACGCTTAATATTTTTAAGAGGTTTGAAACCCGATATACGTCAATACCTAATTTCTCATAAACTTTGTTTGTATTCAGATATTGTGAATAGGGCTCTCGATTATGGAGCGCGATAATGAGTCAAGACAACCAAAAGGTAACGACCAACAACACAATAATAATGCACGGGTGGCAACGGCCATCTGAACAACGATAACCATCGGGGAAATTATCATTTCGGTGGTAACCATGGCCAAAATAATAGGAATGGAAATTTCAAGAAGAGGAAATTCAACAATGATGGAAAGACGTCAAAGACGCAAGACCGTTGTTAAGGAAGGAGAACGACCACCACTCATCATATGTTTCAAATGCGGAGGGAGGGACATATCGGTCCAAACCGCACGATGTCATCTAAAGCATGTTATAATTGTGGAAAAGAAGGTCACTTAGCCCGATTTTGTCGTTCACCCCAAGACAAGTTCACTAGGATGGAGGCACCAAAGACCGGAGTTCGGAAAAAGTCAAAATCGGTAGTGTAAGGGATAGCGTTTTTTTCGTGACTTCTCAAAAAGCGAGTAACCCGAACGAAGTTAGCACGAGTTAGTTAATTATAAATTACAAAGTCTATACCTTATAAGATACCGGTTCTACCCATTATTTTATCTCTCTTGCTTGCGTTCAACGTTTAAATTTGACTCCGGAGAAGTTAGACTTTGACTTATTGGTTGAAACTTTGTTAGTAGGAGCCTTTGTTACCTCTACTGTTTTTAAATCTTGTTTGATTCAAATAAACACTTTCACGTTACTTGTCGATCTTATTTTTTTAAAAATTCTGGTCTTTGATGTGATTTTAGGAATCAATTGGTTAACTAATCATCATGCTTTTCGTAAGGTTGTTAACTTTTATATTCATAACCAACCTGTTGTGCGAATTCAAGTAACCAAACCATTAAAGTCAATCATTGTCATATCAAGCCATAAGTAAAGATCCCTGAACCTTTCGTTGTTGACTTTCTTGTGTGGAATGCACCGAGGCCAGACTTTCTCTAGGCGACATCATGAAAAGAAGATGGCGAGTTGATAGGCATCATTATGAGGTCTTATCTAGGTTAAAGGATAGAAGTCACAGTTGGTATCAATGTGACGATTATCCAAGTTTTGGATGAGAGTCACGATCTTGAATGATATTTCTATCATTAATAAATTTCTTGACGTATTCTTGAAGACTTTCTAGCCTACCCTAGAGCGTGAAATCGAATTTTGTATTGACCCAAAGTACAAAAACCCATTTCTTAAACCTCAAATATTTCTTCAACTAAAAGGATCATTTACGTGGATTATGATGAAAGTCATAATAAAAGCATTGGAATAATGAAAATCATGGGTATACGTGGTATTAGTAAGTGTTATAATGAGTTATGTTGGTTATTATGAGAAAACATGAAAGTTTCTTAGAAATCACAAAGAGTTGAAAATCGATTTTGTGAAAAGCGTAATATGAAATTCAATTGACCATATCTCCTAATATATTTTGAATTTTTCAAAGGTGGTCAAGTTCTAGAGTTAGATCTATGAGTTTTGTAGCATCTCCAAGTGGAATCACTGGAAAAGGTTTGTAGATTTACGTGTGGTGATTTTAATAAAGAATGAAAAAGCTTGAAATTTCAAAAAGCTACACGATTTTATTTTTAAAAGGGCATTTTCGGCCACTTAAATTATGAGAAAAATTCTAGCCTTTTGGGAAATGAAAGTATATGGTATAAGGTAACTCATGTCCAAAAATGAGCTTATTCGACTTAAAATGAGCAAGTTATGACCATTTCAATATTTAGGTTTTTTTTAAAAACGATATAACCGGAGTTCTACAACTCCGATGACCATGAAATTTAAACTCGAGGCTCACATTAACATGCGTAAGGTCCTGCCAAGATTTGGGAATTTTGGAGTTAAACTTGAGGTAGCTAATTTCTTAAGGAATTAATTAGAAATTGATTTTTGAAAAATAGTAAATGAATTTTAAAATTCCGAGAAAAATATATTTTCATTATGGGACTATATTATGCTAAATCCCAGAAAAGAAATATTTTTGGGACTGATTTGGTATTTTCATGAAAATAGTTTAGTTACTTAACATATGAGTTAAATATGTTATGTGAAGTAACAAAGTTGAAAATAGGATTTTATGGCTAGAGAATCCTATATAGAGTATATGCATATTTTTTGAGGATTTGATAATTGGTGATGATATCTTATGAGTATGACATTTTTGAATGATTAAATGCATTATATGGTAAAGCGTAAACAATTGAGATAAATTGTTTATAAATTTAAAGTGATTAAAATATTGTTATAATATTAATGATATTAGATTATGAGAGATTATTAAGCGATTGATAACATGGGGATATTCTTGAATCTCGGATAAATTATATTATAAATGTTTAATATTTATCCTTTATCTCATTTGATTGATTCTTTATATCATTATCTTCATACTTATATTATGTTGAAAGTCATCTGTGGCCGTAGTGCATGGATAATTTGTGATCGTGATACTAATGAATACACGATTATCTTTCGTCAGTAGTGCATGGATAATTTGTGGTCGTGATACTAATGAATACACGATTATCTTTGGTAGTAGTGCATGGATAATTTGTGGTCGTGATACTAATGAATACACGATTATCTTTGGTAGTAGTGCATGGATAATTTTGTGGTCGTGATACTAATGAATACACGATTATCTTTGGTCAGTAAGCGTGGATAATTTGTGGTTGTGATACTAATGAATACACGATTATCTTTGGCCGTAGTGCATGGATAATTTGTGGTCGTGATATTAATGAATACACGATTATCTTTCGCATATAGTGCATGGATAATTGTGGTCGTGATAATAAAGAATATCCTTGGCTTTTGTAGTGCGGGGATGATTCGATGATGTGGATTAATTATTGAAATTTGAGTCTCAAAGAATGAAATATTAATTCATGGATGTGGTAAAAGTCTTCTTTGGCCATAGTACATTGATGGACTTGGTATGATTATGACCGAGGATTATTTAAGTATAATCACGATCAGATTAAAAACACGAATATCCTCGGCCAAGAAGTGCATGGATAATTCGTGGTCGTGACACTATTAAGTTAAGTCTCAAAGATTATTGGTTTTTGACAGGTTGTATATCTTTGGCTCAGAGTGCAAAGATGAATTGTTAATGAATATCTTTGGCCGAATTGCAAAGATGAATTTAATGTTTTCAACGATAAAAGTATTCAAGGTATCCTCACCTCTTTATCATACCAGGTACGTACCCTAATTTCGAGGGCGAAATTCTATAAGGAGGAGAGATTGTGAGACCCCAGATTTTATCAATAAAGATTTAAATTTTGTCGAAATAATTTTTAATATTATGGTGTGAATTTGAGATAATATTATAGTTGTGGGTAGTATTTATAAATTTTGCAAAGTATGCAAGTGGTTATATTATATTCGATTGGTCGGGGAATATTCGGTTTAGCAGGGAATATTCGTAACTAATGCATGTGAATATGAACCTTTGAACTGTTGTAGGATGTACGCAAAACATTTAAGCTATTTTCGGTAATTGGTAATCTACGAATCAGACAAGTCTTTCAGTTCCTATTTGCTATGTGAACTTGGTGATTTACTATTTTAAATCTTTATTGCAAATAACATGATTTGTTATATTTATGTTGAAAGCATGAAACGTTAAAGTCAACTTATGACTACGTATATTGAGTAAAGCATGCTGATTGAGTAAGGAACTCAATCTTTATACTTGTTATATGAACTGTAACATTATTGTTATGTTAGTCAATTGGTTATGAGATATATGTTGAGCATGCTATTATGTGCTACGTGATGCATGAAAACTGTTAGATTTTGCTGGGCTGTTGAGCTCAACCTTGCAAATAACTATTTTTGCAGGTTAAGGATTGAAGGTAACACTATGTGCTACTTGAATGACGTGGATCAGAATAATACACGGAGATTAATATTTTAGCTAAAGTTGTTATTTCCTTAAACCATGATTAAGACTCATGCTATGTAGTAAATGTTTTATGATGTAAAGCTTTCTTAAACTTGCACTACGCTCAAAGCTTTCTTAAACTCTAAAGAAATACACTCAAGATTATAGAAGAAGAATTCTCTTTATAGTTTCTCTCTCTAGAGTTTCAGTGAATTTGTAAGAAATAATGGAAGAATGAGCTTCTATTTATAGAAGAATGGAATGAATAGTAACTAACCCATGAACAGTCCATATTGATTTACTTTAATCGGACGGTTCATATTTAAAGCAAAATCTTTTAAATAAAATATAATATATTCTATTTTATATAAAAAGATTTTTACTATGCAAACACTATGCATGTACTATACAAACACTATGCATAATAAAATATAATATATTCTATTTATAGAATAACTTTATAAAAGTATTTTGTTTTATATAAAAAGATTTTACTATGCAAAATACTATGCATAATAGAATATAATATATTCTATTTATAGAATAACTTTATAAAAGTATTCTGTTTTATATAAAAAGCTTTTCTGTTATAATTTCAACCAACGGTCTGAAAAATTAGTACATCTCTTCATGGAATAATATTGTACTCAAAAATAATTTGGACCGAAAAGAAATATATTTTGTTCGGGTGAATAGTATCATGTGAATAGTAACTCGTGAATAGTAATTTATGAATAGTAACTCGTGAATAGTAACTCGTGAATAGTAACTCATGAATAGTAACTTGTGAATAGTACTCTGACACAAAAAGTGTCCCAAATACCCGAGTGAATAATACTAGAGTGAATAGTAACAGGGTATTTTATGACAACTTGTCTACTTTGAAAAATTTTCACATATCACCCTTAACTTTAAACTTTTATCAATTTAACTATTTACCAAAATAGAAAAATTGAATACTTTTATTTCATAAAATTCGGGGTCTCACAATCTCCCCTCTTTATGAAATTTTGCCCTCGAAATTTACGTACGTACCTAATATTCGAAGAGATGAGAATACCTTGCTTTTTTTCAGATTGTACCTTACCGGTTATTTCCTCTCTATCATGATTTTCTATTTCTCATCTGCTGTTTTTCAAATATCATTCTAGAATATAGTTTCAAAATAAGGGTTAATTGACATACCACATAATACCCCTATATTCTGACCGACCAATTAAATAACAAATAAACTTAGGTAGGTCATAATAGCGAAGAAATTCCCCGTCTCTTCCCTCCTAGTTCTTGTCTCACATCTCAGCCAGGGATCATATCCCTAAGCTTTGATACCAACTGTGACGCTCCCAAAATTAGGTATACATCACCCATCTTGAGTCGCCAGATACATGGTACAAAAATTCAAATACAACTTAATAATACAATTGTCGTGTATAATACGACCAAACATAAGCTGGGAGTTTATACAAGAATATTGCCTTCTAGACAATATCCACACCCAATGGCGCCCTCATTGCATTTATTATTACACTATTTCACAGAATAATGAGGAGTACTAATGCACCATCTAGGACCATCACTCTGTTTCCCGACTAGTCCCAGCTACATTCTCATTTCCTGAAGAGAACAATGAAAGAAAGGGTGAGCTCAACTAGCCCAGTAAGAAATATTATGACTAAGATAATGCAGAATAAATTATCATTAGCCTTCAACAGTATAACAACTGATAGAATATAATAGACAACAAGTTTTAGATCAAAAACTGCAGCGGAATAAGCAATCCATTAGAAGAGTCAAGTAGAACATAATATCTATTATCTCTTCTAGATTAAAAGTCCATAGTTGATATTTTATTCCTGTACTACTCATCAACAGTTCTTTGTTATACTTAAGACAATTAGAACTTTCATCACTTGTCTTCACCTGAACCACCAAAGACGTTAGTTAAATTTACAATTCATATTTATAATAATATTATTTAACAGTTCATTCTTGTCACAAAGGCTTAATAGAACGTTTACTCAATATCCTTACCCCAAAGGCTGAAGATATTCAAATGTAATAACAATGATCATACCAATCAGTTGTCTATCTTTGCACTACGGGCCAAAGATATTCAACTATAAAACCAATGGTCATGATCATACCAATCAATTGCCTGTCAGTGCACTACGGCCAAATACATTCAACTGTTAACTAATGGTCATGATCATGCCAATCACATCATTGAATTATCCATGCACTACGACCAAGGATATTCGTTAGTATCACTAGTGGTCATGTCATGATCATGTCATACACATGTTCATCTTCGCACTACGGGTCAAAGCTATCAAACAACAGATCATCTTTGCACTACAGGCCAAAGATATTCAACAACATATCATCTTTGCACTATGTGCCAAAGACATACAATCATAAAACCAATAACCAACAAAGATAATAAAGAATGGAATAATAAAAGAATTTCACCATGTATGCAGATTGCAGATGTAGATAAAGTTATTCCAACATAATAATAAAGAATGGAATAATAAAAGAATTCATTTATGTATGCGATTACTTGGATGTACAAAGTTATTCCAACATAATAATAAAGAATATAATAATGAGAAGAATTTCACCATGCATGCGATAGATCGCATGCACAAGTTATTCCCAACAGAATAATAAATAATGGAACCAGGTCCGGCATAAATGCTCGGACAGGATATTTCAACAGAATAATAAATAATGGAACTAGGTCCGGCGTAAATGCACAGACAGGATATTCCGACAAAATAATAAATAATGGAACCAGGTCCCGCAGAACGCATTGCATGTGATATTCCGATAAAATAATAAAAGAACGAAATATTAGAAGAATTTTACCATGTATGCAGACTCAGATAAACAAAGTTATTCAACATAATAATAAGAATGGAATAACAGAAGAATTTCTCCAAGTATAGGGTATCCCGCGTATACAGTTTATTCCAACAGAATAATAAAGAATGGAATAACCGAAGTTCTCTTCATGAATAAGAAATAAAGAATACCCCTTACGAGTACAACAAATAATATTCCCTACAAGTACAACAAATAATATTCCTTATAAGTACAACAAATAATATCCCTTACGAGTACAACAAATAATATCCCCTACCTTTGAAAGAAGAGTATTCCGATTGGTAGGGCGGGAATATACTTGAAGAAAACTTGCACTACGCTCAAAGCTTTCTTAAACTCTAAAGAAATACGCTCAAGATTATAGAAGAAGAATTCTCTCTATAGTTTCTCTCTCTAGAGTTTCAGTGAATTCGTAAAAAATAATGAAAGAATGAGCTTCTATTTATAGAAGAATGGAATGAATAGTAGCCAACCCATGAACGGTCCAGATTGATTTACTTTAATCGGACGGTCCATATTTAAAGCAAAATCTTTTAAATAAAATATAATATATTCTATTTTATATAAAAAGATTTTTACTATGCAAACACTATGCATAATAAAATATAATATATTCTATTTATAGAATAACTTTAATAAAATATTCTGTTTTATATAAAAAGATTTTAATATACAAAACACTATGCACAATAGAATATAATATATTCTATTTATAGAATAACTTTATAAAAGTATTCTGTTTTATATAAAAAGATTTTACTATGCAAAATACTATGCATAATAGAATATAATATATTCTATTTATAGAATAACTTTATAAAAGTATTCTGTTTTATATAAAAAGCTTTTCTGGTATAATTTCAACCAAAGGTCTGAAAAATTAGTACATCTCTTCATGGAATAATATTGTACCCAAAAATAATTTGGACCGAAAAGAAATTTATTTTGTTCAGGTGAATAGTATCATGTGAATAATAACTCGTGAATAGTAATTTATGAATAGTAACTCGTGAATAGTAACTCGTGAATAGTAACTCATGAATAGTAACTCATGAATAGTAACTTGTGAATAGTACTCCAACACAAAAAGTGTCCCAAATACCCGAGTGAATAATACTAGAGTGAATAGTAACTGGGTATTTTATGACAACTTGTCTACTTTGAAAAATTTTCACATATCACCCTTAACTTTAAACTTTTATCAATTTAACTATTTACCAAAATAGAAAAATTGAATACTTTTATTTCATAAAATTGGGTCTCACAATCTCCCTCTTTATGAAATTTTGCCCTCGAAATTTACGTGACGCATTCTAATATTGAAGAGATGAGAATACCTTGCTTTTTTAGGATTGTACCTTCTTTGGTTATTTCCTCTCTATCATGATTTTCTATTTCTCATCTGTCAGTATTTCAAATATCATTCTAGAATATAGTTTCAAAATAAGGGTTAATTGACATACCACATAATACCCATATATTTCGATAGACCAATTAAATAACAAATAAACTTAGGTAGGTCATAATAGCTGAAGGAATTCAATCTCTTCCCTCCTAGTTCTTGTTTCACATCTCAGCCAGGGATCATATCCCTAAGCTTTGATACCAACTGTGACGCTCCCAAAATTAGGTATACATCACCCATCTTGAGTCGCCAGATACATGGTACAAAAATTCAAATACAACTTAATAATACAATTGTCGGTATAATACTTACCAAACATAAGTGGGAGTTTATACAAGAATATTGCCTTCTAGACAATATCCACACCCAATGGCGCCCTCATTGCATTTATTATTACACTATTTCACAGAATAATGAGGACTACTAATGCACCATCTAGGACCATCACTCTGTTTCTCGACTAGTCCCAGCTACGTTCTCATTTCCTGAAGAGAACAATGAAAGAAAGGGTGAGCTCAACTAGCCCAGTAAGAAATATTATGACTAAGATAATGCAGAATAAATTATCATTAGCCTTCAACAGTATAACAACTGATAGAATATAATAGACAACAAGTTTTAGATCGAAAACTGCAGCGGAATAAGCAATCCATTAGAAGAGTCAAGTAGAACATAATATCTACTATCTCTTATATATTAAAAGTCCATAGTTGATATTTTATTCCTGTACTACTCATCAACAGTTCTTTGTTATACTCAAGACAATTAGAACTTTCATCACTTGTCTTCACCTGAACCACCAAAGACGTTAGTTAAATTCACAATTCATAGTTATAATAATGTGAATTAACAGTTCCTTCTTGTCACAAAGGCTTAATAGAACGTTTACTCATTATCCTTACCCCAAAGGCTGAAGATATTCAAATGTAATAATAATGATCATACCAATCAGTTGTCTATCTTTGAACTACGGGCCAAAGATATTCAACTATAAAACCAATGGTCATGATCATACCAATCAATTGCCTGTCAGTGCACTACGGCCAAAGATATTCAACTATTAATTAATGGTCATGATCATGCAATCACATCATTGAATTATCCATGCACTACAGCCAAGGATATTTGTTAGTATCACTAGTGGTCATGATCATGTCATACACATGTTCATCTTCACACTACGGGTCAAAGCTATCAAACAACAAATCATCTTTTCACTACAGGCCAAAGATATTCAACAACATATCATCTTTGCACTACAGGCCAAAGACATACAACTGTAAAACCAATAACCAACGGTATAATAAAGAATGGAATAATAAAAGAATTTCAACATGTATGCAAAGATTGCGATAGACAAGTTATTCCAACATAATAATAAAGAATGGAATAATGAGAAGAATTTTACCCGTGCGATGCGATAGATCGCACGGATAAAAGTTATTTCAATGAATAATAAATAATGGAACTGTGTCCCACAGAACGCCGCATGTGATATTCCGGCTGAATAATAAATAATGGAACCAGTTAAACAGTAAATGCATGTATGTGATATTCGACAAAATAATAAATAATAGAACCAGGTCAGGCTTAAACGCACAGACAAGATATTCTGACAGAATAATAAAGAACGGAATATTAGAAGAATTTCACCATGTATGCGGTATTTCGCATAAACAGGTTATTCTAACATAATAATAAGAATGGAATAACAGAAGAATTTCACCAAGTATAGGGTATCCCGCGTGTACAGGTTATTCCAACAGAATAATAAAGAATAGAATAACATAAGTTCTCTTCATGAATAAGAAAGAAAGAATACCCCTTACGAGTACAAAAAATAATATTCCCTACAAGTACAACACATAATATCCCTTACAACTACAACAAATAATATCCCTTACGAGTACAACAAATAATATCCCCTACCTTTGAAAGAAGAGTATTCCGACTGGTAGGGCGGGAATATGTTAGAGTTTATGCCCTAGAGGCCAATTACTCTATATAATTGCTTAACATTTTGATATTATATTTGATTAAATAAATGAATGATTTTATTATGGTTTTATTTACTGCGTTATATAAATGTTAACATAATAAAATTCCTTAGAATAGTGATACAATTTATATAGTTTCAAGTATGTGACTTGAAATATGAGATTATATAATTACAATTAGTATCATTGCTCTTAAATGTCCTTTAGTCGAGTATCATTGTTGATAGGACAACAATGATGCATTCGAGACTAGTATGTGGATCGATGATGACCAAATCTCATTGGTCATAAATATATGAGATATTAAGTCAATACATAGGTATGTGTTAGAGAACGATTCTTCGGATGGATCCACCATGAGAATTCTATGTGGAGCATCGAAGTGTCATTAGCGATTCTCATAGTGACAATGATGTAATGGTCCTCTGACCTGAAATCACTATATTTCTACAAGAGAATTTATGTACTTTGATATCATCAAATGTCACCTTTAATAGGGTGGACTATAAAAGTGATTATTGGGTACATCATGAATCGTGTGAGGAATATGAGTGATCTAGATGGAATTTAACCATCCTATATATTAGGAGTGATATCCATATGCCTCTTGATTGAGTAGGACTATGAAATGTATGGCCATGCTCAAATATTGATTTGTTTCATATAGTCTACTCATTGATCAAGAAAACTCAGATTAAATTATGAAGAGTATGACACATTCCATGACTCGAGTTTAATCTAGGATATTAAGGTTAAAAGGATTAAATTACATTGAAACATTGGTCATGAAAAGGTTGCATCGAATCATCGATCTTATTATTACTTGGGTAGCAGTGATGCATTACTAGATGCCGCTCATTTGTTTATAATTTTATAATATGATTTTAAAATTATTGCCAACGTAATAATAAACTATATAAGTCACACACAAAGAACGTTATTAAAAGGGAAATAATTTGAATTGTAAGGATTTAAATATATCAATATGATTGATAGTATTTAAATCACTTAATTTAAATTAAAAGGATGCTTCAGTATATGTATATATATTAATTAAGTAAGACTTAATTAAGATATATATATATATATATATATATAAATTCGGATTTTATTTTAATTAGATTAGGGTTTTTGATTAATTCCGATTTATTGCTATATATATGATATATCAGCGCCTTTGGAAAGTTAATCAAACCAAAAAAACCCTAGCCGCTCTTAGAGAGAGACTAGAGAAAATAGTTTCGTAAAAATCCTAATCTTTGGTGGCTAGTACCGCGATTCCTTCTTCTGCAGATCGTAGGACGATTCGTGGAGCGTTCGTGTGGATACCGTAGAGACGCAGTTCGTTCGAATTGCGTTGGAGATTCGACCGCATCGTTTAATCGATTTCTTAATCGGTATAATTTCTAACCATTGAATTAACTATTTTTCGCATGGATCCTGTTTAGAGTTTCGAATTTGGTTTAAATTGTTCTATTTCCGCTGTGCGTTTCTCTGTCGAAACCCTACAGAATTTACTTGAAGAAAACTTGCACTACGCTCAAAGCTTTCTTAAACTCTAAAGAAATATGCTCAAGATTATAGAAGAAGAATTCTCTCTATAGTTTCTCTCTCTAGAGTTTCAGTGAATTCGTAAGAAATAATGAAAGAATGAGCTTCTATTTATAGAAGAATGGAATGAATAGTAACCAACCCATGAATGGCCCAAATTGATTTACTTTAATCGGACGGTCCATATTTAAAGCAAAATCTTTTAAATAAAATATAATATATTCTATTTTATATAAAAAGATTTTTACTATGCAGGCACTGTGTGACGACCCCAAAACAGGTCCATTCCATCCAACCCATTCTGAGTCGCCAAATACATGATATAGAAATAACTATAACTTTATTACTACAATTCTCGTGCAAAATACAACAACATATATACTGTGAGTTTTAATACCAACTATGACTCATGTCCCAACTATGGACAGCACCTCACAGTGATACCTTACATAAAGGTATAGTTGAAAACTGTTTTAGAAATTAGAATCTTTGGGAAGTGCTCAAGGAAACCTTCGCATACGGAGGCCATGCTTCAGGTTATAGTAGATATCATATGGCCACGTAATTATCCTGGTCAATCTAATAAACCCCAAAGAAAAATGATAAGATTACTATCATATTCTTCCCAATGGTGAGTCTTCTCTTGACATATCAATATCTCCACTATCTCTAATTGAGAATTAAACTCCAAACAAACACCAAGATTATATAGGTAGTGTATGTAAATGTACTCAGCAAGTGGATGGGCACAACCCTGTCTTATGATGACACGAGGTTGTATGTCATTAGACATCTTGTATGATAGTGGCAAAACACCCTTCCAAGTTAAATTCACCTCACCCTCAACCTCTATAGACCACCGTTCTATTCCCTTGTTATCCCCCGCTCGACCCAGCTACACTTTTATTACCCGAAAGGAATTGTGAAGCAAAAGGGTGAGCCACAACTAGCTCGAGAAAGAATATCATGACTAAAGATAAATAAATTATCAATAGCTTTCAACAAAGAATAAATCGTAGATTTAGAATATATGGTAGATGATAAAACTTTTCAACCATAGTTGCAATGAATGAACAATCCATTAGAAGAGTCAAATAGATTATAAAGTCTATTATCTTCTCCATGTTAAAAGTCCACCAACAATGTTTAACCCTGTAACATCAATCAACAGTTCCTGTCCACAATCATGTGAATAACTCATAATCATAATTGTAGTTCTATATTCCTTTTTTCATTTAGGACGAAGATAATTTTCATCACCTGTCTTTACCTGAAACATCAAAGATCATGGTTATACCAAATCACAGATTCCTGCTCATAATCATACTAATAAATTCATCTTTGCACTACGGGCCAAAGATATTCATCAACAGTTCATCTTGCACTATGTGCCAAAGATATTCAATAACAGTCATCTTTTTGCACCACTGAGCCAAAGACATTCATATCTCAAAGAAATACATAATCATTTCGTAATTTATATAAACCATAATTATAACTATGTTGACCAATTCACCTTTGCACTTAAGCTAAAGATATTCAATTATAAATTCAATGGTCATGATCATACCAAATACCACAATTCAACTTTTCACTCATCGCCAAAGAGAACCCTAGTCATGATCATACCAATAATCTACCCATCTTTACACTCCCGGTGAAAGAGAATTTCAACATCGTGGTTATAAAATGTTATATATGATAATAAAATCAATACAATCAATACATAGTTTTAATCTCCGAGTAATATTCATAAATCAACTATAATTTGGTTGAAAAAGAAACCAATTTTGTAGTGAATAGTACCCGTGAATAGTAACTCGTGAATAGTAACTCGTGAATAGTAACTCATGAATAGTAACCCATCATGAATAGTAACTCGTGAATAGTAAATCGTGAATAATAACTCGTGAATAGTAACTCATGAATAGTAACCCCGACATAAAAAAAGTTCCAAATTTGATAAAAAGTTCAAACCAATATTTCGACATAATGATATTGAAGAAATAATATCATTTATGAAGAAAATAATCTCCCTTACTATCCCTTACAATCCCTTACTATCCCTTACCTCAAAAGAAGCAAAGATTGACCGAATAACACCGAACTAACTTGCACATATATAAAGAACACTCAAGATATCAAAATACTCACAAGAATACACCAGATAATATAGATAGAGAAATAGAGAGAAAACTTCAGTTTCTGGTGTGATTTTCAATTCTAACCTAAGCACCCTATTTATAGGAAAATGCTTAGAACACCAAAGCAGAAAATTTAATAAAATAATAATATATTTTTCTTAACTTCCTACGCACACTTATTTTGTCCAAATATCAGCCACATTTCACCAACAAGTACCAAAAACGTTTTTCTCATTTAACTCATTTAAAACTCCAAAAAAATCAATTATTCTGGAACTTCGGAACTTCAATAATTCATAATATATAGCACTTTTATCAGAAAATTTGAATCTCGCTATTTTTTATAGGAAATTCAATTCTCTACAACTTTGCAGAAGAAAGTTTTTTCAAATTCCAAACATAAATTGACCGAAATCCACATACGGACGATTTTACAAGCTATAATCAAATTTCAGTCAAGAAATGGGGTCCACCGACACACAAAACATGTGTTAATCATTTAATGCAACAAAAATACCCTTCCTCCTCATATACTCATATATCACACATTCATTGTAACAATATCATTATTATTATATTATAATAATATAATAAAATATTATTTTATCAGAAAAGATAAAATATCAATTTTCAACAATTGTCACTTTAAAAATTTTCTCCATCTATATCCACATAAAATGAATATTCTCCTCATCATATAAATAAATAATTAATTATTCATAAATAATATTACAGAATCACATTAATGACAACCAGGCAGTTCCAAGGAAAGAGGGGGCTTTCCAATAAAAATTTCTCCTTACTGGCGCGTAATTAGGTGACCAAACCTCTCCTTAGACAGAACTTTCTAGACATTGCCAATAATGTTATCTAATAATATTATTCAGATAATATGAATTATTGCTTCGATAATGGAAAATACGTGTAGAAAGTGACAATTATTAAAACAACAAAGAATATAAAATATCAACGTAGCAATTATTGAATCAAAATAAAATATTGAACAATAATTACTGTAACAATTATTGAGTAGTGCCTTCTTATGTAAGAATCAATAATTGGTGCAATATGTGTCTTCTTGTCGCAACAACGCCAGTATCGTATTTTAACCACCGGGTATTCCAACAAGTGTTAATTCAGTAATAACTACGTAGTTATTTATAAAAAACTCATACTTGTCGTTTTCTTCATCCAAAAGTTATTCTGTTATGGGGCCCACAAATGGCTGCGCCGTCGTATGAATATTCCCCGACAGGAAGAATATTCCACGACCAAATGAATATTTCCCGACAACAATGAGTATTTTATAACCACTTGCTTATTTTAAAAAAATTCATATATCACCCTTAACTTTAAACTTTTATCAATTTAACCATTTACTGAATAGTAATTATAAGAAAAAATTGAATACTTTTATTTCATAAAATTCGGGGTCTTACACTATGCAAACACTATGCATAATAAAATATAATATATTCTATTTATAGAATAACTTTAATAAAATATTCTATTTTATATAAAAGATTTTACTATGCAAAATACTATATACATAATAGAATATAATATATTCTATTTATAGAATAACTTTATAAAAGTATTCTATTTTATATAAAAAGATTTTACTATGCAAAATACTATGCATAATAGAATATAATATATTCTATTTATAGAATAACTTTATAAAAGTATTCTATTATATATAAAAAACTTTTCTGTTATAATTTCAACCAACGGTCTGAAAAATTAGTACATCTCTTCATGGAATAATATTGTACCTAAAAATAATTTGGACCTAAAAGAAATATATTTTTTTCGAAGTGAATAAGATCCGTGAATAGTAACTCATGAATAGTAACTCGTGAATAGTAACTCGTGAATAGTACCTCATGAATAGTAACTTGTGAATAGTATTCCGACACAAAAAGTATCCCAAATACCCGAGTGAATAATACTAGAGTGAATAGTAACTGGGTATTTTATGACAACTTGTCTACTTTGAAAATTTTTCACATATCACCCTTAACTTTAAACTTTTATCAATTTAACTATTTACCAAAATAGAAAAATTGAATACTTTTATTTCATAAAATTCGGGGTCTCACACTTTAGTAGTTGGTGTATGGTATCTGGGCTAAACGATTCCTTCATAGAGCGGAGGTATATACGAACTAGCAACTCGGAACCTAGTTTGTTGGTTGTTTGTGGGAAACCACTTAGCGTACCATATTGAAACTGTTTGAGACTCAATGTGTACCAAGTATAGGAAATGGATACGTATGATGAAAAATGAAAGAAAGAGGATCGTAAAACAAAACGATCACAAGTTAAGAAAAGAATTGTAAGAGAGATGATTATAGAATAAGATCACGACGTGATCTGTTTAAGTTATAAAAAGAAAGATAGTATGTAATGTTTGAATAATTATAGCTTAATGTTATGAAGATAATGTACTATGATATAGTACGAGGTAAACTCACGAGGAGCTATAGATAACGTGATATGAGGAATTTGTATTGAGCAAGTTAAGAGCAAGTTATGAGTAAGATAGAGTTAGATGGGATTTCAATTGAGGACTCATGTGATGGCTGAGTTGTACAAACCTTTGTATAGGCGAGGGTTTTGTGCTTGCACTCAGTTTATCATATTAATAATCATTGGAATGTTGGTGTCGCGCTATCAATGTATATGTGGCGAAAAGGTGATTCTTTTCTCATGTGTATATTTGATAGTTAGAAACTATTAAGATTAGTAAGTTATTATTAGGATTAGGTGCGGTTCTTAAAACTAATGCATATGGTAAGTTCGTGACTCACAATAATATGGTATGTTTTGAACCCCTCAGCGAATGGACGCCTATGGTCTGACTAGGATAAGTTCTTAAACTCATACTATTGTGGCAAGTTCCTGAACTTCCAATGTGCGGTAAGTTTGATGAACTATACTGGGGATATAGGAGGACTGTAAGTTGAAATACAAGAATATTTAGTGTAAAGATTAAAGTTGATGGATACTTTAGATATTCCAAATCTTCTAGCTATGCTAGACTTCAAATTTTTTGACATCAAGCTGAATTCGCACTATGTGCCTTTTTAAAATGAATTTTTAGTCTTTACGCATGATGACAAATGTGTATGTGTGGACTTCAGGACACTGACACATCGTTACCTGTTGAGATATGATATCACTAAAATTGATTTTCAAAGATTTTTGAACTGTTTAAAGAATAGTCTATGCTAATTGTTTCGGCTAGACGAAAATGATTTAAAAAAATCAAAATGTATTATATATCATTAATGCATCATGGAACCTGGTGCAAAGATGATAAAAACGATGGAGTTATCAATGCAGAATTTCTTAGTGTTGGATGTGATATAAGGATCGCCACCGTACTATGGTATGATGTAGTATGATTTAAAGTCACAAAATGACGGAATCCTCAAACGGACTGTAAATACAGTGCGGTATCATGACGTTATAAAATGATTTTTGAGATTTCTTTAAGATACGAGAATATATATATATATATATATGTGTGTGTGTATATGTATATTTCGATTGATGTTCGAATTATTGTAGAAGTCTGCTATTTGATTCAGCTAGACAATTATTGGAAGAAGTTCATGAAATTCAAGCGTTTATTAAAAAGTTATGCCAAACCAAATTATTTTGGTGCGGATTCAGATGTTGAAAAGCTGAGGTGAACAACCCTATAAAAGGGACATGTTATCGTCGAGACAATGGTTAAAGAAAGTAATACATATAACAAATACGGTTAAGATGTAATACGTTATGCACGACGTAGGGGTACCATAGGTTGATCACCTAGAGTACTTGCAGAGAGTGTTTTCAGTCTGTGTGATTGCTAAACATTCTGTTAAAGATGGTTTATGGTGGTGATGCACTGTTAAACCTAGGGAATAGTTCAAGGTTCGTATAGTCTTATGACTGTTAAAGGTTCAATTCGAGATATTTGATAACCTAGGGACGCAGTTCAAGGTCTTATGACCCCTCAACATGATTTGGAATCTTTTAAATTCCTGTTATTCATATCGCTTCCCAATTATTGAGTAATTGTGGAAGATTCTTATTATTCTGAAATGTGAAAGTGGAAAGGATAAGAAAATTAAGCAAAACATAATAATTTCAGAAAGAGGAGAAATGTGAAACTCTTAGAAGAGGAAGAGGTGAGGAAGGTGATGATCTTAGAAAGATCTTTAAAGAAGGAACTTGGTTGTAGAACCTAATGAATAAATAGATTAACATAAAATCTATTTTTATAAATGGAAGGAACGAATATTGGTAAGTCAAGATTTCAAGGACGAAATTCTTAGAAGAAAGGGTGAATATAATGTCCCGAGAGTTTGAGAATATAGTATATGATAATGATCTTTAGAGAAAGATAATGAACGGGACAAAGAATATATAATACTCAAAATATAATTGAGTTCAAGTGAAAGTTATGAAATATAACTTACAAGAATTTATTATCAAGAATGGTGAAAGTAGGAAATATAAAATCTATATTAAGGTAATATGTTGAAGTTATTCAACGAAGAGATTTGATGAAAACCTGAGTAAGGTAGGGTTTCGGTGATTCCGAGGACGGAATCTTTATAAGGAGGGAAGGTTGTGACAACCCAAACTTTAATAAATTATTAAAATAAGAATTTAATAATTAAAATTCTTATTATGAGGTGTTTTAAGTTTGAGTATGTATTATATACGTGCTATATATGTTGAATTATGTGATCTGGTGTGAAGAGAAGTATATATTCATATATTGGGAAAGTGAGATTTAATAGTTAGGTTAACTATTGAAGAAATTAAATGAATTTGGTAATTATTTTAAATATTTATCAATTAAATAAATATTTTAAATAATTTATTTATCGAGAAAAATAAATAATTTATGAAATTGTGGTATAATAATTTAGTTACACGTGTATGGTAATTAAGTTAAAGCAAATGTAAACTTTATTCTTGAAGATTTAATTTAATAAATTAATTAAATTAAATGAGTTTTTAATATTAAAGAAAATAAATAAATTAAATAAAGTGATGTTTCTAATTTATTAATTAAATTAGACATATGTAATTATTTATTAATTATAAGTATAATTATAATAAAAATTATAATTATTATAATTACCATTATAAGTTATTTAAATTAATTAAGCTAAAGTCATTTAAATGAACTAAAATCAAGTGTGACAAAAGTAACTATATAATATAATGCTATTAAAATAATCTAGTATAATGGAATTTTTGTAGCCAAACACGACTTTATGGCTTTTGGCCTAACATAACCTGATGAACGTGGGAGTCTTGATTTTATTTCTTAGCGTCTTTTTATTTTCAAGCCAAGTGTAGAGAGGGTTTGGAGAGAAGAAAAGCAGATTTTTTAGAAGGAGGAATCATTGTGGTTTTGAGAGAGAGTCACCATCTCTTGCTAGCATACAACTAGGGTTGAAGGTATATTTTATTTCTAATACTATGTTTTGAGTTTCTATGATTATCTTTTGTAAATTGCTTATCACATGGGATTTATACATGTATGTATATGGTGTTGTAATCTGTTAATCGTCGTTTGTGAGGGCTATTTGATGATCAAATTCGTGAGAATTGGGTTGTAGTAAAAGATTTCAAATAACAGTGTTTATGTTCATATGATATGGCTTTAGAAAGTACGAATTTTGATGCTCTATATGTGTTGTAATCTATGGTTTGTTATTGGATTATGCTAGTCTATTAAGAAACGCACATAACGTAATTTGAACGAAGTAATTCAGACAAGAATCGAAGTCACAGTGTTCATTTTTGTGAAGAAACTCAAAAAAGGAGTTTTAGTATAAAAATATGAATTTTGAGAAATTAAACTAGTTTTAGTTGATGTTAAATTGTTCTAATTGGTTGTAAATGTGAGGAAACATGTTTGTGTTAGTTTTATATCAATGGTATATATTAATTTCACTGTTTTGTGGGTGAAATTTGTGTTAGTTGGGCTAAAAACGGAACACCGTTGTCTTTGCGTTTTCGGTTGCAGATCAAAT
Source organism: Panax quinquefolius (assembly GCA_020205615.1). Lineage (NCBI taxonomy): Eukaryota > Viridiplantae > Streptophyta > Magnoliopsida > Apiales > Araliaceae > Panax > Panax quinquefolius. The sequence continues at coordinate 83,509,626 of CM035174.1, read as the reverse complement.
ACATACTTGCTACTTAAGTGTTAAGGTTGAAACAAGAATTGCCACGGCCCTGAAGTTTATGTATATACATGGAATTATGCCTATACCCCTGTATGAGACAGTGAAGTATGCTTATTTATAGGACATGACCAATGGACTTAATTTAGTTCATCAAGTATGTTAATGATTTTAAAACATAATAGAAACTACAATATCAGGATTGTAAGGTGTTGTAATGCAAAGTGTAAAGATTTTAAGTGATTGCTTAATTAAGTTATGCAATGGAACTAAATGTGATGTTTTCAAAAGTAAGAAATAAATGATAAGGTTTATGTTGGTTTATAGTGATACATAAGTTGAAAGAACGATTTGAATGTTAACTTGATTAGTTAATCTAATATATGTTTAAAAGGATGTAAATACGCGTTAGTAGACTTAATTGTCAATTGTAAGAGAAGCGTAACGAGAAAGGTTATATAACTTAGTTGTTGTTAACAAGTGTAACACATCTAATATGAGATAATGGAGTCATGACAACTTTCTTTGAACGTTATGTCGGCGATTCTGAAAGAAGTATAAAGAAACACAATATGGGATTACGTAATGATAGGTGTCATAAATAAGAGGAGTAAAACACGAAGTTATGTGTTAAGTTTCAAAGAGACTTAAGTTATAAAAAGATTAAGACTAAGAGTCATTGTGGTTTCATTATACGTGTAACTAATGCATGTGAATATGAACCTCCGAATCTGTTGTAGGATGTACGCATAAAGCATTTAAGTCGTTTTTCGGTTATTGGTAATCTACGAATCAGGCAAGTCTTTCAGTTCCTATTTGCTATGTGAACTTGGTGATTTACTGTTTTAAATCTTTATTGCAAATAACATGATTTGTTATATTTATGTTGAAAGCATGAAACGTTAAAGTCAACTTATGACTACGTTGATTGAGTAAAGCATGCTGATTGAGTAAGGAACTCAATCTTTATACTTGTTATATGAATTGTAACATGTATGTTATGTTAGTCCAATGTTTATGAGATATATGTTGAGCATGCTATTATGTCCTACGTGATGCATAAAAACTGTTAGATTTTGCTGGGCTGTTGAGCTCAACCTTGCAAATAACCATTTTTGCAGGTTAAGGATTGAAGGTAACACTATGTGCTACTTGAATGACGTGGATCAGAATAATACACGAAAATTAATATTTTAGCTAAAGTTGCTATTTCCTTAAACCATGATTAAGACTCATGCTATGTAGTAAATGTTTTATGATGTAAAGCTTTATATTGAGTTGTAAAGCTAGAGTTAGAGTTATCTGATATGTAAAGGTTATCGGATTGAAATGTAGAATTTTATATGATAACAGTGATAAAGTGAATCATAAAAATAAGATTAATTCAATGACATGTAGTTGATAATGGTTTTGATTCAGGGAATTAAAGTAAGAAGACATAAAAGTTTAAATTATTCCGCATTTTATAAAGTTTAACATCGAATAATGATGTAAAATCAGAAGTTAGATGTATTGTTGATGACCGAAGTCGAGAATTAAATTGTATGAATTTTGGGGTCGTTACAAGAAGCTTCACCGCCTTCTTCGCTACCGAACGATCATTACCACCGGCCGTCGATAGTCGTACCTATCGATCACTTTGAATGGCCGCAACCCACCGCCCAGGTCTCTCGCAAACATGTAATATTTTTTATGGATCTATATGTATTTATATGTATTTTTCACAGTAATATTGAGAAATCTATATGATTGAGTGATTAGTAATTATTTATTTTGTTGGTATTGAATGTGACTTGTATAGTTTTCAATTTTAGATACTGGTTTGTATTAGTATTGTCTATATGTTTATATATAAGGGTGTTTGATTGGGATATATTTGTTCTTTTAATTTTGTGATTAAATTTCAGAGTATGAAATCATTGAAATTTTGGAGAATATTTGTAATTTGAAGAAGATGAGTAATTATATATGTAGCATTACTGGGACAAGAGGTGAATGATTAAATTATTAATTATTTTAATTAACATTACTTCAGACTGTTTTTTTTTATAAAAGGGGATTAATTGTCTTATAGACTATTTTTTATTTTGTTTTGGTAGTATTATATTCTGAATTTGTATATTTCTCTTAGGTTGTGTGTTGGGTGCCTACAAATGGCTATATATGCATGCCTTTGTGCATGTGGATAGTCCATATTATAGGGGATACTATGACGAATTTTTTGAATTGGTCGGGTAAGTAAAAAGAGGCGTATATTTATATAATACATACGTATATGCAAAAACAAATGATGTAGACTTGTCTCAATGCATATGCAGGCCATACATGAACTAATGATCCATATTCTATTCTTAGGAATCTATTGTCTTTAGGCTGGTGCGCAAATGATGCACACCATGTTATGATGCACCTCATGTTATATATGTACATATATATCTATATATATTTATAAGCATCATAAATGGCATTGAGCTGAATTGTAAATCTCTAACATGGGAAATACAATAATTTTTGTCTGCAGTAGGTACTGTGATATCATGGACCTCTATTTAGACCGTAGGTGGATGAGTCGAAGAAAGTCAGGTTCCCATATAACTGCTTCAGCTGTATTGAGAGCTGGTTGCCAAGTGTTTTTGAATTATACGTATAGTAACCCGGAATGTGTGAATGGTCAGAACAAGATAAGATGCCCTAGACATTGTCAACTATCATTTACTTGTTTTTGGGTTCATGAAAAAGTACGAAGAATGTTTGTGGGCACATGGTCAGAGAAGAGATAGTGGTACAACACACGTACATTATACGAACATCAAGACCCATCATATGAATGAAATGGTTCATGATATTGCAGGGCCGAATTTTGATTGGGAACAAGGTAGAGAGCAACCTATGAATTCTGATGCCAACTCGTTCTTTAAGTTGTTAGACGATGATAGCGAGCCGTTGTGGCATGGTTGCACTAAGCACATTACATTGTCTACAGTGGCGACATTACTTAACATCAAGGTTGATCACAACATGTGCCATGAGTGTTTTGAGTTTCTTTTGAAGACCGTTAAGAGTATGTTTCCTGAGGGTAAAAAATTAACCGAAAACTACTACTATTGTAAAAAAATGGTGAAGAAGTTGGGTCTTGGATACTAAAAGATCAATGCATGTCCGAACGATTGCATGTTATTTTATAACAAAAATGAACATGAGACAAGTGCAAGTTTTGCAGTCATGACCGGTTTAGGCCTAATAAAGAGGGTGTGACAATAAAAAAACAAATATACCTTTTAAGATTTTAACGTATTTTCCAATTATACATCGGCTAAAAAGATTGTACATGTCTTCTAGAATAACTGAACATATGACTTGGTATGCAAAATGTCAAGCTTAAGATGGGGAACTAAACCATCCCGCAGATGGGCATGCTTGGAAAGATGTCAACCTAGGAATGTGAGGCTTGGATTGTCCACTAATGGTTTCAACCCGTTCGGCCACTCTGCTGTTCCATACTCCTGTTGGCCTATGATTGTTACTCCGTACAACTTGTATCCTTGGATGTGTATAAAACAACCATACTTGTTTCTTTCACTTGTGATTCCTGGTCCTAAGAGTCCTGGAAAGAACCTAGATGTTTACTTGAGACCTCTGATAGACGAGATGAAGGTATTATGGGAGGATGGAGTACAGACTTGGGATGTTTTTTGTCAAAAATAAATTTCAACCTTAAGTTTGTGGTTATGTGGACTATACGTGACTTCATTGCTTATGGTATGTTAGCTGGATGGAGTACACATGGTAAGTTGGCTTGTACGTATTGTATGGAGAGTACAAAGTCTTTTAATCTATCTAAAGGTAGAAAGCCTTGATGGTTTGACTGTCATCATCGTTTCTTGCCGGTAGATCACCTATTTCGAAGAAATAGAGAACACTTCAGGAAAGAGAAAATAGACAATGATATACTTGCACTGTGATTGAAGGGGACGGAGATGCGTGACCGTGTGATGAGATTGTCGGTTATTTTGACGCCCCCAAAACATGGTATACATCACCCATCTTGAGTCGCCAAATACATGGTACAAAATTCAAATACAACTTAATAATACAACTGTCTTGTAGAATATGACAATACATAACTGAGAGTTTTAATACGAATATTGTCTTCTAGACAGTATTCAACTCAAATGGAGTCCTCAATACATTTATTATCACACTATTTCATAGAATAGTGAGGACTACTAATGCTCTCATCTGGACCGTCACTCCGTTCCCCGACTAGTCCCGGCTACGTTCTCATTTCCTGAAGAGAACAGTGAAAGAAAGGGTGAGCTCAACTAGCCCAATAACAAATATTATGACTAAGATAATGCAGAATAATTTATCGTTAGCCTTCAACAGTGTTAAACTGATAAAATATAACAAATATCAAGTTTAACTGCAGCGGAACAAGCAATCCATTAGAAGAGTCAAGTAGATAATAAAATCTACTATCTTCTATGATTTAAAAGGTTTTTAATCACTTTTATCGCTGAGACTCAGCTTAATAAATAACTATATCATCCCTGCACTACGGCCAATGATATTCATTAGTATCACGCCCACAAATTATCCATGCACTACGGGCCAAGAATATTCGTGTATTCATCAATGGTCATGATCATGCCAACAACTGTCCATCAATGCACTACGGCCAATGAGGACTTTTACCATATCATTTGTAACATTACGGTCATGATTATACCGAATAATCCCTGGTCATAATCATACCAAGTCCATCTACGCACTATGTAAAGCCACATATGACTTTCAACATATTATAAACATGAGGATGATGACAATGATATAAGAATTCAATAAAACAAGTTCAAGGATAAATTTTTAAAGATTTATAATTTAATTTATCCAGAAATCAATAACGTCCAAATTGTCAACATGATACTGTTTTGTGGAGTAAAATTCAAGAATGCTGAGAATAATATTTCCATGAAAAGATACTGGATAAAGCGCAAATATCCAGGATATTCTACTAATTTCATGGGATAGGGTTAAATGCTTTCTAGGTCACTATACTATAGGTCGACTTACAAATAGGTCACTAAATTTTTTTTTCTTACAGTCAACTCATTGAACTTTAGTTTACTAACAAAAATTTACAAAAACCGTTAAGTCAAGGTTGACTTAACGGAAGTGATGATGTGGCCGCTGACTTGTCTAAAAAAAAGCCTATGTGGCAGTTAGTATGCGACGTGGCAGTGATGATGTGGATTTGGAGGAAAATTTTGATGAAAAAATGAAAAAAATAGTTTAAAGTATAATAATTTTAAAATGCAGTTTTTTTAAATAAAAAAAAATGTAGTTTTTTTAATAAAAATAATTAAAAACATAGTTTTTTTTAATAAAAAAATTTAACAGATTAATTTTAAAATATTTTTAATTAAGAGATTTTAATATTTTTAACAGCTTTTAAAATTAAAAATATTTTAAAATTAATCATTATTTTTTTTATTAAAAAAATTGCTTTTTTAATTAAAAAACTATTTAATAGATTAAAAAATGTGCATTTTATAAAAATAATAATAAATTTCTTCTTCTTTTATTAAAAATGTCGTTTTTTAAAAATTCCGCTTTTATTATTAAAAAAGCGCATTTTAATCATCTCAAAAATATGTATTTTTTTAAAATATTTATTCTATTCTCGCCACTTTCCTATAAATCGCATTTTTAATCTATTCTCATTATACATGCACCACAACTAGTTTAAGTATACATTACTACATTTCAAAGTAATATTTTATAAACTGCATTTTTATTATTTTTATTAAAAATATTTATTTTTTTAAAAAAAATGCATTTTAATTTTTTTAATAAAAATAAAAAAACCAATTATTTTTATTAAAAAAAATGCGTTTTAATTATTTTTAATAAAAAATAAAAAAAACTGCGTTTTTTAATTTTTATTAAAAATAATTATTTTTATTTATTTATTTTATTATTTTTTTGGCTAATTTTTATAATTTATATTATACTTTAAAATATTTTTTCCCATTTTTTCATCAAATTTTTTTTCCAAATCCACATCATCACTGCCACGTCGCATACTAACTGTCACATAGGCTTTTTTTAGACAAGTCAGCTACCACATCATCACTTCCGTTAAGTCAACATGTATGTGGTATTTCGCATAGACATGTTATTCCAACATAATAATAAAGAATGGAATAACAACCCTTAAGAGTATTGAAAGAAAATAACTCTCTTCATGAATATGAAAGAATAATACCCTTACCTTGTAAGAAGACCTGGATCTTTGGAATAGTGAAAGCAGCACTTTCTTCTTATTTCTTTCTATAATTTCTCTCTATAATAATTGCTCTATAGCTTTAGTGAATTGGTGAGAAATGAAGGAAAAATGAGCTTCTATTTATAGGAAAATATAGTTTCGATAATTGCATATTTTAGGGCTCAAAATATTAAAGTATAATACCTTTCTCTTTTTCTTCATTTTTACTTTAGTCCTGCAAGTATTATCAAACTTGCACCACCTCCCCTAATAGTAAATAATGTGAATCAATAGTTCATTCATGTGACTTAATAGTATAATCATGTGAAAAAACTAATTACAAAGATAAGACTTCATCTATACCTCCATTTTTAATTTAGTCATGCAAGTATTATCAATCTTGCACCACCACCCCTAACAGTACAAGAATGTGAATCAATAGTACACACATGTGAACACATAGTTATAAACATGTGAAATAATAGCAATTAATTGCTCATTTATCCGGTTAATTACCCGATTGGTCAATATAACCTCCAGACATCCATTATTATCGAAATAGATGTCGATTTTCATTAACACTAATAATCCCAACACAATGAAAATATCAAATTCATCTTTAATCAACACGAACTTATTCATCATTAATATTATAACTCACAATATTTAGCAACCAGATCATTCCCAGGAAAGAGGGGACTTTTCGATAAGGATTTCTCCTTATTGGCGCGCAATTAGGTGACCAAACCTCTCATCGATGTAACTTCTAGACATTTTAATATTGCAAATAATAATATGAATAACTTTTCATTGTCTCAATTGTTGATTTAATAATATAATATATTATATGATGATATCTTTGAACAATAATTGAATCAATAATATGAGATATATGATGCAGCAATTACTGTAGAAATAATTGAGTATAACTGAGTGACTTCTTACATAAGCATTAATAATCAATACCGCGTGCTACTATGCAACCACGCGTATTACTGTACTTTTACTACCGGGTAGTTCAACAGTTTAACGGTAAAACTTTTGCCGTTATTTTTATAAAAAGATAATTCTGTCATTTTTTAACTACGACAATACTTCCGTTGTGGTGTCCACCAATGATTATGCCGTCGTACCGATATTCCCCGACAAAAAGAATATTCCCCGACCAAACGAATATTTTATAACAACTTGCATACTTTGCAAAATTTATAAATACTACCCACAACTATAACATTATATCAAATCCACACCATAATATTAAAAACAAAATATTTCGAGAAATTTAAATCTTTATTCATAAAATTTGGGGTCTCACAGTTATCCCATTCGAAAAGACTGTCGCCTCAAACACAATTGATGTGTTTGACGAGTCTCATAATTGGTTTTGCAAAAGCATCTTTTGGGAACTGCTTTATTGGTCTACAAATTTGATTCGACATAATCTAGATGTGATGTATATCGAGAAGAATGTGTTCAAAAATGTGTTTAACACCGTGATGAGTGTTACAAGCAAGACGAAAGATAATGATAAAGCTCGGTTGAACATGAAAGATATTTGTAAGCGTCCTGGATTAGAACTTTATAAATCTGCAATTGGTAAGATGTTCAAACCGTATGCAAGGTACACATTTTTCAAAAAGCAGGTTGAAGATGTGTGCACATGGATTAAGTCTCTCAAATTACTAGATGGATATGCGTCAAAAATTATAAGGTGTTTTACGGGTGGGAAATTGTAAGGGATGAAGAATCATGACTTTGATGTGTTCATGGAGAGACTCATACCTACAACATTTCAGGATATGCTTGATAAACCAATATGGGATGATTTGACTAATCTTTGTTATTTTTTTAGAGGCTTGTGTTCCAAAACATTAAATGAGAAGGACATGTCAGTACTTGAGAAGAACATCATTGAGATCATGTGTAAGCTTGAAAAAATAATCTCGCCTGGTTTTTTTTGACTCCATGAAGCATTTGTAAATCCATCTTCCCTATAAAGCTTGTGCTGGGGATCCATTTCAATATAGATGGATGTACCCTTTTGAGAGGGTGATGGGAAACCTTAAGAGGAAGGTGAAAAATAGATCTTATGTTGAGGGGTCGATCTGTGAGGCATATAGTTTCGATGAGATATCTACGTTTATCTCAGACTATTTTCCTGACGAAGTCTTGACAAAGGAAAATCGAGTCCCGAGACATGATGATGGGGGTAATGTTGAACTAAATGGTCGGCTTTCTGTATTTGGCCTATCAAGTTGCGCTTATGGAAAAAGGGAAGTGTATAATCCTCTTTGAGCAAGATTTACATGCTTCACATACTTAAATTCCTCTCAATTGCGAGGAGATTGACGAATTTATGAGATACACATGCAAAATTTTAATTTTTTATGGATAGCTATATCTTAACCTGCAATGACATACATTCCAATATGTTAATGTTTATAAAATTTTATAGATCATACGATGACGAGTTAAAAGTGAATCAGCCCAACATAACTGATAAAGATGTTCAAATCAGCCGTGATAAAAACATTACGAGGTGGCTAAGGGAAAAAGTAAGTTAAATATATTAAGCATTAATATATACTCCATTAATTTATGACTTCATTTAATGTAATAGATTTTTTGTAGGGTCTTACTAAGGGAACGATTCCGGATAATGTACAAGTCCTAGCTATGGGCCCAGACAGGGACTAAGTCAGCCGTAATGGTTACAAGATCAATGGTTATGAATTTCATACAAATGCATATGCTCCCGGTAAAAGAACAACGAACACTAGAGTGTGTGTCCAAGGAGATTGTTACAATGAGTTTGGTCGTGCCTTTTATGGGGAGTTGAAGGAAATCATAAAGTTGTCGTACACATGCATTTACGGGGGTCAGATTTACTTATTCAAGTGTTGTTGGTTTGATACAGAAAAAGGGATATGTGTCGATCGACATGGAATCATTTATATTGATGTCCATAGGTATGTGTACGCCAACAAACCATTTGTGTTGCCAACTCAAATAGTACAAGTATACTACACTCCTAGTCCTGTTAGAAAAAGGAATAGACCGCCTGCAGATTGATAATTAGTAATTCATACTCTTGCACGCAGTCTTGTACAATTAGTAGATGGGGAGTTCTACCAAAAAGAGATGCTTTATAGACCTACACCAATAAATGTGGAGGACGACATTGAACTAATACATTTAGAGGGTGAATATGAACCTACTGAATTATGTTATGAGTTAGTACGTGTGCCGGATGACATTGATACTAAGGAAGAAGAGTTACTAACTGACACCGACACTGAATCTGAAGAACATGATGGTTATGAATCTTTAAACCGTATACAAGATAATTCTGACTAAAAAATAGGATGTATGTTTAGTATTACTTTTATTACATCCAATTATACATATATTCATGTTCTTTATATATATCATTGTCGTGTTTATGTATCTTTCATTTACTACTGTGTCGTAGTTAACTATTTAATACCATTACATGTATATATTGTAATTTTATTTGTATATGTACTCAAATATATCACCGTATTAACATTATGATTTTTTTTACAGATGACATCTGAACCAACTGCAAGAAAGCACGACTTAGGTAGGGGTCCTAATCCCGTGCCAAAGGCCTCGAAAAATTCGTCCTCCTCCGGACAACATGTATGTTAAACATTTATATATCAACATTTTATATTTCAATTGTTTAAGATATATATATATACTAATGTAACTTGCTTAAAATATTATAATCAAATGTCCGTATTTAATGTAAATTATTGTATATTGTAGTAATTTTTGTGATGACAAAATTGTGAAGTGCATTTCATAATTATGCTTACAGAACTGGCCTACACTAGTGATTATGTGGGCGAGCATACCTAACGCCCACAAAGATGCTATTTGGGCCGAATTTCAGGTATACTTTTTGTTAATGCTTGATGAATGAGTAATATACCCATGAATTGGATATGTTTGGGCTTTATTTATTGTTGTTTTCAAGTCTTTTAGGATAGTTTTATGTGTTTATTTGTTATTTTGCAGTTTGAGGCTAAGCAAGGACAAATTGGGAAGTTCAGCATCACTAATGGCAGAATTGTAATTTACTGGAAATAGGCCAGGATCGGGGCACTATCTGCAACACTAAACCCAATGCCGAGGCGTTGGGATGCAGGAGAAATTGACCGGGGAATTTGCAAGGCAAGAGAAGTTGATTGGAAATAGGAGTCTAGAAGAAAAGAAAGTATTTAAGAAAGGAAGAGTTGGCAAAAAGGGACAACCAAAAGCTGGTGACTAATTAGACAACAACATAGAATCGGGGAATAGAATTGAAGTTGAAGATTGGAGGATTTCTTTTAGAGTTTTCTTATTCTTCTCTATTTCAGTTTTGTAATTCTATTAAGATGATTTTGATGGGATTTCTATTTTTATTTTCCAATATGAACTAACTTTTTCATTAAGACTGCAAATTGAACCTTTTATGTTTATGAATTGATTATTGATTTAATCCAGGTTATTACGTTATCACAATATTTGTAATATATTTAAGAAATAATCAAATCAAATTGCAAAATAAGCTAAGCATGTAAAATCGAGTTTAAAAAAAATTTACAAACCATATACCCTTGATCACCCTTTATGCATAATTATTAATTAAACTAAAAGATAAAGAATAAATCATACCCTTCAAGATCCGAAGCTTCCGTGTACAAGTTCACCTCCAAATCCTTTCGCTCAATCTTGAATCCACCGGTTTGGTTCCTTCCTTCGATCAACGTTAGCCACCCAAATGTTTGGCCTCTAGAGGTGATCCACCAAGGAAGAAGAAAATTCAAGAAGAAAGGGGTATTGGCTCAAACCCTGTTTTTTTCTATCTCTATGTAAAAGGTGTATCTCCCAACAATTGGAATTATGTCGATGTTAAAAAAGTCAACAACCCATACCACCCATAATAAGACTCCTCTTATTTATAGATGTGGGCAACCCATCTTAACAATTAAGGAATTGGGTTTTATTTAATTAATTAAATTCTTTTAATTAATTAGCTCCCTAATCTTATTAGGGATAATTAATTAAACTCCTTTAACTAATTTTCCTTCCTAATCCAATTAGAATAAATGAGAGTACTTATATTAAATTAATTCCTAAACTCTTTAGAAATTAAAATAATAATAATTGTAATAATATTAATAAGACTCTCTTATTAATTTATATTTAATATTTCTAAAATATTAAATAATAATATTAAGCTATTTAATTTATTCTATCACCATAGATTAAATTAAATATACTTAACATATTATTACGATTATGCCATTAACTTCTTAAATAATTATTCTTCCTTTTATGGTGTGACCCTTTAGGTTCTCCATATTAAACCTATTGTGAATAAATCAATTAGAACAATTCTAATCTTATTTAAATAAATAAATTAAACAATTAATTTATTTAAATAAATAATATTTATTCTACAATAGGATAAGCCTCCCCAATGATCAACGACTTTCCAGATAATATAGATTTCAACATTAATCATTAAAGAACCTTTTGAGTAAATAGTTACCGCATAATTCAAATCCTTCCACCATACAATGTCCCAATTAAAATATAAGACATGGAATTATCACAAGTCTTATTTTATTTAATTATATGTATTTTCGATCCTTAAATGCACAAACTCCAAATAATGCAAATTAGAAACTCCTTTCTAATTTCATTCTCGCCGCCAAGGACTACTGGGTTGTCATTTATCTAATCACATAGACATTTCTCTTCTTTTATTAGAAGTGGTAGATTCTTTATCGATCATACATTATCTCCATGTATAACTTATTATACCCAAGCATACCCTTTGATATACCCTAAGGGTCTTAAGGAATAAGTCAAAGTATAACTCATCATACACAAGATACTATGATGATCTCAAGTCCAAGGATTACTTCAGACTACTATCACTACAGAATTCCTATCGACAGCAAATAAAACTCCATTAGGTATTCCTTAAGCGAGCCAATGCTCAAATGAACTTATTCTCTAATAAGCACCTACATACTTGCTTTTTAGTGTTCCACATAAAATGATCATGAGATCAATCATCCTCATCCAATGAGCAAGAACGATGTACCAATCTATCCGGATTCACTAATCCCCAATTTAGTAATCCAACGATTGGGAACTATTTTAGTTTTAAGCTTTCTAAGAATTTAGATCTCATTAGAATGATCATCATCATTATTCTAAAAGCATTGCTTAAAACTACGGGTTTATCACATATTATAAAACAAAGATCATGTAGATAATTAAAAGCCTTTAATAAATTAATACTTTTTATTAATAAATGAATAAGATTGTTACAAAGTATATGCTTTATCATCAAACATGATCGGGCTTTGTGTGCATACTACTTTCAATCTCCCACTGCACTAAAGCCAATCGCCATGGTATCTTATACTCTTCTTCTCTAAGTGACGATTATCCCCGCCGTTGGATAAGCTTTAGTTAATGGATATGTAATGTTGTTCATGAGAGTCCACTATCTCTATAGTGATTTCCCATCTTTCAATGATTCTAATAATCAAATGAAAGTGCCACAACACATGTTTAGATCCAAGATGAGACTTAGAACTATTCCTAGTTCTCAGAATGAACTTTTAATCCAAACAATCAACTTGCAGCCTTCATTTATAGCTATATACTTTGTCTTTATCACTAAACCAAAGAACTCTTTTGTTGTTTGGAACCTTTCCAATTCATCGCACCACCGCTCAAGGTAAACCTTTACCTTAAAGTGGATTTTTCGTCGTCTCTTGGTCTCTGTCTGAAAAACTTGAGTCTCATAAGCCCTCTAGTTTTAATTTAGACCCACCATGAATATGATCACATCCTTAGTGCCTTGCTAAGAACTTTAAGATGTTTTTCACCGACTCATAGTGAACTTCTCCATAATACGACCGATCAACATCGTGTCTCAGATATTTCATTGCATACATGATAGTCACTCATGCGATCTCTCTTTCGTGAGTCTGTGGGGACTATTAAGAGAGATACACCCATAGCTCATCAACATGAGACATCTCTTGAGTTTTTGCCATGCTAAACGACTTTAGCATCAAATGAATATATACGCCTCGGGTTAAGTCGAGCATCCTCTTAAATCTATCTATATAGATTTTATCCCCAATTAAGATACTCTTCCCAAATCATTCATGGAGGAATGTTTAGACAACTTTATCTTTACATCGATCAGTAGCATTGGTATGTCATTCCTTATCCGTAGTATATCAACATATAATACTAGAATGTCACGACGCCCTAATCGACCCTTTTGTACACACTTAGAAGTCTTACCTCATCGAATGTAACTCGATCATCATCTTCTATGATGTGCATTCTCATCATCATCATCCATGATGAATCCATACCTCCTAGGTATCTTTGTACTATTCCGCATTTATTTTATCTTGTTGTGGGTACAACAGTCTATCTACGTGTTCCTCTTATTCGACTTATAAGTGTTTTGTGGTTCTCTGAACTCTTCAAGATCTATTATCCTCCCACTAGCCCCTTCAATGATAAACACCTTTATCTTGAAGGAAGGCGTGTGTTTCGCAACAAACACCTTTTGCTAAGTAGGATTATAGAACATATACCCTAAACTTACTTTAGGATGTCCCACAAATCAGACATGTCAAATTTTGTCCCAAGCTTATCCTTTGAAACCTTTTCACATAAGTCGACAACCCCTTATCTTAACATACTTAAGATTAGAATCCTCCCCGTCCATAACTTTTATGGAGTCTTCAAATGGATTTTGAGGTTACCATTTTCGTAGATATGCGTACCATTTCTAGGACATGATCCTGTAGGATACCGGAATGCTCAGAAAATCATTATGGACCGCACTACGTCCAACAAGGTACGATTTTTTCATTCAGATACATCAATCAATTATTATGTATCGAGGATGTGTCCATTATGAGAAAACCATTTGAGATGATCTAGAAACTTATTGCACAAGTATTTATTCCTCGATCTAATCAAAGAATCTTAATACTTTGCCAATTTGTTTTTCACTTAATTTTTGAACCTTTCAAATAATTCACACTTGTATTTTAGCAAATACACACATTCAACTCTTTGAATGATCATCTCCTTTTCTTATACTAATTTGTTCAATATGCAAAATTATTTTCATGTAAGTCAAGTATACAAAATTTATTAAGTAATATTCCAGCTTCTATACAAAACATTATTATTATAAATAGAACAACAATTGTTCTTAATTATAATACCAAAGATTTCATCATTCAACAATAAAATGGAAATAATATTTTTAACAAGAACTCGGAATACAATAACAACTTATCGACTTAATAGATTTGCTCAGTAGCATTGCTAAACTATAAGTTTCTATGGCTAATGCAAGCAACCTTTGCTTCATTTTCCACACATAGATTACTTATATTTGTTTAGCTTTCTACTCGCTTGTCCCTTCATAAATCTATATTTATGATAACCAAAGTCTCAGATCCAATACCCAAGTAGAACCTCGACTTAAAGAAAAATTTATTTCAATCATGAACAAAATCAGATTGTAACCAAACTTCACTAAGCTTCTTTCGTTAGCCTCTCGCAAGATGCTTCGCAGCTTTTCCAAAGGTCCAAAGCTTATCAGAAGTGGAAGCAAACCCTTTGCTATCCGTGACGCTTTTGTTCTTATTATCCTTGTTTTTGCCTTTCTATTTACCTTCTTTGAATCGCTTCTTCTTTCGTAAGATCCTTTGGCCCCTACCAAGAAGACTTGATCTTTCTTGGTTGAAAGTGACTCTCAACATTTTTCAACATGTTAAGCAAATCAAAAAGTCGATATCTAGCTTTGTTCATATGAAAAATTCACAACAATTGTGAAAGGAGTCCGGAGTGAGTGCAAGATCAAATTCGCTCAACTCTCCATCCATGACAAAACCGTTGTCCTAATCGATCAATCAAATTGATTATGTTAAGAACTTTTGTCTCGCATTTATAGTGCCATGGCCATTCTAGATCTAAGAGCTCCTTAGATATCTCGAGATATCTATTACCCTATTTTTCTCACCATCAACTACTTGATGTGCGTGAATATAGTAGAGCATCCATAGTTTCATGTCGACGTCAAGCTCGTTACTCATGGATGCGAAAGCATGATGCATCGAGCCAATCAGGCATCATCTTCGCCACTTTCTAAAAGTAGCAATTTCTTCCTCGAGGCATTGTCTCGCAACCATTGCAGGATAAGCGATTAATGACATAAGATAGCTTTTTCACCATGAGAACTATTCTCAAATTCCTTAACCAATCCGCTTAATTTATTCCGATTAATTTAGCATCTAATATGCTTCGCAGTTGATAGTAATTTTAGACATTGTAAAATTTCGTAAATGAATTTGTAATTAACAACATTTTAACATACATTCTTTTATTAATTACCAAAATAAATTTAGGTCTTGTTTTAAATTGGTATCTCCCACTATTTTTTCAAACTATATTACCTCACTTATATAGTTCTAAGCAAAATCTAATTAAAGATTTGCTAGTGAGAATAAGGATCCCATTTCAAATGTATATAGCCTTGTGGTGACACAACAAACTATATATAAATAAATAGGTAGACAACTTTTGTCAATTACATCAACTATGCAACTCCTCAGATTTTTGCCTCTTAGATTATTTTGATCAAGTGGTGGCACATCCGAATCAAAATTATCCAAGTTAAGTCCAACCTAGCACTCCATATATTCAAAAAGAAAATATCATCCTTGGGTGACACAACAAAACAATATTGTTCAATTTTCTTTATAAGCATCAAATGTGATAAATTAACATCTTAAATACTTAATACTTGCCTTGTGGTGACACAACAAACTCATATTAAATATTTAATACTCTATTAATTTTATCATGCTAGAAGGCTTAACGCTCGATATTCCAAATATCTTTGAACGCTAGACTTAATATAAAAAATCGAGGGTTTGTTATTAATTTTCTCTCATCTGTTTTAGCATGCATTTATTATATATATATAAAATACGCCATTATATTAATGAACATGCTAAGCATGTTTGCATAATATATATATATATATAGTATAAGTACATGCACATATAGAATACTATATTCTACCCTTGATTGATTATGGACTTTATTCTAGTTCGTTCACTAGAGCCACCAAGTGAACCAAAAGGTCAAACCCTAGGGGTGCAAGAAATAATATTTAAATATAACTATTACATTTAAACCCAAGCTCCATTACAAACGGGTCTTCAAGCGCCTTGCTCCTCGATCTCTAAATTTTCAAAATTAATTCTAACTATTCCTATTACAAAACTATTTAAAATAAATAGAAACCTTGATCGCCAGCCAAGGGGAAGTACATAGAGAGAGATAGAATTTACATTAAGAAAAAATTAGAGAAGACGAGGTACGCAGTAATCCCATTTAATAAAACCCATACATTCATGCATCCAACTAAAATAAAATCCAATCGCATCGTCAATAGTCCATAATCAATCCCATTTATTATCATACACATCACCATACGCATCAATAAATAACATTCATCATATGAATAATAAACATTTAATATATATATTGATATCATTTAATGGGCAAATTTAGTTAGTATAAAATCTATTTTTGAATCAAAATAAACTCCTTTATTTTAATCCAAATTTAAATCAAAATAAAACTATTTTATTTTAATTTATCCAATTTTGAATAAAATAAACTATTTTATTTTAATCAAAAATTTTAATCAAAATAAACTCCTTTATTTTAATTAATTATGGAATCCAATTCCATATATAAAAAATCTTTAATTAAAATAAAACTTTTATTTTAATTAATTAATTATGGAATCCAATTCAATCAAAATAATATGAAAAATCTTTATTAAAGGAAACACTTGATATTCTTTTTTCCTATTCACAAATAAACTCCTTTATTTTGAATAATATGAAATCTTATTTCATATTTAAATAAACTCCTTTATTTAAGGAAACATGGATTTCTTTCCTATTCACAAATAAACTCTTTTATTTTGAATAATATGAAATCTTATTTCATATCTAAATAAACTCCTTTATTTAAGGAAAAATAAAATCCAATTTCAACTCACAATTAGTTATTATTTTGGAATAAAAATTTCAACTCTAATTAGTTATCATGAAATCCAATTTTAAAATTAAATAGTTATTTTAATTTAATTAATTAAAATAAACCTTTTATTTTAAGATTAAAATAAACTTTTAATTTTAATTAATAAACCTTTATTTTAAAATTAAAATAAAAATAAAACTTTTATTTTAATATTAAAATAAACCTTTTATTTTAAAATTAAAATAAATTTTTATTTTAATTATATAATAATTAATATATATATATATATATATATATATATATATATATATATATATATATATATATATATATATATATAATATATATATATATATATATAATAATATATATATATATATATATATTAATATCACCAATCATATCAGAAATCACCAATCATATATGATTTCGTGTTTAATAAATCATCAATCAATAATCATTCACGATCAGAATCATCACCAATCATATAATAATCAATCTGTAATCATTACCAATCATATCGTAATCATCACCAATCATCAAACTCGATTTTCGATTTATGCCTTTTCAAGATTCACGTATGTAATTATGATAACAATCCTAGTAAATTTTACTAATCATTAACTAATCATAATCATTAACCAATCATACAATCATTAACTAATCATGCAATCATTCAATTGATTTCAATCATTAATCAAGATAATAAAAAAAAAAAAAATTTCAAAAAGATTAAAATTTTTTTTTTTTTTTTTTTTTTTTTTTTTTATAAATTTTATACAATTAAATTATGCCCAATTAAATTGTTCTAAACACATATCAATATACATATCAAATTAAAACAATTAATAATTCGTGATAAAGGTTTGGCTCGATGCCATCGTTAGGTTTGTAATATTCAAGAACGCAATCAAATTGCAAAAAAGTGCTAAGCGTAAAATCAGAGTTTAAAAAAATTTACAAACCATATACCCGGATCACCCTTTACGCATAATTATTAATTAAACGAAAAAAGATAAAGAATAAATCATACCTCAAGATCGAGCTTTCTCTCAGTACAAGTTCACCTCCAAATCCTTTCGCTCAATCTTGAATCCACCGGGTTTGGTTCCTTCCTTCGATCAACGTTAGCCACCCAAATGTTTGGGCCTCAGAGGTGATCCACCAAGGAAGAAGAAAATTCAAGAAGAAGGGGTGGTTGGCTCAAACCCTAGTTTTTCTATCTCTATAAAAGGTGTACTCTTCCAACAATTGGAATTATTGTCGAGATGTTAAAAAGTCAACAACCCATACCACCCATAATAAGACTCCTCTTATTTATAGATGTGGGCAACCCACCTTAACAATTAATGAATGGGTTTTATTTAATTAATTAAATTCTTTTAATTAATTAAGCTCCCTAATCTTATTAGGGATAATTAATTAAACTCCTTTAACTAATTTTCCTTCCTAATCCAATTAGAATAAATGAGAGTACTTATATTAAATTAATTCCTAAACTCTTTTAGAAATTAAAATAATAATAATTGTAATAATATTAATAAGACTCTCTTATTAATTTATATTTAATATTTCTAAAATATTAAATAATAATATTAAGCTATTTAATTTATTCTATCACCATAGATTAAATTAAATATACTTAACATATTATTACGATTATGCCATTAACTTCTTAAATAATTATTCTTCCTTTTATGGTGTGACCCTTTAGGTTCTCCATATTAAACCTACAGAATAAATCAATTAGAATAATTTAATCTTATTTAAATAAATAAATTAAACAATTAATTTATTTAAATAAATAATATTTATTCTACAATAGGATAAGCCTCCCAATGATCAACCACTTTCCAGATAATATAGATTTCAACATTAATCATTAAAGAACCTTCGAGTAAATAGTTACCGCATAATTCAAATCTTCCACCATACAATGTCCCAATTAAATATAAGACATGGAATTATCACAAGTCTTATTTTATTTAATTATATGTATTTCGATCCTTAAATGCACAACTCCAAATAATGCAAATTAGAAACTCCTTTCTAATTTCATTCTCGCCGCCAAGGACTACCGGGTTGTCATTTATCTAATCACATAGACATTTCTTCTTTATTAGAAGTGGTAGATTCTTTATCGATCATACATTATCTCCATGTACAACTTATTATACCCAAGCATACCCTTTGATATACCCTAAGGGTCTTAAGGAATAAGTCAAAGTATAACTCATCATACACAAGATACTATGATGATCTCAAGTCCAAGGATTACTCAGACTACTATCACTACAGAATTCCTATCGACAGCAAATAAAACTCCATTAGGTATTCCTTAATGAGCCACGCTCGTTGAACTTATTCTCTAATAAGCACCTACATACTTGCTTTTAGTGTTCCACACAAATGATCATGAGATCAATCATCCTCATCCAATGAAGTTAACGATGTAGTTTCAATCTATCCGGATTCACTAATCCCCAATTTAGTAATCCAACGATTGGGAACTATTTTAGTTTTAAGCTTTCTAAGAATTTAGATCTCATTAGAATGATCATCATCATTATTCTAAAAGCATTGCTTAAAACTACGGGTTTATCACATATTATAAAACAAAGATCATGTAGATAATTAAAAGCCTTTAATAAATTAATACTTTTTATTAATAAATGAATAAGATTGTTACAAAGTATATGCTTTATCATCAAACATGATCAGACACACAGACACCTGCTGACTGTGTGAGAGAAATATGTCGATCGAGACTCTTCCGCTTCACACATCATGCGGCATCTCGCAATCTATATCTCCTGAGGAGTTAGCAGATGCAGTGGCGAGAGCAATACATCAGCATGATGAGAGGGAGGTAATCTTATATATGTTTAACTTTATGTACTTTAGCTTTATGTACTACTTTGCATGTTTAAATTTACATTCAATAATACATGTTTTATTCTTTTTTTACAGTCCCATCTGAACGATATTGATCCGTGAAGGCATTCGTATTCCTTCTTTGTATTGGTAATTGACATTTGAGTATAATTTTTACCCACTGAATAATTAAATTCATGTTTATATTGTACGTTATGACATTTGTATATAAATTTTACTCAGATGGTACTTGTTTATATATATATGAGCAAAGTATGCGTGGATGTTTATATTATTGTGTTGGCTTTTTGTATGTATATATATATATATACGAATATCGATGGATTTATATGGATGTTGGTTTATTTATATATATTGTTGTGTGTTGAGATATAAAACAGGTACACAATAGGTTAAAAAAATTTGGGAAATCAACAAAACAACCAAAATTTTATTTTTTTAAAATTAATTATCCACGACCGCATGCAGTCGTTAATACTTTTTAGCAACTGCACACGACTCGAGGGTGTCAGGGACTGCGTCAGTCACTATTTTTGGTCGCTAAAACTTGGGCCACGTCACCTCTGACATCTAACAGATCATTATGAGGAGCATTGGATTGTTGTCCTTGATTTTGAAAGGCGGTTGTGGGAGGACACCAAGGAGGAGGAGATGGTCTCCAAGATTGATAGTTGCGTTTATTGACAGTATTGGCGGTGACCGGAAATAATGATGGCGGTGCATGTGATTGTTGAAGAGTGCCTCTTTGTTAATGAGTTTTTAATGAATTTCAGCAAAGGAGATAGGTGTTTCACGAGCATTAACGACGTCAAAAATTCCTTTGTATTCCTCGCCAAGGCCATCAAGAATCTTATCAATAAGATCTTCTTCATCAACAGGTTTGCCAAGAAGAACAAGTTCATCAGCCCGATTCTTGATAAATTGCATGTACTCGGAGATTGTCTTAATTGGAACCCTTGGCATAGTGCTTCAATTGATCCTTGATCTGTTTGATGTGATCCTCACGAGAAGGTTTGACATAAGTATTAGCTAAGGTGGTCTAGGCTTCTTGAGAGGTGATAGTACAGACAAGAAGAGGTTTGATAGGTGGAGAGATTGCACCAGGAGTGCACTGAAGAGAAGACGATCCTGGTGCTTTCATGTTCTGTAAGTCGAATTTGGAGCAGACTTACCATTAACAGTGACGGTTGGTGTGGGACTGGGATGAGACCTGACACAAAATTTATAGAGATCATATTCTTCTAATAATTTTTGGATTTGGAAATTCCTCGTGATGTAATTTGTGGTGATCAATTTTATGATGTTTGAAGTGTTACAAGAGGATTATTTGTGTGTTGGGTATTTTGAATGGAATCAAAGCTTCTACGTTCCTGACCTAAGGATACGAAAATGTGGATTTTGCCTAGGCGAGCTGTTTCGCTGATGCCTAAAAACAAAATAAGAAAGCGATGGAGCTTTGGATGACCTCTTCTAATTCTAAATGAAAGTCTGTTTTGGCAATTGGCTTCGACTAATATTTAGTCCTCTTAATTTTAGTCACTGAGATTCTTCCACGTACGTCTCAGGCTATTAAGGATTAAGACAAATAAATATGAATAAACAAACAGGCACTTAATTCAATTGACAGATTTATCAATCAACTCCAACTTTGACTATAGAGTAGTGTCAAGTCCCTTTCTGTCACCATTTCATCACCAAATGGCGATTTCATTTGAGGATAAATAAATAAAACAAAAATAAAAATACTATATGTGAATCGGAGATATGATACGATCATGCGGTTATAAGCCACCACTAAATTAATTTCAGAAATATATATAAGGTTTTGTATAATACAAATTAAATACTACTTTTGTTTTAAAATTAAAGATATATTTTAATTTTTTAAAGACAATTCCCGAAATATTGAAGTTCAAAATTGATATGAAATTATTTAGTTTTAATATAACAATTGTAAACTAATCAGAAAGATTATTACTAAGTATCATATTTGTTGTTTTTAAAACTTGATCGAAATTATATCAATTTTGAGTTTTATGATTTTATAAATTAATTTTAAAAATCAAAATATATGTCTAATTTCTATCAAAATTATGTCATTTAAATTACTACCGCAATCCACTAGCTTTGACAATGATGCATATATAATATATCAATTAGTTATAAGTATATATTGCCATAAATTTGTGTTAATTTTTATTTTTTAGCTTTATGGATTTAATTTTGTTGCTCTCCTCTGACTTTTATATATTTTAAAAATATGACAAGATTTATGAAAACTTTACAAATTCTCCTTTATTGGACCAACTTCAAAGCTCTCCCTTTTCAAGTCTAGGGTAAAATGGAGAGGAAGTATTTAGAAACTAAAGAGACAATTGTGTTTTTGAAACATCAATAAATTAAAGGGGGCAATTATTTTGGAACAGGAAGAGATATAGTATTGCACTAATGCTTCTGTTTTTTATTGTAATATAATATTTATGCATTCGTGATGTAATAATTATATAGTTCAAATCATTTCAGATGTGCTACAATTTAAATATTCAAATGATATAATATTTGAGATCTTTATATATATATATATATATATATGATCCTAACTTTTATGAATAAAGATTTAATTTTCTCTAAATATTATTTTAAATAATAAGGTGTGAATTTGATATAATGTTATAGTTGTGGATAATATTTATAAATTTTGCAAATTAAGCAAGTTGTTATAAAATATTCGTTTCTATTGGAAAATATTATTATGTTATCGGGAATATTCGATGCGATTTATAACAATCATTAATTGGACCCCTAGCGGAATTATTGTCGGATTTAGAAAGTGACAGAAATAACATTTTTATAAAAATAATGGTAAAACTTTTACCGTTAACTGTTGAAATACCCTTATTGATAAAAGAAAAGAATGTCTGCGTGGTTCTTTAATGGCATTAAAAAATATAATATTTGGCAAACGAAAAATTAACCTAATAACAACGAAGAGGATATTGTTGCTAATACTAAAATAAAAGGCAACATTTTTATCGTTGCAAATCATATCAACTTTCGTTGCACATATAATAATAAATCCAAGAACATATAATGTCGTTGTTAATCGGCGACTTTCGTTCTTTATTGAAAAATAACCAAAGAATAAACATTTTCGTTCTTTGATTCAAAGATAATATCATTGATAAATAATATAATCAGCAACGAAAATCGTTGCTAAAATGTTTACATTCCGCAACGAAAGCAAGCTTAGGCAACAATTTTCATAATTTACTACAACGAAAAATATCGTTGCAAAATGGTGTCAATTGCAACGAAAATGCATGGTCGTTACAAAAAAAAGAGAGTTCATTTCGTTGCCAATTAGAAGTCTTTTGCAACGAAATGAGCTTTTTAGTAACGAAATTTTAATTATTTTGCAACAATACATTTGTTGCTAAAGGATCGATGTCTTTGTAAGATAGCCAAATTAAATTTCGTTGGCAACGAAAAAAATACGTTCGTTGCAGAACAATTAGCAACGATCATTGCGCAACGAAAGACGCAACGACAGTAAAGTCGTTGCCAAAACCCTTTTGCAACAAAATTTGGCATCTTTAGCAACGAAAATGGGTGTTGTTGAAGCCCCATTTTTTGTAGTGACAGTATCTTTGATTATTGATGCTTACGTGAGAAGTCACTCAGTTTTATTCAATTATTGCAACAGTAGTTGTTGCATAGTATCTCATATTATTGATTCAATTATTGTCACAATATCATCTGCAAAATATTTTATATTATTAAATCAATAATTGAGACGACACAATTATTCATATTATTATTTGCTTTATTGACAATGTCTAGAAAGTTCTGTCGAGAAAAGGGGTTTGGTCATCTAATTGCGAGCCAATAAGGAAAAGTCCTTATCGGAAAACCCCTCCTTCCTGAAAATGATTTGGTTGTTAATGTGACGCCCCCAAAATTAGGTATACATCACCCATCTTGGGTCACCAGATACATGGTACAGAATTCAAATACAACTTACTAATCTGTTTATGGTGTGCAATACGACAAAACATAAACTGTGAGTTTGAATACAAATATTATCTACTAGAGATTATACAAACTCAAAAGGAGTCCTCATTACAATTATTATCACACTATTTCATAGAATAGTGAGGACTACTAATGCTATCCTCTGGACCATCACTCCATTCCCCGACTCGTTCCAGCTATATTCTCATTTCCCGAGAGAACAGTGAAAGAAAGGGTGAGCTCAACTAGCCCAGTAAGAAATATTATGACTAAGATAATGCAGAATAAATTATCATTAGTCTCTAACAGTGTTAAACTGATAAAATATAATAGACATCAAGTTTAACTGCAGCGGAACAAGCAATCCATTAAAAGAGTCAAGTAGAAAATAAAATCAACTATCTTTTATAATTAAAAAGGTTTTTCATCACTGTTGTCGCTGAGACTCAGCTTAATAAATATTCCACATTATCGAATCACCCCTGCACTACGGCCAAGGATATTCTTTAGTATCACGACCACAATTATCCATGCACTACGGGCCAAGAATATTTGTGTATTCATTAATGGTCATGATCATGCCAACAACTGTCCATCAATGCACTACGAGCCAATGAGGACTTTTACCACATCATTTGTAACATTACGGTCATGATTACACCGAATAATCCCTGGTCATAATCATACCAAGTCCATCTATGCACTGCAGGCCAAAGATGACTTTTAACATAATATAAACATGAGGATGATGACAATGATATAAGAATTCAATAAAACAAGTTCAAGAATTAATTTGTCCAAGAACTACTAATGTCCAAATTGTCAACATGATACTGCTTAGTAGAGTAAAATTCAAGAATGATCAGAAGAATATTTCCATGAAAAGATACTAGATGAAGCGCAAATATCAAGGATATTCTACTAATTTCATGGAGTATAGAAGTCAAAACTTTAACCAACTTGAGTATAATAAAGAATGGAATAACAAAAGAAATCACCATGCATGCAGTGCCAGATGAGCAAAGTTATTCCAACAGAATACTAAATAATCTGAACCGGTCAAAGCGAAATTCGACATGCAACGGGATGTTCCAACGAGAATAATAAAGAATGGAATAACAACGAAATCACCATGCATGCGGTATTGCTTTGATAGACAAAGTTATTCCAACGAGAATACTAATAAGGGCGGAATCGGTCCTACAAAAACGCCAGACGGGATATTCCAATGAATAATAATAAAAGACGTTGACCGGTCCCGTAAAAGCGCATGCAGTGAGGATATTCCAATGAGAATAATAAAAAGACGGAATCGTCCCACAGAAACGTAAAAGCATGCGACGAGGATATTCCAGCGAGAATAGTAAAAAGCGGAATAATAGAAGAATGTCACCAAGTATAGGGTAGACTACGATACAAAGTTATTCCATGAGAATAATAAGCAATGGAATAACAAAGTGCTTCTCTTCATGAATAAGAAAGAATAACACCCTTACCGTAAAAAGAACCTGAATATAAGAATAGTTAAATAATGTAAATCTTTTCTTCTTTCTCTATAATTTTCTCTGTAGAGTTTCGGTGAATTCGTAAGAAAATAATGAAGGAATGAACTTCTATTTATAGAAAAATAGACTGCATAGTAACTAACTCATGAACGGTCCAGATTGATTTACTTTAATCTGGCGGTCCATATTTAAAGCAAAATCTTTTAAATAAAATATAATATATTTTATTTATAATCTAATAAAACGAGTAACTTTATAAAAGATTTTACTATGCAAACACTATGCAGGCACTATGCAAACACTATGCATAATAAATTATAATATATTCTAATTATTGTCTAATAAAGCAGATAACTTTATAAAAGTATTACATTTTATATAAAAAGATTTTACTATGCAAAACACTATGCAACACTTATGCATAATAGAATATAATATATTCTATTTATAAAAACTTTATAAAAGTATTATGTTTTATATAAAAGATTTTCAGATTATTACATTAATAATACCAACAAAACTGAGTGACTTATCACGTAAGCATCAATAATCAATACAGGTGCTACTATGCAACCACGCGTATTCGCATTTTTTTAACAAAGGGTGTTTCAACGATTAACGGTAAAACTTCCGTGTTATTTTCATAAAGTATTTTGTCATTTTCTCAATCCGGCAATAATTCCGTTGTTGTGGCGTCCACTGATGATTGTTTAGTTGTACTAATATTCCCTGTTAAAACGAATATTCCCCACCAATCGAATATTTTATAACAACTTCACGTATTTTGCAAAATTTATAAATATTACCCATAACTATTATATCAATTTCACTCTATAATATTTAAAAATAATATTTATAGAAAATTCATCTTTATTCAAAAGTTGGGCTTTTTACAATCTCCCTTCTTATGAAATTTTGCCCTCGAAATTAGGGTACATATACAGGAAGACCCAAATCGCATCTATGCTTGAGAAACTTTGGGAAGAGACCAAGAACAAAATCCATGGTAATGTGCTCCCACTTCCATTCTAGAATTTCAAGTGGTTGCAATGAACCTTTTGGTACTTGATGCTCTACTTGACTCGTTGACACATTAGACACCTTGAGATAAGCAATATTATCTCTCTCTTCATATTGCCCCACCAAAATGTATGTCGAAGATCATGATACATTTTGGTACTCCCGAGATGGATTAGTAAAGCGGTGTGTTGGCGCTCCATCATGATTTTATACTTTAAATCGAGGAAGGTCGTTAGGAGAACACAAAGTGCGGAGTTGACTCGAAGTATTCCTTCTTCATCGATTCTTGCTTCCAGCATCGCACCTTCTTGCACTTTCTTCCTCATACGCATCAGCTCTGGATCTGTAATTTGAGCAGCTTTAATTTTATCAATTAAAGTCAGTTCTACTCGTATATTTTCCATCATCACGTGGGTCCCTGGAGTCTTTATCTCTATCTCCATCCTTTGCAAGTCATACAAAATGGGCCTTTGCGTTGACAATATTGCACTCGTACCCGCATATGATCTTTCTACTCATCGTCATTACCTACCACGTTCACTTTTCCGGGATGGTATTGGATAGTATGATCGTAATCTTTCAGCAGTTCAAGCCAACGTCGTTGTCGCATGTTGAGTTCCTTTTGAGTGAAGAAATATTTGAGGCTTTTATGATCCGTAAAGATCTCCACTTTCTCCCCATACAAGTAATGCCTCCAAATCTTTAGTGCGAAGATAATACCGCTAACTCAAGATCATGAGTAGGATAATTCCTCTCATATTCTTTGAGTTGTCGTGAGGCATAGGCTATGACTTTCCCATGTTGCATGAGAACACATCCTAACCCTTTGCTAGAAGCATCATTGTGAGATGACAAATCCTCTCGAACCGGATGGTATTCACGTAGCAGTCTTTGAAATGAGTCTCTCTTGAGTTTTGAAAACTCTTCTCACATTCCTCGCTCCAACCGAACTTTGTATCTTTCCGAGTCAGCTAAATTAGTGGAGTAGCGATTCGAGAAAACCCTTCTACGAATCTCCGATAATAACCAGCTAAGCCGAGAAAGCTACATACTTCGGTCACTGATTTAGGTTGCTCCCAGATTTGAATAGCTTCAATCTTTGCTGGGTCAACAGATATTCAATGACTTGATATCACGTGCCCAAGGAATGCTACTTCCTTAAGCCAGAACTCGCATTTCTTCAACTTGGCATAAAGCTTATATTCACGAAGCTTTTGGAGTATCAGCCTCAAGTGTTGCTCATGATCTTCACGGGTTTTGGAATATATAAGGATGTCATCAATAAAGACGACCACAAAGTGATCCAAATATTCCTTGAATACTCGGTTCATCATATCCATGATGACAGTAGGAGCATTAGTCAATCCAAAGGACATGACTAGGAATTCATAATGCCCGTCATCGAGTTTCGAAAAGTCATCTTTGGAATGTCATCGATTCTAATCTTCAATTGGTGATATCCTAACGATGATCAATCTTTGAAAAGAATTTGGCTCTCTTAATTTGGTCAAACAGGTCATCAATACGTGGCAATGGGTACCTATTTTTGATTGTGACATGATTCAACTCCCGATAATCAATACAAAGTCGCATACTCCCATCTTTCTTCTTCACGAATAGAATAGGAGCACCCCAAAGAGAAGTACTAGGACGAATAAAGCCAATGTCTAACAATTCATGCGGTTGAGTTTTAACTCCACGAAGTTCAATAGAGCCATTCGACACGGGAATTTAGAAATGGGTTTTGTATGCAGGGTTCAAGGTCGATACAAAATTCAATTTCACGCTTCGGGGTAGGCCGGGAAGTTCTTCAGTGGAATACGTCGGAAATTCATTAACAATAGAAATATTATTCAAAACCGGCGTATTTTTGCTTAGATCTCGTGACATGAGCTAAGAAAGCTTGACATCCGCTTTTCAATAAACGAATAGCTTTATGGCTTGAGATGACAGTGATTGATTTTAATGGTTTGGTTGCTTGAATTCGCATAATAGGTCGATTAGGAATATGAAAGCTAACAACCTTACGAAAACAATCATTTTTGCATGATGAATAGTTAACCAATCAATCCTAGAATTACATCAAATGCAAGTATTTTTAATGCAATAAGATCGACGGTGTAATGTGGGTACCAACTTGAACCAAACAAGACTTATAAACCGTGGATGTAATGAAGGTTTCTCCCAACGGAGTTTCCACAAATAAGTCAAAGTCTAATTTCTCCGGAGTCAAATTTAATCGTTGAGCGCAAGTAGGAGAAATAAAAGAATGGGTAAAAACCCAGATCAAATAAAGTGTAGACTTCGCTAGAGTTTATGATAATCTTACTCGTGATGACCTCATTCGGGTTCCTTGCTTTACGGAGGTCACAACAAACACTCTCCTTGCACTACCTGGCTTTGACTTTTTTTTCGAAGCAGTCTTTGGTGCCTCCATCCTAGTGAATTTGTCTTTGGTGAGCACAAAATCGGGCTAAGTGACATTCTCTTCCACAATTATAACATGCTTTGGAATGACATCGCATAATTTGGATCGATGTGTCCCACCCTCCGCATTTGAAGAATATGATAGGTGGTCTTTCTCCTTCCTTAACAACGGGTCTTTGGTCTTCGACGTCTTTCCATCATCATTGAATCTCCTCTTTTGAAATGTCCATTCTTATTGTTTTGGCCTCGACACCACCAAGTGGTTACTATTTACAGCTCGTTGATTCCCTACACGTTTGTTGTCACCGCTTCGATGATTGCTTTCACACTTTGGTATTATCATTTGTGTTTACCGCTCTCTTTTGGTTGCGTTGACTCGTTATCGCGCTCCACCAATCGAGCCCTATTTACAACATCTGAATAGAAACACAGTTTATGAGAAATAAAGTGTTGACGTATCTCCGGCTTTAAACCTCTTAAAAACATTCGCGCCATTCTCTCTTCATTATCCAACAAGTGGGACGCAAACCGGGATAACTCCGCAAATTTTTCCTCGTATTGCGACACGGTCATATTGTTTTGCTCCAATTTGATAAAGTCCACCTCCTTAATGTGACGAAAACTTTCGGGAAAGTATTTGTCGTTGAACAGCTCTTGGAACTTCTCCCAAGACATCTTCAGTACAGAAGGTTGAGTACGTTTTACCGATTCCATGAATCGCTCTCCGCAAGAACATAAAGGAGGCAAAGGAACCTTTTGCTCCTCGGAGCATCCCAAGACATCAAATATCTTGGTGATACGCTTTATCCATGCTTTTCGCCATAAGTGGTTTTGGCTCTCCTTAAACTCCGGTGGTCCCAGCTCCTTGAACTGTTTAGCGGTGACCGCCCGAGAGTTTCCAGTGTTTCCACCTACATTTTGGATAGGAGCCCCTCTCGTCTGCTATTGGATGAATTGTATAAATCCTCTAAACAATCCATCATTCATCATTTGGCCAGAGTTGTTGTTTGCATGAGGATTGCCGCCTTCCTGATGCATATTCTCCTGATTATTGATATGTGGAGACTCAACGGTCTCTTGTGCTCCATTGCTATTCTCAACATTTTGGATGTCATTTTAGAGATCATCGCCACAAAACAAAGGTTAATTGACATGTAACATAATATCTCTAAACTCTGACCAACCAATTTAAATACAAAATAAATTTAAGTAGGTCATACTAGCGAAGGAATTACCCGTCTCTCCCCTCTTACTTCTAGTCTCACATCTTAGCCAGGGATCATATGTGACGCCCCCAAAATAGGTATACATCACCCATTCTGAGTTGTCAATACATGGTACAGAAACAACTACAACTTTATTATTACAACAATAAAACTGTGAGTTTAAATACAAATATTATCTTCTAGACAATATCTATACTCAAATAAATCCTCATCACATTTATTGATACATTATTTTATAAAAATGGTGAGGACTACTAAACAACTCTCTCTAGAACCTTCATTCCATACCCCGACTCGTACTCGCTATATTCTCGCCTCCTGAGAAAAATGGAACAAAAAGGAAAAGGGTGAGCTCAACTAGCTCAGTAAAGAATATTATGACTAAGATAATATACAACAAATTACCGTTAGTCTTCAACAGGGAAAAAATCTAATAGAATACAATAGACAACAAATTTTAAATCAATATTCGCAATGAAATAATAATTCATTAGAAGAGTTAAGTAGAGAATGCAAACTACTATCCGCCATGTATGAATTTAAAAGTTCATCGCTCATCCTTTATCCCTGTAACATCAATCAATATATATCGGAATCACATATTCATCTTTGCACTACAAAGCAAAGATATTCATCGAGTTAGTCATGTTCATCTAAACACTGTTCATCTTTGCACTGAGGTGCCAAAGATATTCTTCAGAAATCATTCATCTCAGACTACTGGGCCAAAGATATTCCATAATATCATCATTTAACATGAGAAGATGATGAAAATATTTTTAAAAAGCGAATCCGGTGAAACAAAATGACAAGGATTAAGGATTAAGGATTCAGACTTTGTTTTATCCATGTTCAAAAATACCTCAAAAATAATCATAGTGGTGTAAAATTCAAGAATGATCAAAACATGGATACAATCAAAGCTAGTATCCGAATAGATATTTTGGACAAAAGAAGAAATTTTATTTTGATTGAATAGTGTCGTATACGTGAATAGTGCAGTATCGTGAATAGTAACTCGACACCAAAAGATAGAAATTTTTCAAAAACATCTTCACGCTTACATTAATAGTACTCGTGAATAGTAACTTGTGAATAGTAACTCATGAATAGTAACTTCGTGAATAAGTAACTCATGAATAGTAACCCCGAGCATGAAAAAGTTCCAAATTTGATAAAAGTTTCAACTAATATTTCAAAGATAATGATATTGAAGAAATAATATCATTTGAGAAGAAAATAACATCCCTTACCTCGAAAGATCGATCTTCAAATTTTAAAACAGGATATAAAGCTATGACTTGGACTTGCAATCAGTATAGCAATACTCAAAGTATACTCAAAATACTCACAAGAATATGCTCGATAATATAGAGAGAAAACTTGATTTACGGTGTGATTTTCAATTCTAACCTAAGCACCCTATTTATAGGAAATTGCTTAGAACACCAAAGCAGAAAATTTAATAAATTAATAATAAATTTCCTACACATGCCTAGAATCTGATTTCAGACATCAAACACATGCCACGTTCTCAAAAAAGTAAGAAAAAATGTTTTTTCTAATTTTAAATATTTTAAACTTCCAAAAATCAATTATTTCGGAGCTTCGGAACTTTAATAATTCATAATAAATAGCCCTTTCATCAGAAAATTCGAATCTCGCGTGTTTGTATAGGAAATTCAATTCTCTACAACTTTGCGTAAGAAAGTTTTCCAAATTCCAAATAGAAATTGGCCGAAATCCACAAACCAGGCGATTTTATAAATTTATAATCAAATTTCGGTCAATAAATGGGGTCCACCGACATGTTTAACATGTTTTAAATATTTATTGCAACAAAATACTCTTCCTCCTCGTATACTCATATATCCCACATTCGTTGTAAAAATATCACCATTATTATATTATTAACATATAATAATATATTTAAATGAATTATTTTATCGAAAAAGATAAAATATCAATTTTCAACAATTGTAACAATAAAAATTTTCTCCATCTATATCCACATAAAATCAATATTTTTCTCATCATATGAATCAATAATTAATTATTCACAAATAATATTATAGAATCACAATATTGATAACCAAGGCGGTTCCTGAGGAAGAGGGGCTTTCAATAAGAATTTCTCCTTCTCTGGCGCTTAATTAGGTGACCAAACCTCTCCTTAGATGTAATTTTCTAGACATTGCTAATAATGTTATCTAATAATATTATTCGAGGATAATATGAATTATTGCTCGATAATGAAAAATATTGTGTAATGACAATTATCAAACAACAAAGAATATAAAATATCAACGCAACAATTATTAACTCAATAAAAAATCTTTGAAGAATTACTATAACCATTATTGAGTAGTGCCTTCTCACGTAAGAATCAACAATTGGTGTAATACCAGGTGTCTATCGTGTTTTAACCACCGGGTATTTTAACAAGATAATCTTGCAGAATAACTACGTCGTTATTTTTAAACAACTTATATTTGTCGTTTTCTTCATCCAATCGCTTTCCTTTATGGGGCCCACACATGGTCATACGGCGTCGCATACGAATATTCCCCAAGCGATGCGAATATTCCACGACCAAACGAATATTCCTCTAACAACAATGAATATTTTATAACCACTTGCTTATTTTGAAATATTTGCGTATCTTACCCCTAACTATCCACATTAATCAAATCAACCCTTACTATAATAAATAGAGAAAATTAAATTTCATTAATAATAAGTTGGGGTCTTACAACCTCCCTCCTTATGAAATTTCGTCCTCGAAATTGACGACGATACTGGTGTTTGAAAAGGTGAGGATACTCGCTTTCATTTCCGTTTCAATTCCTGTGTCATTTCCTATATAGCATGATTCCTCCACAAAACTTTAACTTGTGGTATGACCTTTCTTGGCGTAGGACATGCTCCTTCCTATCCAAGATCTTGGACAGTACCTCCTCATACGTTAAGTCTTCTGGCTATTTCATCCGGTTTCTAATTTATAACGTGGTTTGGGTCTTTCACATATTTATTTAAGTCTGGATATGTGAAACACATTATGAACACGAGACATACTTGGAGGTAACGCAAGTCTATAGGCTACATTTTCTACTCGGTCAAGAATTTGAAATGGACCAATAAATCGTGGATTGAGCTTTCCTCTCTTCCCAAATCTTGTAACTCCCTTCCATGGAGCAACTCGCAACAATACATGATCCCCTACACTAAATTCCACGTCCTTTCGATGAAGATCCGCATAACTCTTTTGTCGATCTTGTGTCATTTGTATACGTTGTCGAATCATTTGAATCTTTTCGGTAGTCATACGTACTAACTCGGGTCCCAACAATGTTGCTTCACCCACCTCATCCCAACATATTGGAGAACGACATTTTCGTCCATATAATGCTTCGAATGGAGCCACACCTATACTTGCACGATAATCGTTGTTGTAGGAGAATTCCACCAATGGTAAATACTTATCCCAAGCGCCTTGAAGTCTAGGACACGAGTCTTAATAAATCTTCAAGAGTTTGAATAGTCCTCTCGATTGTCCGTCTGGTTTGGGGATGGTATGCTTAGAACTAAATCGTAATCCGCGCCCATAGCTTTTTGCAAGCTAACCCAAAATCTTGAAGTGAATCTTGGGTCACGATCCGAAAACTATGGATCTGGGCATGCCATGTAACCTCATAATTTCATTCACGCACATACTAGCAAGACGTTCGAGGGAATATGTCTCCCATATCGGCAAGAAATGAGCGGACTTGGTTAATCTATCAACAATAACCCAAATAGCATTGATGCCTTGAGAAACCGTAGGAAGACCCGTGTGAAATCCATGGTAATGTGTTCCCACTTCCATTTCGGAATCTCAAGTGGTTGCATGCGGACCCTTAGGTACTAGATTCTCCGCCTTTACACGTTGGCAAGTTAAACACATCGAGATAAACTTTGCAATCTCTCTCTTCATATTGTTCCACCAAAATGTATGTAGAAGATCACGATACATTTTAGTACTTCCGAGATGGATTGCAAATGGTGTATTGTGTGCCTCCATCATAATCTTGTACTTCAAATCGAGTCGTTAGGAACACAAAGTCTAGAGTGGACTCAAGTATTCCTTCTTCATCAATTTCGCTTAGGAATAGCTCCTTCTTGTACTTTCTTCTTCATACATCACGCCTCCGGGTCGATGGCTTGAGCAACCTTAACTTTTTCTATTAAAGTTGGCTCTGTCGTATACTTGACATCATCGCACTCGTTCCTCTCATGATATGATCTTCTACTCAATCGCGCCACCTACCACGTTAAACTTTACCAGGATGGTATTGAATAGTGTGGTCGTAGTCTTTCAATAGTTCGAGCCAACGTCATTTGGCGCGATGTCGAGTTCTTTTTGAGTGAAGAAATATTTAAGGCTTTTATGGTGCGAATATATCTCCACTTTCTCCCCATATAGATAGTGCCTCCATATCTTTAGCGGCAGCTTATTGCCTTAACTCTAGATCATGAGTAGGATAATTCCTCTCATACTCTTTAAGTTGTCATGAGGCATAGGCTATGACTTTCCCACGTTGCATGAGAACACATCCTAACCCTTTGCAAGAAGCATCATTTGTAGATAACAAATCCATCCGAACCGGATGGTATTGTTAGAACAGTCTTAGAAATAAGTCTCCTCTTAAGCTCTTGGAAACTCTTCCGCATTCTTCACTCCAAAGCAATTTTGTATCCTTCCGAGTTATTTGGGTTAATGGAGTAGCGATTCGAGAAAACCCTTCCACGAATCTCCGATAATAACCAAATAAGCCCAAAAACTACGTACTTGATCCGCCGACTTCGGTTGCTCCCAACTTTGTATTGCTTCAATCTTCGCTTCGGATCAACAGATACTCCATGTTTTGACACCGTGCCCAAGAAATGCTACTTCCTCAAGCCGAACTCGCATTTCTTCAATTTGGCATATAGTTGGTTTTCACGAAGCCTTTGGAGTACCGACTTCAAATGGTGCTCATGATCTTCACGACTTTTGGAATATATGAGGATGTCATCAATAAAGACAACAACGAATTGATCCAAATATTCCTTGAATACTCGGTTCATCATATCCATGAAAGCGCAGGAGCATTAGTTAGTCCGAAAGACATGACTAAGAATTCATAATGCCCATACTGAGAGTTTCGAAGGCGGTCTTTGGAATATCCTCGATTCTAATCTTGGTGATGATATCCGAATGAAGATCGATTTTTGAAAAGAATTGTGCCCCTTGCAATCTGGTCAAACAAGTCATCAATACGAGGTGAGGATACCTATTCTTGATGGTGACATGGTTCAATTTCGATAGTCGATACAAAGTCGCATACTCCCGTCTTTCTTCTTTCTGAATAAAGCAGGAGCACCCCGAGGAGATGTACAAGAGGGGCCGAATGAAAGCGATGTCCAACAATTCTCGTAGTTGGACCTTTAACTCTGAAGTTCAATAGGAGCTATTCGATATAGGGTTTTAGAAATGGGCTTTGTACGGGTTCAAGATCAATAAAGAATTCAACTTCACGTTACGGGGTAGGCAAGGAAGTTCTTTAGGAAATCGTCGGGAAAGTCAATAACAACAGGAATATTATTCAAATTTGGCGTGTCTTTATTCAAATCCATAACATGGGCTAAGAAAGCTTGACATCCATTTTTCAATAAGCGAATAGCTTTATGATTAGATATGATAGTGATTGATTTTAATGGTTTAGTTGCTTGAATTACGTCAATGTGAGGTTGGTTAGGAATATGAAAACTAACAACCTTACGAAAACAATCAATTTTGGCATGATGAGTAGTTAACCAATCAATCCCTAAAATCACATCAAAAGCAAGTATCTTTAAAGAAATAAGGTCAACGGGTAAGGTGATGGTGCCAACTTGAATCAAACAAGATTTATAAAGCAGTGGATGTGATGAAAGTTTCTCTAACGGAGTTTCCACAGATAGGTCAAAGTCTAATTTCTCCGAGTCAAGTTTAAGCGTTGAGCACATGCGGAGAGATAAATGAATGGGTAGCACCCGAGATCAAGTAAGGTATAAACTTCGCAAGAATTTATAAATAGCTTACCCGTGATCACCTCGTTTGGGTTTCTCGCATTTTGACCGGTCCACAACAAACGCTCTTCCAGAATCGTTGACTTTGACTTTTTGGGACGATCTTTTGAGTCACCGTCCCCATTGAACTAGGTTTTGCTACCGTATAATCTCGAGTGATATGTCCTTCCTTTCCACAATTATAGCATACCTTGAGCTGTTGTAGGCGGTTTGGTGATATGTCCCTCTTTTCGCATTTTGTAGATATATGGGGTGGTCGTTCTCCTCCCTTAGAACCGATTCTTCACGTAAGACTGCTGCGTCTTCACATGGTCATTGTTAAATCTCCTCTTTTAAAATCTCTCCTCGACTCGCTTCTTCTATTTTCATGGCCATGATTACCACCAGAGTGGTTACCATTTTTGTCCGTCTGTTTCTTTCTCCGCTGGTTATCATTATTCTGTTGACTGCTATCTCTGGTACGATCCTGGTTATGGTCCCTTGGTTGAATATACTCGTTATCTCGCTCTAACAATTGAGCCCTGTTAACAACATCTGAATAGAGAGAAAATTTATGAGAAATGAGATATTGTCGTATGCTGGGTTTCAAACCTCTCAGAAACATCCGCGTCATACGTTCCTCATTCTCCACCAAATGAGGTGCAAACCTGGATAACTCTGCAAACTTTGCCTCGTACTGAGACACCGTCATGTTGTTTTGTTCCAATCTGATGAACTCCACTTCCTTCATATGACGAACACATTCAGGAAAGTATTTGTCATTAAATAGCTTCAAACGTCTCCCAAGACATCTTTGAGTCTTAATTTGGATGGGTACACTTCACAGACTCCCACCGATAGTCTACCTCGCCACGGAACATAAAAGGTGGCGAATGGAACCTTCGTTCCTCGTGCATCCCAAGACATCGAATATCTTGGTAATTTGCTTGACCCATGTTTCCGCCATGATCGGATGGCTTTCTCTTAAATTCGGTGGTCCCAACTCTTCAAGCGCTTGGGTTTGTGACAACCCGTGAATTGCTATCATTTCCTCCCGTATTTTGAACACGAGTCTCCCTAAATCCGATTTTGCATGAATCTGTAAAAACTTCTAAACATCCCTCGTTCATCATCATCGCTTCAATGGTGTTGTTCACGGGAGGAACATTGCCACTGTTGCGTTCTCGTCGTTGGTGAGTCAAAGCGTCTCCACGGTCTCATTTCCATTGTTAATATTCTCGATTCGACATTCTCAAATCATTGTCATAAAATAAGGGTTAATTAAGGAAATCAATATATCACATAATATCCCTATATCTTGACCAACTAACAAATAAGCTTAGGTAGGACACACTAGCGAAGGATTTACTCGTCTCTCCCTCCTAGTTCTATTCCTAGATCTCCGCTTGGAGATCATATCCCTAAGCTCGATACCAATTGTGGCGCCCCCAAAATAGGTATACATCACCCATTACGAGTTGTCAATACATGGTACGTAAATAACTACAACTTTATTATTACAACAAAGAAAGCGTGAGTTTAAATACAAATATTATCTTCTGGACAATATCTATACTCAAATAAATCCTCATCACATTTATTGATACATTATTTTACAAAAATGGTGAGGACTACTAAACAACTCTCTAGAACCTTCATTCCATACCCAGGCTACTGTACTCATTTATATTCTCGCCTCCGAGAAAAATGGAACAAAAAGGAAAAGGGTGAGCTCAACTAGCTCAATAAAGAATATTATGACTAAGATAATATACAACAAATTACCGTTAGTCTTCAACAGGGAAAAATCTAATAGAATCTGATAGACAACAAATTTTAAATCAATATTAGCGCAATGAAATAATAATTCATTAGAAGAGTTAAGTAGAGAATGCAAACTACTATCTTCCATGTATGAATTTAAAAGTTCATCGTCATCCTTTTATCCTGTAACATCAATCAATATATATACGGAATCACATATTCATCTTTGCACTACAAAGCTAAAGATATTCATCGATTGGTCGTGTTCATCTAAACACTGTTCATCTTTGCACTTCTGGCCAAAGATATTCTTGAAATCATTCATCTTTGCACTACTGGCCAAAGATATTCCATAATATCATCATTTAAGATGAAGATGATGAAAAATATTTTAAAAAGCGAATCCGGTGAAACAAAATGACAAGGATTAAGGATTAAGGATTCAGTACTTTGTTTTATCCATGTTCAAAAATACCTCAAAAATAATCATATAGTGGTGTAAAATTCAAGAATGATCAAAACATGGATACAATCAAAGCTAGTATCCGAGAATAGATATTTTGGACAAAAAGAAGAAATTTTATTTTCATTGAATAGTCAGAGTATCGTGAATAGTCTTAGTATCGTGAATAGTAACTCGACACCAAAAGATAGAAATTTTCCAAAAAACATCTTCATGACTTACATGAATAGTACTCGTGAATAGTAACTCGTGAATAGTAACTCATGAATAGTAACTTCGTGAATAATAGTAACTCATGAATAGTAACCCTGACATGAAAAAGTTCCAAATTTGATAAAAGTTTCAACTAATATTTCAAAGATAATGATATTGAAGAAATAATATCATTTGAGAAGAAAATAACATCCCTTACCTCGAAAGATCGAGTCTTAATTTGAAACAGGATATAAGGCTATGACTTGGACTTGCACCGTATAGCAATACTCAAAGTATACTCAAAATACTCACAAGAATATGCTCGATAATATAGAGAGAAAACTTGAGTTTACGGTGTGATTTTCAATTCTAACCCAAGACCCTATTTATAGGAAATTGCTTAGAAACACCAAAGCGAAAATTTAATAAATTAATAATAAATTTCCTACACATGCCTAGAATCTGATTTCGGACATCAAACACATGCCACACGCTCTCAAAAAAGTAGAAAAAATGTTTTTCTAATTTTAAATATTTTAAACTTCCAAAATCAATTATTTTGAACTTGAACTTTAATAATTCATAATAAATAGCCCTTTCATCAGAAAATTTGAATCTCGCGTGTTTGTATAGGAAATTCAATTCTCTACAACTTTGCGGAAGAAAGTTTTCCAAATTCCAAATAGAAATTGAATGAAATCAACAAAGCAGGCGATTTTATAAATTTATAATCAAATTTCGATCGATAAATGGGGTCCACCGAGCATGTTTAACATGTTTTAAATATTTATTGCAACAAAAATACTCTTCCTCCTCGTATACTCATATATCCCACATTCGTTGTAAAAATATCACCATTATTATATTATTAACATATAATAATATATTTAAATGAATTATTTTATCGAAAAAGATAAAATATCAATTTTCAACAATTGTAACAATAAAAATTTTCTCCATCTATATCCACATAAAATCAATATTTTTCTCATCATATGAATCAATAATTAATTATTCACAAATAATATTACGAGAATCACAATATTGACAACAGGCGATTCATGGGGAAGAGGGCTTTCGATAAGAATTTCTCTCTTCTTTGGCGCAATTAATTAGGTGACCAAACCTCTCCTTAGGCGAACTTTCTAGACATTGCCAATAATGTTATCTAATAATATTATTGAGATAATATGAATTATTGCTTCGATAATGAAAAATATTGTGTAATGACAATTATTGAAACAACAACAATATAAAATATTATTATGACAATTATTAACTCGATAAAATCTTTGAAGCAGTAATTACGTAACCATTATTGAGTAGTGCCTTCTTACGTAAGAATCAACAATTGGTGCAATACCGTGTGTTATTCGTGTTTTAACCATAGGGTATTTTAACAAGATAATTGGTAATAACTTCTGTAGATTATTTTTAAACAACTTATATTTGTCGTTTTCTTCATCCAATCGCTTTTAGTTATGGGGCCCACACATGGGTCGCACTCGTCGCATCGAATATTCCCAACATCTGAATATTCCACGACCAAACGAATATTCCCAAACAACAATGAATATTTTATAACCACTTGCTTATTTTGAAATATTTGCGTATCTTACCCCTAACTATCCACATTAATCAAATCAACCCTTACTATAATAAATAGAGAAAATTAAATTTCATTAATAATAAGTTGGGGTCTTACATCATATCCCTAAGCTTTGATACCAACTGTGACGCTCCCAAAATTAGGTATACATCACCCATCTTGGGTCGCCAAATACATGGTACAGAATTCAAATACAACTTACTAATACAATCTGCTGTAATAATACTTATCGACAAAACATAAACTCGTGAGTTTGAATATAAATATTATCTACTAGAGATTATACAAACTCAAAAGAAGTCCTCATTACAATTATTATCACATTATTTCACAGAATAGTGAGGACTACTAATGCTATCCTCTGGACCATCACTCCGTTCCCCGACTCATCCCAAATTCCTATATTCTCATTTTCAAGAGAATAAAGTGAAAGAAAGGGTGAGCTCAACTAGCCTAGTAAGAAATATTATGACTAAGATAATGCAGAATAAATTATCATTAGTCTCCAACAATGTTAAATTGATAAAATATAATAGACATCAAGTTTAAGCTGCGGTGGAACAAGCAATCCATTAAAAAAGTCAAGTAGAAAATAAAATCTACTATCTTTTATGAATAAAAAGGTTTTCATCATCAATTATCATTGAGACTCGAAACTTAATAAGTATTCCACATCATCGAATCACCCCCACACTACTGGCCAAGGATATTCTTTAGTATCACGACCACAATTATCCATGCACTACGGGCCAAGAATATTTGTGTATTCATTAATAGTCGTGATCATGCCAACAATCGTCCATCAATGCACTACGAGCCAACGAGGACTTTTACCACATCATTTGTAACATTACGGTCTTGATTACAATGAATAATCCTCGGTCATAATCATACCAAGTCCATCTATGCACTCTGTGCCATGAGATGACTTTCAACATAATATAAACATGAGGATGATGACAATGATATAGAATTCAATAAAACAAGTTCAAGAATTAATTTGTCCAAGAACTACTAATGTCCAAATTGTCAACATGATAATCTTCGCTTTGTAGAGTAAAATTCAAGAATGATCGGAAGAATATTTCCATGAAAAGATACTTTAGATGAAGCGCAAATATCGAGGATATTCTACTAATTTCATGGAGTATAGAAGTCAAAACTTTAACCAACCGAGTATAATAAAGAATGGAATAACAAAAGAAATCACCATGCATGCGGTACTCAGTATGAGCAAGGTTATTCCAGCGAGAATACTAAATAACGAAACTAGGTCAAAGCGAATTTTACCGCTGAGGATGTTCCAACAGAATAATAAAGAATGGAATAACAACAGAAATCACTATGCATGCGGTGCTTGGACAGATAAAAGTTATTCAATGTAATAATACTAATAAGGGCGGAATCAGTCCGACGTAAAGCATGTGCATGATGATATTCCAAATGAATAATAATAAAGACGTTAACCAGTTAACAGTAAAACGCATGCATACATGATATTCCAACAGAATAATAAAGGCGGAATCAGTCCGACGTAAAAGCGACCGGACAGGATATTCCAACAGAATAGTAAAGACGAAATAATAGAAGAATGTCACCAAGTATAGGGTAGACCGCGTATACAGGTTATTCCAATAGAATAATAAGCAATGGAATAACAACAGTTCTCTTCATGAATAAGAAAGAATAATACCTCTTACTATAAAAGAACTGAATATAAGAATAGTTAAGTAGCAGAAATCTTTTCTTCTTTCTCTCTATAATTTTCTCTCTCTAGAGTTTCAGTGAATTCGTAAGAAAATTATGAAGGAATGAGCTTTTATTTATAGAAAAATGGGTACGCATAGTAACTAACTCATGAAGTCCAGTTGATTGATTTACTTTAACTGACGGTCCATATTTAAAGCAAAATCTTTTAAATAAAATATAATATATTCTATTTATAATCTAATAAAATGAATAACTTTATAAAAGATTTTACTATGCAAATACTATGCAGCACTATACAAACACTATGCATAATAAAATATAATATATTCTAATTATTGTCTAATAAAGCAGATAGCTTCATAAAAGTATTACATTTTTATATAAAAAGATTTTACTATGCAAAAAACACTATGCAGACACTATACATAATAGAATATAATATATTCTATTTATAGAATAACTTTATAAAAGTATTATGTTTTATATAAAAGATTTTCTCAGATTATTACATTAATAATACCAACAAACGCGAGTGACTTATCATGTAAGCATCAATAATCAATATCCGTGTGCTACTTACGCAACCACGTAGACATCGTATTTTTTAACACATAAGGGTGTTTCAACAGATTAACAGT
The DNA here is from genome assembly GCA_020205615.1 of Panax quinquefolius. Lineage (NCBI taxonomy): Eukaryota > Viridiplantae > Streptophyta > Magnoliopsida > Apiales > Araliaceae > Panax > Panax quinquefolius. The sequence continues at coordinate 83,466,696 of CM035174.1, read as the reverse complement.
AAAACTTTCGCCGTTATTTTCATAAAGTATTTTTGTCGTTTTCTCAATCCGACAATAAATCCGTTGTGGGGTCCACCAATGATTGTGGCCGTTGTACTAATATTCCTTGTTAAAACGAATATTTCCCGACCAATCGAATATTATATAATAACTTGCGTACTTTGCAAAATTTATAAATATTACCCACAACTATTATATCAATTTCACTCCATAATATTCTAAAATAATATTTATAGAAAATTTATCTTTATTCAAAAAGTTGGGATTTTAAAGTTAATATTGTGAGTTATAATATTAATGATGAATAAATATTGAAAGATAAAAAATGTGATTAGTCAAGTGAATTATGATAAATAAAAGGGGTTGTCATGAAGTATTTATTATAAATTTGGCTTATTACATGGACCCCCACTTACTCATTTTTTAAAATCGTCAGTAGAAAGTTATCTCAATTTTTATTTTATATTGCATAGTGTTTGCATAGTACTGTATAGTGTTGCATAGTAATGCATATTGTTTGCATAGTAAAAATCACGTGAATTTCAGCCGAACTTCGCCCGTGAACTCTTCTCATGTTCACCCATGATTATATTCAAATAGTACCCAACCATTCTCCTATAAATAGGATGCTTAGTTTAGAAATGAAAATCACATCAGAATCAGAGAATTATTCTTCTATAATATTGAGCGTATTTCTTTTGAGTTTAAGGAAACTTTGAGTGTAGAAAATAGTATAAGTTTTCTTTAAGAATATCTCCGCTATACCAGTCAGAAGTACTCTCCTTTTAAGGTAAGGGGTATTATTTATTTCATATTCAGAAGAGATATTATTTTTCGTATTCGTAAGAATATTATTTTCGTTCAATATTTGTAAGGAATATTATTTTTGTTTAATATTCGTAAGGGATATTGTCTTCGTTCAATATTCGTAAGGAATATTATTTTCGTTCAATATTTGTAAGAGATATTGTCTTCGTTCAATATTCGTAACGAATATTATTTTCGTTCAATATTCGTAAGGGATATTATTTTCATTCAATATTCGTAAGAAACAATATTTTTTTCTATACTCTGTAGTATGTAAGTAATATTATTTCGTTTCATATTCCTAATTCTACACTTATTTTGATAAATATTGCTTCTATACTTCTTAAAATTAGTAGAATATCCTTGAAATTTGTGCTTCATCTAGTATCGCTTCACTGAAATATTTTTCTGAACATTCTTGATAAATTTTAAGCTTTTCATGCCGGAGTACTATTCATGAGTACTATTCATACATACGATACTATTCATATGGTACTATTCATAGGGTACTATTCACGAAGTACTATTCACCCGGGGTACTATTTAAGGCAAAAATTGATTTCTTTTCTGTCCAAATTATTTTTGATACATGAATATTATTCTTGAATTTTACTCCACAAAGTAGTATCATGTTGAAGCTACTCAAATGTATTACACTCCTAATGTCGTAAATACTCGATGCCCCTAGTACATAGTAGTCACAACTAAAACACGTTCATTTAATGCTGATAACATATTTGGTATGGATGAGGCATTGCAAGAAGATGTTAGCAACCCTTTGCCCGTAGTGTTCCATGCTGAAGATGTGATGAGTACTGATGTCATTGACGTACCTGGCGATGAGGATGTCGAGGCAAACGTACACATGAATGATTATGTAGTCGTTGAGGATGTTAACGATGACGAAACTGATCTTGAAACTAAGGATGAGGAAGATACCGAATCCGAGAATGATATACACGTTAAATCTGATGGGTTTGATGACGTATGTAATTGAAAATGAGCATTCATATTAGTACATACCACATATTGTTAAACCTTACATATTCATAATCTACCAATTTGGTTATTGCAGCAAGATATTCATGGCTAGACATAGCGGTGGAGGTCGCCGAGGTGGTGGGCGATCCGGTATTGGAGACGGTAGCCACGATGGAGGCTCTTCTTCAAGCGCTAGTAAGTTATCTTAACTAGGATTTCAATATATCTCAAGCTGCATTAGTTTATGTTTATTGACTCATTTAAATACAATTATTACATATGCACCTCGTCGATGACACCGAGGGACGAACCTCGGTATCTTTGGTCGTCCGTCGGCAGTGCCACTTACAGTACCGGTTGATGTCGCTTCTGGATATATTGGTAATATTTCTGTTAGTTATTGCAAAACACAATTCACATAACACATATTTTTATATTTTTCTGCAGTATACTAGATCCGGTGGCTAAGCACACCCTACACACGATCTGTTTGATGCATCTCCCGAAAGGGTGCATGTGGTTCAGCCAGTATGCGCGGTACGATGCCACTTTTATGCAGACCGTTTTGTGGGAGTTCCACGTAAGTTAAGCATATTATATTAATTACTACATAATTGTATTAGGATGACGAAATCAATTGTTCCTAATTTTAAAACTTTTGTTATAGGTTTATTATAGATTTGACCCGAGCATTTCCGAGTCAGCTGGCGACGATGTGATTGAACATCATGTCACTGCGAATTACTCCGGCTGGCTGTATGAGATACGACATAGGGAAGCCCGGGCAGTTGAGGACCACTCCGGGACCACCAACAGAGATCATCAGCCCCGCATAGTCTCCGATTTAGCCTGAGAGGCTATGTGTGTTGTAAGATTCCGAATTTTATGAAATAAAAGTATTTAATTTTTTTTTAATTACTATTCATGAGTTACTATTCACGAGTTACTATTCATGAGTTACTATTCACGAGTTACTATTCATGAGTTACTATCCACGAGTTACTATTCATGAGTTACTATTCACGAGTTACTATTCATGAGTTACTATTCACGAGTTACTATTCACGAGTACTATCCACGAGTTACTATTCACGAGTACTATTCATGAAGCATGATAATTTTTTTTCGTAAGAAGGCATTACTCAATAATTGTTACAGTAATTATTGTTCAATATTTTATTTTATTGATTCAATAATTGATGCGTTGATATTTTATATTATTGTTGTTCAATAATTGTCCTTTGACAAGATATCTCCATTATCGGATCAATAATTCATATTATTTGAATAATATTATTAGATAATATTATTGACAATGTCTAGAAAGTTCTGTCAAGGAGAGGTTTGGTCACCTAATTGCGCCCGATGAGAGAGATTCTTATTGGAAAGCCCCCTCTTTCCGGGAGGGCTACTGGTTGTCATAATTGTGATTCTGTAATATTATTTGTGAATAATTAATTATTGATTTATATGATAAGGAAATATTTATTTGATGTGGATATAAATGATGGATTTATTTATGTGTTTATAAATGAAGAAATTAATGTTGAGGTATTTTATTAGTATTTTTGTCGGAATGAATGTATTAAAAATTAAACCAAAGTGTTTTTGAGATATATTGCGTGAGTTATAATTTTTAATCCAACCGTTGGATCGTTGTAATTTTGGATATGTTATACATATATAAGTTGAGTATATGTCCACAAATTTTGAACCGTTAAAATGAACGTATGATTTGTTATGAATTTTAAGAGGTGAATGGTTCGAGAAATTATCAAGTATCCGAATTTAGCATTTTGGTGGAAAATTCTAGAATTGAGTGGGCCCCACTTGTGGTTGGTGAAGAAATGTGCTGAATTTTATTTCAAATGTGGTGGGTGGGAATAGTAGCAGAGTAAAGCCATCAAAGTTCTTGGTCAAGTCTCGCTAAAATTTTCCTATAAATAGAGGGCTAAGTTAGAATTGAAAATCACACCAGAAACATAAGCTTTCTCTCTTTCTCTTTCTAGATTATTGGGTGTATTTTGTGAGTATTTAGATACTTGGTGAGTTGATATTCATCAGTGCAAGTTTCCTTCAACGTCATATCCGATGTCCAGTCAGAAGTGCTGCTCTTTTGAGGTAAGGGATAGTAAGGGATTTTAAGGGTTATTATGTTTTTAGTTTCGAAATTTTTCTGAACCTTCAAAAATTCTGGAAAAATTTGAAATGATATTTTGATGAGTTTTGTAGATTGTGTCCAAAAATGGCGATTTTTGGATGTATAGATTGAGAGTTATGAATTTTATGAGAAAAGACTATTTTAAAAGTAACCGCTTATAACTCCTTGTGATTAACTCCAAAATTGATGAAATTTTTATTGGGAGTACATCTATATAATATCAACATACCGTGTAAATTTCAGAATTTTTGGATAAAAGTATAATTTATGATAAATGTTTAAATATTCGGTGGTTTTGGCCATTTGAAAAATAGTAAATGAATTTTTAAAATTTAGAGAAAAATATATGTTTAATATGGAACTATGTTATGCTAAATCCCAGAAAAGAAATATTTTTGAAACTGATTTGGTATTTTTCATGAAAATATTCTAGTTATGAGTAAATGAATTAAATATGTTATGTGAAGTAAGAAAATTGGAAAATATGATTTTATGGCTTGAGAATCATATATGAGGTATATGCAGATTTTTGATGAGGGTTTTGGTTATTGGTGATGAAATCTTATGAGTTTGGCATTTTATGATGATTAAATGCATTAATTAGTAAAGTGTCAACAATTTAATTAAATTGTTTATAAGTTTAAAAAATGATTAAAATATTATTATAATATTAATAATATTAGATTATGAGATTTCTAAGTGATTTATAACATTTGGATTAAGGTGTTATAAATATGGATATGAATTTTATTATGAAACTTTATCTTTTTCGTGTCGGGGTTTCTTATGCTGCGTATACGGTACTATGTACGAATACGGGGTACTAAATTATCATTGATTTCTTCTCTGACCAAATTATCATTGATTTATGAATCTTACTCTTGAAATTAAAACCATGTTTTGATTATATTGTTTTTATATAACATTCTTATAACCCTAATGATGATATTTCTCTTTGACTTGAGTTTAAAGATGGGTAGATTATTGGTATGATCGTGACCATAGGTTCTCTTTGGTCAGTAATGCAAAAGTTGAATTGTTGACTGGTATGATCATGACCATTGAATTTACAATTGAATATTTTTAACTTAAGTGCAAAAGGTGAATTGATCAACATGGTTATAATTATTGTTATATAACTTCCCGAGATGATTATGTATTTCTTTGATATATGAATATCTTTGGCTCAGTAGTGTAAAGATGACTTGTTGATGAATATCTTAATTTTTGTAGTAAAAAGATGAATTATTGATGAATATCTTTTGCTCGTAATGCAAAGATGACTGTTGTTGAATATCTTTGCTTTGTAGAAAAAGATGAATTATTGATGAATATCTTTGGCTCATAATGCAAAGATGACTCGTTGTTGAATATCTTTGCTTTTGTAGTGTAAAGATGAAGCTGTTGATGAATATCTTTGGCCCGTGGTGCAAAAGATGAATTTATTAGTATGATTATGAGCAGAACCGTGATTTGGTATAACCATGATCTTTGATGTTTCGAGGTAAAGACAAGTGATGAAAATTATCTTTGTCTTGGATGAGGAAAGGAATTTAGAACTACAATTACGATTATGAAGTTATACACGTGATTGTGGGATGTGAATTGTTGATTGATGTTACTGAGGATAAAACATTGTTGGTGGACTTTTAACATGGAGAAGATAATAGATTTTATGGTCTATTTGACTCTTCTAATGGATTGCTCATTCATTATGCAACTATGGTTGAAAAGTTTTATCATCTACCATATGTTCTAAATCTACGATTTATTCTTGATGAAGACTATTGATAATTTATTTATCTTTAGTCATAATATTCTTTCTTGAGCTAGTTGTGCTCACCCTTTTGTTTCACAATTCTTTTCGTAATAAAAGTGTAATTGGGTCGAGCGGGGATAGCGAGGAATAGAGTGGTGGTCTATAGATGTTGAGGGTGAGGTGAATTTAACTTTGGAAGGGTGTTTTGCCACTATCATACAAGATGTCTAATGGCACATACAAACTCGTGTTATCATAAGACGAGGTTGTGCACATCCACCTGCCGAGTATATTTACAAGCACTACTTATATAATCTTGGTGTTTGTTTGGAGTATAATACCCAATTAGAGACATGTGGAGATAATGATATGTCAAGAAAAGACTCACCATTGGGAAGAATATGATAGTAATCTTCTCGTTTTTCTTTGGGGTCTATTAATTGACGAGGATAATTCTCGTGGCATATGATATCTACTATAACCTAAAAGCATGGCCTCCCATGTACGAAGGTTTCTTGAGCACTTCCCAAAGATTCTAATTTCTAAAAGCAGTTTTTGACTATACCTTTATGTAAGGTGTCATTGTGACGTGATCTGATTGGTATATATTTGCATCCAAACTCACAAAGATATGTGTTGTTGTATTTTGCACGACAATTGTTGTAATAAAGTTGTAGTTGTTTTTCGTACCATATATTTGGCGACTCAGAATGGGTTGGATGAAATGAACCTATTTTGGGGTCATTACATGTGTGCACTGGGAAGCTGACAACTTCAAGAAAAAGTCTTCTATGTTTTATCGACGAGCACTAGGCTATGTTTTACAAGAAAAGAAAAATATATATTTAAAGAAGAGTGAAAAGAAAAAGTCTTTATATATATATATATATATATATATATATATATATATATATAAAGGATAATGATATATATTGCGAATGTTTTACGTAGACTATTTGATTGGCAGTTATGTGAATAAGTATTCGTAGTAACTTGTTTGGACTAGAATGCTCTCCATTTCAAATGAAATGAATAGTGTCCATTATTTGTATATTTACCATCATTATCTCTCTCCCATCATCATGATGTCACATTCCAAGACATTTTAATAAGTGGGGCTCTTTTATAACTATTATCAATCTTATGTATTGATAAGTTTCGCAATTATAAGTTGGCATAAATTTATCACAATACATAACAGGGCTCGTATTTAAAAGCATCACATCTAGTTCAATTTTAAATTTAAAACTCAGTGAGTTGACTCGGTTGGCACATGAATTCACTCATTCACAATGGAATATAGATTTTAATAAGCTAGCTGAACACTTTTATATCCTTCGCAAATGGTGCCAGATATGAGATATGTACATATAAATACTTCTAGAAAGAATGTACTTAGAAATGGGAAAAAATGTCCAAACTCCATAACATTAAATCTCACGCTCAAATCGAGTATGCAAAATTAATTAAGGATACTTCTAACTCTTTAAAAATTTAATTTATAAAATTTTAAATATATTGCTAAGCAACAACATTTTGTTGAAAATTGTGTCGGGTTAACCCAACTTTTCGCCTATAAATTCATCGACCAGATTCAATGAATCGGCTAGATTCAATGAACCAAACACTACACTAGTGAGATCTTAACTTGTCTATCCCATGATTTGGATTGCAAGTTTGCTCATTATGCTAACTAGCATATATATATATATATATATATATATATATATATGTATATATGAGCAGCAACTTTATAGGATGATAGTGACTATTCAAAAGATATGATTTGACAATTTGTATCTATAGATATATATGTATATGTTCCTTTCTGAGCTTCCAATCTCTTCCTCAAACAAGCTGATCAAAGTCTGCTTTTATAGGAATAAGAAAGTAACGGAAAGCTCCTGCTATTACTGCTGAACGGTAATATTAATCCCAAACGGTAAAACAAAATAATACCCAACGGAAAGAAATTTATTATTGAAAACGGAAATAAATTTATTATTGAAATTATACCAACAGTTATACGGGGCAGCAGTCGCCCTAACGAAAGAATGAGGATACCAATTTTGGAGCAGCTTTATGATAATGAAACTAACCAGAAAAAAGTATTAATACTGCAAAGATCAATGCACCAATTGCAGTACAATAAAATTGTAATTCACTAGTTATTCCATATGCTTGCCAAATCTAAAAAATCTCAGAGGTTATTTGTATTCCTTGGAAGCCCCTCTCGAGTCCTATTGAAACGTGGAAAAACAGTAGGGCATTAGAAAGATATAGCTCTATGTGGAGGGCACAAACCACTGCTATTAGTATTCAGAAAGGATCTAACCCATATTGCTAAGATGGCTTCCAAAGTACCTGGAGAAATGTCCAAAGAGTTTTGCGTTTCTGTCCAATCAACCAATGCTGAATCCATAAACCTACTGATACGCGTTTTAGTTTAAATGTATTCTTATTTTGACGGAATGAATTTGGTCACTACGCCGGAGATATATGTTTTTCTGTAAAGGACTACCTCAAGCTCACCTTCCTTATTTCCAATGCTTTATGATAAATCTAAAAGTAACCAAAATAGGTAGAAGACAAAATAATATTTAAATACTCCATCAATTTTCAAAAATAAATCCTTTTTTAATTTTGTTGTAAAAATTAAAAATATTAAGAAACTATGTTTTTTAATGTTTGTTTTTAAAATAAACAATGATGGCATAATAATGAAACTATGATGACATTCTTGAGGACGTTGAGTTACTTTATATTACTATATATTGATATTGAAAGCGAGTTCTTTCTAAGAATAATTTTTTTTTTATTTTTTTTTATTTTTATAGCAAATATGACATATATAAGACATATTAATAGTTTCCAAATCCAAAACTTATAAATGAAATTATTATTTGAACTAATTCACAAGTTTAAAAAGAAAAACACTTTTAAGTCATGTTAGTCCCGACAAAATATGGTTATGAGTTGGTTTGGGTTTATAAAATTTGGTTATGGTTCAACTTAAGAACTAAAATCACATTACTTATTTTTAATATAAGTTGTGTGGGTTGAAACCATGTAATTATGGGTCGAATTCGAGCATACGAGTGTTCGCTCAGATTAGGGTTCGAGTATTTTTTTTTGAATCATACTCTATACTTGCTCGATGGATCATATTCGAATATTAGTCTTATCCATGCTAATAAGCTAAATATGTGATATTTGTATCAATTTTTATAATTTATAAAGTGTAGTATAAAATTGTGTAAACTTGTATAAATTAATGAATTGAATGTCAATTTATATTATATTCTTTATAATTTCTATACATAAATAAAAGTGAAAAAGTTTTATATATAAATATTAGTTAAGTAACCAATTTATTATGTAGTGGTTCAGTTTTAAGTGAAATGATTCATATTCGAAACTCGATTTGAAGGATTCAAAATAACTCGTTTTGTAAACGAATGAAGTACTTACGAGTCGAGTACTGAGTAGGTCCGAGTAATGATCCGAGTCGAATCTGACTCAAAAATAGAAATCCCTTATCGAATCTGAGTTGAATCCGAACTTAATTTTTTTAAGTTGAGTCGAATCTGAGCATTAAGGTATTCGCTAAGATTCGATTCGTTTACACCCCTAATTATGGTCCAATTAAATAAATTATTTATGATATTTAATTTCTATATTCTTTCACTTTCCATCTCTAATGTTTTATTTATTCTTCTCTCTCAAAATTTTTAGATTTTCCCTCTAATTTTTTTTTGCTTTCTGATATTTATTTTTTCATTTAAATTTTGAAAAATAAAATAAAAATAATTAGTAAGAAAAAATGTGCATGCTTATTTACAATTGCATCATTTAATCACCAAGTTCAGATATCATTAATTAAATGAAAATTCATTTATTCAACGTAATTTTGTTATATATAAAAAACATGTCCATATGAACGTAATTATATATATTAATATCATAATCTATAGATTTAAAATTTTGCTCCCTATATATATGTTTTCTTAATTAGTAAAAAGTGAAATTCATTTTCAGCATCAAATACAAAAAGTAATTTTTATTCTCATTTTCGAGCTACCTGTTGAACACAAACAATAAAATAATTTACAGAAAAACATTTAACATTTTCTTGAATTGAAAAAAGTAATTTATTTATCAACAACATAAATATATGACATGGACGGCTTTGATTAATCCAGATGGACCCAATACATGACATAAACGTCTGAGATTAATTAATCTAATTGAACCCAACCACTAACAAAACAAAAATTCGCAGATCATGCCACTAACAAAAATAGCAATAGTCCCGACAGAATCTCCCTCAAGATAACCCAATCTAACCCACGTTCGCTTATTCCATACTCCATCTCGGGCCAGAAACTAGGAGATAATTTAGAGAGAGAATGTCTATTTATTCTCCTTTCTATATTTCCCCTTCTATATAATAAACATAGTCCATGAGCATTAAGCCAGTCACAAAAAGATAATTAGCCATTAGCTACCGAAATTATCACCATGAATCTAATAACAAAAGATTTAGGAGATATGAATACTTTGTTCCTTGCTATACTACTGATATCCCTCATCTCTCTGATCATTTTCAAACATACTTCCAAAGCCAAATTAACACTACCACTTCCACCAGGCCCATATGCATGGCCACTAGTAGGCAACTTCTTCCAAATGAGAGGAAAACCTCCACGTCTCCTCCTCGCCAATCTTGCCAAAATCTATGGACCACTCATATCTCTGCGCCTAGGCGCACAACTCCTCATCGTCGGGTCCTCACCTGCAGCTGCTGCAGAAATTCTCAAAGTCCATGATCGTATACTTTCAGGTATGTTAGTAATGATGACGAGGGCTGAGACAACAGTAAGATCATGAATAATTTTGAGAGGTTCCATTATCGCACCCGATCTAAACTTTGTGGACACATATACTTTCTTGTTTAAATAAGATTTCTTTGTATTACAACCATTTTCAAAGTGAAGCAAAGAGGGAGTACAAAATTTGGTATTTGTATAATGATACTAAAAGTCTAAAAGTGAGAAAAGTGATATTTACAATTTTTCCCTATTTCAACCTGACTTCAAAAATTAACTCATTATTTGGAACTAAGGACGTAATTTTCATATATTTTTTCCATGAGTGTTACATTATATTTTATTTTTTATAAATCTTGCGGTTGCCTGAAGTAAATTAAAATGTGAGAAGTTTATAAGCTTACAAAAATTTTAAGGTAGCTGTGCTCCCCTTGTGTAAAAATCTTGGTTAAATCTCGAGTTTGGAACAAATTTCAAGTTAAATTCCTAGCCTAAATCGACTCAAATTCAACGAAAGAACACTTAAAACCACTATCCCATTAGTAACTTTTAAAGTTATCTTAGTCACTCATCTAAAAAGTCATGACTAAATGTATTATTGTTAGTAACTTAATTTTTTATATACAAATAAATTCTTTTTTCATCAGATGTTACAATGTGGGATAAGGTGTTACAAACTCCCTTAATTCAATTTCTGACTTTCTTGTTTGAACAAATCATACATATAGTTCTTAGATCTTTATCTCTCTAGCTATTGTTGGATAAAATACCAGCTAGTTTTGTGTCTCCTCCTCTAGATATATCTCTCTCCATTGTAGCATAATAGAACCAACATTTGTGTACTCACCTCCGGCAACCTAATTGTAAAACTCGAAGTCGATTTTAATACCATATGTACCAACTTGTGCCAAGTCCAGAATCGGAAACAAATAACCGGTCAAATTTTGAATACACCCCGACCCTATACCCCCTCTGTCCCTGTACATTAGAATGGATCCATCCATATATTATTAGATTTAATATATTTTATATTTGGTCTTGTCTTCATCATTGATTAAGTTGTCTGGTATATAAACACAATTATCTCTCGTAATCATGGAGGAATATTATATGTACCATTGATATATTTCTTTTTTTTTTTATTTTCTATAAGGTCGGTGCGTGTCTCATCTGCTTCGAGGCTCAGAGCTTCATAATTTAACATCAGGGCTTTTCGATGAGTGTGGCGATGGTTGGAAGAACATACGAAGTATTTATAGGAGTGAGCTTTTCTCAACCAAAGCGATCGAGTCCCAAGTGAAAATAAGAGAAAAGAAAGCGATGGAAATGGTTTCGTATTTGGGTTCTAAAGAAGGAGAGATTTTGCAGATCAAAGAGATGGTATTTGTTACTGTAATGAACATAATTAGCAACATACTTTTTTCTGTGGATTTTGTAGATTTTGAAGGTGTGGGATTGGGTAAAGAAATGAGGGGATATATTAGGAGATTTGGGGAGGTAGCTTCTACTCCACAATTAGCAGATTTGTATCCACTATTATTTGGTGGTTTTGATGTTCAAAGTATGTACAAGAAGTTGACGTTGATGGATATATATGAGAAAATGTGTGCTTGTTGGGGAAGTATTACAAAGGAAAGAAGGGAAGGAAAAATTGATCAAAATCATGTAGATCTTTTGGATGCTTTGATTGGAAATGGGTTTACTGATGATCAGATCAACCCCCTTATTGAGGTATTTTTGTTTAGATTATCGCATCATGTTTGGAGTAAACAACCTTGTTGAGTTAAATCTAGTTGATCTATATTATAAAATTGTAGATATCTCTATTCTTAAAAAAATAGTTTAAAGTAGAAGTTTTATATAAATTAAGAAAACTGAAGTACAAGAGATCTAGTGTAAAATAAGTAGCATTACCAAGCCTCCTTTGGTACAGTGGTTAATTAAGTCCATTTCTTGAGCACCAGCCAGAGTGGGACAAAATATGAGTACACTAATAAATCTGTCTTTTTTTATTTTAGTAGACTCCATTTAAATATACCTGTGAATAAACTAGTATTTACTCTTATTTTATATGGCTCTATTTTTAGACATTCTTTTTTGGACACAATATGTTACTTGAAGATACTTTTAAGAATGGAGAGAGTTATATCATGAGAGGTTTTATTGACTTAACTTTGTTCCCTCGATTTATTTTTCAGGAGCTATTTGGTGCTGGTACAGAAACCACAATTGCAACATCCGAGTGGATAATGGTAGAACTACTAAAAAATCAGCAAGCCACGAGTAAACTTCGCGATGAACTTGAAAAAGTAATTGGTTTCGACATTGTAAGAGAATCCTACTTACCAAATTTACCCTACCTTGAAGCTTGTGTTAAAGAAACTCTTCGATTGCACCCTCCAGGTCCATTGCTTTTACCTCACCGCGCTGTTCAAACATGTGAAGTTATGGGCTACAAAGTTCCAAAAGACACCTTAATTTTGGTAAACATGTGGGCTATTGCACGAGACTCGAATATCTGGGATGATCAGCTGAGCTTCAAGCCTGAGCGTTTTATTGGATCAGGGGTGGATTATAAGGGGCAAACATTTGAGTACATACCGTTTGGTTCAGGAAGGAGAATGTGCCCTGGGCAACCTTTTGCTTCCAGGGTAGTTCCCTTAATTGTCGCTTCTTTGATCCACAATTATGATTGGTTTCTTCCTAAAGACATGGAACCTTCTAAAATAAAAAAAGAACCACTCTGGGTTATTCCTAAATTAAGAACTCTCTTCCAATAAGAGTTCTCATCTATATTTGATCGATGTGTTAATTAATATATGTATGAATAATGCTTTGGTATGTACAAATTATGATTATAAGGGGAAAAATTTCGAGTACATACCGTTTGGTTCAGGGAGGAGAATGTTCCCCGGATAATTTTTGGCTTCTAGGGTAGTTTTTTAATTGTGGCTTCTTTGATCCACAATTATGATAGGTTTCTTTCTAAAGATATGGAACCTGTTCAAATACATATGAAGGACAAGAATCTTTTTACGATGCAAAAGGAAGAACCACTATGGGTTATTCTTAAGTTAATAATAACTCCTTAAAAATAAAAAGTTCTCCTATATATATATGATGTGTTAATTAATATATGTATGAATAATGCCTTGATATGTACAAATTATGATTTGCTTCTATGACAATATTGTTTAGTTTTCTTGTCTTTCAATATACTAGTTGATAGCCCGTGTAACGCACAGACTAGTTTGAATAATGAATTGACTAACCTAAGCTTGAATATATCTAACAAAAAAATACATTCATCAAAGCACAAGAACATCCTCTCGATCTTATTTCATCAAATTTCATCAACAAATGGTATATATATATATAAATATAAATATACCTCATATCAACCATCAGAGCACATCAAGTTTTAATAGCATACAAAACTAACCATTAAAGAGTTCATGTGTTTATTTTCCTCTGGCGTTGTGAGCATTTTTTTTTATTTTTTATTTTTGCTTAACAAAAATATTTCTTATCAAAAGATAATATTAAAACATCACTAAATGGAGTTTTGTATGTACTTTGTGCTCTACTACTACATAAAGCAAATTAATATAATTCTCTTTGAGTGGACCTATGTGGCGCCCCAAAATAGGTCCATTCCATCCAACCCATTACGAGTCGCCAAATACATGATACGAAATAACTACAACTTTATTATTACAACATATAAGCGTGAGTTTAAATACGGATATTGTCATCTAGACAATATCCACACGCAAATAAATTCCCATCATAATTATTGATACATTATTTTACAAAAATGGTGAGGACTACTAAACAAACTCTCTAGAACCTTCATTCCATACCCGACTAGTACTCGCTACATTCTCGCCTCCCGAGAAGAAAAATGGAACAACAAGGAAAAGGGTAAGCTCAACTAGCCTAGTAAAGAATATTATGACTAAGATAATATACAACAAATTATCGTTAGTCTTGACGAGGAAAAATCTAATAGAATACAATAGACAACAAATTTTAAATCAATATTCATAAATGAAATAATAATTCATTAGAAGAGTTAAGTAGAGAATGCAAACTACTATCTTACATGTATGAATTTAAAAGTTCATCGTCTATCTTTTATCCTCGTAACATCAATCATATACATCATCGGAATCAAATATTCATCTTTACTACTGAGCCAAAGATATTCATCGATTAGTCATATTCATCTAAACACTGTTCATCTTTGCACTCTGGGCCAAAGATATTCATCAAGAAATCATTCATCTTTGCACTCTGAAGCCAAAGATATTCCATAATATCATCATTTAAAGCGAAGATGATGAAAATATTTTAAAAAAGCGAATCGGTGAAACAAAATGACAAGGATTAAAGATTAAGGATTCGTACTTTGTTTTATCCACGTCAAAAATACCTCAAAAATAATCATAGGGGTGTAAAATTCAAGAATGATCAAAACATGGATACAATCAAAGCTAGTATCCGAATAGATATTTTAGATTTAAAAGAAAAATTTTCATTTTTCGATGAATAGTGCCAGATGATAAGTGAATAGTCAAGTATCGTGAATAGTAACTCAGACACCAAAAGATAGAAATTCCCAAAAAAACATCTTCACGCTTCATGAATAGTACTCGTGAATAGTAACTCGTGAATAGTAACTCATGAATAGTAACTTCGTGAATAGTAACTCATGAATAGTAACTCATGAATAGTAATTACGACATGAAAAAGTTCTAAATTTGATAAAAAGTTCCAACCAATATTTGACATAATGATATTGAAGAAATAATATCATTTTCGAATAAAATAACATCCCTTACCTCAAAAGACAAGATTTCTTAGTTGAAACAGGATATAGGCTATGACTTGAACTGCACCGTAGTATAGCAATACTCAAAGTATACTCAAAATACTCACAAGAATACGCTCGATAATATAGAGAGAGAAAACTTCAGTTTCTGGTGTGATTTTCAATTCTAACCTAAGCACCCTATTTATAGGAAATTGCTTAGAACACCAAAGCAGAAAATTGAATATAATAATAATATAATTATACAAATTTTCCTTAGCCCACCTTTTGGTCAAAACACCAGCCACACATGTTAATGATGTCCAAAAAATACAAAAAATGTTTTTCTTAACAAAAATAATTTAAACTCAAAAAAATTCAACAATTAGATATCTCGAAACTTCAATAATTCATAATAAATAGCCCTTTTATCAGAAAATTCTAATCTCGCGAGTTTTTATAGGAAATTCAATTCTCTACAACTTTGCAGAAGAAAGTTTTTCCAAATTCAAAACAGAAATTGACCGAAATTCACAAACGGGTGATTTTACAGGCTATAATCAAATTTCGGTCAATAAATGGGGTCCACCGACATGTTTAACATGTTTTAAATATTTATTGCAACAAAAATACTCTTCCTCCTCGTATACTCATATATCCCACATTCGTTGTAAAAATATCACCATTATTATATTATTAAAATATAATAATATATTTAAATGAATTATTTTATCAGAAAAAGATAAAATTTCAATTTTCAACAATTGTCACAATAAAATTTTCTCCATCTATATCCACATAAAATTAATATTTTCTCATCATATGAATCAATAATTAATTATTCACAAATAATATTACTGTAATCACAATATTGACAAACGTGCGGTTCAGGAAAGAGGGCTTTCAATAAGAATTTCTCCTTCATTGGGCGCACAATTAGGTGACCAAACCTCTCCTTAGACAGAACTTTCTAGACATTGCCAATAATGTTATCTAATAATATTATTAGGATAATATGAATTATTGCTTCGATAATGAAAAAAATTGTGTAATGACAATTATTGGAACAAATGAATATAAAATATCAACGCAAACAATTATTAAATCAATAAAATATTGAATAAGTAATTATCGTAACCATTATTGAGTAGTGCCTTCTTACGTAAGAATCAATAATTGGTGCAATAACCTGCAATCTATCTTGTGTTTTAACCACCGAAAGTATTTTAACAAGATAATCCAGTAATAACTACGTAGTTATTTTTAAACAACTTATATTTGTCGTTTTCTTCATCCAATCGCTTTCGTTATGGGGCCCAACACATGGTCGCTTGGCATTGTCATGCGAATATTCCCCGACAATACGAATATTCCACGACCAAACGAATATTTTATAACCACTTGCTTATTCGAAATATTTGCGTATTTTACCCATAACTATCCACATTAATCAAATCCACCCTTACTATTTCAAAATAATAAATAAAGGAAATTCTTTTTTATTTAAAAAATTTCGGGGTCTTACAACCTAGGTTCATAGAAAGTGGTTCAGAGTTCTTAACGGAGAGGATCTCAATAACGTAAAAACATTGAGTAAATAGTGACTCCCTCTAGATCAACAACTATAATAACACTCACATCCCTTCTAATTTTTTAAGTAACAATTAGAAGCTATTTATTTACGGTTGAATGACTGAATGACTGAATCGGTCAGTCATTCAATGCGTTTGTTTTGAAAAAAAATCTTCTGAATAGCTGAATCAGTTAGCCATTCAGACGATTTGGGCTGAATGATTTAGTGTCATTTTTTGGCTGAATGGGTTGAATGAAGTTTTTTTATATTATAATATTAACTATTATATTAAGTAATATTAAATAAATTTACAACAATTTTGACTTTTTTAGAGGGTTAAAATAATAAAAATATGTTATTCAGATGTTTTAGACATGTCAATTATCAAACAATTTTTTCATTCAGATTTAGCTCATTCAGATTCAGATTTATATTCAGTTTTATCAAACACCCTTAGTATCCCTACAAGTTTTTAGGGTTTACTAAATAAATAAAATTACATATTTACCCTTGTATGTTATTGTAAGACCCCGAATTTTATGAAATAAAAGTATTCAATTTTTCTTATAATTACAATTCAGTAAATGGTTAAATTGATAAAAGTTAAAGTTAAGGGTGATATATGATTTTTTTTTCAAATTATGCAAGTGGTTATAAAATATTCTTTCTGTCGGGGAATATTCGTTTGATCGTGGAATATTCTTTCTGTTGGGAAATATTCGTACAACGGCGCAACCATTTGTGGGCCCCATAACGGATAACTGTCGGATGAAGAAAACGACAAATTTGAGTTTTTATAAATAACAGCGTAATCGTTCACTCAGATTAACATCATTGGAATATCCGATTGGGTAAAGTAAAGTAATATGCTGCGTTGTTGCCACGATAGCAATACCGGTTTTACATGTATTGTTGAATTATTGATTCTTACGTAAGAAGGCACTACTCAATAATTGTTACAGTAATTATTGCTCAAGATTTTATTGATTTAATAATTCTTTGCGTTGATATTTTATATTATCGTTATTTTAATAATTGTCACTACACGTATTTTCATTATCGAAACAATAATTCATATTATCTCGAATAATATTATTAGAAAACATTATTGGCAATGTCTAGAAAGTTCATCAAGGAGAGATTTGGTCATCTAATCATAACGCCAAGAAGGAGAAATTTTTATCGAAAGCCCCTCTTTCCTGAACCGCACTTTGGTTGTCATTATTGTGATTTTGTGAATAATTAATTATTGATTTATATGATGAGAAAATATTCATTTTATGTGGATATAGATGGAGAAAATTTTTAAAGTGACAATTGTTGAAAATCGATATTTTATCTTTTTTCCGATAAAATAATATTTTATTATATTATTATAATATAATAATGGTGATATTTTACAATGAATGTGGGATATATGAGTATATGAGGATGAAGAGTATTTTTTGTTGCAAAAGTTGTTTAAAACATGTTAAACATGTTGGTGGACCCATTTCTCGATCGAAATTTAATTATAGCCTTTAAAATCGTCAGGTATGTGGATTTCTTTTGGTCAATTTCATTTGGAATTTGGAAAAACTTTCTTCTCAAAGTTGTAGAAAATTGAATTTCCTATAAAAACGCGTGAGATTCGAATTTTCTAATAAAAGGACTATTTATTATGAATTATTGAAGTTCCAGAATATTGGGTCTGAATTTATTTTGTTACAAAAATTATTTAAAACATATTTTTTGTGGTTCATGGGACCCACTTGTTGTTAAGCATGTATTTGAATTCAGATCCTTGAATGTGTGCGTAGGAATTTATCTATAATATATTATTAGTATATTAAATTTTCTGCTTTGGTGTTCTAAGCAATTTTCTATAAATAGGGTGCTTAGGTTAGAATTGAAAAACACACCAGAAACTAAAGATTTCTCTCTTTATATATCGAGCGTATTTTTGTGAGTATTTTAGTACTTGAGTATTGCTATCTGATTGCAAGTTCTTTTAGCACTATATCCAAAGATTTCAAATCGTAAGTACTATTCTTTCTGAGGTAAGGGAGATTATTTTCTTCATAAATGATATTATTTTTTCAATATCATTATGTCGAAATATTGGTTTGAATTTTTTTATCAAATTTAGAACTTTTTCATGTCGGGGTTACTATTCATGAGTTACTATTCACGAGTTACTATTCACGAGTACTATTCACGAGTTACTATTCATTCACTAGTATTCATTAAAAGCTAATGATGATGTTTTTTTTTGTGAAATTTCTATCTTTGGTGTCTGAGTTACTATTCACGATATAAGGCACTATTCACTTAACGACATTATTCACGTAAAAATTAAATTTTCATTTTTGTCCAAAATATCTATTATGGATACTAGCTTTGATCAGATCCATGTTTTGATCATTCTTGAATTTTATTCCACTATGAATATTTATGATGTATTTTGGACATGGAATAATCAAGTACCTAATCCTTAATATTTATTATTTTGTTTCATTGGATTCGCTTTTTAAAATATATTTTCATCATCCTCACCCTAAATGATGATATAATCGAATATCTTTGGCCCGTTGTGCAAAGATGAATGATTTTGATGAATATCTTTGGCCGAGTGCGTAAGATGAACAGTGTTTAGATGAATATGAATTAACTGATGAATATCTTTGGCCAGTAGTGCAAAGACGACATGTTGTTGAATATCTTTGCCAAGAGTGCAAAGATGAACTGTTGATGAATATCTTTGGCCCGTAGTGCAAAAGATGAATTTATCAATATGATTATGAGCAGGCTGTGATTTGGTATAACCATGACCTTTGATGTTTTGGTGATGAAAATTAACTTTGTCTGGATGAGGAAAGGAATTTAGAACTACAATTACGATTATGAGTTATACACGTGATTGTGGGATGAATTATTGATTAATGTTACGAGGATAAAACATTGTTGATGGACTTTTAACATGAAGAAGATAATAGACTTTATGGTTTATTTGACTCTTCTAATGGATCGCTTCGTTCACAATGCAACTATGGTTGAAAAGTTTTGTCATCTACCATATGTTCTAAATCTCGATTTATTCTTTGTTGAAGGCTATTGATAATTTATTTATCTTTAGTCATGATATTCTTTATTAAGTTAGTCAGGTTTCACCCTTTTGCTTCACAATTCCTTTCGTGTAATAAAAGTGTAGCTAGAGATGACGGGGAATAACGAGGGAATAGATGGTGGTCTATAGATGTTGAGGGTGAGGTGAATTTAACTTGGAAGGGTGTTTTGCCACTATCATACAAGATGTCTAATGACATACAACCTCGTGTCATCATAAGATAGGGTTGTACTCATCCACTTGATGAGTATATTTACAAGCACTACCTATATAATCTTGGTGTTTGTTTGGAGTATAATACCCAATTAGAGAAAGTGGAGATAATGATATGTCAAGAGAAGACTCACCATTGGGAAGAATATGATAGTAATCTTCTCATTTTTCTTTGGGGTCTATTGGGTCAACCAAGGATAATTCTGTGGCCATATGATATCTATCATAACCTGAAGCATGGCCTCCCCGTATACGAAGGTTTCTTGAGCACTTCCCAAAGATTCTAATTTTAAAAGCAGTTTTTTGACTATACCTTTATGTAAGGTGTCATTGTGACGTCTTATCCAAAGTTGGTGTCCGAGTTACAGTTGGTATATATTTGTATCCAAACTCACAAAGATATATGTGTTGTTGTATTTTGCATGACAATTGTTGTAATAAAGTTGTAGTTATTTTTGTACCATGTATTTGGCGAATTTCGAATGGGTTGGATGGAATGGACCTATTTTGGGGTTATCACGAGTTATCAAATTTTAATTTTATATATATATATATATATATATATATATATATATATTTATGACAAAATTATCCTATTTTAATACAATGCATTTGAATTATAATTTTATTTGTAATTAACATCATCTCATTCAAATTAGTGGTAACTTATAAAAAACTAATTTAGTTTAATTAACACATATTTTGGATAAATGATACAATTATTAAGAATTTTAAATTAAATTATTAATGGAGTACGCTCTAATTAGTGTGCATTAAGTATGTTGATAGTTTAGTTTTTGTGTTTAATAATAAAAAATATTTTTCATTTATGATTTTCATATGTTAAATTTGTTTCGAGTATATGTTAAAATTTGGGATTTTTATGATTTTAATTAAATTTTGTAGTATATAGTTGTTGTTGCTTTTGTGTCAATATTGAATAAAAGACAACGTAATAATATTTAAGACAACCTCTATCATGTAAAAAGAACATTCTTTTAATATATTTTCTTTGAGTAATAACATTTTCATTTTTATTGTAAATAACTATGCCTAAGTATGACTTATGTTTATTTTAATATTTGAGAAAAATAATTAACATAATTTTTAATACCTTTTATATAAATGATAAGATTCATTATGTAACAAGTTTTGTCTAAGTTTGTTTTTACGTAAATTTTAATATTTGAAATTTGAGTTAATTTGAACTTTTATAGGTATTAAAATTTTACTTTATAATTACAAAAATTATGTTTGAAGGTATATTACATAAATTTTAATCTTTGGAGAATTTAATTAACAAAAAGTGTGTTATTTATCAAAGGTACTAAGAGATCAAGAAGAGGGGTTGAATAGATCCTTTAAAAACTTTGTTTCTGAAAAAAGTATTATATTACCAACTTATAAATCAAGCAAGTTAGTTTAATTATGCACAACAAAATGATAATATGAAAATTCCCTTCAAAGATTTAATAGAATCATAGTTCTAAATTTAGCACACAGATGGAATTAAGTCACAAATAAATATAAATGACTTCGCAGAAATGTAAATGCTAAAAGTAAAGAGACACATGGTTTTTTAAGTGATTCGGAGAACAAATATCTCTTAGTTCACTCTCTTCTACTCTTCGAATAGGAATAATCCACTAAGGATGGGTGGTCACTAACATCTGTTCAGTAAGAAATATTTACAACAACTGAGTCGCTAAGATTTCTTCGAGTTATAAGAGACTTGAAACAAATCATTAAGACTTGATTACAAAGTTCGCCCATATCTGATAACAAAGGTCACTAAGACATGATTACAAAGGTCACTAAGACTGGTTTACATAGATCCTTTCAAGCCTTTTAGACTTAGTTACAAAGGTGAAAGTAATATGCACACAAGCCAATCATGTTTGATGATAAAGCATATATTTTGTAACAATCTTATTCATTTATTAATAAAAAGTATTAATTTATTAAAGGCTTTTAATTATCTACATGATGCTGTTTTATAATATGTGATAAACCCATAGTTTTAAGCAATGCTTTTAGAATAATGATGATGATCATTCTAATGAGATCTAAATTCTTAGAAAGCTTAAAACTAAAATAGTTCCCAATCATTGGATTACTAAATTGGGGATTAGTGAATCGGATAGATTGGTACATACGTTGCTTTGCTCATTGGATGAGGATGATTGATCTCATGATCATTTGTGTGGAGACACTAAAGCAAGTATGTAAGTGCTTATTAGAGAATAAGTTCATCGAACGTGGATGGCTAAGGAATACCTAATGGAGTTTTTTACTTTTGTCAATAGGAATTCTCAGTAGTGATAGTAGTAGACAAGTGATCCTTGGACTTGAGATCATCATAGTATCTTGTGTATGATGAGTTATACTTTGACTTATTCCTTAAGACCCTTAGGGTATATCAAAGGGTATGCTTGGGTATAATAAGTTGTACATGGAGATAATGTATGATCAATAAAGAATCTACCACTTCCATTAAAAGAAGAGAAATGTCCTATGTGATTCGATAAATGACAACCCAGTAGTCCTTGGCCAAGGTAGAATGAAATTAGAAAGAAGTTTCTAATTTGCATTATTTGGAGTTGTGCATTTAAGAGTCAAAATACATATAATTAAATAAAATAAGACTTGACAGTAATTCCATGTCTTATATTTAAATGGGAAATTGTATGGTGGAAGGATTGAATTGTATGGTAACTATTTACTCAAAGGTTCTTTAATGATTAATGTTGAAATCTATATTATCTGGAAAGTCGTTGATCGCTAGGGAGGCTTATCCCTATTGTAGAATAAATATTATTTATTTAAATAAATTAATTGTTTAATTTATTTATTTAAATAAGATTAGAATTGTTCTAATTGATTTATTCACAACCGGTTTAATATGGAGAACCTAAAGGGTCACACCATAAAAGGAAGAATAATTATTTAAGAAGTTAATGGCATAATCGTAATAATATGTTATGTATATTTAATTTAATCTATGGTGATAGAATAAATTAAATAGCTTAATATTTATTATTTAATATTTTAAAAATATTAAATATAAATTAATAAGAGGAGTCTTATTAATATTATTACAATTATTATTATTTTAATTTCTAAAAGAGTTTAGGAATTAATTTAATATAAGTACTCTCATTTATTTCTAATTGGATTAGGAAGGAAAATTAGTTAAAGGAGTTTAATTAATTATCCCTAATAAGATTAGGGAGCTTAATTAATTAAAAGAATTTAATTAATTAAATAAATCCCAATTCCTTAATTGTTAAGGTGGGTTGCCCACATCTATAAATAAGAGGAGTCTTATTATGGGTGGTGTGGTTGTTGACTTTTACAACTACGTAATAATTCCAATTTATTGGAGAGTACGTTTTTTTCTATAGAGATAGAAAACTAGGGTTTGAGCCAAATACCCATCTTCTTGAATTCTTATTATTCCTTGGTGGATCACCTCTAGAGGCCAAACATTTGGGTGGCTAGCGTTGATCAAAGGAAGGAACCAAACCCGGTGGATTCAAGTAGAACGCGAAAAGGATTGGAGGTGAACTTGTACCTGAGGAAGCTCGGATCTTTAAGGGTATGATTCTTGTTCTTCAATTTTTTGTTTAATTAATAATTGTGCATAAAGGGTGATTCGGGTATATGGTTTGTAAAATTTTTAAACTCTGATTTTACACGCTTCTGCACTTTTTATGCAATTTGATTGCGTTCATGAATATTACAAATCTAACAAAAGGTCACTAAGACTGGTTCATACAGAACCCTTCAAATTATTTAGACTTGGTTACAAAGGTCACTAAGATCTGAACAATCACTAAGAGAGAGTTTTAGTTGCAGGTTTTTCTAAGTGGCTTTAAGTCTAGCAATGAAAAACTTAGCAGCAAAACATATTGTTCTAAATTCGTAAAGTATATCAGTTTTTGAGAGTTTGGCAGCAATTCGACATATATATTTTTTATCGTTACTGTTGGATTGAATTTGTGTGCCTCTCATCTTCGAGATTTCCCTGTTTAAAATTTGTTGTTACTCATTTAATGCTTCGCTCCTAGAAGATCTCTAATTGTTAACTTTTAGAGAGTATGTGTCAACTTGCTTTTGGCTGTGATATGTCACGTTAGACTATTGCAGTGACCTGCACATGGGTCTCTATCACTTCACCAAACTAGTTGTTAGACACACTTCGATCTGATATTTTTCTTCCCTCTACGAGTCTTGACAATGTCAATCCATTGTCAACACTGATATACTCTACAATTTTCCTAATACTAGGGTTTCATGGTGGTCATATAGTATGTTAGTTCTCAGATCGAGGCACAATAGTTATCTAGAAGGGGGGTTGAATAAATATTTTGAAATTTTCGTTTACAAAATACTTGTCAGATTTGTTAATGATTTAATCACAGCAGAATTTGAGATTTATTTATTTCCCTTTAAGATAAACCAAAATAATAGGCGATAAACAGTTATGACAGATATAGCAGTTATAGCAAGAATATAAAAGACACAATGTTTTTAAGTGATTCAAAGCATTCAAGGCTCCTAGTCCACTCTTCTACTCCTCAAGTAGAAAATCCACTAAGGATATCTTTACAATCTTCGAATCATTTAGATTCCTTCAAGACCAGCAGTCTTGGAACTTCTTAGTTCACTTAGAACTCTTCAAGTCCAGCAGACTTGGAGCTTCTTAGTTCACTTAGAACTCTTCAAGTCCAGCAGACTTGGAACTTCTTACTTCACTTAATGAGAGTTGAGTTCTTGAGTTGTTCTACTCAGTTGCCATTGAGCTCGTGTTCGAAAGAACTGAGTATCTAAACAAGCTTTCTTTTATAGATCCTAGAGTTTGGCGTTTGAGTTTTCTTCAGTTTTTCGTTGTGTACTTGCTTGCTTTTTTGCATCTGCATCTGATTTGTATATAAGGTGCCTTTGAAATATGTATGTTCGAAGGAATCCGTTGAAGCATTAATTGTATATGACATTTCTAAGCATTGATGGTGACTTCCTGGAAATCTTACATCCAAATTGCCCCGCCCATCGACACAACAAATCGCTATTCACCTAACACGAAAAAGATGTTTTCAGCTGATTTGTAGTACTTTCCTTAGCTTCTTGAATATGTTTCTTCGTTATATACTAAGGATGAGTGTTGGGTCATTGGAATTCCCGAGAGTCTCAACGCTATAATCCATTCTTCATATGTATCAGCTCCAGGTCCGTAGGTTGAGCAGCTTTAACTTTATCGATTAAAGTTGGTTCTACTCGTATATTTGCCATCATCATGTGGGTCCCCGAGTCTTTAATTCTACCTCCATCTTTTCAAGTCATACGAATGGGCCTTTCAGATTAACAATATCGCACCAGATCGCATATGATCTTCACTAATGCGCCACCTACTACGTTCGCTTTTCCGGGATGATATTGAATAGTGTGATCGTAATCTTTTAATAGTTCAAGCCAACGTCGTTCATAAGTTGATTTCTTTTTGGGTGAAGAAATATTTGACGCTTTTATTGTCTCGTGATAAATCTCCACTTTCTCCCCATACAAGTAGTGTCTCCAAATTTTCAACGCAAATACGACTTCTGCCAACTCTAGATCATGAGTAGGATAATTCCTCTCATATTCTTTGAGTTGTCGTGAGGCATAGGCTATGACTTTCCCATGTTGCATGAGAACGCATCCTAACCCTTTCGCTCAAGCATCATTTATTTATAACAAATCCATTCGTACCAGATGGTATTGCCAGAACAGGTGCCGAAATGAGTCTCCTCTTGAGCTCTTAGAAACTCTTCTCGCATTCCTCGCTCCATACAAATTTTGCATCTTTCCGAGTCAACTGAGTTAACGGAGTAGTGATTCGAGAAAATCCTTCCACGAATCTCCGATAATAACCAGCTAAACCCAGAAAGCTATGCACTTCGGTCACCGACTTTGGTTACTCCCAACTTTGTACTGCTTCAGTCTTCGTCGGGTCGACAGATACTCCATGTTTTGACACCACGTGCCCAAGGAATGCTACTTCCTCAAGCCAGAACTCGCATTTCTTCAGCTTGGCATAAAGTTTGTTTTCACGAAGCCTTTCAAGTATCAGCTTCAAATGGGGCTCATGATCTTCACGGCTTTTGGAATAGATGAGGATGTCATCAATAAAGACAACAACAAACTGATCCAAATATTCCTTGAATACACGGTTCATCATATCCATGAAAGCGGCGGGAGCATTAGTCAATCCAAAAGACATGACTAAGAATTCAAAATGTCCGCATCGAGAGTTCGAAGGCGTCTTTGGAATATCCTCGATTTTAATCTTGGTGATGATATCCGTAATCGAAGATCGATCTTTGAAAAGAATTGTGCTCCTCAGAATCGGGTCGTATCGAGCACGGGTCATCAATGCGAGGTAGCGGATACTATTCTTGATGGTGACATGGTTTAATTCTCAGTAGTCAATACAAAGTCGCATACTCCCGTCTTTCTTCTTTTACGAATAAAGCAGAGCACCCCAAGGAGATGTACTTGGGACTAATAAAACCTATGTCTAACAATTCTCAGTAGTTGGAGTTTTAACTCCTCGAAGTTCAATAGAGCCATTCAATATGGGGTTTTAGAAATGGGTTTTTATACGGCTCAAGGTCAATAAAGAATTCAACATCACGCTCGGGGTAGACCAGAAGTTCTTGAAATACATCGTAAAATTCTCTAACAATGTAAATATTATTCAAATCGACTTATCTTTGTTCAAATCCATAACATGGGCTAAGAAAGTTTGACATCCATTTTTCAATAAGCGAATAGCTTTATGGCTTGATATGATAGTGATGATTTTAGTGGTTTAGTTGTTTGAATTAGTATATGACGGGTTGGTTAGAATATGAAAACTAACAACCTTACGAAAATAATCAATTTTGACATGATAAGTGGTTAACCAATCAATTCCTAAAATCACATCAAAAGCAAGTATCTTTAAAGATATAAGATCAACAGGTAATGTGATAGTGCCAACTTGGATCATGCAAGATTTATAAACTGTAGATGTAACGAAGGTTTCACCCAACGGAGTTTCAACAGATAAGTCAAAGTCCAATTTCTCCGGAGTCAAGTTTAAACGTTGAGCACAAGTAGGAGAGATAAAAGAATGGGTAGAACCGGTATCTAGTAAGGTATAAACTTCGCAAGAGTTCAAGATTAGCTTACCCGTAATCACCTCGTTCGGGTTCCTCGCGTTTTGGCCAGTCACGACAAACGCTCTTCTAGGAACCGCTGATTTTGACTTATCCGGGATGACCCTTTGAGTCACCATCCTGCTTGAACTTGGTTTTACATGAACAATCCGAGCTATGTGGCCTTCCTTTCCAGTTGTAACATACCTTGGATTATGTGGACGGTTTAATGATATGTCCCTCTTTCCGCATTTGTAACATCTAAGCGGCAAATCGTTCTCCTCCCCTAGAATTTGTTGTTGGTGCTGCTATTGATCATGTCTTTCCGTCATTGTTGAATCTCTTCTTTCTGAAATTTTCACTTGACTCACCTCTCCTATTATCATGGCCACGATGACCACCCGAGTGGTTACCGCTTTGTTTAGTATTTTTCCTCCTCGTTGGTTATCATCGCTCGATGATCTACATCCACCAGTATGACCCTGGTTGTGGTCCCTCGGTTGAACATACTCATTATCTCGCTCTAATAATTGAGCCCTGTTTACAACATCTAAATATAAAGTAAATTTATGAGATATAAGATATTGCCGAATCTCGGGCTTTAGACCTCTCAGAAACATCCTCGTCATTCGTTCCTCATTTTCGACCAAATGAGGTGCAAACCTGGATAACTCTGCAAACTTCGCCTCGTACTGGGACACCGTCATGTTATTTTGTTCCAGTCTCATAAACTCCACCTCCTTTATATGACAAATACTTTCAGGAAAGTACTTGTCATTGAATAGTTTTTGAAACATTTCCCAAGACATGCTGAGTGCGGCTGGCTGGGTATGCTTCACAGACTCCCACCAGTAGTCTGCCGCACCGCGGAACATAAAGGTGGAGAATGGAACCTTCTGTTCCTCCGTGCATCCCAAGACATCGAATATCTTGGTAATTTTCTTGACCCACGTTTCCGCCATGATCGGATCCGGCTTTCCCTTAAATTCTGGTGGTCCCAACTCTTGAAGCGCTTGGCTGTGACAAGCCGCCCATTGCTATCATTTCCACCCGTATTTTGTGCACGAGTCTCCCTCGTCTGGTTTTGCATGAACTGCAAAAAGCTTCTAAATATTTCATCATTCATCGTTTGCTCGGTAGTGTTGTTTACAGGAGGAATATTGCCTTCCTGTTGCACATTCTCCTGGTTTGTAACTAAAGGTTGTTCCACAGTCTCATACACTCCATTGTTAACGTTCTCAGCGCCCATTCTTAAATACTGCCATAAAACAAGGGTTAATTAAATAAATTAATATATCACATAATATCCCTATATTATGACTGACCAACAAATAAGCTTAGATAAGACACACTAGCGAAGGATTTACTCATCTCTCCCCTCCTAGTTCTATTCCCCGATCTCCGCCAGAGACCATATCCCTAAGCTTTGATACCAACTGTGACGCCCCCAAAATAGGTATACAACACCCATTATGAGTCGCCAAATACATGGTACAAAAACCAAACTACAACTTCAATAATACAATTGTCGTGCAAAATACGACAACACATACTGTGAGTTTAAATACAAATATTGTCTTCTAGACAATATCCACACTCAAATAAGTCCTCATTATAATTATTGAAAACACTATTTTACGAAATAGTGAGGAATTTGGTAAAACATCTTTCTAGAACCATCACTCCGCACTACCCATTAGTTCTTTGCTATGTTCTCACCTCCACGAGAAAATGGAACAAAAAGGAAAAGGGTGAGCTCAACTAGCCCAGTAAAGAATATTATGACTAAGATAATATACAACAAATTATCGTTAGTCTTCAACAGGGAAAAATCTGATAAAATATAATAGCTAACAAGTTTTAGATCAACAACTGCAGCGGAAATAGCAATCCATTAGAAGAGTCAAGTAGAGAATAAGTTCTACTATCTTGTAAAATTTAAAAGTCCATCATCAATATTTTATCCCTGTAACAACAATCAATATACATCATTAATCAAATATTCATCTTTGCACTACAGGCCAAAGATATTCATTTATATCACCGGTTGGTCATGTTCATCTCACACACTGCTCATCTTTTTGCACTACGGGCCAAAGATATTCATCGATTAATCATTTATCTTTGCACTTCTGGTAGAAGATATTTAGTAATATCATCATTTAGGACCGAGGATGATGAAAAATATTTTAAAGAAAAGCGAATCCGATTGAGATGTAAGTACAAATAGTAAGGATTCAGTATAACGGTTTATCCAAGATCAATAATACTCCATAATAACTAATTTTGAAGCAAAATTCAAGAATACAGATCAAAACATGGATACAATCAAAGATAGTAACCATAATAGACATCTTGGACAAAAAGAAGAAAATTTCAATTTTTCGGTGAATAGTGCCGTATACGTGAATAGTAACCCCGACACAAAAAGTTCCAAATTTGATAAAAATTTAGATCAATACTTTGGCATAATGATATTGAAGAAATAATATCATATATGAAGAAAATAACATCCCTTACCTCGAAATATCAATACTTCTGATCGGAATATCGGTATAAGGCTGAAGGAAACCTGCACTGATGAATAGAAACTCACAAAGTATCTAAATACTCACAAAATACACTCAATAATCTAGAGAGAGAAAGAGAAAAAACTTGTTCCTGGTGTGATTTTCAATTCTAACTTAGCCCTCTATTTATAGGAAAATGTTAGCATACTTGACCTGCAACCTGATGGTTTTACTTGCTACTATTCCCACCCACCACATTTGAAATAAATTCAGCACATTTCTTCACCAATCAAAAGTGGGGCCCACCAATTCTATAATTTTCCACCAAAAATGATTTATAACCTGATTTCCGAATCAGCCACCTCTTAAAATTCATAACAAATCATACGTTCATTTTTAACGGTTCAAAATTTGTGGGCATATACTCAACTTATATATGTATAACATATCCAAAAATTACAACGATCCAATGGTCGGATTAAAAAGTATAACTCCCGCAATATATCTCAAAAAACACTGGTTTGATTTTTAATACCTCCAATCCGACAAAATACTAATAAAACACCTCAACATTAATTCCTTCATTTATAACCACAATAAATATATCCAATAATTATATCCACATAAAATAAATATTTCCTTATCATATGAATCAATAATTAACTATTCACAAATAATATTACAGAATCATATTTATGACAACCGGTAGTTCGAGAAAAGAGGGGCTTTCAATAAGAATTTCTCCTTATTGGTAGCATGCAATTAGGTGACCAAACCTCTCCTTGACTGAACTTTCTAGACATTGCCAATAATGCTATCTAATAATATTATTCAAATAATATGAATTATTGATCTGATAATGGGAAATACTGTGCAGTGATAATTATTGAAACAACAATAATATAAAATATCAACGCAGCAATTATTGAATCAATAAAATAAAATATTGAACAGTAACTACTGTAACAATTATTTAGTAGTGCCTTCTTACGTAAGGATCAATAATTCATCAATACTGTGCATCCACGCGTATTACTGTATTTTAACCACCGGTATTCCAACAGTGTTAACGGTAACAACTACGCCGTTATTTATAAAAACTCAAACTTGTCGTTTTCTTCATCCATTAAGCGGTTATTACATTATGGGGCCCATAAATGAGCGCTGCCTGTAAATGCGAATATTCCGACAACAAGAATATTCCACGACCAAACGAATATTCCTCGACAACAATGATTATTTTATAACCACTTGCATATTTTGCAAAATTTGCACATTTCACCCATAACCAGAGAATTATATCAAATTAATACCTTATTATTCACAAATATAATTAGAGGGAATTCAATTTTATTTATAATAAGTTGGGGTCTTACAACCTCCCCTCCTTATGAAATTTCATCCTCGAAATTGACATACGTACCTGGTATTTCGAAAAGGTGAGGATACCTCGCTTTTATTTCTGATTCCAACTCCCAGGTCATTTCTTCAATAGCATGGTTTCTCCATAAAACCTTAACTTGTGGTATAACCTTAGTGCATAGGACATCTCTTTCCTATCCAAGATCTTAACAGTACTTCTTCGTGACGTTAAATCTTCGGCTATCTCGTCTGGTTCTAACGCAATAATATGGTTCGGGTCTTTCACATATTTACGAAGCATGGATATGTGAAAAACATTATAAACACGAGACATACTTGGAGGTAATGCGAGTCTATAGGCCACATTTCCTATTCGGTCAAGAATCTCAAATGGACCAACAAATCGTGGATTGAGCTTTCCTCTCTTTCCAAATCTTGTAACTCCCTTCCATGGTGCAACACGTAACAATACATGATCCTCAATATTAAATTCCACGTCTTTTCGATGAAGATCCACATAACTCTTTTGTCGATCTTGTGCCGTTTGTATACGTTGTCGAATCATTTGGATCTTTTCTGTAGTCATGTGTACTAATTCTGGTCCCAACAACGTTGCTTCTCTACCTCGCCCCAAACATCTTTGGAGAATTACACTTTTCGTCCATCTACAATGCCTCAAATGGAGCCATGCCTATACTTGCTTGATAAGCTTTGTTGTTGTAGGAGAATTCCACCAGTGGCAAGTACTTATCCCAACTTCCTTTAAAATCTAGGACACAAAGTCTTAATAGATCTTCAAGGGTTTGAATAGTCCTCTCTGATTGTCCGTCCGTTTGAGGATGGTATGCCAAACTGAATCGTAAATCCGTGCCCATAGCTTTCTGCAAGCTAACCCAAAATCGTGAAGTGAATCTTGGGTCACGATCCGAAACTATGGATACTGGCATGCCATGTAATCTCACAATCTCATTCACGTACATACGAGCAAGACGTTCAAGGGAATAAGTCTCACGTATCGGTAAGAAATGGGCAGACTTGTTTAATCTATCAACAATAACCCAAATCGCATCTATGCCTTGAGAAACTTTGGGAAGACACATGCTTGAAATCCATAGTAATGTGTTCCCACTTCCATTTCAGAATCTCAAGTGGTTGTAATGGACCCTTTGGCACTTGATGCTCCGCCTTTACACGTTGACAAGTTAAACACCTCGAGATAAACTCCGCGATATCTCTCTTCATATTGTTCCACCAAAATGTATGTCGAATATCATGATACATTTTGGTACTCCCAGGATGGATTGCAAACGGGGTGTTGTATGCCTCCATCATGATTCTATGCTTCAAGTCAGAATCGTTAGGAACACAAAGTCTAGAGTTGAATCTAAGTATTCCTTCTTCATCGATTCTCGCTTCTGGAATAGCTCCTTCTTGTACTTTCTTTTTCATACGTATCAGCTCCAGGTGCGTAGCTTGAGCAGTTTTAACTTTATCGATTAAAGTCGGTTCTACTCGTATATTCGCCATCATCATGTGGGTCCCTGGAGTCTTTAATTCTACCTCCATCCTTTTCAAGTCATACAGAATGGGCCTTTGCATTAACAATATCGCACTCTTACTCGCATATGATCTTCTACTCAATGCATTAGCTACTACGTTCGCTTTTCCAGGATGATATTGAATAGTGTGATCGTAATCTTTCAATAGTTCAAGCCAACGTCGTTGCCGCATGTTGATTTCTTTTTGGGTGAAGAAATATTTGACGCTTTTATGGTCCGTCTAAATCTCCACTTTCTCCCCATACAAGTAGTGTCTCCAAATTTTCAACGCAAATACGACTGCTACCAACTCTAGATCATGAGTAGGATAATTCCTCTCATATTCTTTGAGTTGTCGTGAGGCATAGGCTATGACTTTCCCATGTTGCATGAGAACGCATCCTAACCCTTTGCACTCAAGCATCACAGTATATAACAAATCCATCCGCCGGATGGTATTGTATCGAGCAGTCTTAGAAATGAGTCTCCTCTTGAGCTCTTAGAAATTCTTCTCGCATTCCTCGCTCTATACAAATTTTGTATCTTTCCGAGTCAACTGAGTTAACGGAGTAGCGATTTGAGAAAATCCTCCACGAATCTCCGATAATAACCAGCTAAACCTAGAAAGCTACGCACTTCGGTAACCGACTTTGGTTGCTCCCAACTTT
The DNA here is from genome assembly GCA_020205615.1 of Panax quinquefolius. Classification (NCBI taxonomy): domain Eukaryota; kingdom Viridiplantae; phylum Streptophyta; class Magnoliopsida; order Apiales; family Araliaceae; genus Panax; species Panax quinquefolius. The sequence goes on along the minus strand of CM035174.1, from coordinate 83,433,198 downwards.
GTACTGCTTCAGTCTTCGTCGGGTCGACAGATACTCCATGTTTTGACACCACGTGCCCAAGGAATGCTACTTCCTCAAGCCAGAACTCGCATTTCTTCAGCTTGGCATAAAGTTTGTTTTCACGAAGCCTTTCAAGTATCAGCTTCAAATGGTGCTCATGATCTTCACGGCTTTTGGAATAGATTAGGATGTCATCAATAAAGACAACAACAAACTGATCCAAATATTCCTTGAATACACGGTTCATCATATCCATGAAAGCAGCAGGAGCATTAGTCAATCCAAAAGACATGACTAAGAATTCATAATGTCCGCATCGAAGTTACGAAGGCGATCTTTGGAATATCCTCGCTTTTAATCTTCATTGATGATATCCGTAAGCGAAGATCGATCTTTGAAAAGAATTATGCTCCTTGAACCGGTCGAACAGGTCATCAATGCGAGGTAGCGGATAACTATTCTTGATGGTGACATGGTTTAATTCTCGGTAGTCAATACAAAATCGCATACTCCGTCTTTCTTTCTTCTGAATAAAGCAGAGCACCCCAAGGAGATGTACTGGGGACGAATGAAACCTATGTATAACAATTCTCGTAGTTGGACTTTTAACTCCTAAAGTTCAATAGGAGCCATTCGATATGGGGTTTTAGAAATGGGTTTTGTACCCTACTCAATGTCGATAAAGAATTCAACATCACGTTCGGGGGTAGGCGGGAAGTTCTTCAGAAATACATCGAAAAATTCTCTAACAAATGAAATATTATTCAAATCGACTTGTCTTTGTTCAAATCCATAACATGGGCTAAGAAAGCTTGACATCCAGTTTTTCAATAAACGAATAGCTTTATGGCTTGATATGATAGTGATGATTTTAGTGGTTTAGTTGTTTGAATTAAGTATGACGGAGTTGGTTAGGAATATGAAAACTAACAACCTTATGAAAATAATCAATTTTGGCATGATGAGTGGTTAACCAATCAATTCCTAAAATCACATCAAAAGCAAGTATCTTTAAAGATATAAAATCAACAGGTAATGTGATAGTGCCAACTTGGATCATACAAGATTTATAAACTGTAGATGTAACGAAGGTTTCACCCAACGGAGTTTCAACAGATAAGTCAAAGTCCAATTTCTCCGGAGTTAAATTTAAACGTTGAGCACTATTGCCTAATTTTTAATAGCACTTTACCACGCAAGTATACGCGTTCAATTATAATATTCAGCAAGCAAGGATATCGTTCCCACTAGGAAATAGACTAATATTTATCAATTACTAATTCTAATGCAATTAATCCTATTTCAAACTACGAAATTTTATTTTTGATTTGAAATTTAAACTTAACAAAACTAATGATTAAGAATCAAAATTTCACAAGAATAACTGCAGATTTAATAGGTTAAGATTACAACTTCCCTTGGTATTTCATTTAAATCAATTCACTTCCCATTTAAAGCAATTAATTAATATGAATCAGTATCCAAGAATGATTTATAAAATTCACACACTTTTTCCAAAACACGTGAACAAATCCTCCTAACTCCGATCCTTAAGACACAAAATTACAAGGAACACCCTTCTCAATTAATTCACTATATTCCTATGTGAATCAAGATAATTAGGGTTTACGCATAAATTCTTTCAAAGGATACAAAAGACACATAGGTATATTTCTATCCTATATGCTAATCATATTAACCCTATTCAGATTATATGAACAGATGTTATCATATCCAGATCTCAATCTACACTCCATCTTCCAATTTTATATAGATTATCACAATAATTGTTGGCCAAACAATTAATCAATAAGCAAAAGATATAATAAACAATTCAATAAAAACCAACTTTCATTCAATAGAAAGGTTCAATTTAAACTACATATCAAGTTCCGTTGCAATCTTAATGAAAATTTAGTTCATGCTAATAATAAAGAAAAACATCATCCAAATTAATAATCCAAACATCCGAGATAATTACAAAGATAAAACTAGAGAGAAGAAGAAACTCGAATTTTCTCAATACTCTCTCTCCTTGATCTTCTTGACCTTGCAATTTTCCTTCGTGTTTTTTTCTTCGTTGTTCTCTCTGCGAATCCCTTGAAAAATTGAGTGCCGTCTTTTCTAAAGTCTCTTCCTATTTGTATTAGTCTCCCTTCTCCTTCAGATTCCTTTTTGGCTTCAACAACCCACTTGGAAGTAGAAAATCCTCCTTTTTTTGCGCATGAGCGCTTAAAGCGCCAACACAAGCTCATTTCAAGCGCTAGGGGCTTGACCAGGACCACATAATTACAAAAATGCCACTCAGCTCTAATTTTAATGATTTTTTGACCTTTTTCTTCTCCGAAATGACCAATTTGTCCATCCAGCTCCAACCTACAAGAAATAAACACAAAACAGATAAAAAAAATACTAAAAAACAATTAAAGATAGCAATAATTAAGTTTAATAATATCGGATTCATAGGTATAAAACCTACTCATCAAATACCCCCAAACTTAACCAATTGCTTGTCCCCAAGCAATAAAACACAATGCAATAACTAAATATGCAATACAGTTATCTACGTGCCTAAAATTTCAGCAGTCAAACAGAACAAAATCTATTCATCAAGCCTCAGAGAAATTAGATTAAACATGCTAGTACATCATATCAAGACAGATTAATAATTTCCTAGTCAATCATCAAATCTTACCTCATTATTATTGCGATATAGTGCGTGTGTCTTTGAACAACAATGCTAACTAATATCTTTGCTAAATATAAAACATAATAGATCTCTTTAAAAGGCGTATATATAGTGTCAACTCACAAAATTCATGAACAAGCTAGATCCAACTAAAGTCAAACATCCACCAAATTCAAGAGTCCAATTCGGGATACTTATGCTTTACTTATCATTTGGGGGCTTTTTTTGCTCTTTTCCCATTTTATTGTTTATCTCTTTTTTTAAACCACGATCATGCAATGTCTCATTCCATTAGGCTATGAAGCTACCCATTAGCGAGCTTTCAACCAACGACTCCCGGACCACTATATAAGACCTTAGGGTATTTAGGTGTTAAGACACCCCTTGCATCTTTGCTTTCAAGTAACAAAGGCCCCAAACAAAACTAGCCTGATATATATATTTTTTTTGAAGCTTATATATCCCAAATTTTTCCCCCAAACTTAAGTTTTTTCTAAATTCAATCAACGCCTTTATTCATGTCTTTCATTCATTTAAACTAGTATTATCCTCAAGACGTCCATTATGTGTCAATTTAAACTCAATCACCAACATAGTTGTTTTTTCTTGTCTTTATCCTTATTATATCGGTTTCAAGCAGGTAAAGATTCAAATCATGACAAGAAATCATCATCGGTCTTAACAACAAGATTATACTTGTCTACTCAATTCCAATCTCATCATTGGCCAAAACAGACTTAAACTATCTAACAGCTGGAAACATGCAAATATTTGAATTTTTTTTTTTTTTTAAGAAAGTAGAATTAAAATTACATGAAAAACTACGAAATGAATACTACATGAATGCAAAAACTACTAAATGAATACTACATGAATGCAACTGAAACTGGAAGAATGCACCCCCAAACTTCACCTATGCAATGTCCTCATTGTATATAACAAACAAAACATAAGAAATTAGGCACCGAGGACTTCACGAAAGATAGACGCCTTATTCCTCGTCAGTATCCTCGTCTTCTTCTTCATCAACCTCATCTTGGGGGTAGATCACCGGGAAGTCTGCAGACAATGGGGAAATTGGTAGGGGCGGCGGTAATTTGGATTCATGCGGTCAAACATCTCTAGAATCTTGCACTACGATTCGATACATCTCTGTTTGTCACGATCTAGCTCTCCGATTTCTTTCAACCGGTCAAAACCCTGTTGAACTCTAGTAGCCACCATGTCAATCCTTCTAGTTTGATTTCTTAATTTCGTGAATATCTTCAAAAAAAATCGTGGTGGTGGCCTGAACTTCCAAATTGCGGGAGGATTGTCTTGTAATTGTTGATTAGGCTCTATTTGCGCAGACTCGGGAGGCACGATAATGAACCCTAACCCTCTCGGGTGTGGTATACCCCACCCCATACCTTGTACTTCTTAATAAGCGAGGGTCAATCGCGGGTAAGGGAGGTTGTCTAGCTTCTTCGGCATCCCATTTGACTCCAGCTTGTTGACATAGTCCAGTGATCAAAGATGGGTGAAGTAATCCACCTGAGGTCCTTCCTCGAATTGCTTTGTCAATTGAATCATGTATAACATGACCCACATCTATAGTTTTTCCTTGTGTAATGCGAAAAGCAATAACGCCTGGTTGATTTATAACATCACTCATATGCCTACTGCAGCATCAACTTAGCACAAATAAAGGCATGCCATGCTTTCCCATAATTGCTTAAATGCGGATGCGAGGGAACAAAACGACTTCTTGTTGATCTGTTAATTTCCATGTTGTTCGGTACACACAAAGCTTGAATGATCTCACTATAGTCTAGCTCGTGCTCTAAATATTGCATGTAGCCAGTATTGGGTATTATGTTCAAGCCGTAGTAAGCATTTATTGTCCTAAAACTGACCTCCACTGATTTTCTGCGAACCCAAATTATGTTACCAACAACATCTTTTGCATTGGCATAGAATTCCTTAACAAATTTAATGACCGATGAATCCGGTTGGGATGTAAAGTTCACCCATCTTCTACTCCCAATCATTTGTAATAACTCCCCATCTTCTGCTTCTGACAATAATCCACGCTCAGGAATTAGCGTTTTACTAGAAAGCACGTTGTAATATCTATCGGACGCACTAGCACTTATAAATCTCTTTTTGTCATACTTAGTCGAAGTGCCCGAACTCTCGCCTCTTTGCCTTTTAGTAGCCATGAGTCTTGTGTGTGAATTACTTGCCCAATAGACGATGTTCAGAGGCTTAGTATGGGCCAATCCTCTTTGTGACAATATATCGAACACTTGGTGTGCACAAATTTTGAACACTATTGGTAGGCACTCCCCCAAACTTAATTTTCACCAAATTTGTCAATAACTAAGCACACTAGTCGTTCAATGCAATACAAGCAACAATGAGAAGTACCCAAATCCACTTGAGCCAACACAATGAAATAACCAACTTCAACTTACTACCTTAGCTACTATCCAAGCAAATCCAAATAATTTGCAATAAAATCTTGTCCACTTACTTGGTTATAGCGGATATGATATTCCAATCAAAGTTGTAGGAGCAATTTTTATTTTTTTGAGGTTTGAGCACTTACTTCAGATAGATGTGGCTTGAATGTGAGTTGGTGCCCGAATTGGTGATGAAGGATGACCATATGGAGATTAATTACCTTTGAGTTTGGGTAGGAGATTGAGTATTTGGTTATCCTTAGTCAAGAAGAAGTTGATTATCGTGAAATTTGGATTAGAGGAGGATGTGATTTGAGTGAGTTTGAGTTGGTGTAGGAGAGCAAGAGAGTGTTTGATTTGGGTTTGGAAGAGTATTGCCTAGATTAGGGCTTATATTTTTTTTAAAAGTTCTGATGAGCGCCAGCTTGAGTATGCTTGGTATTGGGCCGGACTGGCGCTTGGGCGCTGGGAGCGATATGTGTGTATGCGCGCATGGTGCGCCTAAGCGCTGGTATTGCCTGATTGGGACCGCTAAGCGCTTGGGGTATTCAGATGGCTATCGACTTAGGCGCTAAGCGCTTGGTTTTATCTCTAGGGCTTGGGCGCCTAAGCGGTTGGACATGTCATAATTTTCCAAACTTGTTGATTTCAACCTACAATACCCCAACTTTAATTGTTAGTTTCTTCTTTTGCAAGGAGATTAATACTTATTTTAAAAACCCTAAACTAAGATAAACTACATTCTAAAATAAAAGAAAACTAGCCAACATTAAAGATTCGCCTAAAAAAAATAAAAATAAATAAATAACCTACACCACTTAGCAATTCAATAACACTAAAAATGAGGAAAATGATTAGAAATATGAGAATTTGACAAAAGGATATTCTTCTATTGAGCTCATAAGTGCTTGGCTTCCAGGGGGCGTTGCCCCCTTGCAATCCCCGCTAGCTCACTTTGGTGGAAGTCAAGGTACCGCCACGCTCGGGGGAGCGAGACCCCGGCCCAGGTAGTCGTGAGTGGCCATTAGTCAAACCCGCTTAAATAAGAATTCATGTTTCCTACCACGAAATCAATTAAATATCATGTTAGAGAACATAAGGGGTGTAACAAAACCTAAATTATAAAAGTTTAACCACTAAATAAACTAACAAAGAAAGCAAATTAAACAAAATAAAAGTAAAAATAGAAAATAACAATAAAAATTCTGGGGTTTGCCTCCCGGTTAGCGCTTAGTTTATAGTCTTCCGCTTGACTTTCTTCTCTGTTCTAATCGCAAGGTTGTGATGTCCTTTCACGATCAACACAAACCCCATAGTAGTGTTTCAATCTCGACCGTTGACTTTGAAATTACGTTTAGCATCCGGGTCTTCCACCTCCACAAATTCAGAGGATAAACTTTTGTAATGATAAATGGCCCCGACCAACGGGATTTCAACTTTCCGGAAACAATTTAAGCCTTGAATTGTATAATAGCAATCTGCTTGCCTGCTTCAAACTTTCTTTCCGAATTTTCTCATCATGCCACCTCTTAACCTTTTCTTTATATAACCGTGTTCTCGTATGATTGGAGTCCGAATTCATCCATTTGGTTCAATTGTAAGAGGCGCTTTCTCTCGCATGACATGCATATCAAAGTTTAACTTCCGAATTGCCCAATAAGCACCGTGTTCTAGTTCAACTGAATATAGCATGCCTTCCCATATATTAACTCAGACGGAGACATCCCTATCGGAGTTTTGTAAGTCGCACGATATGCCCATAAAGCATCATCCAACTTACTAGCCCGCCTCTTTCCGACTAGGGTTCACTATCTTCTCGAGGATTCGCTTCACTTCTCGGTTAGATACCTCGGCTTGACCACTTGTTTGTGGATGGTAAGAAGTAGCTATCTTATGAGTGACTCCATACTTAGCGAGAATAGCTGAGAACTGCTTATTACCTGAAGTGTGTGCCTTCATCACTAATGATTGCACGAGGAGTGCCAAATCTAGAGAAAATAGTCTTAGAATGAACGTAACCACAACTTTAGCATCATTGGTGGGCGATGCTATAGCTTCTACCCACTTCGAAACGTAGTCCACCGCTAGAAGTATATAGGAGTTGCTAAAAGATGATGGAAATGGTCCCATGAAGTCGATGCCCCAAACATCAAACAATTCGACTTCTAAGATCATGTTTAGTGGCATCTCTTGTCGCTTTGATATATTACCCACTCTTTGGCATCTGTCACATTTCAATGAAAACACATGGGCATCCTTAAAAAAGTGTTGGCGGAAGAATCCACATTGAAGCACCTTAGCTGCTGTTCTTTCTCCCGCAAAATGTCCACCATAGTCAGATGCATGACATTGGTAGAGAATATTTTCCATTTCAACTTCCGGAACACACCTTCTTATTACTTGATCTCCACATTGTTTAAATAAAAATGGCTCATCCCATAAATCTTTGTTTAACATCATGGAGAAATTTCTTCTTCATTGACTTGTTAAATCGTGAAACACCTTACTCACAATGAAATTTACATAATCTGCATACCATGGAGTATCCATCCTTACCGCAAACAGGTTGTTCATCAAGGGAAAAATTCATTGATCTTTGTTGTGTCATCTTTTTTAGTTTCGCATTCTCTAATCGTGATAAATGATCAAGAACACGATTGTGCATTTCCTTTTCGGTCCCGGATCTCCAAGTCAAACTCTTGTAGCAATAATACCCATCTAATTAATCTAAACCCGCATCCTTCTTTGCTATTAAGTACTTAATTGCCGAATGATCTGTAAACACGATCACTTTTGTCCCAATCAAATATGATCGAGAATTTATCAAATGCATAAACAACTGCTAATATCTCCTTCTCGGTAGTGGTATAATTCAGTTGGGCATCCGTTAATGTCTTACTAGCATAGTATATAGCATGAAAAATTTTATCCTTTCGTCACAAGAATCGCGCTTAATCGCAAAGTCGCTAGCATCACACATTAATTGAATGGGATACTCCAATCTGGCGCTTATGATTATAGGTGCGGAATAAGTTTCTTCTTCAACACATCAAAAGCTTTAGGCATGCTTGATCAAAGTTGAATGGGACATCCTTCTCCAAAAGATTGCAAAGTGGTTTCGTGATTTTGGAGAAGTCTTTTATAAATCGTCTATAGAAACCAGCGTGTCCCAAAAAACTTCGAATACCCTTTACTGAAATAGGTGGTGGCAGGCTCTCGATGGTTTTGATCTTAGCTCTATCAACTTCAATTCCTTTTGATGACACTCGATGACCCAAGATTATTCCCTCTTGCACCATAAAATGACATTTCTCCCACTTTAAAACCAAATTCGTTTCCATACACCGTTTGAGCACGAGAGTGAGATTTTCCAAACAATAATCAAATGAATCCCCAAAAACTGAAAAATCATCCATAAATACCTCGAAATTTTGTTCGACCATATCGGAGAAAATAGCCATCATACACCGTTGAAATGTCGCCGGCGCATTACATAATCCAAAAGACATTCTGTGAAAAGCAAAGGTACCATATGGGCATGTGAATGTCGTCTTCTCCTGATCCTTAGGTGCAATGGCAATCTGGTTATAACCTGAGTATCCATCCAAAAGACAATAATACTCATGTCCTGCAAGCCTGTCCAACATCTGATCTATGAATGGTAGAGGAAAATGGTCCTTACGAGTGGCATTGTTCAACTTTCTATAATCCATACACACCCGCCAACCCGTGAATCGTCGAAGTCGGGATCAATTCATTATGCTCATTTGCAACTCATTGTCATTCCCCTTTCTTTGGCACACAATGAACTCGGACTTACCCATGAGCTATCTCGAGATAGGGTAGATAATTCCGCATCCAACCATTTAATGATTTCCTTTTTACAACTTCCTTCATGATGGGATTGAGTCTTCGTTGTTGTTCAATAATCGGTTTCGCTTCATCTTCCAATAGAATCTTATGCATGCAAATTGATGGGCTTATTCCTTGATATCCGCAAGAGTCCACCCAAGAGCGGTCTTGAATTGAGAAGTACCCTTAGTACCTTTTCTTCTTGAACCTTATCAAGTGATGCGAAATAATAACTGGAAAGGTAGAAGAAGAACCAAGGTAGGCATACCGTAGATGGTTAGGCAATTGCTTAAGTTCCAAGGTGGGGCGGTTCTTCTAAAGATGATTTTACCTTTTCATCCGGCTTTCCCCAAAAATCCATTGTGACGCCCCCAAAATAGGTCCATTCCATCCAACCCATTCTGAGTCGCCAAATACATGGTACAGAAATAACTACAACTTTATTATTACAACATATAAACTGTGAGTTTAAATACAGATATTGTCATCTAGACAATATCCACACGCAAATAAATCCCCATCATAATTATTTATACATTATTTTACAAAATGGTGAGGACTACTAAACAACTCTCTCTAGAACCTTCATTCCATACCTCCCAGCTAGTACTCCATTTACATTCTCGCCTCCCCGAGAAGAAAAATGGAACAACAAGGAAAAGGGTGAGCTCAACTAGCCCAAGAAAGAATATTATGACTAAGATAATATACAATAAATTATCGTTAGTCTTCAACAGGGAAAAATCTAATAGAATACAATAGACAACAAATTTTAAATCAATATTCGCAATGAAATAATAATTCATTAGAAGAGTTAAGTAGAGAATGCAAACTACTATCTTCATGTATGAATTTAAAAGTTCATCGCTCATCTTTTATCCCTGTAACATCAATCAATATACATACGGAATCAAATATTCATCTTTTGCACTCTGTGCCAAAGATATTCATCGACCGGGTCATGTTCATCTAAACACCTGTTCATCTTTACACTACGGGCCAAAGATATTCATCAAGAAATCATTCATCTTTGCACTACAGGCCAAAGATATTCCATAATATCATCATTTAAAACTGAAGATGATGAAAAATATTTTTAAAGAAACGAATCTAGTGAAACAAAATGACAAGGATTAAGGATTAAGGATTCGTACTTTGTTTTATCCACGTCCAAAAATACCTCAAAAATAATCATAGGGGTGTAAAATTCAAGAATGATCAAAACATGGATACAATCAAAGCTAGTATCCGAATAGATATTTTAGATTTAAAAGAAAAATTTTTATTTTTAAATTGAATAGTCTTAAGTATTCGTGAATAAGGTCAGATATCGTGAATAGTCGAGATATCGTGAATAGTAACTCACACCAAAAGATAGAAATTCCACAAAAACATCTTCACGCTTCATGAATAGTACTCGTGAATAGTAACTCGTGAATAAGAACTCGCTTGAATAAGTAACTCGTGAATAGTAACTCATGAATAAGTAACTCATGAATAGTAACTCTCAGACATGAAAAAGTTCCAAATTTGATAAAAGTTCCAACCAATATTTCAAAGATAATGATATTGAAGAAATAATATCATTTTTGAATAAAATAACATCCCTTACCTCGAAAGACAAGATTACTTAGTAAAACCAGGATATAGGCTATGACTTGAACTTTGACCAGTATAGCAATACTCAAAGTATACTCAAAATACTCACAAGAATACGCTCGATAATATAGAGAGAAAACTTGATTTACGGTGTGATTTTCAATTCTAACCCAAGACCCTATTTATAGAAATTGCTTAGAACACAAAGCAGAAAATTGAATATAATAATAATATAATTATACAAATTTTCCTTAGCCCACCTTTTGGTCAAAACACCAGCCACACATGTTAATGATGTCCAAAAAATACAAAAACGCGTTTTTCTTAACAAAAATAATTTAAACTCCAAAAATCAATTCACACCCGATATATATCAAAACTTCAATAATTCATAATAAATAGCCTTTTTATCAGAAAATTCGAATATCGCGAGTTTTTATAGGAAATTCAATTCTCTACAACTTTGCAGAAGAAAGTTTTTCCAAATTCCAAACAGAAATTGACCGAAATTCACCAACGGGTGATTTTACAGGCTATAATCAAATTTCGGTCAATAAATGGGGTCCACCGACATGTTTAACATGTTTTAAACATTTATTGCAACAAAAATACTCTTTCTCCTCGTATACTCATATATCCCACATTCGTTGTAAAAATATCACCATTATTATATTATTAAAATATAATAATATATTTAAATGAATTATTTTATCAGAAAAAGATAAAATTTCAATTTTCAACAATTGTCACAATAAAATTTTCTCCATCTATATCCACATAAAATCAATATTTTTCTTTTCATATGAATCAATAATTAATTATTCACAAATAATATTATGAGAATCACAATATCGACAACCGTGCAGTTCCAAGAAAGAGGGGCTTTCAATAAGAATTTCTCTTCTTGGCGCGCAATTAGGTGACCAAACCTCTCCTTAGACAGTAACTTTCTAGACATTGCCAATAATGTTATCTAATAATATTATTAGGATAATATGAATTATTGCTTCGATAATGAAAAATAACGTGTAATGACAATTATTGGAACAACAAAGAATATAAAATATCAACGCAAAGCAATTATTAAATCAATAAAATCTTTGAATAGTAATTATCGTAACCATTATTGAGTAGTGCCTTCACGTAAGAATCAATAATTGGTGCAATACCTGGTGTCTTCTTGTGTTTTAACCAATTTAGTATTATTTTAACAAGATTAATGGTAACAACTACATTTGTTATTTTTAAACAACTTATATTTGTCATTTTCTTCATCCAATCGCTTTTCAGTTATGGGGCCCACATATTATGGTCGCTGCTGGTCGCATTTAATATTCCCCGACAAAGCGGTCTGAATATTCCACGACCAAACTAATATTTTATAACCACTTGTTTATTCGAAATATTTGCGTATTTTACCCATAACTATCCACATTAATCAAATCCACCCTTACTATTTCAAAATAATAAATAAAGGAAATTTCTTTTTATTTAAAAAATTTCGGGGTCTTACATCCATAGGTTCAAATTTTTGCAAACTTCATGTGAACTTCGGTGCTGAATCTAACATTTGAACCCATTCTAGCACAGTTGAATCATCAAATAAATTTTCACTAACCATTGCACTTTCAAGAGGGTCTTCATTCACAAATTCACTAAATACCTCTCTAGTTGCTTCTTTAATCAGATCAACTCTAAAGCACTCTTCCTCTCCCTTCAGAAATTTCATAGCCTTGAAAACATTAAACGTTACTTCTTCATCTTGGACTCTCATCGTTAACTCTCCCTTTTGTACATCAATTAATGTCCTTCCAGGTGGCTAAAATGGTCTTCCAAGGATAATGGGTATGTCTTTATCCTCTTCATAGTCCAACACAATGAAGTCAGCTGGAAATATGAATTTGTCCACCTTCACTAATATGTCTTCCACAATGCCCCTAGGGTATGTCACTGATCTATGCGTGAGCTATAAAGAGATATTTGTTGTCTTTGGTGCTGGTAATCCTAACTGAGTGTAGATCGAAAGTGGCATCAAGTTAATACTCGCACCCAAATCACACAAACATCTGTTAAAGAACTGGGGCCCAATCGCATACTTGCAGTATGGTGAAGCTACCCGGATCCTTCAACTTTCGGTGGTAACTTTCTTTGCGTAATTGCGCTTACATTCTTTTGTCAACGCCATAGCTTCAAACTCCCCTAGCTTCTCTCTTTTTGCTAAAATATCTTTCATGAATTTTGCATAGCTAGGCATTTGTTCTAAAGCATCATGAATGGAATGTTGATTTGCGACTTTTTGAACACTTCTAAAATTTTTGAAAATTGTCTATCTAATTTACGCTTTTGAAATCTTTGAGGAAAGCAGCATGTGTGGTACGACTGTTGTTTGCTTATCTTGTTGTTTTTTTACAACATTTTCCCCAGATTTACTTTCTGAATTTCCACTCTCTTTTTCACCATCCTCGGCAGAAATTATTTTCTTTTGTCCGTCTAAATCTGTAGTCAACTCCTTCCCACTTCTGAGTGTAACTGCTTTACAATGTTCATTTCCATCATTCCTTGGATTTTTCTCCGTATCACTAGGTAAAGAACCTGGAGTTCTAGTATTCAAAGCACTAGCTATCTGCCCAATTTGGTTCTCAAGATTCTTTATTGCAGCTGATTGGTTTTTCGTTGTGGCTTCAAACTGAGTTGCCAATCTTGCCAACAATTCTTCCATTTGTGATAGCTTATCAGGTTGATGAGGTTGTGGGTGTTGTTGAGATTGTTGATGTGGCTGAAATCCAGATGGATATGATTGCCTTGGAGCTTGGGCTTGAACATGTGACTAATTATTACTCCAAGAAAAATTTGAGTTGTTTCTCACTCCTGGATTGTGACTGTTTGGATAACGGCTCTGCTGCCTGTTATAACTGGAAACAAACTGGATTGACTCAGGATTTATTGCACATCGATCACTTGAGTGGCTACCCGCACATATTTCATAAATAGTTTCCATTTTCGTGAATCGGTTGTACACCAAATGCATCTATCTTCTTTGAAAAGCAGTAAATCGAAATTTGTCACTGAAGCCGATAATGTTGTCATCGCATCCACTTCATAAATCCCTCACCGTCCTTGGCCGAGTCGTTCTTCTTTGTTGGCCATCGATAATTATTAACGCCATGGTTTCAAGCAATTGATACCCTCATCACAATTCTTGGCCATAATAGCTCCTCATTGCCGCAAAGATCTATACTCGATCTCCTTTGTCTTTGAATAAACCGTTATAAAAGATTTCACTGAAGCCATTTAGGAATCCCATGGTGTGGACATTTTCTCAATGAGTCTTTAAATCTCTCCCATGCTTCATATAGTGATTCTGAATCGTGCTGAACGAAAGAGAAGATATCATTCCGCAACTTTGCTATTTTTTGCAGACGGGAAAAACTTTGCAAGAAATTTCTGGGCTAGGTCGTTCCATGTAGTAATCGAGCACGGTGGTAGTGAATGGAGCCAACTCTTAGCCTTATCTACGAGAGTAAATGGAAACTTGACCTTAGCCTTATTGCATCCTCGACACATTATTATACTTGAAAGTATCGCAGATTTCTATAAAGTCGACTATGTGATTGTTTTGGATCATCATTTGGTAACCCTCCAAACCGACATGAATTTTGAATCATCCGTATTGTCCCCGGTTTTATCTCAAAACTTGTAGCGATAATGGCGGGGCCTCGTAATACTCGATTGAATTTCAAAGAACTTGCAACAGTAGCATAATCCCATGATGCTTTTTTTTGCTCTTCTTGACCATAGTATCTTTCTTATCAAGTGCCTCTTTGGTTTCTTTAACCCACTTACATAAATCATTGAAACCTTTTGTCGATGTCGTCCTCGTAAGGCAATAAATCTAGCTTCTTCGATCGCGTTTGCATACACTAGTCAAGAACACTGAATAGAACAGAGAAAAAGAAAAGTTTAAATTAAGATTAACGCTTATAAAAATCAATAATGACAAAATAATAAACTAATTTCCCTAAGAATCTGCGCCAAAAAACTTGTTGCCTAATTTTTAATAAGACTTTACCCACGCAAGTATACTGCTGTTCAATTATAATATTCAAAGAAGCAAGGATATCGTTCCACGAGGAAATAGACTCATATTTATCAATTACTAATTCTAATGCAATTAATCCTATTTTAAACTACTTAAATTTTGTTTTTGATTTGAAATTTAAACTTAACAAAACTAATGATTAAGAATCAAAATTTCACAAGAATAATCGCAGATTTAATAGGTTAAGATTACAACTTCCCTTGGTATTTCATTTAAATCAATTCACTTCCCATTTAAAGCAATTAATTAATATGAATCATTATCCAAGAATGATTTATAAAATTCACACACTTTTTCCAAAACACGTGAACAAATCCTCCTAACCCCTATCCTTAAGACACAAAATTACAAGGAACACCCTTCTCAATTAATTCACTATATTCCTATGTGAATCAAGATAATTAGGGTTTACGCATAAATTCTTTCAAAGGATACAAAAGACACATAGGTATATTTCTATCCTATATGCTAATCATATTAACCCTATTCAGATTATATGAACAGATGTTATCATATCCGGATCTCAATCTACACTCCATCTTCCAATTTTATATAGATTATCGAGAATAATTGTTGTTGCCAAACAATTAATCAATAAGCAAAAGATATAATAAACAATTCAATAAAACCAACTTTCATTCAATGGGAAGGTTCAATTTAAACTACATACCAAGTTCCGTTGCAATCTTAATGAAAATTTAGTTCATGCTAATAATAAAGAAAAACATCATCCAAATTAATAATCCAAACATCCCAAGATAATTACAAAAGATAAAACTAGAGAAGAGAAGAAGAACTCTGAATTTTCTCCAATACTCTCTCCTTGATCTTGAAATTTCGCAATTTTCCTTCGTGTTTTTCTTCGTTGTTCTCTCTGCGAATCCCTTGAAAAATTGAGTGTCGTCTTTTCTAAAGTATCCTCCTATTTGTATTAGTCTCCCCTCTCCTTCAGATTCCTTTTTGGCTTCAACAACCCACTTGGAAGTAGAAGATCCTCCTTTTTGCCGCACATGAGGGCCTAGGCGCTCAACACAAGCCATTTCAAGCGCCTAGCGCTTGACCGAGACCACGTAATTACAAAATGCCACTCGGCTCTAATTTTAATGATTTTTGACCTTTTCTTCTCCGAAATGACCAATTTGTCCAACCAGCTCCAACCTACAAGAAATAAACACAAAACAGATAAAAAAATACTAAAAAACAATTAAATATAGCAATAATTAAGTTTAATAATATCGGATTCATAGGTATAAAACCTACTCATCAAGCACAAGCAGGAGAGATAAAAGAATGGGTAGAACCGGTATCAAGTAAGGTATAAACTTCGCAAGAGTTCAAGATTAGCTTACCCGAAATCACCTCGTTCGGGTTCCTCGCGTTTTGGCCAGTCACGACAAACGCTCTTCTAGGAACCGCTGATTTTGACTTATCCGGGACAGCCCTTGGAGTCACCATCCCCGTTGAACTTGGTTTTGCTACAGAACAATCCCGAGCTATGTGGCCTTCTTTTCCACAGTTGTAATATACCTTCGATTGTTGTGGACAGTTTGGGCTGATATGTCCCTCTTTTCCGCATTTGTAACATCTAACTGGCGGTCGTTCTCCTCCCTAGAATTTGTTGTTGGTCTTTGGTGTCGCTATTGATGTCTTCCGTCATTGTTGAATCTCCTCTTTCGAAATTTTCACTTGACTCACCTCTCTCCTATTATCATGGCCACGATGACCACCCGAGTGGTTACCACCTTTGTTCGTATTTTTCCTCCTCGTTGGTTATCATCGCTTTCTAATGATTCACATCCATTGGTATAACCCTGGTTGTGGTCCCCTCGGTTGAACATACTCATTATCTCGCTTCTAATAATTGAGCCCATTTACAACATCCGAATATAAAGAAAATTTATGAGATATAAGATATTCTTAGAATCTCGGGCTTTAGACCTCTCAGAAACATCCTCGTCATTCGTTCCTCATTTTTGACCAAATGAGGTGCAAACTGGATAAACTCGCAAACTTCGCCCATGACTTTGGGACATCACATGTTATTTTGTTCCGGTCAGATAAACTCCACCTCCTTCATATGACGAATACTTTCGGGAAAGTACTTGTCATTGAATAGTTTTTGAAACATTTCCCAAGACATCTTTGAGTCTGCGGTTTGGTTGGTATGCTTCATGACTCTACCCAGAATCGCCTCACCGCTGAACATAAAGGTGGCGAATGGAACCTTCATTCCTCCGTGCATCCCAAGACATCGAATATCTTGGTAATTTGCTTGACGCACGTTTCCGCCATGATCGGATCCGGCTTTCCCTTAAATTCTTGTGGTCCCAACTCCTTGAACTGCTTGGCTGTGACAAGCCGCGCATTGCTATCATTTCCACCCGTATTTTGTGTACGAGTCTCTCTCGTTTGGTTTTGCATGAACTGCAAAAAGCTCCTAAACATTCCATCATTCATCGTTCGCTCGGTAGTGTTGTTTACAGGAGGAATATTGCCTTCCTGTTGCACATTCTCCTGGTTTGTAACTAAAGGTTGTTCCACAGTCTCATACACTCCATTGTTAACGTTCTCAGCGGCCATTCTTAAATACTGCCATAAAACAAGGGTTAATTAAACAAATTAATATATCACATAATATCCCTATATTATGACTGACCAACAAATAAGCTTAGATAAGACACACTAGCGAAGGATTTACTCATCTCTCCCCTCCTAGTTCTATTCCCCGATCTCCTCCATAGACCATATCCCTAAGCTTTGATACCAACTGTGACGCCCCTAAAATAGGTATACAACACCCATTCTGAGTCGCCAAATACATGGTACAAAAAGCAAACTACAACTTCAATAATACAATTGTCGTGCAAAATACGACAACACATACTGTGAGTTTAAATACAAATATTGTCTTCTGGACAATATCCACACTCAAATAAGTCCTCGTTACAATTATTCAAACACTATTTTACAGAAATAGTGAGGACTGCTAAAACATCTTTCTAGAACCATCACTCCGTACCCCGACTAGTTCCTGCTATGTTCTCACCTCCTGCGAAAAATGGAACAAAAAGGAAAAGGGTGAGCTCAACTAGCCCAGTAAAGGATATTATGACTAAGATAATATACAACAAATTATCGTTAGTCTTCAACAGGGAAAAATCTGATAAAATATAATAGCCAACAGGTTTTAGATCAACAACTGCAACGGAAACAACAATCCATTAGAAGAGTCAAGTAGAGAATGAGTTCTACTATCTTCTAAGATTTAAAAGTCCATTATCAATATTTTATCCTTGTAACAACAATCAATATACATCTTTTATCAAATATTTATCTTTGCACTACAGGCCAAAGATATTCATTTATATCACCAGTTGGTCATGTTCATCTCAACACCTGTTCATCTTTGCACTACGGGCCAAAGATATTCATCAGTTAATCATTTATCTTTGCACTACAGGCCGAAGATATTTAGTAATATCATCATTTAGGACTGAGGATGATGAAAAATATTTTAAAGAAAACGAATCCAGTGAGACAGAAGGACAAATAGTAAGGATTCGTATAACAGTTTATTCAAGATCAATAATACTCCATAATAACCAATTTTGAAGCAAAATTCAAGAATACATATCAAAACATGGATACAATCAAAGATAGTAACCATAATGGACATCTTGGACAAAAAGAAGAAAATTTCAATTTTTTGGTGAATGGTGCCGTATACGTGAATAGTAACCCCGACACAAAAAGTTCTAAATTTGATAAAAATTCAGATCAATACTTCGGCATAATGATATTGAAGAAATAATATCATATATGAAGAAAATAACATCCCTTACCTCAAAATATCAATACTTCTGATCGGAATATCGGTATAAGGATGAAGGAAACCAGCACTGAAGAATAGAAACTCATAAAGTATCTAAATACTCACAAAATACACTCAATAATCTAGAGAGAGAAAGAGAGAAAACTTGTTTCTGGTGTGATTTTCAATTCTAACTTAGCCCTCTATTTATAGGAAAATGTTAGCAGACTTGACTTGTAACCTGATGGTTTTACCTGCTACTATTCCCACCCACCACATTTGAAATAAATTCAGCACATTTCTTCACCAACCACAAATGGGGCCCACCAATTCTATAATTTTCAACCAAAAATGATTTATAACCTGATTTTCGAATCAGTCACCTCTTAAAATTCATAACAAATCATACGCTCATTTTTAATGGTTCAAAATTTGTGGACATATACTCAACTTATATATGTATAACATATCCAAAAATTACAACGATCCAACGGTCGGATTAAAAATTATAACTCCCGCAATATATCTCAAAAAACACTGGTTTGATTTTTAATACCTCCAATTCGACAAAATACTAATAAAACACCTTAACATTAATTCCTTCATTTATAACCACAATAAATATATCCAACATTTATATCCACATAAAATAAATATTTCCTTATCATATGAATCAATAATTAATTATTCACAAATTATATTACATAATCACATTTATGACAATCGGTAGTTCCTGGGAAAGAGGGGCTTTCAATAAAATTTCTCCTTATTGGTAGCGCAATTAGGTGACCAAACCTCTCCTTGATAGAACTTTCTAGACATTGCCAATAATGCTATCTAATAATATTATTCAAATAATATGAATTATTGATCCGATAATGGGAAATATCATGCGATGACAATTATTGAAACAACAATAATATAAAATATCAACGCAAACAATTATTGAATCAATAAAATAAAATATTGAGCAAAGAACTCATCTTGTAACAATTATTTAGTAGTGCCTTCTTACGTAAGGATCAATAATTCATCAATACTGTGCATCCACGCGTATTACTGTATTTTAACCACCGGGTATTCCAACAGTGTTAACGGTAACAACTACGCCGTTATTTATAAAAACTCAAACTTGTCGTTTTCTTCATCCGACAGTTATTCTGTTATGGGGCCCATAAATGATTGCGCCGTCGTACGAATATTCCCCGACAACAATAATATTCCACGACCAAACGAATATTCCCCGACTACAATGATTATTTTATAACCACTTGCATATTTTGCAAAATTTGCACATTTCACCCATAACCAGAGAATTATATCAAATTAATACCTTATTATTCACAAATATAATTAGAGAAAATTCGATTTTATTTATAATAAGTTGGGGTCTTACATTTCTTTCTATACATTCATTTACAGAATGATAAACATAAAACACAAATCAAACCTAACAAGTTTTGATCTAGCACTAAGTCCTTGTACATGTATTCCTTGAAGGACTTTACATATAAACATGTTTATTTACTTTCAACGTCAAATTTAAATATGCAGTTCCCAACATAGTATCTAGCTAGATGACTCTACAATTGGCAAGCTTTACGTTTCATAAATTCTACGATCTCTTTCAAACTCTATGGTTTTCAATGAGCTAGCTCTGTGATCTCTTTTAGACTACTCTACGATCTTCAATGAGTTCTACGATCCCTTTCAGACTCTACGGTCTTCAAAGAGCTCTACGATCTTTTTCTGACTCTACGATTTTCGACTTGCTTTACGATCTTAGAGTAGACAACTTGTAAGACCCCAACTTTTATGAATAAAGATTAATTTTTCTCTAAATATCATTTTGAATATTATGGTGTGGATTTGATATAATGTTATAGTTGTGGGTAATATTTACATATTTTTCAAAGTATGCAAGTTGTCATAAAATATTCGTTTGGTCGGGGAATATTCGTTTTATCAGGGAATATTCGTATGACGGCACAATCATTGGTGGAACCCACAACGGAATTACTGTCGGAGTTAGAAAACGACAGAAGTAACTTTTTATAAAAATAGCGACAAAATTTTTACCGTTAACTGTTGAAATACCCGATGATAAAAGTATAGTAATACGCGTGGTCGCATAGTAGCACACGGTATTGTACAATATCTTTGATTATTGATGCTTACGTAAGAAGTCACTCAATTTTATTCAATTATTGTCACAATATTTTATATTATTAAATCAATAATTGAGATGACAAATTTATTCATATTATTATATGTATTATTGATGATCGATGTCTAAAAGTTTTGTCGAGGAAAGGGGTTTGGTCACCTAATTGCACCCCAATAAGGAGAAGTCCTTATCGAAAAATCCCTTCTTTCCTGAGAATGATCTGGTTCTTAATATTGGGAGTTATAATATTAATGATGAATAAATGTTATTAAAAATGTGTTTTGAGAAGCCAAGTGATTTGAGATAAATAGAGGAGATTTTTTATGAAGTATTTGTTGTAAGTTTGGCGTATTATTTGGACCCCCACTTACCCATTTTTTAAAATCGTCGGGAGAAAGTTATCTCAGTTTTGTTATATATGTATATATATATATATATATATACTATTATAAGTTTTATTTTTTATATACAATAGAATATATTATATTTTATTGTTTGCATAGTATTGCATAGTAAAATTAAAAATTTTCAGAATTCGTCCGTGAATCGGAGCCCGTGAATTCCACTGTGCAGTCCGTGATTTTTTAAATTCAAATAGTATCATGTCATTCTCCTATAAATAGGATGCTTAGTTTAGAATTGAAAATCACACCAGAATCAGAGAATTCTTCTTCTATAATATTGAGCGTATTTCTTTAGAGTTTAAGGAAGCTTTAAGTGTAGAAAACAGTGCAAGTTTTCTTCAAAAATATTCCCGCCCTACCAGTCAGAAATACTCTCCTTTTAAGGTAAGAGATATTATTTTTGTTCAATATTCGTAAGAAATAATATTTTCTTCCATACTTTGTAGTATGTAAGTAATATTATTTCGTTTCAGATTCCAAATTCTACACTCATTTTGATAAGTATTGCTTCTATACTCCTTGAAATTAGTAGAATATCCTTGAAATTTGCGCTTTATCTAGTATCGTTTCACAAGAATATTTTTCTGAACATTCTTATTAAATTTTGATCTTTTCATGCTGGAGTACTATTCAGTCGGGTATTATTCACCCGGGGTATTATTCACGACAAAAAATAATTTCTTTTCTGTCCAAATTATTTTTGATACATGAATATTGTTCTTAAATTGTACTCCACAAAACAATTATCATGTTGATAATTTGGACATTTTTAAACTCTGGATAAATTAAATTTTTTTAATATTTATCCTTGATTTCGTTTGATTGATGTTTATATCATTGTCATCATCCTCATGCTTATATTGTGATGAAAGTCATCTTTGGCCCGTAGTGCACAGATGAACTGTTGATTGGTATGATTATGACTATGCATCAGTATAATCATGACATGTAATATTAAAATGATGTGGTAAAAGTCCGCATTGACCCGTAGTGCATTGATTGACAGTTGTTGGCATGATCATGACCACTGGTGATACTAACGAATATCATTGGCCCGTACTGCATGGATAATTCATGGATGTGATAAAAATGAATATCATTGGCCCGTAGTGCATGGATAATTCATGGATGTGATACTAACGAATATCGTTGGCCCGTAGTGCATGGATAATTCGATGATGTGGATTATTTATTGAGTTGTGTTGCAGCGATAAATTATTGATGATGAACTTTTAAATCATAGAAGATAGTAGATATTATGCTCTACTTGACTCTTCTAATGGATTGTTTGTTCCCCTATAATTAGACTTAATTGTTGTCTATTTTATTCTATCAGTTTTACACTGTTGAAGGCTAACGATAATTTATTCCGCATTATCTTAGTCATAATATTCTTTACTAGGCTAGTTGAGCTCACCATTTGCTTTCATTGTTCTTTTCAGGAAATGAGAATATAGTTGGGACTAGTCGGGGAACGGAATGATGGTCCGGGATGGTGGCTATAGTAGTCCTCACTATTTTGTGAAATAGTATGATAAAAAATGTAATGAGGACTTCATTTGAGTTTGAATATTGTATACGAGACAATATTCGTGTTAATACTCTCAGCTACGTTTTTTTTGTATTTTATAAAAGAAGTTTGTATTTAAATTATGTACCATGTATTTGGCGACTCAGAATGGGTTGTGTATACCTATTTTGGGGGCGTCACACAAGTCTACTATCTTTGGCAAACTTTACGATATTCAACTTGCTTTAATTTATGATCTCTTAGCAGATTCTACAATCTCAGAGTAAACTTCTTCGAACTTTACTTGTATGCTCTACGATCATTCACTCAGTTTTACGATCGTCTAAACAATTTTACGATATCGATCATTTAATTTCATGTAGTTATTCATTTAGTTTACTCAACGAAATAGATAACATGTTTAATCTTCTAATCTAAGAAGTCATTTTACATTAATTTTATTTTACGAATTTCACAAAAGCTACACATTACAAATATACATTATCTCATCATCAAATCAAATATGAATTTAATTTTTTTTTAATAATCTTCCCCTATTTGATGATGACAAAATCAACAGTTTTAAGCAATCATCAATTCTAAGATGCAGACAATATAACACTTTGAATTTAAATATGACTTATATATAGTGAGTAAGCGTATTTATAGAAAGAAAGAATGAATTTATTAATGAGTAAAAGAATTTTATAGAGTATAAAAGTTCCAAAAAAAAATTTATAACATAAATATCTATCTATTTATTTACCTTATCCTCCTATAGCTTCTCGACGGATATCTTCGCTCAGCTTCTCACCTTCTCATGTAGCTTTCTCTCCCTTCAGTTTCTCTCATTTTATTGGGTGGACGATGAGTCACCAGTTCAACTCGTAGTTGAACCGTTATTGAATCGATGACATCATAAAAATATAAAAATATATATTATTAATTAATAAATTTTAAAAAAAATAAATTCAATTTTTATGAACTAAAACATGATAAATTTGAGTTACAATATTATTACTAAAAGTAGTTAATTTTAATATTATAAAAATTTTGGTACAAATTTTTTTTAAAAAAAATTAAAAACTGGTTCACTAGGTCAACTTAACTGATTTTACTGGTTGAACCACCGGTTCGACCAGTGGTTAAGTGGTTCTACTGATTTTTGACAAAATCAATTTAATCGAATCAAACTAGACTGGATATACATAGAACCGATTCCCGATTCAATCGGTTGAATCAGTCGATCCGATCCAAGTTTCAAAATAGTGGTAGCTAGGAAGGGAACGGTGGGGTCTAATTAAAGCCCCCAATGGAAATTTGGTGATTTTCCTTTTATATTAAATACTAGTAATTGTTCGTGCCTGAAGGCACGGCTTAACAAAAAATTAGATTAAAATTTGAAAAATATTATATTACCTAAAGACTCTTTGCAACTTAAAATAACTTACAATCAGACATAACAATTATCATAATTTGCCACACTACCACAATAATTAATTTTTCTTTAAAAATAGATACATAAAAATCTAAACTTGTCTACAAAATTTACAATCATCAATAACAATTATCATAATTCACCACACTATCACAATAATTATTATTATTGTTATTATTATTATTATTATTATTGTTGTTATTATTATTATTATTATTATTATTACTATTATAATTATTATAATTATTATTATTGGTATTATTACTATTACTATTATTATTATCATTGTTATTATTAGTATAATAATAATTATTATTATTTTATTATTATTACTATTATTATTATAATAATAATAATAATATTAATTACTATTATTGTTATTATTATTGTTATTGTTATTATTATTATTATTATTATTATTATTATTATTATTGTTATTATTATTATTATTAGTAGTAGTAGTAGTAGTAGTATAATTATAATTATAATTATTATATTATAATAATTATTATTTTAAATTAAAATTAGAATTAATTTGAATTGTGCTTTCCCGCCCAAATAATTAATCCCATCGTCAAGTCTTTTTCCTTTGCCACCTTTTACTCACATTTTGTGAACACCACCATCATTGCTATCTGAAAGGTGTGGTGGAAATGTAAAACATCATGAGTATATCAAACTTTTACATCAAAAGGTCTAGTGATGAACTAATGGGTATTTGAAGATAACAAAAGCAACAAGTAAAATACATTATTTCGGCCAAGCCAATTAGCACAGTCGATGTCAATCTTTTGAGGCGGTACACTGGCAAAGTTTCTCTATTTAAAAAGTATCATTCGATGAATGAAGACCAATCCATTCTAGCAGATTATGGGGCATTAGTAAATCTATAAGCACAATGACAGATATATATAGAACTCAATATACGTCTATGCACCGAATTTGATTGAAAATATTACATGATAATATAACATTACATACAGTTCAAATTGATTATGTAGGCAGGCAACATTCTAATCCAAGCCTCAGGCTAATAGATCCAAAGTCCACAACACTCAACTGACCCCCATAGTTTAAATTTATCTATGGTGTATACATATCGTAATTGGTAGCAGTACCTATAATTAATTTAAAAATGAAAGCTAACTGAAAGAAATTTACCCCAAGCACAAGATGCATCTGAAAATGAAAAACAAAGAAAAGTTTTTAATTATTGAGAGAATTTAGTTAAAAATCCATGGGATTACAAGAAAAGAACATGAGCTAAAACTAATGCATGAAAGAATTGGATCAACCCCTGCCAAAACTCAGCTTGAGACAAAACTTGGTTTATACTCCCAAATTGCGTTAACTTTGAACTCATAGTTCTATTCTTCACATATCAATTAATTTATGTATTATAATTACATGTAGTCTAATTATTAAGTAAAATTTGATAATTATGCATTTGTAATATGTATAAAATTATTTCAATAATTATGAAATTAAATTAATAATTTTAAATAAACACTTTTAGTGTGACGAACCATTACTTGAAATAATAACTTATTTAATTTATAAAATTAAATTTGCTCATTCCTTCTATAAATTATTTTGAGACAATTTGTTTAACTTATATATTTAATCATAAATTAAATATTAATTTAAATTTACTAATTTGACACCAGTATTTACATATTATATATTGCTCCCTCAAACAAATTCATTATATTCACTTGGCGTAATATCATATAAAATAAATTAAGCCATTAACCATGTTACATTTAATTATTGTAACATAGTACCATTTCTCATTTAATCAAATAAATTTCTTTATCTCATTAATGAAAGTCAATATATTAACTTCTCGATCTCATTTTATTAAAATACTTACATTAATTCACTATTTTTTAATTAAATGATCATTTATAAAATTTAATTCATAATAAATTCATTGTTGTTCAAGGCTTATAATTATTCAAATTATATTACTCATAATAAAATCTTAACTTAATCTCAATTAATTAAAATTAATTAATTGGTTTTGTTTTATTTTCGTATTTCATTATTTCATTTCGTAATTAATTTATCCACTTTCTTTAATAGTTTAACCCAATATATGTATATATATTTCATCTTTATATACAAATTTAATTCTTCACACAAAAACACATATTTTAAAATATATATAACACATATACATTTATTCAAACCTAACACGTCTCATAATAAGAATTTTATTTATTATATTCTCATTTTAAGTAAAATAATTTTCGAAAAATTTGAGTTGTCATATTTTTCCCCTAAGGACTCCGTTCTCAGAATCACAAATACCAAACCTCTCTTACTCGGTTTTCATCTAATTTCTTTCGAAATTTTAACGCTAAATAATTTAAGCGTACTATTTCTACTTAGGTGTTATATTATCTATCTAATTCATTTCCTCAACAAATTCTTGTAGGTTTTATTTCGTAACCTTTATTTGAACTTAATTATATTACGAATATTATATATTCTTTAACCCATCAATTTCTTTTTTCATGAATCACCGAAAGCCTCAATCATCATAATAGTTCAATGTCATCGTTTACTAAACTCATAATTATTCAGGATATCATGTGCATTTGAGAATCGAAATACATATAATTAAATAAAAGAAGACTTGACAGTAATTCTATGTCTTATATTTAATTGGGAAATTGTATGTTGGAAGGATTGCATTGTATGGTAACTATTAACTCAAAGGTTCTTTTATTATTAATGTTGAAATTTATATTATCTAGAGGGTAAAATGCAAATGTTGTCCCTGAACTTTAGGTGTTTTGGGGTATTCAACCCATTTCTTTTGGTAAACTCAAATCGAGCCCATTTTTATTCGAAAATTTGGATATTGAGCCCCGATGTGCCACATATGCGTCGACCTGCCTATACGTGGCATTGCTGACGTGTACTTTTTTAAATTAATTCCCCAAAACAAAGTTACTTTAGAGAATTGAACCTAAGATCTCCTATTTGAAATTTTGGTCAAAAGATCACCCACGCACCACGTCTAACTATTAAATTTTCACAAGAAATAAGTTTTGTACTAAATCAATTCATTATTACTATTATAATAATAATAATATATCATAATAATAATAATAATAATAATAATATTTGTTCTTTATTATTATTATTTTCCTAAGTGTATAAGAAAGTAATGACATTTAAACAAATTACAAAGTTACAATTAAAAAATTATTTAAACAAATTTAAAATTACTTAGAAAAATTAATAAGATTATTTAATCAAATTCAAAAAATTACTTAGAAAAACTAATAAAATTATTTAGACAAATTAAAAGATTATACTTAGAAAATCTAATTGTGACCTTGGATGTCGACATCAGATCATCAACGGCACAACACTATATATTTCGGCCCATTAGAAAGAAGGTATTGTAAAACATGACAACATCAGCAAGAACATAGCCTCAATGGCTAACCTCGAACAACTTCTACTGCTGCACATAGAACACCCATCATGCAAATTGAACATATAAACAAATTAGAGAACGTTGATCAAAGGAAGGAATTCAACCCGGTGAATTCAAAGAGAACGTGAAAAGAATTGGAGTTCAACTCGTACTTGAGGAAGCTAATTTCTACAAGGTTATGAATCTGATCTCCATTTCTTTTTTATTAATTGATAATTAAGCAAAAAGCATGATCATGGTGATGGTTTGTATGAAAAATTCTAAATTTCGTTTTATCGCGCTTCCGCTACTTTTATGTGATTTGATTGCATGATCGCGCTATATACAAACCTCACAGTACACTTCATTCCTTCTAGTTCATTGTTATTCTTTTAATTTTCTTATGTTAGTTAATATATATTGTAAGTATTATGGTCCTTGGGAGACCAAGATACAATAATAAATTATGTAGTTATTGTGACTTGAGCATTATCTATTTATATATGGAGTATTGTTTTTAATTATTGGCTTTTTATGCATTAATTTATCAATTAGTTTGAAACAAGTATGATTTTTATATTAACTTGAAATATTAAATTTAATATTTATTATATCAATTAATAATAGTAATAATAATAAATATGAAATCACTGATTTGAAATTTAATTATAATTTACAATGAATTTTGATTATTTATCAATCAATTCTTTATTTTCAAATTTATATATCAATTAATTCTTGAAACAAGTGTTCTTTTTATTGTTTATTTTGTCTTTAATATTTGCTATATATAACTGTTCAACAGGGCTGATCCTGTGCCCTGGAGATCTAGCCCAAGACCCACCCTTATATATCCTGCTCGGTCATGAACATTTTGACCTATATTGTTGGCTCACAACTGACCTCACATCCTAGGTGACAATTAGTATAGGGAATTGTTAAATTCACAACAGAAATTATTATTTCCACAACAAAAGTGTTGCTATATATCATATAGCGACAATTTTTACCATCGTTATACATCTATAGCGACACTTTTATTGTGGAAATAACAAAAAGTGTTATGGATTTAACAATTACCTTAGTATATTCTGAACCCTCAAAAACAACCCCATATTTATCTTAAAACATTGATATAAACTCCATCATCATATAAATAATCTAAGTTCTTTCATAAATTTACCTCACTTTAATAAACGTTAGTGGAGCATTGAGTTTATTAATCATTCTTTAAAAAAAAGATACACTTCCCATTGGGAAGTGTATAATTGAAGCATCATTCTATTTTTAGCCAGTCAGATAAGAAAATGAAATGCTCATCCATTTAGTTAAATGTTGTTCAAATCTTATTGCTTCATGCATTCAATTAGGGACCTCGATCAGAATATCTTTTCGTAATTATTCTCTTTTCTTTTTTTCCTTATGATGTCAAGCACATCTTGCAATGCAATCAATTGGCTTTATGTTTCGATCATTCATTTTATATCACCATGGCTGTCTTTTCTTTAGTTCTTTACATCATGTTATAAATTCGAAATAATAGCAAAGCCTGTAGTAAAGATAATTAGTTGAGATAGATGCTTCAACTAAAGCTAGTTACGTCATACGTACCCTAGCTCCGAACCAACTTAATCCCGAAATTGTCCGTGCTTCTATCCGTCCGTTCTCCACAAACTCTATAATTTGTGTTAAGTGGGTTGGTGTTGCATATCAAACACTTTGCTTTCCAAATTCCAATCATGAGCATTACAAACTTATCTCAGCATAAAAATAATAAATATAGTTCTGTAAATTATGGAAACAGTCAAGAAAAATGTCTGTTATGATGTCTGCAAAATAAAATATTGTAGATACATCCTTTACTCTCTCTTGGTGATCCAAAGACGGAAATTTTCTTCAAAATATATATTAGGAGAAAATTGAAAAGAAGCTTTTGAATTGAATGGAAATTAATGAATGTCAGATTGACTCATATTTCTGCAAGTTCGATTAATGACTACTATGACATGGTAGTCAGGGTCTCGCTCCTCGGTGTGCAAGCGACTATCCAACTCCTCAGTGAGTTAGCAAGGGTTGCAATGGGGCAACGCCTCCTGGAAGTCAAGCGCAATGTGCAATTGTGTTTGGAGATTTATTAGTAGCTAATCCGGTATTGAGTTTTATTAATGTATTGGACCTTATGGGTTTGAGCTCACGTTATAACAATTAGAATTTTCTAGTTACTATAAAACATTATTTGATGTGTGAATTTTGTAGAGCGTGTGACAACTTATGAATACATAATATAAACATGACTAATCAAATTAGTGAGTATGAGTATATCATGTATTCTTATTTTTCATATAATTTATGCGTGAGTGTGCTATTTTTGGATATTAAATTCTAACAAAGAAAGAAACATGATTTTTGCATGGTGTTCAAGAGCAGTGCTATAATTATTAATTTTTAAAGAAAAAGAAAAATTCAAATCCAATCAAATTTATATATGGCAGCAACTTTTAGCATTTTGCCTTTATTTAAATGTCAGCTAGTTTATACTTTTGTGCTTCATTCTGAGCAAAAGTGAAAAGGTTTGTTGTCAAAGTTAATTAACCATCATTGTCCACGCGGAATTGATAGAATTGATGCTTAAAAGTATATATGAGCTGTTTAATACCAGTAAAATTTTCAGGTAAAGGTTCATTCAAAATTATTTTATTTAAATGTATCTGATGCAAATCGATCTTGATATTCTGAAAGATCAATAAAATAATATATAGTTATATTTTTAGTTCAAAAAAGTAAAATTAAATATTTAAATTTATATATCTGGTCTTTAAGACCAAATATAGAAATTTTTAGATTTTATTTTTATTTTTTTAGGTGAGTATATTTAGATATTTTACAAGGAGAAATTTTGGTTTTGGGTACTTATTTAGAGTACTACGGTACTTGAGGGAATTTATGAGTTGAATCAAATTATAACAAATTAATTGCACGTAAGCTTAAACCAGTTCTTAACAAATTTAAATCATGCAAATGTCTTTGTACAAAAACAAAGTTAAAATTAGATTCTTCGTAGCTTGTTTTTTTTTTTTTGGTTAATTAATTATATATTAATGAAGCCGCCATGCAAATAGGATGTTTAGCATTTTGAGGTGTTTAGATTTTCAGCTACAATACAATAATACAATTTGATTATTTTTTTTCCATCTTTTAAATATAAGCAATTTAACTTACAAATTCATCCCTAAAACTCACTGTGGTGAGTTTAGGTAAGCTGCTCAAATGCATAAACTCAATTCCTTAAGGTTCAATACCATGGGCTACGTGGTACAAATTCGTACTCCAGTTGTGGGCTTTACCACCAAAACATGCCAATGCTATAGCAAAGATATGTGTTGGGTATGTAGGTCAACAAATTCGTACTCCAGTTATTCGGTGACAGTTTATTGGCAGAATTTTGACAATAAAAATAACAAACCTTCCCAACAGTCTACATAAAGATCTTTTTACTCACAATAATACAATCCAAATTCACATACATTTCTTTTGTTGCTCACTAGGACCAATAGCCAGCTCTATTGCATGGGTCTCATCCAACGATAGATAAAGTGTCGCCTGATCAAAGTCATGCAATTAAATTCTTACTCCGATCATCATCTCTAGCTGAATCTGTATTTATTTCCAATTACACACCCCATAGATCTCTCATATACATACTCATCCTTTAAGCACTAAAGCTTGCAACTTTATCACCTAGAATCAAAACCTACCAAACATGCCCCGCAAAGTTGGGGATTTTTTTTTTATTCAATTCAGTTTTTATGTAGATCTAAGAAAACCCATTAAGCTTGTAGCTTTACCACCCAAAATCAATACCCACCAAGGATGTAGCACAAATTTGTGAAAAGGTTGTCCCAATTCTGTTTTTTCCAGATCTAAAAAGACCCACAGATTAATGTGGATCTAGAATAGCTTTGATGTTTTGCTCAAAGATTTGTTTTAGTGATTTGTTTGTCTTCAGTTTTTTTGCAGATATAAGAAGAACAACAAACGTATCACTTCTTTTTGTAAATGTTTTAATTAGTATTTTAATTACTGGTACTTTAGTATTGAAGTCCCAAGAAGCATGATCAGAATCATATAATTATAACTTATAAGGCTGAATGAACCACAATTTTCATATTTAGAAGTTAGAACAATTTTTTTCTTTTCTCATTTCTACTATGATAAGTCGGTAATAGCTGACTTGATAAAGAAATTAATAAAAAGAAAACATATATTAATAGTTATTATATATATAGACATAGATATAGACATATAGTTCACCTATGCATGACTTAATGTAAGATGGAATACAATTATATATCTTATAACATTGATAAACTCCATCCTCATATAAATAATTTTTCATTCATTCATAAATTTACCTCTCTCTAATAGTAAACGTTAAAGTGAAGCATTGAGTTTATTAATCATTCTCTTAATAAAGATTAACCATAAATGGAAATGTACAATAGAAGCATCTTTCTATTTTTAGCCAGTCAGGTAAGAAAAGCTCATTAATTCCATTTAGGTAAATACTGTTTAAATCTTATTGCTTCATGAATTCAATTAGGGACATCAGAATATCTTTTCGTAATTATTCTTTCTTTTTCTTTTTCCCTCATGATGTGAAGCACAAGCACCCCTTGTAATAAATCACTTGTCTTTATGTTTCGTTAATTTTATACCACCATAGCTGCATGTCTCTTCTTTACAAGTTCTTCTAAATTCGAAATAATAGTAAAGGCTCTAGTGAAGATAATTAGATGAGAGAGATGTTTCAACGAAATTAAAGCTAGCCCTCCAAATATTACTTTAGTCATGTCTTTTCTCTGCATTAATTCTTTTGCTAATTGCATGAAGGTTCGTAGTGTGAGAGAGAGAGGTTGTATAATATGAGTTGGGATGAGTTTTTTTTTGTTTATATAGCTGGCCCGTTTAACACCCCACCCGGCCAATATTGCAACCTGCGTCTTTTTAAAAAAAAAAAATTATCTTTGGTTCGTTATTATTGATTCGCTTAAGAGATGAGTTATATATATATATATGAACTAGAGATTTCGAAGCTAGAAATAAAGAGATCTTGAAAACACTCTCTCTGGGATTGGAGTTGGGTTTGAAAATTCTGATACTTTTGTGATAATTGGTTGGTTGATGAATTGGGGTTTAATCTTTTAAAGTTGTTATCACACATGGGTTGAGCTCTCTACAAGACATTGTGGGTGGTGGATCTATTTTGTTTTATATGGTGGTGTGTTTGGTTTTTCAATTCTTGTAATGTAACTTATTGTGAGCCATCCAAATCTTTTGAATTTATCACATTTGTATTTTGAGATTTTTAATAAAATTATTTTTGCTGATAAAAAAATATTAAATTTTGAAAAAGTTAACATATCTAATATAATACTTGCAAGATTTTATTGAAGGGGATAGGAATTAAACTACCTAACAACAGCTGTCACTAACATTAAAACGAAGGTTGTTAAGTAAGTAAGGCCAATACTCTAAAAGTCTAAATTGTATCTTTAGAAAAGTTTGAACATGTAGATTCTGAAGTATTACAAATCTATAATTGGATTTCATGAAATGACATGCATGAATCAAAAAATGACAGTAGTGTTCTGGAATATTTGTCAAATTTACCCAACATCAAGTCAAAAAACTGTACTCCACTGCTAGATCTCTTTACCAATCAAACTCCGATCCATAAATTGTATTAAGTGGGTTGGTGTTTCATATTACAATTGTTTTCACGTGCATCCAGTTATGAATATCATTACAAAACATATCTAAAAAATCAGAACAGCTGTGTTAGATTATGGAAACAGTCGAGAAAAGTGTCTGTTATGAACTTATGATTATTTACAAACAAGAAAGATTATGGAAACAGTCAAGAAAAGTACTGTCTGCTATGAACTTATGATTATCTACAAACAAGAAAAATACTCCTTGGATTGATATATTTTAAATTCAAAATTAATATTAATTTATTTAATTTTAAATAATATAATTATAAAAATCTCATACTATAAAACTTATTGATCTCAAAAGTCAAATGAGTTGCACTAATTTTAAATATAAAAAAAGTCAAATAATTTTAAAAATTAATATTTCTTTATATTTTCGATCGGACCAATATTTTTTACTCCCTTGATGATTCAAAGATGGAACTTTTCTTGCGAGTCTTGTGAAAGAAAAAACGATGTTAGGGAGAGGTGAGAAAAAAAAAAGATGGAACGTTTCTTCAAAATATTGGGAGAGGAATTGAAAAGAAGATTTTGAATGGAAAGAAAGAAGCAAACTTTTGCATGGACTCCAAGAAGTAGGGCTATAATTATAACTATTTTTAAAAAAAGTAAAATAAAATAAAGTCAGACTTATAAGATAAAAAGGAAAGTGGTTAGTATGAAGTTTATTTTGAGGTAAGTTGGTCAATTGACTAATAGAATATTGACACGCATGTGAGGTTGTATGTGTGTCAGTATTCTATTGGCCAATTAATCAATTTACCAAAAAAATAATTTCATGCTAACCGAATCCGATAAAAAGCACCTCTAATCAAATCTAATCTATGCCAGCAAATTTTAGCAGTTTGCCCTTATTATGTCAGCTAGTTTATACTTGTCTACTTAGACTGACCTTTGGAATGGAATCTTCTACCTGTTCTATGAGTTCATATAGAGCAACAGTGAAAGGGAATGTTGTCACAACATCATCATTGTCTTGAAGAAAGGTAAGAGCAAAGGATGGGATTGATTAAAATAATTAATAATAGGAATAATAATATTATAAATATTAATGATAATATAAAGCATCATCATTATTATATGGGATGAACAATTGTGGGTCACAAGAAAGGTTTGGCCAAATCTGATTGGAAAGAGCCCCATTCCTAAATGTTGTAGGGCAATGCTTCAATATTACCCCAAAAATGGTGTAGGGCTTTTTGACCTTATTAATTAGTGGACTAAATTTAATAGAACTTAAATAACATATGGGAGATGAAAGAAACTTAACATTTTTATTAGCTAGGGTAGTGATATTTAGTGTGCAATATATGTTTATTGTTAGGATAACGTACAATTTTTAATGCACATAATATAAATTCATACAATATAGCACTATTCTAACGATAATAGTTATATTTTGACGGAAATATGATTATTCTTATATTTAACTATTTTATTAAATATATGTGAGTATGAGTTTAGTTATTTTGATGGAAATATGATTATGCGCTTTTATTTAACTATTTTGTTGAATATATGTGAGTTTATGAGTTTAGTTATTTTGACGGAAATATGATTATGCGCTTTTATTTAACTATTTTATTGAATATATATGAGTTTAGTGTGAAGGAAATATGATTATGCTTTTATTTAATTATTTTATTGAATATATGCGAGTTTATGAGTTTAGTGTGAAGTAATGTGATCGAAAAGACTTAGTAACTAAAAAAATTATTAATTGAACTCTTGCTAAATTATCAAAAAAATAAATAGAATGCTAAATTTTCTTTTTACACTATAATCATTGAATTTCAAACAATTATAAAAAAAATATCCAAAATTTGACCATTTCATATATACACATCATCAGGCGTATTAATACTCCCTCATATTCATATTAAGTATCGTTTTAGAGAGTTTCATTTTATTCAATATAAGTGTCGTTTTAGAATCTCTATGCAATATTGCACTATTTTTTCCTAATTTACCCCTCTATTTAATATGCTTAGTAAATGCAATTCCATGTATCATTGTGGAGAGAGAAATAATTAATTAGGGATACAAAAGATATTTTGTGTTATTTTTTAATAAGTATGCTTAACTCTAAAAAAATATTTAATATGAATAGGAGGGAGTATTAGTTTGTATATTTGGTGCAAAAAATAAATTTGTATGTTTATTCGATAACTTGATAATAGAAATCCTAAATCAAGCAAACAAAAATTAGAACAAGAGGCGGGCCCCTTTGGAAAAAGAATATATTTTATATGGCATCATTTGCATGCATGTATTTGTACAGTAAAGGACTTGAGATATACAAAAAGAAGAAGAGATTAATTAATATTTGAGCAAGCAGTGATAAATTTCAGAAATTTAGCTTTTTCTGGAACAATTGTTTATAATATTGTAAAAGTGGAAAATACATAATTGAATTTGCTTTTCAAAATATCTAAGTTGAGTTTTTTTGCAGCTTAATAAACTTATGAATTAAAGAACAAAAAAATACAGCCTACATTTTATATGGGAATTGTTAAATTCACAATTTTTTTTTATTATTTTTACAATAAAAGTATCGTTGTAGATGTATAATAACGGTAAAAATATTTTTATTGTGAAAATACCATTTTTTATTATGGATTTAACAATTTTCTTGATGATATTATACATAAAGGAAACATGATTTTATTTTTATATTGAGGAATATCGACAAAAGACTTTCATACAACTTTACTTTTGTTCCTTCATTTTGTAATTTTGTGTATGTGCATACCTAAGGGGGTGAATAGATGTTTAAGCTAAAAATAATAAACGGTGACATCTATTTGAAATTTTTTGCAACTTGTTTAAATCAGACAGCTACGACTGTCTGCTTTAGCTTATGTTCTTCGTTTATTATTATCAGACAGCTAGACATGTCTGCTTTAGTGTCTGCTTTAACTTATGTCCTTCGTCAATTACTATCAGGCAGCTATACCTATCTACTTTAGTGTCTGGATTAGTATATCTTCAAGCGTGAGAAATTAAAATAGAATATCCAGAAATCAAAACAGTAAAGAGAAGTGTAAAATAGTAAAGACACCAAGATTTTTACGTGGTTCAGCCCCTATCCTCTATCTAGTGGCCTAATTCACGTCCAATCCCAATTGGGATTGCAAACTCTTTTTATTACGATTTAAACCTCTATTAAATACAAAAATAACTCTCTGTTACAAAGAAGCTTCAATTATAATGTTGGACACCAATGCCCCTTTGCACCTCTGCAACTAATACACCTCTGCACCTGTTTTCACCTCTGAGACCTTTGAAGCTTCCTTTGAACATACCCACTAAACTCTAGAAAACTCAAGCAACCGTTGCTTGATTTTCATATTACAATGATGGTGATTACAATAGAATATAGATTTTCTAGCCTAAGAATAACAAGACACTGATTGATTTTTTTTTTTAAAAAGCTATAAGAATTAAGAAGAATGAATCGCTGCTTTCCAATAGTTGGTTGTTGTGTTAACCGAGAGAATGAGGCTACATATAGCATGAAGACCAACGGCTATGAGCAGACTGTTAGCATGAAATCCTCAAGATATGATTTGAAACTTTCAGCAAATGAGAATAACATCTATAAAGATTCCCACAATATCAGGAGTCATAAATATAAATTTATACCCAAATTTAATTAAAGGAGATTGATAGGATTTGTTAAAGATCTGTTAATACACGTTTCCTTAATAGATGGACGTTTAAAAATAAACAGACTTCTTAGAATACCAACCTTCCTTAATAAACTCCAATTCAAATTTAAAATGATTTAAAACCATTCTAACTTATCAACCGAAAGATATATCATCAATAAGTATACATACAAATATAGGCTGTTATATAAATAACCATAACTCATGCATATTATAATATTATAATTCATAATCCATGCATATTTAATTATAACAGATCATAATCCATACAATCGTCTAATATATATACTTAAATTAATCATCATTCAAAACATTATAAAATCAAAAACTAACACATTTCTTAAAAAAAGAGAAGTACTGTAGTTGTCAATGATTCACACAGCTAATCTTGTCTGAGAAAATCACAACTTAATTATGGCATTGTACTTTCTAAACTCATCAAGTTCTTGCCAATATTCAGCTGAGATCCAATGCATGGACAACTAAATTATGTATGTGTGTGTTTTATAATGAGAACAGATGAAAAGCTTAAATCATTTTGTTGATAATTAAGTTATGCGTGGGTGGATATATATCATGACCAGCAGTCCAGCACATGCATATAGCCCTTACTCAAATCTGAGAAACATGAAGTGATAAGGTACTATTAAAATTGTACTCCCTCCGTTTCTTAATATAGGTCGTTTTAGACATGTGCACAAAAATTAAGAAAATAATTGAAAAGCATTAACTATATTATGAATTGTCTATAATAACCTTCACCTCACTTATCTCATAAATATGGATCAAAAAATTAGGTAGAGTAATAAGGGGCAATTTGGAAAAAATAGTGATCAATTCTCCTAGATAACCACAAATGACAAATAATTAGGAATAACAAAAAAAATCTAAAACGACCTACATATAGAAATGGAGGGAGTATTTTTATCAACTAGGGCAATAATGAGTTCGTCTTGTGTTCTTGAATTGATCGGAGTAAAATGATAAATTTATTTTTTCGTCTCTTTTGTCAATAAATCAGAATTTGTGCGAAGAATGACAACACATTTGACTAATTCGATTAAGTTTTGAATAATCAGAAATCCTATCTTCTTTTTTACCAAAAAAATATCCAAACTAAAGAATGTGTCTCACTTTATCATTAATTATGGAGATGTTAGAAATTAATATATCTTTTTAAAATCATAGCCAGCACATGCATATAGCCCATACTCGAATATCAGAAACATGAAGTGATAAAGTACTATTAAAACTGTTTTATTTTATCAACAAGAGTAAGAATGTTATAGCTTCTTTAGGTCGCATAAAGAAATAGTATAACATTAAATTTCTTCTTGCCTTACAAAGACCTTATATAAAGAGAACAACTTGCTAACTATGCCTTACAACCGTAGGTTTCTATCACAGTAAAATGATTTAATCTGAGCCGTCCATTGCTACCCAAAACTGATGAACTTTGTTTGAACATTGTAACGTGGTCCTAATTATGATATTCTATTAATCTCTATCTTGGGTTTACGCAAAGTTAAATTAAGAGATTACTAACTTATAAGTAGTTGTCGAACAACCTCTTATTCTAATCTATCTAATCTATCATAAATGACTAGTAATTATTTTTATTATTTTCTTGATAAGATAATTAATGTGTGAATTATCCCATATATGGAGAATTATATAAGATAATTAATATGTGAATTATACACACACACACACACACACACACACACACACATATATATATATATATATATATATATATATATATATATATATATATATATATATGCACACCTTAGCTAATTATACCTTTATTTATTTACAATTTTATTATCACATTGTTTGTCTTGTGCATTGCCCACTTAATTTTAATCTATTTATTTAATTGTTTGATGATTAAAAATTATGTGAAGAATAATATATGGAGAAAATAAAAAACTGATTTAAATATTATATGTCGACAAATTTTTGACGGAATTTAATTAATTGTGACTGCATGCAACTCTAAGAAGATAAAATAAATTAGGGTAACACCATAGACAAGTATTATTTATACATGTATTTTTGATATTTTCACATAATTTTTTCTCATATAAAAGCAAGGGCAGATCTATATACGGGGCAACATAGACAATTGCCCCTGATGGATTTTTTTTATAGGTATAGGGGCATGACAGATATGTAAATTAATAATTCAAGATGACAGATTAATGAAAGAGTTAAACTTGGAGGGGGCAAATAAATTTCATAAACCAATTCTAAATTCAAGTACAAAAATCTTCTTAGTTTTAAGGTTTGTTGAAATCTTAAAAATACAAAACTAGTTTTTGTTTGAATAACGAAAGCAAATTTGGTTTGGGGCTTTGAGCATTTGGTGAATCATTCAAATTGAACTATGACAAGTAACCGAAATAAATTTCAAAATTGTATCTAAATGTTTTTATTGTGTTTAAAAAAAAATGTTTTTATTAATTTGAAATTTCTTTTTTAATTTCAATTAATTATGAATATTTATTGCAATTTGTAAATATTATTATGATTAGTTCAAGTTTTCTTTATTTAATTTTAACAAAAAAAATAGTTAAAATTTGCCGCTGCTGAAAAAAATTCTTGGATCCGCACCTGAAAATATAAAAAATACACATAAAAATATCAATTTCATTCTGAATTGTTACTAGTTATTCCATATATGCAAATATGTCCTGGTTTATTATCAACAAGTTTATCGTCAGGAGACTCAAAAAACAACCGATAATTATAAGACGGAATAAAACGTCAGATCTAAATCGTTTATGTACTTGCATAACAATAATTATTTTGACCACTTTGTACATGAAGTAAAAGAGAAGGAATACAAAGGTACCACTTTGTACATGAAGTAAAAGTGAAGGAATTAATACAAAGGTACCAATACTGCTTTAGTGTCTAATAACTTTAGTACCATTTCATATTGTATAGTTTCTTTTCCATACTGTTTTTCACTTTCCATAAATTATATATGTGAAGACTGTCCAACAAAGCAGAAGGACAAATGAAATGTTATGGTCCCTCCAACAAAGAGAATATTTTGGAGCTTAGCTGTTGACATAAAACTTATTATTGATCAGGACCATTCAGTTGCTTCTTGGTTTGTTCCCATATGATTCATACTGTGTAATAAAGCAGGAAATTCTGAAAATAGCCATTTGATTGTATATGGACTATTAACAGTTGCCTTGGGAAGTGTGAAACAATTGTAATATAACAATATATATCCATGCTGATTAATTTGAGATATTGTTTATCAAGCTTGTTTTAATTTTTGTTTTTGTATTTTTTCTTGGAACAAGTAAACTTGGATACAAATATTTTTCTTAAGTGGTTCAATTATTTTATTTTGTTTTCTTTTTATTGTGGTACTTGGTTATATCACTTTTCAGAAAGTGAGGGACCAAATGGTGGAAATGGTTTAGAATTACAACACTTGCCACGAGTACTGTTCAACAAACAAACGAGTTAATCACCGTTGATTTACATAATAAAAGGCTGAGATTAATTTAAAAAAGGCACTGCCGCTACAGGCTGTAGCGGCAGTCATTTAATGCCAAAAATCATGTTAAATTACCTTCATGCCCCTGCCAATATTTCACCTCCCTGCCGCATGAGCTTGTGACGGCAGGGGTTAGAACATTTGAACATTTGCATCCAAAAATATGTTATTATTATTATATTTAGCATTATTATTATTTCATGTTTAAACATATTATTATTTTAATTATATTATCTACATATTATCTGCATGTTTAAACATGCTCCTAAAGACAGATCTCAGTCATTCATTAATTACACGGATGGCATAGATGCTATATGTCACTTTTTAATCCATAGCAAATAGATACTATGGATCATTCTCCACACACACACACACACACACACACACACACATATATATATATATATTGGAAAAATGTTATATAAGTCATGTCTTAGTTAAGTTTGATTAAGGTTAATTTTATCATTTAGGGTTAAGTTTTTTCTTTTATGATTTTATTAAAAAAAATTAATTATTAAATTTTATACAAAACTATATATCTTTAATTACCTTTCCCCATATATAATACAGTATAATAGAACAATCGGTTAACTTGGTTTGTCCGTCATCTACTACAAAATGAAGCAAAATTAAGTACCCCTCCGTCCCATATTAAAAATATCCTTTTTTTTAAATGTCTCAAAATAAATATTCTATCTCTATATTAGTAATTGATTGATAATTTTATCATATTCTTTCTCTTATACTCTCATAATCTTTTTACTTAATTTTTATTGGAAATTGAATAAATGTGAAAATATTTACATTGAAAACTGGTATATAATATACCACTTTTACTATATCATCTCTTTCTATTTAATGTATTTATTGGGAATGTGAGAGTTAGGAAAAAGAAATATTTAGAAAATTAAATGACCTGAAAAAGAGTAATCATTAGGGTCATAAAAAAGTGAAAAAAATACTTCAATTAATAAGTAATTAAAATGGTAATATAGGTAAAAAAAATTAATTAATCAATGTGCCAAAATCAATTAAGACGTTTATTTTGGGACGGATGGGTACTAAATTTGCATATTTAGAATAAGAGAGGTTTCTAATGTAAATTAATGCAAATTTCAATTTGTAAAAATGCAAGCCTTTATTTTTCATGATGTGCGGTCCCCGCAGCTCAAATGGTAATTTTGAAGGTTAGAGAAAATTGGGGAGGCCGTATCGCCTGCTCACAAGGGGTATAATAGAACAATCACTTTGTGTGCAACTCAATTTTGACTCAAAAACTTAAAGTCCTCATTAATTTTTGAGACTATTCATAAATGTAATATGTTAGTTAAATATTACCAAGCATTAGGTCATAATATTAGTACAAATATTAAAACGTGGATAATATTAGGGGTTTTAAAATTTTGATCTCCAACGGGTCTCAAGTGACGTGGTATTAAAATTTTTAATGATAATTTATGACATAATCAATTACATGAGATCTACTGGATCAATATAATTATGACACATCATTTGAGATACGTTTTTATGACACTCTTGTTGGGAAAAGTACGCCAAAAATAAATCCCAGGAATTACTTTTCCGTCTTTGTGCAATTAAATATGAAATCAACAAAACCAATTATAAGAACAAAAATAACAAATAACCATCCACAAGCAAGACACCAAATTTACGTGGAAAACCCTCTAAAATTAAGAGGTAAAAACCACGGGTAAAACTCCGAATCAAACTCCGAATCTCCACTATATCACTAATAATGAGTTTACAATAATCCTCTCAAGTTTTATGCCTTAAAACTTGAGGTTACACAATAAATTGAGATAATACAAATTTACCTTTAATTAAGTTGAGAAACCTAATTAACTTCACCACCAAAAAACACCCCAAGCAATAAAGTCTTCAAGCTTTTAATTGAACGGAGATGATGTCGGATACCCACGAACAATAAATAGTAATTCTCTCAATTTATTCCTTTGGTATCTTTTTACTACCAAGCTTCTCTATCTCATATATCAAATAAGACTCCCTCATAGCCTTATTTATAGTACTCTTCCTTATCCATTCCTAATATGGATTAGAAACAATTTATTCTCCTAATCAAATTAGGGATCACATCTCCTTGTCTTGGTCACCAACCAATCTAACAAGTAAATCCTTTATCAACTTGGATTCCTTTCATGGAATTTCCAATTCCAATATTGCTTCCATTAACCCAATTTCTAATTGGATTAATATCAAGTAAACACACTTACTTGCCCACAAAGAAAATCAATTCTTTTATATCTTGGATTCTATCTCATGGGTGAGGACCCACACCCAACAAACTCCCCTCCGAACCTATGAGAGGAGGGATCACCAACCACAACTCCTTACTCGGAGTTAATTCCAACGATGTCTTGGCTCAACTCAAGTTTCTTGGAATTTTTAAATATCTTCATGTCCGGCTTTGTCTCACTCTTGGCATGGTTCTTCTCAATGGGAGGATCTAACTCAAACTTGATAGATTTTTGCTTGTCAAATTCATTCACTGTTGCTTTGTACTCGGGTCATGAAGCTATCACTTTCCTTCTTCACTTTTGGTACCCATTTAAAGCGAAGAGCTTTTCTCTCGTGGTTCTCATGCAAGACTTTTCTCCCATCTCGCATGGCTTTGTACCACACTTTTTTCTGTCTAACTCCCCCATCTTCAACACCTCTCACATGCGCCCGCATTGTATAAAGAGTGTCTACCTTCTTACCTCTAGTCACCACTAGAGACCCTTTGGTGAGATTCCACTAACCTTCACCAAAGTAACTTTTATAACCATTCTCATCAAGCTTACCAGCAGAGATCAAATTAAAACGAATATCCGGAACATGTCTGACTTCTCTCAGCATCAACCTGCAACCATTGTTAGTTTTCAAACAAATATCTCCAATGCCTATAATCTTGGATGCACTTCCGTTTCCCATCCGCACATGGCCAAAATCACCACTATTGTAGGATGTAAAGATTTCACCACGCGAAGTAGCATGGAACGAAGCACCCGAATCAATAATCCAATCATTAACATGACACTTGGGTTTATCATCACAAACAATAGCTACATCAACGTCGGATAGATACACAATCGAATCTTTATCTTATATCTTTTCTCAGATCTCCTTCTTTAAAAATCCGCGACTCTCGTCTTATGTGACCGACTTACGGCGGTGAAAGCAAATTACTTCTTTTCTATCTCTTGACCTTCCCCCGATTTGTCATCTTCGGAGAGTTTTCTCCTATATTTTGCCCCTACTCGTATGCGACAAAAATTTATGACTCGGTATTAATCACCATAATATCTCTTCGCCTCTGCTCCTCGTTAAAAAATTATCCTTAATCTGTATCCATAGTCGACTTGCCATTAGGAGCGGAGTTACTTTTCAACGATACAACTAGCGTCTCCCCATTTATCGTGCAAAGAGCCCAACAACAACAAAGCTCGCATCTCATCGTCAATTACCATCTTCATTGTACTCAACCTGATTTATCAAACTCGAAAATCACTCAAGTGTTCTCGAACGGAGTTTCCATCCTTGAATTTAGAATTCACAAGCTTCCTAATCAAAAAGCTTTATTTCTATGTGATCTTCCTTTCATACATGGACTCCAATTTTTTCGAGAGATCATAGGCTTTAGTTTCGTGGAAAACATGATGAAACACACTTTGATCAATCCACGATCCGACGATCGGACTCAATAGTCTTCTGTTTCATCTTGTTCCCACTGCGGCCACTCTTGTTTGTGTGCCTAATTCCATCGATTTCTCAAGTGGCTCGTATAAATCCTTGCAAAGAAAGCAAATCCTCCATTCTTGGCTTCCAAATTGCATAATTTGTAGCCTTGAGATTAATCGTGCAAACTCTTTGTCTAATCCTCCATTTAATTCGCACAAGAAAACCAAAAAAAAATAACCAAGTTACCGATACCTTTGTTGGGAAAAGTACGCCAAAAATCATCTATATCCCAGGAATTATTTTTCTGTCTTTGTGCAATTAAATATGAAATCAACAAAACCAATTATGAGAACAAAAATAACAAATAACCATCCACAAGCAAGACACCAAATTTACGTGGAAAACCCTTTAAAATTAAGAGGTAAAAATCACAGGTCAAACTCTGAAT
Source organism: Panax quinquefolius (assembly GCA_020205615.1). Classification (NCBI taxonomy): domain Eukaryota; kingdom Viridiplantae; phylum Streptophyta; class Magnoliopsida; order Apiales; family Araliaceae; genus Panax; species Panax quinquefolius. The sequence goes on along the minus strand of CM035174.1, from coordinate 83,388,631 downwards.
CTCCACTATATCACTGATAATAGGTTTACAATATTTCTCTCAAGTTTTATGCCTTAAAACTTGAGGTTACACAATAAATTGAGATAATACAAATTTACCTTTAATTAAGTTGAGAAACCTAATTAACTTCACCACCAAAAAACACCCCAAGCAATAAAGTCTTCAAGCTTTCAATTGAACGGAGATGATGACGGATACCCACGAACAACAAATAACAATTCTCTCAATTTATTCTTTTGGTATCTTTTTACTACCAAGCTTCTCTATCTCATATATCAAATAAGACTCCTTCATAGCCTTATTTATAGTACTCTTCCTTATCCATTCCTAATATAGATTAGAAATAATTTATTCTCCTAATCAAATTAGGGATCACATCTCCTTGTCTTGGTCACCAACCAATCTAACAAGTAAATCATTTATCAACTTGGATTCCTTTTATGGAATCTCCAATTCCAATATTGCTTCCATTAACCCAATTTCTAATTGGATTAATATCAAGTAAACACACTTACTTGCTCACAAAGAAAATCAATTCTTTTATATCTTGGATTCTATCTCATGGGTGAGGACCCACACCCAACAACTCTATTCCACCATTATTATTTGCAGTAAGTCTATTATCAAATAAAACCACTCACATACATATTTTGATGGCACACGTGCAGAGCAAGTCATGTGAACTGTTAACGCCAAGATCCTCTGCCGCGTCCCAATCACGTAAGACGCCCTGATCCTGCACAGTAAACACGATAAATACCACAAGCTTGACGGCAGTTCCGTCGGGGGATAGCTCAGGCGTGAGAGTCAGTAAACGTGTTCACAAGGTTAACAAAATGGAGGCCGTAATATCTATTGTATTGAGAGAGAGAGATAATAATTCCTTTGTGTATATCTAATTATGAACGAATAAGTGTATGAGAACCTACCTCTTCGTGATGACTTCCTTGCTAAGCTATATCCTCTCTTCCTGGATTACAGTGCCACACACTATTACCTGACATAACCCCTTGATCTGATGGGATCCACCGACTGCATATAGTTTATCCACTGCTTTTTGGTCTTTGTTCACCACTGCACGTAGGTTATAATCCCATCCACATTAATGCATGGCAGGTTCTCTAGTCAACCGTCATGCTTTTTCATCATTGCAAGTCAAAATAGTAGATATTAAAATGTCCAAAGGATCGACCCACTGGACCGACCCGGTCCTATAAGTCAAAATGGAAATAATAGGACAACTGGGCTCAAAGACTTTCATGGTTCAATAATAAAGGCCCAATAGATTAATTAAAAGAGTAAGCCCAATATACCTGGCCCAACGGGAGAAAATATCATGACCCAACATTGCCCCCTAGTTTTTTGTTGAACAGAATGTTTAATAGAAAACTAAAAATAGTCCATGATATTTTACTGAAAATCAATAATAAGAAGTAATTGAAATGTACCCGGTTATTGCTCACGAAATGAGATGAAAGGAGATCAAAGGCCCAAATCTAAAAGGCCCTATCTATTAAATATCTGGACCCGAGACCGGACGCTTGCCATTCAAATTCCAAATTATCACTAACATTTAATGTACCACCTTGAACACCGTAAATCACAAGATAAAAGGATAACTTTACCAAATTTGATGCTTTTACTTGTTCATTTGAAATTGAGCGCCTTTCTAAAATTTTTCGATCCTCTCTCGCAAATCGTCACAAATGGCTTCTCACAACTCTGAACAAAGTTCCCCAATACTAGTAACACCAATCACAGTGGTTCCACCAAACCCCAACCCTCATGAAGGAACTACAAGCGCGAATCCCAAGTCGAAAACTCCAAAAACCCCCTCTGAATACTACAGGAGTACGGACCGCTTCTCTCATGCCAACACTCCTTCTATCATAACTGAGGTTGAACTAAAGAGGGTTCGATCTCGGTTCCACATTCCGGAAACCCACGCGATCGGTACCCGATGCGGTGAAAAGATGTACCAACGGCACGAAGGTTGGACGGTAGTCCGGTGACCTTACTGGAGAAGGGGGTTCGTTTTCCCTTACACATCTTTATAGTGACCCTACTGGGGTTTTTGGGTGTGGGGTTTTCACAGTTGGTGCCAAACTCCTACATTCACATTCTGGCCTTCGTGGCCTTCTGCCATGAGTTGGGCATCGAGCCCTCCCTGGACTTCTTCTTCACTGTCTATAAAATAGTACAATCCAGGAGAAGGGGTTCAAGGCCCCTTAGCAAGCATTCTCCAAGTCCGGAGAAAAGTTTGATAGGCGTTCCTTTGGTGAACACCCTTGAACAATAGGGGATGGCACGAGAAATGGTTCTTCGTCAAAGGCCCCGAGATTTCTTCTTTACCGAACTGGGCAACTGACGAAAAGATATCTGCTGACTTCGGAGACATTTCTGAAGAACGGGAAGTGGAAATGATGGAACTATTCGACAACTTCCCTAAGGAAGAGTGGAAATACGGACTCTCAAGCGAGTGCATGGTTATATGACCATAAGTGTAAGTAACAGCTCATTTCATATATATATATATATTTGAAAATATTGTATGATATGTAATTTTAACATAGAATTGTTTGATTTATGCAGTATCTTTGATCAGACCGAGCTCCTTAGAAATAAAGGAGTTCGAAGATTTTTTATCAGGAAGTCTTGAAGCAATCGAGACTATACCAAATCAAGCTACTCCCGAAGTCGAATTCAACCCCGTAAATTCATACGGATGAATTTCAAAAAGAAAAAGAGGTCAAGAGGTTCTCATACCGAAGAGACCCTTCATCCTCGTCGGAAGGAGAGCCACCCGAAAACCCCAGTCAACCTTTCTTGTCACCCTCCCGAATCCACACCGTAAATAGAACCAACCCCAGAACCATTCCTCGACCGGTGGTTTACTTGACGCATACGATCGAAGAAATATACTTGGACCAAAAAATTAAAAACAAAAATAACACCTCTAAGCGTAGAAGAACTCGGGGGTGCCTCGGTCTTGATTATCCCACCCTTCGTGCCCCCAGCAGAAATACAGATTGAAGAGGACGGTGACCGGGACGAAAGGATTCCGACGCTTATCCAGGAAGAGGAAAGCGACTCGATAGCCATCCGAAGTTTCGCTTCGCTTCAACACCCAAAGGACCCACCCCAAATAAATCTCCCATAACCGAAACCATACACGCAGACCTACCCCTCCTGAATGTACCCACTCTCTCTCTCGAAAGGCCGAGACTTTCCCCGAAACGATCGTCCCTCGGTCGAGTTACCATGCCGAGGTCATGGGATCTCCGACCCCGTGGCCTGAGTTCAATGCCAACTTCCCTTCGACCTCTTGAGACTTTCGTCGAATAATCGACGACCACCGGTTCGATGATGATCATACTGACGGAAATCTTTCTCGATGAGGGATGAGCTATTTGGCTAAGGTAAATAACAATCTCTTCTTCCTCTATATCCCTGTTTTCCTTTGGATATTTGGATATTTGACTTGAATATTTTGAAAATATGCAGGCTAATGCTGTCTTTGGACGACTGCGTTCGAGACACATAAATGGAGAGGCCGAGGAAGATTTCATGAGACAAGAGATAAATATGTTGAAATCGACCTTTGGACCGAGAGAGAGATTTGGGTCGTGAAGATGCTTTTCATACCATCAACGGTCTTCAAACAGAATTAGATCGGGCTAGGATGGATTTGAAGACATCTGATGACGAGTTAAGGGCCACGAGGGATGGGTTGGCTACGTCCGAAGCCAGCCAACAAACTTTGACTGACCTGAACGCTGGTTTGGTTGAAGAAAACTTACTCCTGAAGGCAAAAAATGAGGAGTTTTCTTCAGCCAACCGAAGCTTGGTCATACAACTTGGTGAGGCCGAGCGAAGGCTCAAGACGGCACACGAAGGCATAAGGCCAAACGTCACAAGCTCGCCACAAAATAAAGGATCTTGAGGGATCGGGTCCTCTTCGGATCAAGAGCTCCGAGCGCGATTCAAAGCGGACTCTGGGGACTCGGACGAACTTAATCCTTGAAATCATGAAGGTATATTCGGAGGGGTATGAAGATTGCCGAGAGCGAGGAAAAGAAAAGCTATCGGCTGCTCAGTTGGACCCGGCATTGCTCAACTCCGATGATGAAGGCGGTGCCTGAATGTCTGTTCTGTTTTTGTTCTATGTAATAATTTAACTACTTTAAGCTTTTTATGTTCATGTAATTAATTTATGATTGACTTGAATGAATGAGTGTTTTATATTATTGATAAATCTTTAACTGTCTTGATTATGACTTCTGTTTTGATCAATTTCTTGTCGATAATTCAAGATCAATGTTTGAACCCAACTAGTGAATCAGATATGGCATATAACAGTTAATTTATGAAATGAAGTGAATTGAATTTTACGGACAGGATTCAACTTAACTGAATTGAATGAACTGAACTCAACACTTAAACAAAAAAAGTAATATATACTCATCGGTACCGAAGAGTGAGATCAGTCATGTGTGAGGTAAATTTGGCTGATCCTCCTTACACTATCAGAATCTTGCTTACCACTCGGGGTATAACAAGTATATAAGCACCAAGATATAAGGATCAATAGTGACCATTGACTTACCACCCTGATAAGATCAATATAGGATCAAAAGGACCTTGGGCTACCATCGAATGGCCAGCGAGTCCTACCATACCTCCTTACACCATAGTGACCTTCGGACAAATAGGACCGAGGATCGATAGTGACCATTGACTTACCACCCTGATAAGATCAATATAGGATCAAAAGGACCTTGGGCTACCATCGAATGGCCAGCGAGTCCTACCATACCTCCTTACACCATAGTGACCTTAGGACAAATAGGACCAGGATCAATAGTGACCATTGACTTACCACCCTGATAAGATCAATATAGGATCAAAAGGACCTTGGGCTACCATCGAATGGCCAGCGAGTCCTACCATACCTCCTTACACCATAGTGACCTTAGGACAAATAGGACCAGGATCAATTATGAAAAAGTAACCTTTTATTAATAACGAACAATCGTGTACAGACTTCCGGTAAACTGACTTAATCTTTATTGAAAATATTTCCGAAGCCTGCCAGCATGCCAAGTATTCTTGATCTCGGAACCATCGAGTGCCTTTAACCGATAAGTACCTGGCTTTGGTACTTCGATCACTTCATATGGCCCTTCCCAATTCGGCATTAGCTTTCCTGTGTTTTGAGGCGTAGAAGCTTCGGCTTCTCTAAGGACGAAGTCTCCTACTCCGAATCTACAAAATTTGACCCCTTTGTTGTAATGTTTGGCCACCCTTCGTTGATAAGCAGCCAATTTGAGCAAAGCTTCCTCTCTGACTTCGTCTAGTAGGTCCAAGTTAACTTTCAGTCCTTCGTCGTTGTAGATTTCTTTGAATTGACTTACCCGAAGACTTGGAGATCCGATTTCGACTGGGACTAAGGCATCAGTACCATAGGCCATTCGGAAGGGCGAATCTCCCGTAGTAGTCCTTGGTGTAGTTCGGTATGCCCACAAGACATTTCAAAGAATTCTTCCGCCATCTCCCTTAGCTTCATCCAATCTACGCTTGATTCCGTTCAACAGCGTTCTGTTGGTCACCTCGACTTGCCCATTCGACTGTGGATGAGCCACAGAAGTCTTCTTGTGTTGAATCCCCAGATCATTCAAAAATTCTTCAAATTTTGAACCATTTAACGGTGGCCCCGTTGTCCGATATCAACACCTTAGGGATCCCGAAACGAAACACCACAGACTCTTTTATAAACTTTAGGCACTCTTGTTTCGTTATCGACCGAAGTGGTTTTGCCTCCACCCACTTAGTCATATAATCAATAGCAACTATGACGAAGCTGACCTGAACTTTAGCTTTAGGTAATGGTCCCAATATATCCACCCAGCATGAAGGGTATAGGAGATAAAATCGAGTATAGCTCTCTTAGGTGGGTCGATGGGATCGAACTATTGAGCTGACATTTTTCACATTTCTTGACGTACTCTGTAGCTTCTTTGAAAATTGTAGGCCAATAGTATCCTTGTCGAAGTACATTATGAGCCAAAGACTTGGCAGCCATATGATCACCGCAAATACCTTCATGAACCTCCCGAAGAGCATACTCGGCTTCGAACGGAACCAAACATTTCAACAACGGTGAGGAAAATGCCAATCGATAGAGATCCCCATCAATAAGACTAAAATTGGCACTTTTGTACTTAATCTTCTTTGCCAGCATCTGATCCGAAGGAAGGACGCCATCTGCCAAATACTCGATGTAGGGGGTCATCCAACAGTTAGATCGTTCGATACACATCACTGCTTTGTGCTGAACACTTGGGTGCTGCAAAACTTCCAAATATACCGATCCGTGAAAACATCTCAGATCAGTGGCGGCTTTGACAATGCATCGGCAATAGAATTGTCATTACGCTCTATGCTCTGAAACTCATACGAAGCGAAATATTGAAGTTGGTCTCTTAATTCCGTCAGATATTTGATCATTCGGGTCCCACGAGCTTCATAATCCCCTGACAACTGTTTAACGACCAACTGAGAATCACTATAGATAATCAATCGTTAGACTTGAGACTCTTTGCCAATCGGACACTCGCTAACACCGCTTCAGACTTCAGCCTTCATTGTTCGTCGCTTTAAACGCGAATCTGATGGCCTGCTAGACCTTGAATCCTTCCGGACTTATTAAGATAATTCCTGCTCCACTAACAGTTATCGTAGAGGATCCATCTGCATCTACAATGCACGCCTTTCGACCAAGAAGACGCACGGCCTGCCCGATCGGAAGATTCGACACCAGCAACTCGCATCTGCGCCGGTGAACGAGCATTCTACCATAAAGTCGCCGAGGGCTGGCCTTTAATGGCGATTCGGGGATGATACTCGATAAAAATTGGGATAACACCATAGTCCACGCCTGTTAGTCCGCTCGAGACCTCTCCGGCTTGCCCATCACCTTCTTCAATGGTCGATCCGTGTAGGCGACCAGAGTCGACCTTGAAAATATTATAGAAGCTTTTACCGGCAATTATTAAAGCAAAGGCAAATTTCTCAATATTTGGATACCGGTTTGACATCTCGTGGGGACGTGGGCGACATAATAGACCGGATCTTTGCTTCCCACCGATCTCCGAACCAACACCGCTCCAACCACCAATGAACTAACTGCAAGGTATAAATATAAGGTCTCACTGGGCGTGCTTTACTAATAAAGGAGCAGAAGACGCAGATATGTCTTTATGCCTTGAAGGCGTCTTCACACTCCAAGTCCACCTGGAACGTCTTCGCATTCTTGGTCCCTTTAATGTGTCAAAGAAAGGAAGGCATCTCTCCGCAGATTTGGCGGCGAACCTAACCTCCTCAAAGTCAGAATCCTACCAATCGATTTGGGACGTCCTTGAATGACCGAGGAGTCTTCATGTCAAGAATGGCCTGGATCTTCTCCGGATTGGCCTCGATGCCCCTCTGACTGACGAGGTAACCTAGAAACTTTCCAGCACCGAGGCCAAAAGTACATTTGGCAGGATTGAGTCTCAATCGACGATAACGAGCGATACCGAAAGCATTCCTCCAGGTCATCCAAATGCTTATGAATCTGCATACTCTTTACGATCATGTCATCTACATAAACTTCCATGTTCCTCCCCAGCTGCCTATCGAAGATGAAGTTCATCATCCTTTGGTAGGTAGCTCCAGCATTTATGAGGCCAAAAGTCATTTTTTTGTAGGCATACACCGAACGGTGTGTAATGAACGCTGTCTTTGGAATGTCTTCCTTGCACATGGATATTTGATGATAACCTGAAAAAGCATCTATAAAACTTAGTAATGCATACCCCGAAGTGGCATCGATGAGCTGATCGATGTGGGGCAGAGGATAAAAGTCCTTCGGACAAGCTTTGTTGAGATCGGTATAGTCGATGCAAACCCGCCACTTTCCATTCTGCTTCTGCACCAACACCACATTTGCTATCCATTCGGGTAATCCATCTCGTAGATGAAGTCGTGACTAGTAATTTTCAACCTCCTCATCGATGATCTTCGTCGCTCTGGAGCAAATATCCGCCTCTTCGATTTAATCGGCTTCTTGAAGGATCTATCTCCGATTTATGCTCAAGAACCTTTCGGCTAACTCCAGGCATGTCTTGTGGCTCCCATGCAAAAATATCAGCATAACATCGTAAGAGTTCCATAAGGTTCGTCCGAAGAGGTTCTGGTAGACCTGAACCAATCCTCACTGTCTTGTCCGGCTTTCCGATGACCAACTCAATCTCCTCCGTCCCTCCAGCGGGGATCACCAACGGTTCTGAGCTGCTCTCGGTGAAGGGTTCGATCTCAATTGCCATCGTCTTTTTACGTTTCATCGACCCCATTAGGATGAAATAACAAAGATTCCGATAACATCGCCTGGCCAGGTCTAAGTCACCCACCACCTCTCCTACTCCATGCGCCGTGGGGAATTTGATTTTGAAATGTGGGATGGAGGTCACAGCTTGAAGAGCTGTCAACGTAGGTCTTCCCAGAATGGCGTTGTAGGCCGAATCCACATGCACAACATAAAATTTACACGTTATCTCTACCTGCTGAGGGGCCGTGCCGAAGATAACCGGGAGTTCAATAGTGCCTGCAACTTTGGACGGTGGTCGCTTCTTAGAAACCATATAGAGGAGCCTCCTGTCCGAACTCCATTTTGTGCCCATCGAGATGCATCCTCTGATAAGCATGGGCATAAAGAATGTCCACCGAAGATCCGTTATCTATCATCATGCGTTTCACATCCACCGAGCCTACTTCATACTTGTGATCACCAATGCCCCTTCATGCGGTTCGATGGGCTCAAGGATAATCCGTGATCCGTAAATGATATGACGGTTCTCGGAAAAGGTCTCATCAATCTTGAGGTAACATCATCGCCATCGACATGACCGAATCAAGATAAGCCCTTCTCTTCTTCCCTACTAACTTCCCAATGCAGACCCACCCGGTTATTACATCAACGACTTGCTTGGCGGTGGTATTGGAGCACTTTGAATGGGTGGTGCTTGAACCGTTTGAAGCAGTGACGATTGATAATCACGACCTGGCGGTCCTTCTCAGCCACATACTGAATCAGCAAGCCGCTTTTAATCTTGCTCTCCACAAAATCCTTTAAATTACAACACTCATTAGTGTCACGTGACCGTGACTTGATGATAACCACAATATTTACGAGGGTTGCCATGTCCCGTCCTGTAATTATCACGAGGTGGCTCAAAGAAAGGCTGGTTTCGAATCTGATCCAAAATTATCGACCTCTTCGTATTCAATTGGGTGTATACCTTATTAACCTTCGGGGTAAAAACAGGTGTACGACTGCTGCCTTGTCGCCACGAGTTATTGTACTTCTTCGAACTACCTTCTGCTCCTTGGTTGTACCCCCCCACTCTTCTTTGATCAACCTCAGTCTTGGAAACCTCTACCTCCTTTAATTAGCCCAGAGAAGGATTTTTCAGACTATTCATAGCCTCTTCTACAACAATATAGCCTTCTGCCTTGTCAAAGGCTTCTGCTAGTCTTTTCGGATGGTGAAACATCAACTTCTTCACCAATTTCTCCCACTTAACCAGATCTAGCCCATTCTGGAACAGACCAACAGCTTGGAGATCATTAAGGTCGGACACCTGACCGACTGCTTCCCTAAACCTCTTTACATATTGGCCTAAAGATTCATTGGTGAACTATCGGATCTATGCTAGAGAGCCCAGAAGCTTTCCCTCCTTCCATTGCTTCCAAAACGTCATGGAACTTATCACAAAGCTCGGTCCACGAGGAAATCGAATCCGATGGTAAAGTCCCCATCCATCTCTGCGTCTTTTCTCAACGTCGTGACAAAGTGTGACACTTCAAAAGCATCGGTGAAGTCATAGTAATCCATTAAAATTGGCCAAACGCTCGACTATGGTCATAAGGATCTCCGCACCCATCATAGCTTTCCATACGAGGCAACTTTTTGGTAATATCGCCTTCTCCTCGAGAATATCGGAGGAAAAAGGGACGCCTTCTTCCAGAGTGTCCTTCACTTGTTGGACCTCACCAACTGCTTTGAGTTCTTTCAACTCCTTTACGGAAAATCAACACCTTCGGGTTGCGATGAGATCTCCTTCTCGAGCGACGTTAGGGCTTGGAATGGACCGACCTCTCCCTGCCGATCCCAATCGCCTTGTGGGACTTCTTGATCTACTAGGGTGTATAATCTCATCCTCACGATGAGAAACGGTTGTGTCGACTCTCTCCCGCCGGGTTTACGCACGATTTCTCGACGACCGCTTCTTCGTCTTTCATCGTCGCGATCTGATGATCCAACGACTATCGATTGCCTTCTTCGAGGCCAAGGTGTTCGCTTCTTGATCTCCTCCCATCGCGAGAACGATCCTCGGACACATCATAGAATGTTCCGGCCTTACCCTTCCGACGGGTATCTCCTTACACTACTCCGTCTTTCGGAATGAACATGGTTAGATGCTTCGTCCTCAACTCATCCACCAAGCATCATTTGGCTATATCTTCCTCTATTTTAATGAGAACTTCCAAAGCCTTATCTCCGCTTTTCGCCATCCTTGCTAACTTGGCGGCTCTGTCTTCTTGACCACTTTGGCGATGAGTCACGGTCGGTGAGCCTTTCTATCCGTCCCCGATCGGGATCACGCCCTTATCGCCATTGAAAACCAACTTCCGTTCGGCTCACCATGGATCTTGGACGAAGCTCTCTGAGTCAGTGTTTAAAGGCCGTGCTTCGTGAGCACTTTTAGAAGGACCAGACGGTCCTTTATCAAAATCTGGCGATGATGAACTAATGACCATCGCCGCCCTTCCGTGTACCATCTCTACTCCTCATCATCTTCCGAAGTAAGTTAAACAATTGTGATTGAAAGATGCCCTCCTTCTAGCGCCAATGTTAACGCCAAGATCCTCTGCCGCGTCCCCAATCACGTAGAAGCATACGATCCCGCGACAAGAAACACGATAAATACCATGCTGAAGCTTGACGGTTCCGGTTCCAGTCGGGGATAGCTCAGCGTGAGAGTCGAAGAACGTGTTCACAAGGTTAACAAAATGGAGGCCGTAATATCTATCATTGTATTGAGAGAGAGATAATAATTCCTTTGTGTATATCTAATTATGAACGAATAAGTGTATGAGAACCTACCTCTTCGTGATGACTTCCTTGCTAAGCTATATCCTCTTTTCTTGGATTACAGTGCCACACACTATTACCGACACACCCCTCGATCTATGGGATCACCATTGACCGTGATATAGTTTATCCATCGCTTTTTGGTCTTTGTTCACCGCGGTACCACATTAATCACGGCGAGTTCTCTAGTCAACCAGATTATGCTTTTTTCATCATTCAAATCAAAATAATAGATATTAAAATGTCCAAAGGATCGACCCAACTGGACCTAATGGCTTATTCTATAAGTCAAAATGGAAATAATAGGACATTTGGGATCAAAAGACTTTTATGGATTCAATAATAAAGGCCCAATAGATTAATTAAAAAAAAATTAATATGAGAGGAAAAAAAATATCATTTATTTTGAACCATTAAAAATATATGAGTGATTTTATGTTATAGTAGATTTATTTTATTATTTATACAAAAAAAAGATTACTTGAGAATATTTTTTATTTTTTAAATATTAAAAGTTTATTTTTAAGTTTGCTAAAAACAAAGGGACACTAATAAACAATTGGACCACACAATATGAGTCGGTCATTTGATATCTTACTTTTTTAGTTTAAATCTTTTCAAGTATTCATTTAGTTATTCTTGCACTACTACTCATGCAATCATCTCTTTCAAGTCCAAAAACATTTTACCTCTATCTCATGCACCTGATGTAGTCACCAAGTATGAAATAGTTATTAAAAAACAGAAATAACTTTAATCAGTGGGATATTTGACAAATGAAGAAACTCAATAAAGCAGCAAAAGCTATTACAAAAGCAACGAGGGAAGTATATAGCCAATGCAGGCCACAAAATAGAGTCCATGCAAACTCATGTAACATATAATTACAATGGCCACTTTAAAAGTATGGCTGACCAAAAAGAAAAGAAGAAAATGATAGAAACAAGCTTTAGCTGGTAAAAACAGCAACTTTTCAATGCAACTTTGTCCCATCTCTTTTCACTCTTCCCTTGATAATGTAAATATTTGTAATGTTCTCACTTTCTCAGTAACATCACAGGTAAAAAAGAGTAACTTTTTGAAGTGTCTTTTCATCTTCCATTAATTACCCACTTGCCATTTGGCCCATGTATGTGTGTTTTTGCATGTGTGTAAAGGGTTCAAATATTCTGTCAAATTCTTGGTAGTATCATTTAGTTAATATCCCTACATTACACTTATTTATGTTTAACTTTTTTAATTAGATAAATAGTACTACCTGATAGCAATAAATGAAATGAAACAGTACACGAGCTGGAAAATGATCAGCAAATCTAAATTCGTATATATATATATATATATATATATATATATATATATATGGCACAAAATTTTAATAACCTAACTACATCTTAATTTACTAGTAGTATGTCAACATAGCATCAAACAAAAATATTAGATTAACAAGGGAAATGATATTAACATGGCGAAAATTATAGGCGCAAAGTAATATAATTTTTTAGACAAATCTGCCATTGTTATTCGTGATGATTATAGTACTGATATATTATTTTAATGACAAAAGCAGAGTTATCCAAAAAAAATACTACATTTATCAATTTGCTCGTAATTTTAGCCTTGTTAATATTAGATCTCAATTAACACTCGCATAAAACCTAGTAAGTACAAAAAAGAAAGAGGGGAAAAAACATAGAAACCAAAACTAGACAGTAGCACAACACTCGAGGTCTAACACACAAGAACTTGACCTCATAAGTACAGATTGTAGGGTTTTGGCTAGGTCTTTGGCGCACGGTCTAGCCACAGGGTCACCGACAGTGCACTGAAGAGCTAAATTCATGGTCTCGACGATTTGGTTCTGATTATTGAGTGCATGTGTCTTGATTATTGGATCAATCCACATCTCCAGATGACAATCTGAGTAGCAATAACGTGCCCACTCAACAATGCTTTCATGCACACCAAATTTGGCATCCGTTGGGTTTTTCCCGGTCAGGAGTTCGATAAGAAGAAGGCCAAATCCATAGATATCACTCTTGTCGGTTATGTCTTTGGTTTCTCTAGTTTCTGCAATATCAAGATAATGCATGTGTATAATTGTTTGGTATAAAATTCAAAAAGGAAGTTTGTTCATTTAAAAATGTATGTAAACATTATTTACAACTTTGCCCCAAACGTTATGCGTTAAAAACTTAAAAATGAAAATTTATGAATACCATTGAACTCTCATGTGTTAAGGATTTGCAGGCCTCAAATCTGGTCATGCCATAATAAAAAATATTTTATGAAGAAAAAAAAAACACATTCTTACTGAAAATATGCTATATAGCCCCATAAGCTAGTCGTGCTGTTCTCGGTCGATGTCAGGTTTCTATGTCTCCTCACTCAGCTTAATAACACTTATTCGTTACTATTTTGAAAAAGAAATGGTAATTTTTAAAAATTACTATAATTACATTTTTTGTCTAACATTTTAATCCAAGTATCAGTTAAAATTTGTAAATTTCACACAATAGCTAGTAAATCAAAACACACAAAAAAAAACTGGAAAAAATTACCTGGGGGAAGGTATGCAGAAGAGAGAAAGCACTTGGTGTCCATAAAAACCAAACCAGGAAGATCCAATCTCAGGCAAGGCTCATCCTTCTCACCAACCATAATTTTCTCAGAGGAAATGTCACCTACAAGAATACTAGGTGAACAATGGGAATGAAGATAACCAAGAGCTTTTGCAATCCCAATAGCAATTTTTCTCCGACGCTCCCAACTTAAGCCCGGTAGAGCTTCACTTAAAATCATTCCCTCAATATGTTCATACACCAAGAATCCGCCCTTTTCAGACCTACAAATCGCGATAAATTTACCAATGTTTCGATGCTGAACCTTACCAAATTTATCACCAATTTCTCTTGATGGAATCGAGTTGATATCGTTCATTTCCTTAACCAAGAACTGCATGTTAATCTTCAATGAGGACTTTAGAATGTAAGAGTTTCCTAGCTTTCCTCTTGCAATAATATTTTCATCCCTCACCGAGGATAAAATATCATCAATACTTAGCCATTTCAAAAGCTTGCCATCGAAGAATTGTAGTTCCCAAATTCCATCCTCACTTTCAACTCTTTTTACATTTGAGTCCTTTTTCCTCCGAACAAAAACAATAACAAAAAATGCAAGTCCAAGAACCACAAAGGCAAAGCTCAAGAAAATCCACCAAGGAGGAATTTTAACGCCTTTGCATGGCGATAAACCGCTTGTAACACCACCACCGCATAGATTGTTACCAGAAACGGAGCTTGAATTGATAGCAAGGAAGGCTCCGGTAGAGGTAAACTTCCATGAAAATGGTTGTGAGAAATATTTACTTGAACAAGTGATTCAACTTTCCCTAAACTTTTTGAGATTTCACCAGAAAGTTGGTTACTTGACAAATCAAGCAGCCCTAAAACCGGCATTTCGGAGAAAGTACTAGGGATTTGACCACTAAGCTGATTATGGCTTAGGTCAAGACTCACAAGCATTTGACATGAAGATAATTCATCCGGTATGCTACCAGAAAGCTTGTTTCCACTCAATTTTAGTTGCATTAGCTCCGAGAAGTTCCCAAAACTCGGTGGAATTTCACCCGAAAAATCATTTTCGGATAAGTGCAAGTTCTCAATCTTGTTACTACCAAAAGAATCCGGCAAATGCCCAAAAAACCTATTTTTTGATAAATTCAGCATTTCGAGTTCTGGCATAAGCCAAGTCTTCCCACTTATGGTGCCGGAGAGATTGTTGCCTGAGATATCAAGGAAGTAAACAAGTGGCAATTTGATGAATTCCGGTGACAATTCCCCCGAGATTTGGTTATTTTCTAGGCGGACTCTTTGTAAACTCATGCAATGGCTTAAACTTGTTGGTAATTCACCTTCAAGGGAATTTGAGAATAGGATGAGTTTAAAAAGATGGTTGGAAACACAAAGACTGTCAGGGATTTTTCCGGTGAGATTATTGGTAGAAAGGTCTAATACTGTGAGATTATTATGTTTCCCAAGGTCTTTAGGAATCTCACCGGATAATTTATTAGACCATAGTTGAAGCACTTGGAGATGAGGCAAAAAAGTTAAAGAATTTGGAATTTTTCCGATAAGATTGTTGGAAAACAAATGGAGAATTTCCAAGTTGTGCAACTGGCTCAGAAGTTCAGGAATTTCACCAGACAAAAAATTATCGCTCAAATCGAGTGATTTTAATTTTTTGAGATTGAAAATTGATCGAGGAATGGATCCAGTGAGCTTGTTTAGGTACAAGAAAAGATATTCAAGATTGGTTAGGTTACCAAGAGAAGATGGAATTTCACCACTAAGATTGTTATAAACAAGATTAAGATGATTTAATGAAGTTAACTCGCCAAGTTGATCTGGAATTTTGCCCGAAAGATTGTTGTATCCCAAATAAATCAACTTCAAGCTCTTCATTAGGCCTAATTCACTTGGAATTCCTCCAACTAATCCATTTGAAGCCAAAGTCAAGAACTGCAGACTTGTCAAATTTGTTATTGATTTCGGAATTTTTCCCACCAAAACATTTCCACCAAGATCAAGGAATTTGAGGCTGGAGAATAATCCAATTTCTTCAGGAATTTCACCTGAAAAAATGTTGTTTGAAAGGTCTAACATCTCGAGACGAGAAAGTGAGCCTTTTGGCAATGAACCTGTTAGGTTATTGTTGCTTAGATTGAGATATCTAAGCCACAAACAAGAGGAAATATTGCTAGACATCCCACCATAGAGTTGATTATCGGATATGTCGATAAATTCAATATATGGCAATTGGAAAAGTGATTGGGGCACTTCCCCGGATATGTTCTTTCCAGAGAGCTCAATTTTCCAAACGTGGGAAGAATTATCGCAGCCTATGCCTTGCCAATAGCAAAATGACGTGGAAGAATTCCAGCTTGAAAGAGACTCGAAAGGATCTTGAATTGAAGACTTGAAGGATAATAGAAGTTCATATTCATATGCATTGCATGCACATAATCCAGATAACAAGAACATAAGCATCAATAATTCTTCATGCATTATTGATCTTTTTTTCACCATCTTTGCAATAATTAAACTCTATATCATCGACACTTTCAAGATGGATCGATAGTCGCTTTATTTCTGTCACCAACACGAAAGATCATGAGTTAGAAAAGCCTTGGATCCAGTGCAATGAAAAGTTGAAATGAAAAAAATAAAGCTAATAAAAACTTGCTTTAATCTTATACTACATAATATAAACACAAAGACAGAATCTTTTCATATAGTAACATTTAGATAACTATATCATCATAAGAACTAGAATAAAAAAAATATAGGATTCATAAGATCATTATGTGAGTTATACAAGATTTGCATGAGCCATGAAGATAATTATTTAGACAAATAGATATATATTCTAAAGGATATTGATTCCCAACAATTCAAATGGACTGTCTATTATAGACAAATAGAAATATTTCATTATAAAGATTTGTATAATATTTGAATAAAAAAAGGTTTATAGAAATCCAACTCTCCATATAAAATGCAATTTATTTTTATAGACCGTCCAAATTGACTGTCCGTTAGCAACTACTATCCATAAAATTCATATTAATTGAAGTGTTAGATAACTTACCTAAAAATCTTCAGTTGAATATTTGAGGTTTTGAAAATCTTGAAGATTTATTACTAGCTTTATGATGGAGAGGAAAGATGGTTTTGGTTTGGACTTTGAAGTGATGAAGTGATGAAGTGAAGAGAGTTGTAGGGGTTTGAGAGTGAGCTAATTAGTGTATAAATAGAGTTAGGGTTTAGGATTTGTAATAAGGCAAGGATTTGTAAGAATATTACGAAACTGGTTTAATGGATCCTTGACTTTATTTGGTTTGAACACGAACGGTTGAAAGAGAGGAAAGGCAGGGACATGTCTTTGCTTTTGGTCGGATATTACCAAAATGCTCTTTTGACTGGCTTTGGATTGTGACAAGAAATACCCTGTAACCGTTGAAAAACTTTGTTAGCTCTTCTTTATATGCATATTAAGTGTTGCACTACCTTAAAAAGTTGTTTTTTTAACATGAAATTTCATTATCGTTAAAGCAAAACGTTATGATTAGGTTGAGTTCAATGTTCTCGTGACATCACAGTTGTAGAATTCATTTAGTGATTTCACTGATGCTAAGTTTGGATTGAGAGAATGAAATGGAGGAATTAATGAAATGAAAAATAATATATTTAATGATTAGTTTGGTGAATAAATCATTTAAATGGAATAAAAATTCATTCAATCCCCTTATTTTTTTATTTCATGCAAGAGGCAGTGGAATAAAATTCATTTCAATAAATAGATATATGTAATAATTTTGTCATTATATTACACCACCCACCACTACCAATAACAAACTTACACTTGAAATACTTTAAAATTATTTTATTCCTTCTTCAATTCCGTCAACCCAAACGCAGTATAAGTATTATAACAACGGGAAAAATTCAGAGTTAATTCTATAAACTCGATCGTGTTGTCATTCTCTAATTTCGAATTTAAGGGAGTGAAAATACTATTAGGGGCATGCACGGGTCAACTTATTGGAAAGGTGAAAACACAAATTAGGGTTTACCATCCATTTTTTGAGAGTAAATCTTGTCATATATATGTCATAATTATTCAGTTAAAAAAAGTCAATATGTATACCTTAATAATATAATTATTCTTCTTATTATAATATAATCATTTTCATTCTTTATTTAATTATTATTATTATTATTATTATTATTATTATTATTATTATTATTATTATTATTATTATCTTAACTTAAAGAGAAATTGATGAATAATCAAAGCTTAACACACAGAACCAATGACTTGTCATTTGTCTATATGATACAATATTGTTATCAGACCAAATTATGACAACTTAATTATTCTTTAAGGACATTATAAATGCAAGTTTAATTCTTCTAAAGTCTACACACACATATATGGGATAATATATTTATAGATAAAGTTTGATTTTCAGAATAATTCAAAGGCACAAATAGTGATAAATTAGGAGTACGTACTTGGCAGAGAAAAGGAAAAACTTATTGCAATGTATAAAGTAATATTCTTCAACCCGTTTTGTTTGGACGCTTTATATTGTCATGCATCTTGGATTCTCCCTTGCAGTAGAGAGAGAGAGAGAGAATGAGAGAGGGAAAGAGAGAACTTTCTTTCTCCATCTCTATCTCCTGGATACATACATATAGAAGAGGGAGGGGAAGAGTACAGGTGAGGCAGCTGAAAGGAATTAGATTATATGTATATAATAGCCTTAATGCATGATATACATAACCTTAATCATCGAAAAACTATGAAACTCTGATCAAGCTAGAACATACAAACTTTTTTTATTTATTTAAATCATTGAAACTTGTAAACAATTGTCAAAAAACTTAAAATTTGACCAACTCATATGTACATGTCAATAGACGAGTGGTTACCATGTAGTAAACTTCATGATAGGTTAACTTTATGCCCAATATAGTGTTGATCACTCTTCTGATTGTGTGTCAAGATCAGATTCGATATTAGACGCTTACTTTAGTGAAGTTCACTTAATTCATGCTAATCGGATCCTCAATAGACACATCAGCTTACATGATTAAATTTTGAGTATTTTTGACAATTATTTAAAAGCTCAATTTCTGACTTAATGTCCGAAGAAATATAAAAAAAATATATACAAATATTTTTAACATCAAAATCATTGAATTTTCAAGCAACTGTCAGTAATGCTCAAAGTAAAATAAAATTATATGTATACGTCAACTGATATATTCAAATTTTACTTAATTATATTTAACAATTTTTAAAAGTTCAACGGTTTAATTTGGTGGAAATAAAATAGTTTGTAAAGTTCAATAATTTTTTTGTTACCAAGTCGTCAAATTTATAATTAACTTTGACTAAAATTAGTCTCACCTAATTACACAGACAGAGGGAGTGTGAGAGAGAAAAGAGAGATGAGAAAGCAAAATAGGAGGAGGAAGAAAAGTAGAAGACAAATTATTTTATAAATATTTTATAAATATTTCTAATTGTTGATGTAAGATACTCCACTTAAATATATATGATCAAAAAACTATTTAAAACAGCTTTTGTTGATCAATATGTTGAGGTGGAATATGCCACATCAACAATTTATAAAATATTTATAAAATAATTTGTAGCATATTCAAAGCAAAATAGGGAGGAGGAAGAAAAGTAGAATGTCTTTACGTTACACACTAATGGTAGCTCGTGCGGCCCTCTCCCCTTCATGTATGGGGCCCCTCATTCTCTTTCTCGAAGGAATATACAGTGTGTAGTCTTTTTCACAACCAGCATGCTAATTGCTACCCCTCTTTCCATTTTCTAGGGCTTTTCGCTCACTCTCTCTTTCCTCAACCCACGCCCATTCCCTCCATCCCCCCACTTCTTCCACTTTTACAAATTTTTAACCATTCCTTTTTGAATAGTTCTTTCTTTCTTTCTTTTTATCAAGAAGAAAGTGTATTAGGAAGAAGTAGAGTCGCATTAAGATTTTACAAGAGGAAAAAGAACAGGATGTGTAATTTGGGTAAACTAATTAGAGTTGTGATATAAAAAACAAAGAGGTGAATCGTTCTATAAAACGAAACCTCCACACAATTCGTTGCTAACTCGCCTTAAACTATCAGTTTAATGAGTCATAACCAATCGTCATCTCATTTGTCAAGATAAAGTCTTGACAAAGGACAATCGAGTCCCGAGATATGATGAGGTAATGTTGAACTAAATGGTTCGCCTTTTATATTTGGTCTATCGAGTCGCGCTTATGAAAAATAGAAACACATATTCCTCTCTGAACAAGAATTACATGTTGCACATACTTACATTGTGACGCCCCCAAAATAGGTATACATCACCTATTACGAAGTTGCCAAATAAATCGTAGATATGTAATATAAATATAATCTTAATTATACAACAAGAGAACATGAGTTTAAATACAAATATTGTCTTCTGCATAATATCTACTCTCGAATAAGTCCTCATTACATTTATTGTCACACTATTTAACGAGAATAGTGAGGACTACTAGCTAATACTATCATCAGGACCATCACTCCGCTCCTCGACTCGTCCAAAACCACGTTCTCAATTCCTCAAGAGAATAGTGAAAGAAAGGGAAATTTCAACTAAATTTCAAAGAAGAAATATTATGACTAAGATAATGCGAGAATAAATTATCATTAGTCTTCAACAATGTTAAACCGATAAAATACAATAGATATCAAGTTTAGCTGCAATGAACAAGCAATCCATTAAAAGAGTCAGTAGAGAATAAAATCTACTATCTTTTATGATTTAAAGGTTTTTCATCACTTTTATTCTTTGGAACTCAAATTTTAATAAATAATCCACATCATTGAATCACCCTCGCACTACTACTGACGATATTCTTTTAAGATCATGACCACAAATTATTCATGACTCACGGCCAAGGATATTCGTGTATTCATTAATGGTCGTGATCATGCCAACAACTCCGTCATCCATCAATGCACACGCCAACGAGAACTTTTACCACATCATTTATAACATTACGATTACCATGATTACACCGAATAATCCTCGGTCATAATCATACCAAGTCCATCTACGCACTACATAAAGCCATGATGAATTTCAACAAAATATAAACATGAGAATGATGACAATGATATAAGAATTCAATAAAACAAGTTCAAGAATTAATTTATCCAGGAACCAATAACGTTCAAATTGTCAACATGATACTGCTTTGTAGAGTAAAATTCAAGAATACTCAGAAGAATATTTCCATGAAAATATACTGGATGAAGCGCAAATATCAAGGATATTATACTAATTTCATGGAGTATAGAAGTCAAAACTTTAACCAGCTGAGTATAATAAGGAATTGAATAACAAAAGAAATCACCAGGCATGCGATAGACCGCACAGGCGGGTTATTCTAACAGAATAATAATTAACGGAACCAGGTCCGACGTAAAACGCACAGATAGGATATTCCAACAGAATAATAAAGACGGAATCAGTCCGTGCCAGAAAACGCATGCATGTGACGAGGATATTCCAGCAGAATAATAAAGGCGAAATCAGTCCCACAGTAAAACGCATGCACGTGATATTCCAATGAATAATAAAGAATGAAATAACAGAAGAATTTCACCAAGTATAGGGTAGCCCGTGTATACAGGTTATTCCAACAGAATAATAAATAATGGAATAACAGAAGTTCTCTTCATGAATACAAAAGAAATAATACCCCTTACCGTAAAAGAAACTGGATATAGGAAAAGAAAGGTAGCAGACTTCTCTTCTTTCTCTCTATAATTTTCTCTCTCTAGAGTTTCAGTGAATTCGTAAGAAATATGAAGGAATGAGCTTCTATTTATAGAAAAGTGAACTGCATAGTAAATAATTCATGAACGGTCCAGATTGATTTATTTTTAATCGAACGGTCCATAATTAAAGCAAAATCTTCTAAATAAAATATAATATATTATATATATACAACATGTGTTTTTAAAAAAATATCACAGGATTCATCCCCTAAATCCAATATCAATTCAATCTCTCTCTCTCTCTCTCTCTCTCTCTCTATATATATATATATATATATATATATATATATATATATATATAAAAGTCTCAATAATACACTTTTCCACCAGATAATCCAATCTTTTTTTTCTTTGATTTCTGTGAACCCCCCCCCCACCCCACCATTTCAAAACATGTGACAAAATTATATATATATATATATATATATATATATATATATATATATATATAAATCAAACAACTTCTACTAAGCGATTTTGAGAAATGGGTAAGTGAGGTCCAACAAAATTTACATCAAATACTTCATAAAAAAAATCCCTTTAATATTTTTAACAACATTTATCACAATTATTATAATTCACAATATTAATCGACCGAAGTCGTTCTAGGAAGAGGGCTTTCGATAAGGATTTCTCCCTATTGGCGTAATTGATTAGGTGACTAAATCTCTCCTCGATGAACTTCTAGACATCGTTAATATTACAAATAATAATATTTATAACTTTGTCGTCTCAATTATTGATTTAATAATATATAAAATATTGACAATAATTGAATCAAATAACGTGAGATATTATGCAGCAACTACTGTAGCAATAATTGAACAAAAGCGAGTGACTTCTCACGTAAGCATCAATAATCAATACTGGTGCTAACTCTGTGTGCACGCCAGACATTATTCTTTACTTTAACACCGGGTATTTCAACAGTTAATGGTAAAACTTCCGCCGTTATTTTCATAAAGTATTTTTTGTCATTTTCTTAATCCGACAATAATTTCGTTGTGGGGTCCATCAATGATAGTGTCGTTGTACGAATATTCCATGTTAAAACGAATATTCCCCGACCAATCGAATATTATATAACAACTTGCGTACTTTGCAAAATTTATAAATATTACCCACAACTATAACATTATTTCAAATTCACACCTTAATATTTAAAAAATGATATTTATAGAAAATTCATCTTTATTCATAAAAGTTAGGGTCTTACAACCTCATCTTCTTAAGAAATTTCGCCCTCAAAATTAGGGTACGTACCTGGTATGTCGAAGAGGTAAGGATACCTTGATTTCATTTCAGATTCTAACTCCTAAGTCATTTCCTCAACATCCTGGTTTCTCCACAAAACTTTGACTTGAGGTATAACCTTAGAGCGTAAAATATGTTCCTTCTTATCCAAGATTTGAACAGGTACCTCTTCATACGTTAAGTCTTCTGCTATTTCATCCGATTCTAACTCAATAATGTGGTTCGGATCTTTCACATATTTACGTAACATGGATATGTGAAAAACGTTATGAACACGAGACATACTTGGCGGTAAGGCAAGTCTATAGGCTACAGTTCCTACTCGATCGAGGATTAAAAATGGGCCAATGAATCGAGGATTTAGCTTCCCTCTCTTTCCAAATCTTGTAACTCCTTTCCATGGAGCAACACGTAACAATACATGATCTCCAATATCG
The DNA here is from genome assembly GCA_020205615.1 of Panax quinquefolius. Taxonomy (NCBI): domain Eukaryota; kingdom Viridiplantae; phylum Streptophyta; class Magnoliopsida; order Apiales; family Araliaceae; genus Panax; species Panax quinquefolius. The sequence continues at coordinate 83,365,343 of CM035174.1, read as the reverse complement.
AATTCTACGTCCTTTCGATGAAGATCAACATAATTCTTTTGTCGATCTTGTGAGATTTTTATACGTTGCCGGATCGTTTGAATCTTTTTCGTAGTCATACGTACTAACTCCGGTCCCAACAAAGTTGCTTTACCCACCTCATCCCAGCATACTGGAGAATGACACTTTCTTCCATACAACGCCTCGAATGGAGCCATGCCAATACTTGCTTGATAATTATTGTTGTATGAAAACTCCACCAACGGTAAGAACTTGTCCCAACTTCCCTTGAAATCAAGGACACATAGTCTTAATAAATCTTTAAGAGTTTGAATAGTCCTCTCTGATTGTCCGTCCGTCTGAGGATGATATGCCGAACTGAATCGTAAATTCGTGCCCATAGCTTTTTGCAAACTAACCCAAAATCGTGAAGTGAATCTTAGGTCTCGATTAGAAACTATGGATACTGGCATACCATGCAATCTTACAATCTTGTTTATGTACATACGAGCAAGACGTTTAAGTGTATAAATTTCTCGTATTGGTAAGAAGTGAGCAGACTTGGTCAATCTATCAACAATGACCCAAATTGCATCAATGCCTTGAGAAACCATGGGAAGACCAGTAACGAAATCCATGGTAATGTGTTCCCACTTCCATTCTGAAATTTTAAGTGGTTACAATGGACCTTTTGGTACTTGATGCTCCGCCTTGACTCGTTGACAAGTTAGACACCTTGAGATAAACAACGCTATCTCTCTCTTCATATTGCTCCACCAAAATGTATGACGAAGATCACGATACATTTTGGTACTCCCAAGATGGATTGCAAACGGTGTGTTGTGCGCCTCCATCATGATTTTATACTTTAAATCAGGGTCGTTAGGAACACAAAGTCTGGAGTTGACTCGAAGTATTCCTTCTTCATCGATTCTTGCTTCCGGCATAGCACCTTCTTGTACTTTCTTCCTCATACGCATCAGCTCCGGATCTATAACTTGAGCAACTTTAACTTTATTAATTAAAGTCGGTTCTACTCGTATATTCGCCATCATCACGTGAGTCCCTAGAGTCTTTATCTCTATCTCTATCCTTTGCAAGTCACACAAAATGGGTCTTTACGTTGACAATATCGCACGTGTACCCGTATATGATCTTCTACTCAATGTGTCAGCTACCACGTTCGCTTTTCCAGGATGGTATTGGATGGTATGATCATAATCTTTCAACAGTTCAAGCCAACGTCGTTGTCACATGTTGCGTTCCTTTTGAGTGAAGAAATATTTGAGGCTTTTATGATCCGTAAAGATCTCCACTTTCTCCCCATATAAGTAATGCCTCCAAATCTTTAGTGCGAAGACAACAACTGCCAACTCTAGATCATGAGTTGGATAATTCCTCTCATATTCTTTGAGTTGTCGTGAGGCATAGGCTATGACTTTCCTATGTTGTATGAGAACACATCCTAACCCTTTGCCTGAAGCATCACTGTAGATGACAAATCCCTCCGAGCCAAATGGTATTGTTAGAACAGGTGCTAAAATGAGTCTCCTCTTGAGTTCTTGAAAACACTTCTCACATTCCTCGCTCCAACCAAACTTTGTATCTTTTCGAGTCAGCTGAGTTAGTGGAGTAGCGAGTCGAGAAAACCCTTCTACGAATCTCCGATAATAACCAGCTAAGCCGAGAAAGCTATGTACTTCGGTCACTGATTTAGGTTGCTCCCAGCTTTGAATAGCTTCAATCTTTGCTGGGTCAACAGATATTCCATGACTTGATACCACGTGCCCAAGGAATGCTACTTCCTCAAGCCAAAACTCGCATTTATTCAACTTGGCATAAAGCTTATATTCACGAAGCTTTTGGAGTATCAGCCTCAAGTGTTGCTCATGATCTTCATGGGTTTTGGAATATATGAGGATGTCATCAATAAAGACGACCACAAAGTGATCCAAATATTCCTTGAATACTCGGTTCATCATATCCATAAAGGCAGCATGAGCATTAGTCAATCGAAAAGACATGACTGGGAATTCATAATGCACGTACCGAGTTCTAAAAGCCGTCTTTGGAATGTCATTGGTTCTAATCTTCAACTGGTGATATCCGGAATGAAGATCAATCTTTGAAAAGAATTTGGCTCTTTGAAATTGGTCAAACAGATCATCAATACGTGGCAATGGGTACCTATTTTTGATGGTGACATGATTCAACTCCCGATAATCAATACAAAGTCGCATACTCCCATCTTTCTTCTTCACGAATAGGACAGGAGCACCCCAAGGAGAAGTACTAGGACGAATAAAGTCAATGTCTAACAATTTCTGCAGCTGGGTCTTTAATTCCTGAAGTTCAACAGGAGCCATTCGATATGGGGCTTTGGAAATGGGTTTTGTACCGGGTTCAAGGTCGATACAAAATTTAATTTCACGCTCTGGGGGTAGGCTAGGAAGTTGTTCAGGGAATACGTCAGGAAACTCATTAACAATAGAAATATCATTCAAAACTGACGTATTTTTGTTTAGATCCGTGACATGAGCTAAGAAAGCTTGACATCCATTTTTCAATAAACGAATAGCTTTATGACTTGAGATGACAGTGATTGATTTTAATGGTTTGGTTGCTTAAATTCTCATAATAGGTTGGTTAGGAATATGAAAGCTAACAACATTACGAAAACAATCAATTTTTGTATGATGAGTAGTTAACCAATCAATCTCTAGAATCACATCAAATGCAAGTATTTTCAAAGAAATAAGATCGACAGGTAACGTGCGGGTGCCGATTTGAACTAAACAAAACTTATAAACTGTGGATGTAATGAAGGTTTCTCCCAACGGAGTTTCAACAGATAAGTCAAAGTCTAATTTCTCCGGAGTCAAATTTAAACATTGAGCGCAAGTAGGAGAAATAAAAGAATGGGTAGAACCCAGTATCAAATAAGGTATAGACTTCGCTTTAGAGTTTATGATAAGCTTACCGTGATGACCTCGTTCGGGTTCCTTGCTTTTACGGGAAGTCACAACAAACGCTCTCCTCAGACTACCGACTTTGACTTTTTCCGGGACGACCTTTAAGTGCCTCCATCCTAGTGAACTTGTCTTGGTGAAGCGACAAAATCGGACTAGGTGACCTTCTCTTCCACAATTATAACATGCTTTGGACGACATCGCGCAGTTTGGACTGATGTGTCCCTCCCCTCTACATTTGAAGCATATGATAAGTGGTCGTTCTCCTTCCTTAACAATGGGTCTTTGGTCTTTGACGTCTTTCCATCATTGTTGAATCTCCTCTTCTTGAAATGTCCATTCTTATTGATTTGGCCCGATTACCACCAAGTGATTACCATTTCGGCTGTTGACTCCTCCACGCTTGTTGTCACCGCTCGACGATCGCTTCTCCTTTGGTATTATCATTTTCTTACCGCTCTCTTTTAATTGCGTTGACTCGTTATCGCGCTCCAATAACTGAGCCCTATTTACAATATCTGGATACAAACACAGTTTATGAGAAATAAGATATTGACGTATCTCCGGTTTCAAACCTCTTAAAAACATTCGCGTCATTCTCTCCTCATTATCAACCAAATGCGACGCAAACCGGGACAACTCGGCAAACTTGGCTTCGTACTGCGATACGGTCATGTTGTTTTGCTCCAGCTTGATGAATTCTACTTCTTTCTTGTGACGAATACTTTCGGGAAAGTACTTGTCGTTGAACAATTCTTGGAACTTCTCCCAAGTCATCTTCAGTGCGGCAGGTTGAGTACGCTTTACCGATTCCCACCCAAGAATCGCCTCTCCTCATGATATAAAGGTGGTAAAGGGAACCTTTTGCTCTCGGAGCATCCCAAGACATCAAATATCTTGGTGATCTGCTTTATCCATGCTTCCGCCTTAAGTGGTTTTGGCTCTCCAATAAACTCCGGTGGTCCCGGCTCCTTGAAGCTGTTTAGCGGTGACCAGACGAGAGTTTTCAGTGTTTCCACCTACATTTTGGATGGGAGAGCCGCTCGATGATGTTGCATGAATTGCATAAAGCCTCTGAACATTCCATCATTCATCATTTGGTCAGTGTTGTTGTTTGAATGAGGATTGTCGCCTTCCTGATGCACATTCTCCTGATTATTGATATGTGGAGACTCAACGGTATCCTGTTGTAAGACCCCAACTTTTTATAAATAAAAATTTAATTCCTCTATTTATCATTTTGAAATAGTAAGGGTTGATTTGATTAATGTGGTTAGTTATGGGTAAAATGCGCAAATATTTCAAATAAGCAAGTGATTATAAAATACTCATTGTCATTGGGAGAATATTCGTTTGGTCGTGAAATATTTCTTGCCGTAGGGAATATTAAATGATTGCAAATGATTTTGTATGGGCCCCATAATAGAAAGCGATTGGATGAAGAAAATGACAAGTATAAGTTGTTTATAAATAACGGGCGTAGTTATTCTGATTAACCTTTGTTGGAATATTCCTTGGTTGGTTAAAACACAAGAATCTGGCGTTGTTACTTGATGATTTAAACGGTATTTTACCAATTATTGATTTATATGATGAGGAAAATATTGATTTTATGTGGATATAGATGGAGAAAATTTTTAAAGTGACAATTGTTAAAAATTAATATTTTATCTTTTACGATAAAATAATATTTTATAATAATGATGATATTTTACAATGAATGTGAGATATATGAGTATATGAGGATGAAGAGTATTTTGTTGCATTAAATGATTAACACATGTTTTGTGTGTGTTTGGTGGACCTCATTTCTTGATTGAAATTTGATTATAGCACGTAAAATAAATCTGTTTATGGATTTTTCGGTCAATTTACATTTGGAATTTGGAAAACTTTCTTATGCAAAGTTGTAGAGAATTGAATTTCCTATAAAAGTCGCGAGATTTGAATTTTCTGATAAAAGGGCTATTTATTGTGAATTATTGAAGTTTCGATATATCGGGTGTGATTTGATTTTTGGAGTTTAAATTATTTTTGTTAGAAAAGTGTTTTTTTGTATTTTTTTGGACATCATTAACATGTGTATTTGGTGTTTTGACCAAAAAGATGGGCTAAGGAAAATTTGTATAATTATATTAATATTATATTAAATTTTCTGTTTTGGTGTTCTAAGCATTTTTCTATAAATAAGGTGCTTAGGTTAGAATTGAAAATCATACCAAAAACTAAAGATTTCTCTCTCTTTCTCTCTTTATAATATCGAGCGTATTTTGTGAGTATTTTAGTACTTTGAGTATTGCTATACGGTGCAATTTCTTTCAAGATTATATATCTAATATTCTGCATGTAAGTACTATTCTTTTACGAGGTAAGGGATGTTATTTTCTTCGTAAATGATATTATTTCTTCAATATCATTATGCCAAAATATTAGTCTGAATTTTTATCAAATTTGGAACTTTTCATGTCGGGGTTAGTATTCATGAGTTACTATTCACGAGTTACTATTCACGAGTTACTATTCATGAGTTACTATTCACGAGTTACTATTCACGAGTACTATTCACGAAGCATGATGATGTTTTTTGTGAAATTTCTATCTTTTGGTGTTAGAGTTACTATTTACACGATATCGGAACTATTCACCTAATATTTATTAATCGTATTCACGTAAAAATTAAATTTTCTTTTCTATGTCCAAGATTGTCTGTTATGATTCCTATCTTGGATTGGATCTATGTTTTGGTCTTCATTCTTGAATTTTACTCCACTCTGATTATTTATGAAGTATTTTTGAACTTGGATTGTTTAAAGAACGAATCCTTAATATTTGTTCTTTTGTTTCACTGGATTCATTTTCTTTAAAATATTTTTCATCATCCTCAGTCCTAAATGATGATATTACTGAATATCTTTGGCTTGTAGTACAAAGATGAATGATTTTATAATGAATATCTTTGGCCCGTAGTGCAAAGATGAACAGGTGTTTAGATGAACATAACCAATCGATGAATATCTTTGCCCAGTAGTGCAAAGATGAGCAGTGTTGAGATGAACATGATCGATGATGAATATCTTTGGCACGTAAGTGCAAAGATGAATATTTGATTTGAGATGAATATTGATTAATGTTACAGGATAAAATATTGATGATGGATCGTTAAATTCATAGATTATAGTAGATTTCATTCTCTACGTAACTCTTCATGAATTATTATTTCACTGCGAATATTGATCCGATACTTGTTGTCTATCATTGTATTCTATCAGATTTTTCCCTGTTGAAGACTAACGATAATTTGTTGTACATTATCTTAGTCATAACATTCTTTACTGGACTAGTTGAGCTCACCCTTTCCTTTTGTTCCATTTTTCTTCTCAGGAAGCGAGATTATAGCAGGAACTAGTCGGGGTGTTGTGTGATGGTTCTAGATAGCTGTTTTAGTAGTCCTCACTATTTTGTAAAATAGTGTATCAATAATTTTAATGAGGACTCCTTTTGAGTTTGTATACTCTCTATTAGACAGTATTTGTATTTAAACTCACAGTTTATGTGTTGTCATATTTTGCACGACAATTGTATTAATGAAGTTGTAGTTGTTTTCTGTACCATGTATTTGGCGACTCAGAATGGGTTGGTTGGATTGGACCTATTTTGGGGGCATCACAGTTGGTATCAGAGCTTAGGGATATGATCTCTGGCGGAGATCGGGGAATAGGACTAGGAGGGGAGAGACGAGTAAATGCTTCGCTAGTGTGTCCTACCTAAGCTTATTTGTTGGTTGGTCATAATATAGGGGTATTATGTGATTTGTTAATTTGTTTAATTAACCCTTGTTTTATGGCAGTATTTGAGAATGGCAACTGAGAATGTTAACAATAGAGTGAATGAGATTGTGGAGACACCTTTAGTCACCAACCAGGCTAATGTGATGTCAAGCGAAGAAGGAATTAGAGATATCCATGTGGTGAGTGAAGAATTGATAGTTGCACCCAAGATAGTCGTAGAGGTAACAGCTGAGAGTGAGGAAGAAGAGGTACCTGAGGAGAATTTATTAGAGGTATTTTATGATCAAAATGTAGAATTACAAAATCGTATTCATGAGTTAGAAGAGCAGGCTGAAGAACGGCAGACGGTCGTGGAGCAAAAGGATGCAACGATTCAAGCTTGTGTTACCCGGTATGTGAAGCTTGAACAGAAGCACTCTTTGGCAGAGTATAAGATGATAAAGCTGGAATCTTAGCTGAAAGAAGAAATAAATGAACGAGTGAGAATGAGTGATGCATGGGTAAAAGCCGCACGACGCGTTGATATTGTGGAAGGAGATGTCTGATCTAAGAAGCGAAGATTTAACGATGATGGGAAGACGTCGGCAGCAGCACCAGCACCAGTAACAAATTCTAGAGGAAAAGAATGACCGCCAGTTAGATGCTACAAATGTGGAGAGGAGGGACATATAAGTCCAAACTGTTCACAACCTTCCAAGGTATGTTTTAGTTGTGGAAAAGATGGTCACATAGCTCAATTTTGTCCTGTAGCGAAATCAAGTCCAGCTGAAACGGTGGCACCAAAGGCGGATAAAGAAAAGACAAAGTCAACAGTTCCTGGAAGAGCGTTTGTCGTGACTGGTCAGAATGCGAGGAACCCGAACGAAGTTAGCACGGGTTAGTTAATTATAAATTCTTGCGAAGTTTATACCTTACTCGATATCGGTTCTACCCATTCTTTTATCTCTCTTATTTACGCTCAACATTTAAATTTGACTCCGGAGAGATTAGACTTTGACTTATCGGTTGAGACTCCGTTAGGAGAAACTTTCATCACATCTACTGTTTATAAATCTTGCTTGATTCAAGTTGGAACCATTACCTTACCTGTTGACCTTATCTCTTTAAAGATACTTACTTTTGATGTAATTTTGGGGATTGATTGATTAACTACTCATCATGCCAAAATTGATTGCTTTTGTAAGGTTGTTAGTTTTCATATTCCTAAGCAACCTGTTATTCGAATTCAAGCAACCAAACCATTGAAGTCAAACTCTTTCATATCAAGCCGTAAAGTCATTCGTTTATTGAAAAACGAATGTCAAACTTTCTTAGCCATGTTATGGACTTGAAAAAAAATACGTCAGATTTGAATGATATTTCTGTTAGTAAATTTCCTGACGTATTTCCTGGAAAAAAAAATTCCTGGCCTACTCCCAAAGTGTCATATTGAATTTTGTATCGACTTTGAACCCGGTACAAAACCCATTTCTAAAATCTCATGGCTCCTATTGAACTTCAGGAGTTAAAAATTCAACTGTAGAAGTTTGTACCTGAGCCTTTATCTGGTGACTTCCTTTGTGGAATACACCGAAGCCAGACTCTCCGTAGGGGACACCATATTCGTGCGATAGTAAACTGATAGGTGTCATTGTGACGTGCTATCCAAGGTTGGGATATGAGTCACAGTTGAGAACAACCTAAGTCAGTAATCGAAATACGTAGCTTTCTAGGCTTAGTTGGTTATTATCGGAGATTCGTTGAAGGATATTCTCGAATTGATACTCTATTAACTCAGCTGACTCGTAGAGATACAAAATTCGAATGGAGCAAGGAATGTGGGAAGAGCTTCGAAGAACTCAAGAGGAGACTCATTTTGGCACCTGTTCTGACCATACCATCCTGGAAAAAAAACGAACATGGTAGCTGACGCGTTGAGTAAAAGATCGTATGCGTTTATGAGTGCGATATTGTTAACACAAAGACCCATTTCGTACGACTTACAGAAGATGGAGATAGAGTTAAAGATTCCAAAAACCTGCGTGAAGATAACGAATATACAATTAGAATCAACTTTAATCGATAAATTTAAAGCTGCTCAAGCTACAGACTTGGAGTTGATGAATATGAAGAAGAAGATGCAAGAAGTCTGTAAGACCCCAAATTTTATGAAATAAAAGTATTCAATTTTTCTTATAATTACTATTCAGTAAATGGTTAAATTGATAAAAGTTAAAGTTAAGGGTGATATATGAATTTTTCAAAAATACACAAGTGGTTATAAAAAATATTCATTGTTGTGGGAATATTCGTTTTGGTCGTGGAATATTCTTTCCGCTAGGGAATATTAAATGCGACGGTGCGACCATTTAATCAGGCCCCATAATGTAAGAATATTCTTTACGTGGGATGAAGAAAGCGACAAAATTAAGTTTTTATAAATAACGGCGTAATCGTTATCAATTAACATTTGTTGGAATACACTACGGTGGTTAAAATACGAATGTCTGGCGTGTTTAAAGTAGTATACCTGCGGTTTTACGGTATTTTTGAATTATTGATCCTTACATAAGAAGGCACTACTCAATAATTGTTACAGTAATTACTGTTCAATATTTTATTTTATTGATTCAATAATTGTTGCGTTGATATTTTATATTATTGTTGTTTCAATAATTATCACTGCACAATATTTCTCATTATCAGATCAACAATTCATATTATTTGAATAATATTATTACATAGCATTATTGGCAATGTCTAGAAAGTTCTGTCAAGGAGAGGTTTGGTCACCTAATTGCGCGCCAGTAAGGAGAAATTCTTATTGGAAAGCCCTCTTCTCTGAGGAACTGGTTGTCATAATTGTGATTCTGTAATATTATTTGTGAATAATTAATTATTGATTTATATGATAAGGAAATATTTATTTGATGTGGATATAAATGATGGATTTATTTATGTGGTTATAAATGAAGGAATTAATGTTGAAGTATTTTATCAGTATTTTTGTCGGAATGAAGGTATTAAAAATTAAACCAGTGTTTTTGAGATATATTGCGTGAGTTATAATTTTTAATCTGACCGTTAAATCGTTGTAATTTTTGGATATGTTATACATATATAAGTTGAGTATATGTCCACAAATTTTGAACCGTTAAAAATGAACGTATGATTTGTTATGAATTTTAAGAGGTGAATGGTTAAGAAATTATTGAAGTATCCGAATTTAGCATTTTGGTGGAAAATTCTAGAATTGAGTGGGCCCCACTTATGGTTGGTGAAGAAATGTGCTGAATTTTATTTCAAATGTGGTGGGTGGGAATAGTAGCAGGTAAAGCCATCAGGTTGCAGGTCAAGTCTGCTAAAATTTTCCTATAAATAGAGGGCTAAGTTAGAATTGAAAATCACACCAGAAACATAAGCTTTCTCTCTTTCTCTCTTTCTCTCTCTAGATTATTGAGTGTATTTTGTGAATATTTAGATACTTGGTGAGTTGATATTCATCAGTGCAAGTTTCCTTCAGCGTCATATCTGATATCTAGTCAGAAGTGCTGCTCTTTTGAGGTAGGGGATTTTAAGGGATTGTAAGGAATGTTATTTTCTTCATAATGATGTTATTCTTTCAATATCATTATACTGCAATATTGGTATGGATTTTATTGTGGAATTTCTACCTTTTTGTGTCGGGGTTACTATTCACGTATATGGTACTATTCACATATACGGCACTATTTATGTATGTGGCACTATTTATGTATATGACATTATTTACGTATACGGTACTATGTACAAATATGGAGTACTATTCATGAGTTACTATTCACGAGTTACTATTTATGAGTTACTATTCACGAGTTACTATTTACGAGTTACTATTTACGAAGGTAAAGATGGGTAGATTATTGGTATAATCATGACTATGGGTTCTCTTTGGCTAGTAGTACAAAGATGAATTGTGACTAGTATGATCATGACCATTGAATTTACAATTGAATATTATTAGCTTAAGTGCAAATGTGAATTGATCAACCTGGTTATAATTATGGTTTATATAGATTTTGAAATGATTATATATTTATTTGAGATATGAATATCTTTAGCCTGTAGTGCAAAGATGATGCGTTGTTGAATATCTTTGGCCCGTAGTTCAAAGATGACACGTTGTTGAATATCTTTGGCCTATAGTGCAAAGATGAAGCTGTTGACGAATATCTTTGATTCGTAGTGCAAAGATAAATTTATTAGTATGATTATGAACATGAAGCGTGATTTGGTATAACCATGATCTTTGATGTTTTGTAAAGATGTGATGAAAATTATCTTCGTCTTGAATGCTAAGAGGAATTTAGAATTACAATTATGATTATGAGTTATTCATATAATTGTGGAAAGGAACCTGTTGATTGATGTTCTGAGGATAAAACATTGTTGGTGGACTTTTAATATGGAGAAGATAATAGATCGTATTGTCTATTTGACTCTTCTAATGGATCGCTTTCGTCTACCGCAACTATGGTTGAAATTTTATCATCTACCATATGTTTCTAAATCTCGATTTGTTATTGATGAAGGCTATTGATAATTTAATTATCTTTAGTCATGATATATTTTTTCTTGAGCTAGTTGTGCTCACCCTTTTGCTTCACAATTCCTTTCGGGTAATAAAAAGTGTATTTTTGGGCGTTAGGGTAACAAGGGAATAGAACGGTGGTCTATAGCTGTGGAGTTCTCCCTAAACAGTATAGAAAAGTGTGTTGTATACATCTTTTAGTAGTTATATTTGGTGAATCATATAGGGAGAGGCGAACCCAACGTTGGAAGGGTGTTTTGCCACTATCATACAAGATGTCTAATGACATATAACCTCGTGTCATCGTAAGACAGGGTTGTGCACATCCACTTACTGAGTATATCTACGAGCACTACCTATATAATCTTGGCATTTGTTTGAAGTATAATTCTCAATTAGAGACAGTGGAGATACTGATATGTCAAGAGAAGACTTACCATTGGGAAGAATATGATAGTAATCTTCTCATTTTTCTTTGGGGTCTATTGGGTCAACCAAGGATAATTCTGTGGCCGTATTATATCTATCATAACCTAGAAGCATTGTGACGCCCCCAAAATTAGGTATACATCACCCATCTTGGGTCGACACTTACATGGTACAGAATTTAAAAACAACTTATTAACATAACTGTCGTGTACAATACGACATAAACTGTGAGTTTAAATACAAATATCGCTCTACTAGATATTATACAAACTCAAATAAAAAGTCCTCATTACAGATTATTATCACACTATTTTACGAATAGTGAGGACTACTAATGCTATCTTCAGGACCATCACTGCGTTTCCCGACTCGTCCCGGCTATATTATCATTTCACTCAAGAGAAACGGTGAAAGAAAGGTGAGCTCAACTAGCCCAAGAAGAAATATTATGACTAAGATAATGCGAATAAATTATCAATAGTCTTCAATAATGTTAAACCGATAAAATACAATAGATAAACCGGTTTAAGCTGCAATGAATATGCAATCCATTAAAAGAGTCAAGTAGAAAATAAAGTCTACTATCTTTTAGGTTTTAAAAGGTTTTTCATCATCGTTTATAGTGAGACTCGGCTTTAATAAATATTTCACATCATCGAATCACCCCGCACTACTGACAAGGATATTCTTTAGTATCACGACCACAATTATTCATGCACTACGGCCAAGAATATTTGTGTATTCATTAATGGTCATGATCATGCCAACAATCTGTCCATCAATGCACTACTACCATCGAGGATTTTTACCACATCATTTGTAACATTACGGTCATAATTACAATCGAATAGTCTCTCGGTCATAATCATACCAAGTCCATCTATGCACCTGAAGCCATGATGACTTTAAAAAAATATAAACATGAGGATGATGACAATGATATAAGAATTCAATAAAACAAGTTCAAGAATTATTTTATCCAGAATTATTAACGTCCAAATTAGTAAAATTCAAGAATGATCAAAAGAATATTTCCATGAAAGATATTTGGATGAAACGCAAATATCAAGGATATTCTACTAATTTCATGGAGTATAGAAGTCAAAGTTTTAACCAACCGGGTATAATAAAGGATGGAATAACAAAAGAAATCACCACGCATGCGATGTATCGCATGCAGAAAGTTATTCCAGCAGTAATAATAAATAACGGAACAAAGTCGTGAAATTCACAAGCTACTGGATGTTCCAAATGAGAATAATAAAGATGGAACCGGATCCGGTGTAAAACACATGAATATAGGATATTCCAATGAATAATAAAAGCGGAACCAGTCCGGTGTAAAACACATGCATGTGATGTTTCCAAGAATAATAATAAAGAGCGGAACCAGTCGGTGTAAAAACACATGCATGGATGTTCCAAATGTAATAATAGAAGAATGTCACCAAGTATAGGGTAAACCACGATACAAAGTTATTCCAACGAGAATAATAAGCAATGGAATAACAACAGTTATCTTCATGAATAAGAAAGAATAACACCCCTTACATTTGGTAGGAGATTGAATCAAAGAAGTGTAGAACAAAATACTCTTCTTCTTCTCTCTTATTCTCTATACTTCTCTCTCTATAGCTTGAATGAATTAAGTGAAAATAATGAAGCCCTAGGCCTCTATTTATAGAAGATTTCTAGCTTAGCACTTAGTGTGAAAAGGCAAGTGGCTTCGATTTAATCGGTTTGGACGCTTTGTAATGTGAAACGACAAGTGGTTCGGCGCTTTCAGAATGTGAAAACGACAAGTGGTTCGGACGTCGGTAAAGGTAATTACTATTAACGAAGGTAAATACTATTGACGAAGGTAAATACTATTCACAAGGGTAATTACTATTGACGAAGGTAATTACTATCGATTTGAAGGTAAATACTATATTCACAAGGGTAATTACTATTGACGAAGGTAATTACTTATCGATTTGAAGGTAAATACTATTCACAAGGGTAATTACTATTGACGAAGGTAATTACTATTGACGAAGGTAAATACTATCGACGAAGAGACTCTTAGATGATGACATATGAGCCCCCCATAAAATAATCAAACTTACCACAAATCATTTTTTTTTCATCAACACATATTTAATCTTTCAACAATTATTAATCATTTATAACTTGTCGTCTCAATTATTGATTTAATACTATAACATATTATATGAGATGATCTTGTGACAATAATTGAATCAATAATATAAGAGATATGATGCAAAGAATTATTGTGAGCAATAATTGAAAGCATAGTGAGTGACTTCTCGCGTAAAGATCAATAATCAATAGTAATGTCTTTACTATGCAACTACGCAGACATCTTTGTACTTTTACCATCGGGTAGTTCAACAGTTTTAACGGTAACACCTCCGCCGTTATTTTTATAAAATATTTTTGTCGTTTTCTCAATCCGACAATAATTCTGTTGTGGGGTCCACCAATGATTGAGCCATTGTACGAATATTCCCTAACAAAAAGAATATTCCCTGACCAAACGAATATTTTATAACAACTTGCATACTTTGCAAAATTTATAAATATTACCCACAACTATAACATTATATCAAATTTATTCCATAATATTCAAAAATAATATTTATAGAAAAATTCATCTTTATTTATAAAAGCTGGGGTCTTACAAGCATGGCCTCCCATGTACGAAGGTTTCCTTGAGCACTTCCCAAAGATTCTAATTTCTAAAATAGTTTTTGACTATACATTTATGTAAGGTGTCATTGTGACGTGCTATCCAAGGTTAGGATGAGAGTCACAGTTGGTATATATATTTGTATCCAAACTCACAGTATACGCGTTGTTGTATTTTGCATGATAATTGTTGTAATAAAGTTGTAGTTGTTTTCTGTACCATGTATTTGGCGACTCAGAATGGGTTGGATGGAATGGACCTATTTTAGGGGTGTCACATTTGGTATCAGAGCTTAGGGATATGATCTCTGACGGAGATCGGGGAATATAACTAGGAGGGGAGAGATGAGTAAATCCTTCGCTAGTGTGTCCTACCTAAGCTTATTTGTTGGTCAGTCATAATATCGGGATATTATATGATATGTTAATTTGTTCAATTAACCCTTATTTTGAAGCTGTATTCTAGAATGATATCTGAAATACAAGAGATGAGCAATGGAGAAATCATGATGACAGGAAGGATGGAATCTGAAATGAAAGCAATGTATTCTCAACTATTTAAAATACTAAGTACGTAAATTTCGGGGACGAAATTTCATAAGGAGGGGAGGTTGTAAGACCCCGAATTTTATGAAATAAAAGTATTCAATTTTTCTTATAATTACTATTCAGTAAATGGTTAAATTGATAAAAGTTAAATTTAAGGGTGATATATGAATTTTTTTCAAAATACACAAGTGGTTATAAAATATTCATTGTTGTCGGGGAATATTCGTTTGGTCGTGAAATATTCTTTTACGTAGGAGAATATTAATTGCGGCAGTACTTGACCATTGTGGGCCCCATAACAGAATATTCTTTTTCCGCTTGATGAAGAAAAGCGACAAAATTAAGTTTTTATAAATAGCAGCGTAATCGTTACTAATTAATCGTTGGAATACACGGTGGTTAAAATACGATGTCTGGCGTGTTTGCACAATGAAGCTAATACACGGTTTTATACTGTATTTTTGAATTATTGATCCTTACATAAGAAGGCACTACTCAATAATTGTTACAATAATTTCTTATTCAATATTTTATTTTATTGATTCAATAATTGTTGCGTTGATATTTTATATTATTGTTGTTTCAATAATTATCACCGCATAATATTTCTCATTATCGGATCAACAATTCATATTATTTGAATAATATTATTACATAGCATTATTGGCAATGTCTAGAAAGTTACGTCAAGGAGAGGTTTGGTCACCTAATTGCGGCGCCCGAAGAAGGAGAAATTCTTATTGGAAAGCCCCTCTTTCTCAGGAAGCTACTTTGGTCATCATAATTGTGATTACGTAATATTATTTGTGAATAATTAATTATTGATTTATATGATAAGGAAATATTTATTTGATGTGGATATAAATGATGGATTTATTTATGTGGTTATAAATGAAGGAATTAATGTTGAAGTATTTTATCGATTTTTTTTAGCCGGAAGGTATTAAAAATTAAACCCTTGTTTTTGAGATATATTGCGTGAGTTATAATTTTTAATCCGACCGTTAAATCGTTGTAATTTTTGGATATGTTATACATATATAAGTTGAGTATATGTCCACAAATTTTGAACCGTTAAAAATGAACGTATGATTTGTTATGAATTTTAAGAGGTGAATGGTTAAGAAATTATTGAAGTATCCGAATTTAGCATTTTGGTGGAAAATTCTAGAATTGAGTGGGCCCCACTTATGGTTGGTGAAGAAATGTGCTGAATTTTATTTTAAATGTGGTGGGTGGGAATAGTAGCAGGTAAAGCCATCAGGTTGCAGGTCAAGTCTGCTAAAATTTTCCTATAAATAGAGGGCTAAGTTAGAATTGAAAATCACACCAGAAACATAAGCTTTCTCTCTTTCTCTCTTTAGATTATTGAGTGTATTTTGTGAGTATTTAGATACTTGGTGAGTTGATATTCATCAAGATAAGTTTCCTTAATATATCTCGATATCCAAATGTAAGTCTTTGTCGCTTTTTGAGGTAGGGGATTTTAAGGGATTGTAAGGGATTGTAAGGAATGTTATTTTCTTCATAATGATGTTATTCTTTCAATATCATTATACTGCAATATTGGTTTGGATTTATTGTTGAATTTTTACCTTTTTGTGTTGGGGTTACTATTCACGTATATGGTATTATTCACGTATACGGTACTATTCACGTATACGACACTATTTATGTATGTGGCACTATTTATGTATATGACATTATTTACGATACTACGATCTATGTACAAAAATACTTTGAGTACTATTCATGAGTTACTATTCACGAGTTACTATTCATGAGTTACTATTCACGAGTTACTATTTACGAGTTACTATTTACGAAGGTTTCCTTGAGCAATTCCCAAAGATTCTAATTTCTAAAACAGTTTTTGACTATACATTTATGTAAGGTGTCATTGTGACGTGCTATCCAAGGTTGGGATGAGAGTCACAGTTGGTATATATATTTGTATCCAAACTCACAGTATATGTGTTGTTGTATTTTGTACAACAATTATTGTAATAAAGTTGTAGTTATTTTCTGTACCATGTATTTGGCGACTCAGAATGGGTTTGATGGAATGGACCTGTTTTGGGGGAGTCATAAAGTCGTTATTCCAAAAGCAAAAATCGGCGATGTGAGGAAAGTTCAAACCTTCGATTTATTTGTCCATTTGAAATCCTCGATCGAATAGGAACTGTTGCCTATAGACTCGCTTTACAACCAAGTATGACGCGTGTTCATAACATTTTTCGCGTTTTGATGTTACGTAAGTATGTGGACGACCCCAACCACATTATTGAGTTAGAACCAGACAAGATAGCAGAAGATTTAACATATGAGGAGGTACCAATCAAGATCTTGGATAGGAAGGAGCATGTCCTACGCACGTCAATTTCGAGGACGAAATTTCATAAGGAGGGGAGGTTGTAAGATCCCAACTTTTTATAAATAAAAATTTAATTCCTCTATTTATCATTTTGAAATAGTAAGGGTTGATTTGATTAATGTGGTTAGTTATGGGTAAAATGCGCAAATATTTCAAATAAGCAAGTGATTATAAAATACTCATTGTTGTCGGAGAATATTCGTTTGGTCGTGGAATATTCTTTCCGCTTTTGGGAATATTAAATACGACGGTGCTAAGACCTTGTGTGGGCCCCTTAATGTAAAGCGATTGGATGAAGAAAATGACAAGTATAAGTTGTTTATAAATAACTACAGTAGTTGTTACACAATTAACACTTTGTTGGAGTACTCGGTGGTTAAAAAACACGAATCGCTGGCGTTGCATACAAAGATAGATACCAGTATTGCACCAATTATTGATTTATATGATGAGGAAAAATATTGATTTTATGTGGATATAAATGGAAAAAAATTTTAAAGTGACAATTGTTAAAAATTGATATTTTATCTTTTCTGATAAAATAATATTTTATAATAATGATGATATTTTACAATGAATGTGAGATATATGAGTATATGAGGATGAAGAGTATTTTGTTGCATTAAATGATTAACACATGTTTTGTGTGTCGGTGGACCCCATTTCTTGATGAAATTTGATTATAGCACGTAAAATCGTCTGCTTTGGATGGATTTCGGTCAATTTCTGTATGGAATTTGGAAAAACTTTCTTCTGCAAAGTTGTAGAGAATTTAATTTCCTATAAAAAAATGCGAGATTCTAATTTTCTGATAAAAGGGTTATTTATTGTGAATTATTGAAATTTCGGTATATCGGGTGTGAATTGATTTTTGGAGTTTAAATTATTTTTGTTAGAAAAACGTTTTTTGTATTTTTTTGGACATCATTAACATGTGTGACTGGTGTTTTTGACCAAAAGGCGGGCTAAGGAAAATTTGTATAATTATATTAATATTATACTAAATTTTCTGTTTTGGTGTTCTAAGCATTTTTCTTTAAATAGGGTGCTTAGGTTAGAATTGAAAATCACACCAGAAACTAAAGATTTCTCTCTCTTTCTCTCTTTATAATATCGTTTATATTTGTGAGTATTTTAGTACTTTGAGTATTGCTATACTGGTTGCAAGTTCTTTCAAAGATTATATCTAGTATTCTATGTAAGTACTATTCTTTCTCGAGGTAAGGGATGTTATTTTCTTCAGTAAATGATATTATTTCTTCAATATCATTATGTTAAAATATTGGTCTGAATTTTTATCAAATTTTGAACTTTTCATGTCGGGGTTACTATTCACGAGTTACTATTCACGAGTACTATTCACGAAGCATGATGATGTTTTTTTGTGAAATTTCTATCTTTTGGTGTCGGAGTTACTATTCACGTAGACGGTAATATTCACGTATACAACACTATTCACGAATACGACACTATTCACAGAAAAATTAAATTATCTTTTCTATGTCCAAGATTGTTTGTTATGATTCCTATCTCGGATTGGATCTATGATTTGGTCTTCATTCTTGAATTTTACTCCACTCTGATTATTTATGAAGTATTTTTAAACTTGGATTGTTTAAAGTACGAATCCTTAATATTTGTTCTTTTGTTTCACTGGATTCGTTTTCTTTAAAATATTTTTCATCATCCTCTGTCCTAAATGATGATATTATGAATATCTTTGGCCTGTAGTGCAAAGATGAATGATTTTATAATGAATATCTTTGGCCCACAGTGCAAAGATGAACATGTGTTTAGATGAACATGACCAACTGATGAATATCTTTGGCCTGTAGTGCAAAGATGAATATTTGATTTGAGATGAATATTGATTAATGTTACAGGGATAAAATATTAATGATGGACTGTTAAATTCATAGATTATAGTAGATTTCATTCTCACGTAACTCTTTCTATGAATTATTATTTCACCGCGAATATTGATCCGAAACTTGTTGTCTATTGTATTCTATCAGATTTTTCCCTATTGAAGACTAACGATAATTTGTTGTACATTATCTTAGTCATAACATTCTTTACTGGGCTAGTTGAGTTCACCCTTTCCTTTTGTTCCATTTTTCTTCTCAGGAAGCGAGATTATAGCAGGAACTAGTCGGGGTGTGGAGTGATGGTTCTAGATAGTTGTTTTAGTAGTCCTCACTATTTTGTAAAATAGTGTATCAATAATTTTAATGAGGACTCCTTTTTAGTTTGTATACTCTCTATTAGACAGTATTTGTATTTAAACTCACAGTTTATGTGTTGTCGTATTTTGCACGACAATTGTATTAATGAAGTTGTAGTTATTTTCTGTACCATGTATTTGGCGACTCAGAATGGGTTGGTTGGATTGGACCTTTTTTGGGGGCGTCACACCTGTGCTCCATTGCTATTCTCAACATTCTCGGATGTCATTTTCAGATACTGCCACAAAACAAGGGTTAGTTATCATATCACATATTATTCCTATACTCTGACCGACTAATTAAATACCAAATAAACTTAGGTAGGTCATACTAATGAAGGAATTCCCCGTCTCTCCCCTCCTAGTTTTGTCTCACATTTCAGCCAGGGATCATATCCCTAAGCTTTGATACCAACTGTGACGCCCCCAAAATAGGTATACATCACACATTCTCGACAGTCGCCAAATACATGGGCATGAATATAAATACAATCTTAATTATACAACAAGAGAGCTGTGAGTTTAAATATAAA
Source organism: Panax quinquefolius (assembly GCA_020205615.1). Taxonomy (NCBI): domain Eukaryota; kingdom Viridiplantae; phylum Streptophyta; class Magnoliopsida; order Apiales; family Araliaceae; genus Panax; species Panax quinquefolius. The sequence continues at coordinate 83,345,258 of CM035174.1, read as the reverse complement.
TACTGTCTTCTAGACAATATTCACTCTCAGAATAAGTCCTCATTACATTTATTGTCACACTATTTAACAGAATAGTGAGGACTACTAGCTAATACTATCTTCCGGACCATCACTCCGTTCCCCGACTCGTCCCAGCTACATTCTCAATTCCTGAAGAGAATAGTGAAAGAAAGGGTGAGCTTAACTAGCCCAATAAGAAATATTATGACTAAGATAATGCAGAATAAATTATCATTAGTCTTCAATAATGTTAAACTGATAAAATACAATAAACATCAAGTTTAACTGCAGCGAAATAAGCAATCCATTAAAAGAGTCAAGTAGAGAATAAAATCTACTATCTTTTATGATTTAAAAGGTTTTTCATCACTTTTTTTATCTTTGGGACTCAAACTTAATAAATAATCCACATCATTGAATCACCCTTGCACTACGGCCAAGGATATTCTTTAGTATCACGACCACAAATTATCCATGCACTACGGGCCAAGGATATTCGTGTATTCATTAATGGTCATGATCATGCCAACAACTGTCAATCAATGCACTACGGGCCAATGAGGACTTTTATCACATCATTTGTAACATTACGCTCATGATTACACCGAATAATCCCTGGTCATAATCATACCAAGTCCATCTATGCACTACAGGCCACAGATGACTTTTAACAAAATATAAACATGAGGATGATGACAATGATATAAGAATTCAATAAAACAAGTTCAAGAATTAATTTATCCAGGAACCAATAACGCTCAAATTGTCAACATGATACTGCTTTGTAGAGTAAAATTCAAGAATGCTCAGAAGAATATTTCTATGAAAAGATACTGGATGAAGCGCAAATATCAAGAATATTACACTAATTTCATGGAGTATAGAAGTCAAAACTTTAACCAACTGAGTATGATAAGGAATGGAATAACAAAAGAAATCAGCAATGTGTATGCGATAGACCGCATACATGCGAGTTATTCCAGCGTAATAATAATTAATCTAAACCCGGTCCACAGAAAACGCATGCATACGATGATATTCCAACAAAATAATAAAGAGGCGGAATCAGTCCCAGATAAAACACGTGATGCAGTGATATTCCAATGTAATAATAAAGACGGAATCAAGTCCGGTAGAAAACGCATGCATGTGATATTCCAACGTAATAATAAAGACGGAATCAGTCCCACAGAAACGCACAATCGAGGATATTCCAATGTAATAATAAAGAATGAAATAACAGAAGAATTTCACCTAGTATAGGGTAGCCAGCGTATACAAGTTATTCCAACAGAATAATAAATAATGGAATAATAGAAGTTCTCTTCATGAATACAAATGAAATAATACCCCTTACCGTAAAAAAAACTGGATATAGGAAAAGAAAGGTAGCAGACTTCTCTTCTTCTTTCTCTCTATAATTTTCTCTCTCTAGAGTTTCAGTGAATTTGTAAGAAATAATGAAAGAATGAGCTTCTATTTATAGAAGAATGGACTGCATAGTAACTAATTCATGAACGGTCCAGATTGATTTACTTTTAATCGAACAGTCCATAATTAAAGCAAAATCTTTTAAATAAAATATAATATATTATATATATATAACATGTGTTTTTAAAAAATATCACAGGATTCATCCCCTGAATCCAATATCAATTCAATCTCTCTCTCTCTCTATATATATATATATATATATATAAATATAAAAGTCTCAATAATACACTTTCCCACCAGACAATCCAATTCTTTTTTTCTTTGATTTCCTGTGAACCCCCCCACCACCATTTCAAAACATGTGACAAAATATATATATATATATATATATATATATATATATATATATATATATATATATATATATATATATATAATTGAAACAACTTCTACCGACGGTTTTGAGAAATGGGTAAGTGAAGGTCCAAGAAAATTTACATCAAATACTTCATAAAAAAAAATTCCCTCAATATTTTTAACATTTATCACAATTATTATAATTCACAATATTAATCGACCAGGTCGTTCTCAGGAAAGAGGGGGCTTTTCAATAAAGATTTCTCCCTATTGGCGCACAATTAGGTGACCAAATCTCTGTAATTATGTGTATGTGTACACCTAGAGGGGGGGTGAATAGGTGTTTAGTCTAAAAGTGATAAACGTTGAAAACTTTTTGAAATTTTTACATTACGAGTTTAATTGCATACTACACCTGCCCGCTTTTAGTGTCTGTTCTTCGTTTATGATTATCAGACAGTTAGACCTGTCTGCTTTAGTGTCTGGATAGGCGTGATGAATAAAAATGTACAGAACGTGAATGACAGTTAAAGAGATAAATAGAAATAAAAATCACACAAAGATTTTTTACGTGGTTCAGCCCCTATCCTCTACCTAGTGGCCTAATCCACGTCCAATCCCAACTAGGATTGGAGACTCTTTTTATTAAACTTAATATTCAATTAAATACAATAAAAAGAACTCCCTGTTACAAAGAAGCTTCAATTCTGATGTTGGACACCAATGCCCCCATTGCACCTCTGCAACTTGTACACCTCTGCACCTGTTCTCACCTCTGAGACCTTTGAAGCTTCCTTTGAACAGACCCATTAAACTCTAGAAAACTCTAGACCACCAAAGCTAACAATTTTGTTTTTCAGATGAAAATGATGGTGATTCCAATGCAATATCAACTTTCTAGCCTAAGGATAACATGACATTGATTGCTAGAAAGACTATTAGAAAGCTATAAGAATTAATAAGAATGAATTGATGCTTTCCAATCATTGGGCTCTACTCCATAACCGAGCATGATGAAGCTTTATATAACATGAAGGCCAACGACTATATTTGTTAGCAAGAAATCAGATAATTTAAATCCCATAATTAAAGCTACAATATTGACCAACGGTTATGAACATAAGATAGAATAGGAAACTCATATCAAAGTTGGTATATCCCATGATATTAGCAATTAAAGAGTCCTACAGATTTGGTAAATCAAGGATATAATAAGAGTCCAAATAAGTTGTCAAACAAGATAAGTCCAGTTGGATTCTATAAAGAATCCCACAATATTAGGAGTCATAAAACTATATAGATCCAAACTATATTAAAGGAGATTGATATGATTTGTTAAAGATTTGTTACTACCTATTTCCTTAATAAATGGACATTTTAAAACCAAAACAGATATCTTAGAAAACCAACCTTCCTTAATGAACTTCAATTCAAATCTTCCTTAATAAGCTCCAATTCAAATCTTCCTTAATAATATTATAAACCCATGCATATTAATTATAATATTATAAACCATAATCCATGCATATTTAATAATATAATAACAAACCATGAACCATGAACACGTCTAATATCCTTAAATTAGTCATCATTCAAAATATCATAAAATCAACAACTAACAACCTCTCCTTGACAAAACTTCTAGACATCGTTAATATTGCAAATAATAATATTTATAACTTTGTTGTCTCAATTATTGATTTAATAATATATAAAATATTGATAATAATTGAATCAAATAACGTGAGATATTATGCAGCAACTACTGTAGCAATAATTGAACAAAACTGAGTGACTTCTCACGTAAGCATCAATAATCAAATACAGTGTGCTCTTTGTAAACCACGCCAGGCGTATTCTTGTACTTTTAACACCGGGTGTTTTAACAGTTAACGGTAAAACTTCCGCCGTTATTTTCATAAAGTATTTTTTGTCGTTTTCTTAATCCGACAATAATTTTGTTGTGGGGTCTATCAATGATAGTGTCGTTGTACGAATATTCCCTGTTAAAACGAATATTCCCCGACCAATCGAATATTATATAACAACTTGCGTACTTTGCAAAATTTATAAATATTACCCACAACTATAACATTATTTCAAATTCACACCTTAATATTTTTAAAATGATATTTATAGAAAATTCATCTTTATTCATAAAAATTGGGGTCTTACATACATTCTTCTCAATTGCTAGGAGATTGACGAATTTGTATGGTACACATGTAAAATTCATATTTATTGGACCTAGCTATATCTTAACCTGCAATGACATACATTCCAATATTTTTAATGTTTATAAAATTGTATAGATCATACAATGACGAGTTAAAAGCGAATCAGCCCAGCATAACTGATAAAGATAATTAAATCAGTCATGATAAAAAATTTACACTTTGGCTATAACAAAGCAAGTCAAGTTAATAGAGATATACTCCATTAATTTATGAATTCATTTAAGGTAATAGAGATTTTGTAGGCTTTTATTGAGGGAACGATTCCGGATAATGTACAAGTCTTAGCTATAGGCCTAGACAGGGACCAAGTCAGCCGTAATGATTACAAAATAAATGGTTGTGAATTTCATAAAAGGTATATGCTCGCGGTAAAAGAACAATGAACACTGGATTTTGTGTCCAAGGAGATTGTTACAATGAGCTTGGTCATGCTTTTTATGGGGAGTTGGAGGAAATCATAGAGTTGTCGTACAAGGGCACTTACAGGGGTCAGGTTAACTTGTTCAAATGTCGTTGGTTTGATTCAGAAAAATGAATACGTGTCGATTGACATTGACCACCATAGGTCCACGTATGCCAACGCATCATTTGTGTTGACAACTCAAACAGTACAAGTATACTACACTCCTCATCCAATTAGAAAAAGGGATAGACCACCTGCAGATTGGTTTTTTTGTAATTCATACTCTTGCACGCAGTCATGTACAAGTAGTAGACGGGGAGTTCTATCAAGAGGTGATGCTTCATAGACCTACTATAATAAATGTGGAGGAAGACAATGAAGTAATCGAGTTAGAGGGCAGAGATGAACCTAATGAATTGGATTCTAAGTCAGTACTTGTGCCAGATGACATTGATACTGAGGATGAAGAGTTATTGACTGGCACTGACACTGAATCTGAAGAAGATGATGATTATGAATCTCTAATACGTATACGAAATGATTTTGACTTAGACAACGATTAAAAAAATAAAATATATGTTCAGTATTACTTTTATTACATACAATTACATATATACATCATTTTCGTGTTTATGTACCTTTCATTTATAGTTATCGTATTTAATAATTTCATACAATTACCTATCATTATTGTCATTTTATTTGTATATGTAATCAAATATAACTCATAATAGCATAATGAAATTTTTATTTATAGAGATGGCTTCTTGACTCAGAACGAAAAACGAAAAGAATTTACCAACGTAAATTCTTAGAACAAAAACTGGAATCCATCAAAGAAACAAACGATATCAATCGTAAAAGATGATAAATTATGAATAATTTATCCAAACCCTAAACTTACAAGCAGAGTTTTATAGCTAAAGAATCCTTATAACTATATATGGAAATAAACTCTTAATAGGTAACTAATTAATATGGTAACAAAGTCCTAATAGGGAACAATTTAATTACATAATATTATAAAGATTTGTTTCTAACTAAAACACTATTACCTTAAACGAATTCTACCTAAACTAGAAATAATTAAAATAATAAAACCAATCCAGCCTTCTTGAGCCATGACGCTATTTCTGAAGAAGTTTTGATCTCCCGAAGCCATGACGCCATTTTCGAACCTGAAGACCTCTCCTAAAGTCGATCGAACCCAACTCTTCAGGAACAACTTTAATTTTTCAGGAATTATGGTCATTTTCCTCGGACCAGGCCTCATTTCTAACTCTTCCTCAAACTCCAAAGCCAGATGTCCTACATCATTCCTTCCCATCTGCAAAGAACTCGACCTCGAGTTATAATCTTGATAAAGTGGAACATACTCACAGAACTCATAAAGATCGAATACATTAAAAGTACGAGAGATGTTCATTTCGGCAGACAAGTTTGTTTGTTCCCAGTAGGCACAATAGATCTAGAAGGGGGGTTGAATAGATCCTTTTTAATTTCAAATACTTTTCTCTTTTATTTTGTATTGCTATTAAATAAGCATATGACAAACATAAGAATCTTTTCAAGCACAGCGGAATAAGTAAAAGATCTCCTTCATTGATATATTCATAATCATACATACATTATTCGTAGAGTTAGTTCGGTTGTAAGCAGTTAGATCATACATAGCAGTTATTGCAGTTAATAGAAATAATGTAAATGACATAAAATAAAAGACACAAGGGGTTTTAAGTGGTTCAGAGACTCAAGCTCCTAATCCACTCTTCTACTTTCAACTAGTAGGATTTCCACTAAGGAAATGCAACACCCTGAATCACTAAGATTCCTTCAAGGCCAGCAACCTTGGGACTCCAGTTCACTAAGAACTCTTCAAGGCCAGCAACCTTGGAACGTCTCTAGTTCCCTAAGAACTCTTCAAGCCCAGCAGGCTTGGAACTTCATTTAGTCCCTCCAGACAAGGACCCCTCAGGCCCTGACTTGTTGTTGTTGTTGTTGTTATTGTTGTTGGTGCTGAGCTGCTAAGATGTCATTAAGCTTGATCATCTTTTGTACTTAGCAACTTGGTGTGGTCCTCTTTGCATTACGCTTTGAGACTGGACCACATCATCTTTAGTCAATCGATCTTCTTCATTCGCTCATCTTTGTATATTGTCAGCTGTGCACCATCACCATTTCCTGAACCCTTCTCAATATGTTGGCAGACATGGTTCTGCACTTCCTCTGCTTCAGTTTTGGGTTCATGGTGAATCGTAGAGTGGCTCTTAGGATCTGCCTTGTGCTTTTCCACTCTTCTGAATGACATCTTCTTGTCCTTTTCGGCTTTAAGCTTAGATGCCAATTCAGTGGGCATTCTTATCTTTGTTGAGTGAAGCTTTGATCTATTCAAGTCCATCTTCAAGGTTGCTTCACTTCCATCTTCGTAGTCTCACTGTCACTGAGACTTGTTTTATTTAAGCTCAGGTGGAACTCGTAGAGTCAACGTTAGCATTTTAACCAACACAACGATTCTGCAACATTGCCATCATCAGCAACTCTTGATCATTGAAGCTCTGTCTTATTTATACTCCTTCCCAATCTTCCCGTTAAGAAGTAGCCGTTAGAGGCTCTTTGAAATACTTCGCAGATCTCGAGTTATTTGGTGTAGACTGCAGATGTGACATGTCTTACTTTTCTGACACTGCAGTCTACTGTTTCACCTACCCCGTCAGAGATGTCACTTTAATGTCTTGGGCAAGTTGAAGACTTTATTTCCTCCTTCTTATTTCTCGATCAGAGGTTGTCCTTTTGCATCGATGCTGTAAGACCCCAGCTTTTATAAATAAAGATGAATTTTTCTATAAATATTATTTTTGAATATTATGGAATAAATTTGATATAATGTTATAGTTATGGGTAATATTTATAAATTTTGCAAAAGTATGCAAGTTGTTATAAAATATTCGTTTGGTGGGGAATATTCTTTTTGTTAGGAATATTCGTGATACAATGGCTCAATCATTGGTGGACCCTAGCGTAATTATTATCGGATCGAGAAAACGACAAAAATATTTTATAAAAATAACGGCGGAGGTGTTACCAATTAAAACATTGAACTACCCGGTGGTAAAAGTACGATGTCTGGCGTGGTTGCGTAGTAGCACTGCAGTATTGATTATTGATGCTTACGTGAGAAGTCACTCACCTATGCTCAATTATTATTATGAGAATTCTTTGCATCATATCTCTTATATTATTGATTCAATTATTGTCACATATATCATACGTATAATATGTTATAGTATTAAATCAATAATTGAGACGACAAGTTATAAATGATTAATAATTGTTGAAAGATTAAATATGTGTTGATGAAAAAAAAATGATTTGTGGTCGGTTTGATTATTTTATGGGGGCTCATATGTCATCATCTAAGAGTCTCTTCGTCGATAGTAATTACCTTCGCCAATAATAGTAATTACCCTTGTGAATAGTATTTACCTTCAAATCAATAGTAATTACCTTCGTCAATAGTAATTACCCTTGTGAATAGTATTTACCTTCGTCAATAAGTAATTACCTTCGTCCAATAGTAATTACCCTTGTGAATAGTATTTACCTTCGTCAATAGTATTTACCTTCGTTAATAGTAATTACCTTTACCAGACGTCGAACCACTTGTCGTTTCACATTACAGGCGTCGAACCACTTGTCGTTTCACATTACAGGCGTCAAACCAGTCGTCAAGCCACTTGCCTTTTCACACGTCAGGTGCTAAGCTAGAAATCTTCTATAAATAGAGGCCTAGGGCTTCATTATTTTTCACGAATTCATTCAAGCTATAGAGAGAGAAAGTATAGAGAGAATAAGAGAGAAAGAAGAAGAGTATTTTGTTACTACTACTCTTTGCATATTCAATCTCCTACCAAATGTAAGGGTGTTATTCTTTCTTATTCATGAAGAGAATCGTTGTTATTCCATTGCTTATTATTACATTGGAATAACTTTGATATCTGTGATTTAACCTATACTTGGTGACATTCTTCATTATTATCGCATTGGAACATCCATGCTCGTGTGTTTTACACCTGACTGGTTCCGTCTTTATTATTTTGTTGGAACATCACATCGTGTGTTTTACAGGACTGGTTCCGTCTTTATTATTCATTTGGAACATCACATGCGTGTGTTTTACACCGGACTGGTTAAAATCTTTATTATTTACATTGGAATATCCTATACGTGTGTTTTACAGGATGCGGATCCGTTCCATCTTTATTATTCTGTTGGAACATCACATCGGTGTGAATTTCACGACACAGTTCCGTTATTTATTATTACATTGGAATAACACATGCATGCAAGGTCTATCGCATGCATGGTGATTTCTTTTGTTATTCCATTCTTTATTATACCCGGTTGGTTAAAACTTTGACTTCTATACTCCATGAAATTAGTAGAATATCCTTGATATTTTGCGTTTCATCCGAGATCTTTCATGGAAATATTTTTTCGATCATTCTTGAATTTTACTAATTTGGACGTTAATAATTTCTGGATAAAATAATTCTTGAACTTGTTTTATTGAATTCTTATATCATTGTCATCATCCTCATGTTTATATTATGTTGAAAGTCATCCATGGGCACCATAGTGCATAGATGGACTTGGTATGATTATGAAACAGAGACTATTCGGTGTAATCATGACCGTAATGTTACAAATGATGTGGTAAAAATCCTAAGTGGCCGTAGTGCATTGATGGATAGTTGTTGGCATGATCATGACCATTAATGAATACACAAATATTCTTCGCCCGTAGTGCATGAATAATTGTGGTCGTGATACTAAAGAATATCCTTGGCCGTAGTGCAGGGGTGATTCGATGATGTGGAATATTTATTAAAGTTGAGTCTCAGCTATAACAGTTGAGTGATGAAAAACCTTTTAAAACCTAAAAGATAGTAGACTTTATTTTCTACTTGACTCTTTTAATGGATTGCGATATTCATTATGATTAAACCGGTTGTCTATTGTATTTTATCGGTTTAACATTGTTGAAGACTATTGATAATTTATTACGCATTATCTTAGTCATAATATTTCTTCTTGGGCTAGTTGAGCTCACCCTTTCTTTCACTTCATTCTCTTCTTGAAATGAGAATATAATTGGACGAGCCTGGGGAAGCGAGTGATGGTCCTCAAGATAGCATTAGTAGTCCTCACTATTACGTGAAATAGTGTGATAATAATTGTAATGAGGACTTTTTTTTGAGTTTGTATAATATCTAGTAGAGCGATATTTGTATTTAAACTCACGCTTTATGTCGTATTGTGTACACAGCAGTTATGTTAGTAAGTTGTATTTAAATTCATGCCATGTAAGTGGTGACCCAAGATGGGTGATGTATACCTAATTTTGGGGCGTCACGGTTGGTATCAAAGCTTAGGATATGATCCACGGCTAAGATGTGAGAATAGTACTAGGAGGGGGAGAGAGACGGGAATACCTTCGCTAGTATGACCTACCTAAGTTTATGTGCTATATTATTGGTTGGTCGGAAGATAGGGATAATTTGTTACATGTCAATTAACCTTTTGTTTTTTGTGGCGATGTCTGAAAATGACATCCGAGAATGTTGAGAATAAGAATGGAGCGCAAGCGATCGTTGATTCACCACATATCAATAATCGTGGATAATGTGCATCAAGAAGGCGATAATCCCTCATGAAACAACAACACCCGACCAAATGATGAATGATCAAATGTTCAGAGGCTTTATGTAATTTATGCAACAAAGAAAGTAGAACGACTCTCGTCCAAAACGGGGTGGAAACACGGAAAACTCTCGGCGGTCACCGCTAAACAATTTAAGGAGCTGGGACCACCGGAGTTTAAGGAGAGCCAAAACCACTTACGGCGGAAGCATGGATAAATGATTACCAAGATATTTGATGTCTTGGGATGCTCCGAGGAGCAAAGGTTCCCTTCACGCCTTTTATGTTCTTGCGGAGGCGGATTCTTCGTGGGAATTCCAGAAACGTACTCAACTTCTTTGCATCAAGATATCTTGGGAGAAGTTCCAGAGTCATTTTAACGACAAATACTTTCCGAAAGTATTCGCCACATGAAGGAGGTGGAATTTATCAAGGTGGAACAAAACAATATGACCGAGGTGTATGATACGAGGCAAAATTTGCGGAGTTATCACGGTTCAGGCCCCACTTGGTGGATAAAAGAGAGAATGGCGCGAATTTTTAAGAGGTTTGAAGCGGGAGATACGTCAACATCTTATTTCTCATAAAGCGTGTTTGTATTCGAGATGTTGTAAATAGGGCTCGATTAGTGGAACGCGATAATGAGTCAACACAACTAAAAAGAAGCGGTAAGCAAAATTATAATACCGGTGAGTAGTCATCGAGCGGTGACAACAAGCGTGGAGGAATCAACAAGCGGATATGGTAACCACTTGATTGGTAATCGAGGCCAAAACAATAAGAATAGACATTTCAAGAAAGCGGAGATTCAACAATGGTGGAAAGACGTCAAGACACCAAAGCACCCATTGTTAAGGAAGGAGAAAGACCACCTATCATATGCTTCAAATGCGGAGGAGAGGACACATCGATCAAAGCTGCGTCATGCTTAGTCAAAGCATGTTATAATTGTGGAAGAAGGTCACTTATCTCGATTTTGTCGTTTACTAAAGACAAATTCAAGCTAGGATGGAGGCACCAAAGGCCATCCCGGAAAATTCAAACCCAGTAGCAAGTGGGGAAGCGTTTGTTGTGACCTCCCAAAGAGCAAGGAACCGAATGAGGTCATCACGGGTAAGCTTATCATAAACTCTAATGAAGTCTATACTTTATTTGATAATTTGGTTCTTCCCATTCTTTTATTTCTCCTACTTGCGCTCATCGATTAAATTTGACTCCGGAGAAATTAGACTTTGACTTATCTGTGGAAACTCCGTTGGGAGAAACCTTCATTACATCCACTGTTTATAAGTCTTGTTTGGTTCAAATCGGTACCCTCACATTACCTGTCGATCTTATTTCATTAAAAATACTTGCATTTGACGTGATTCTAGCGATTGATTGGTTAACTACTTATCATGCAAAAATTGATTGTTTTCGTAAGGTTGTTAGCTTTCATATTCCTAATCAACCTATTATGCGAATTCAAACGACCAAACCATTAAAATCAATCACGGTCATCTCAAGCCATAAAGCTATTCGTTTATTAAAAAATGGATGTCAAGCTTTCTTAGCTCATGTCTGATTTAAATAAAATACGTCGGTTTTTAAACGATATTCCTATTGTTAATAAATTTCGATGTATTCTAGAAGAACTTCTGGCCTACCCCCAGGCGTGAAATTGAATTTTGTATCGACCTTGAACCCGGTACAAAACCTATTTCCAAAGCCCCATATCGAATGGCTCTATTGAACTTCGGGAGTTAAAGACCCAATGCGAGGAATTGTTAGACATTGGCTTTATTCATCCTAGTACTTCTCCTTGGGGTGCTCTGTTCTATTCGTGAAGAAGAAAGATGGGAGTATGCGACTTTGTATTGATTATCGGAGTTGAATCATGTCACCATCAAAAATAGGTATCCATTGCCACGTATTGATAACTTTGTTTGACCGATACAGCAAGGAGCCAAATTCTTTTCAAAGATTGATCTTCGTTAGGATATCACCAATTGAAGATTAGAACCATTTGACATTCCAAAGGCGGCTTTCGGAACTCAGACGGGCATTATGAATTCCTAGTCATGTCCTTTGGATTGACTAATGCTCCCGCCGCCTTCATGGATATGATGAACCGAGTATTCAAGGAATATTTAGATCACTTTGTGGTCGTCTTTATTGATGACAACCTTATTTATTCCAAAAGCCGTGAAGATCATGAGCAACACTGAGGTCGACACTCCAAAAGCTTCGTGAATATAAGCTTTATGCCAAGTTGAAGAAATGCGAGTTTCGGCTTGAAGAAGTAGCATTCCTTGGGCACGTGGTATCAAGTCATAGAATATCTGTTGACCCAAAGAAAGATTGAAGCTATTCAAAGCCGGGAACAACCTAAATCAAGGATCAAGAAACGTAGCTTTCTCGGTTTATTTGGTTATTATCGGAGATTCGTGGAAGGATTTTCTCGAATCGCTACTCCATCGACTCTCGGTGACTCGGAAAGATACAAAGTTCGGTTGGGCGAAGAATGTGAGAAGAGTTTTCAAGAACTCAAGAGGAGACTTATTTCAAAGACTGTTACGACAATACCATCCGGTTCGGAGGATTTGTCATCACAAAGTGATGCTTGAGGCAAAGGTTTGGGATGTGTTCTTATGCAACATGGAAAAGTTATAGCCTATGCCTCATGACAACTCAAAGAATATGAGAGGAATTATCCTACTCATGATCTAGAGTTAGCAATTGTTATCTTTGCACTTAAAATTTGGAGGCATTATTTGTATGGGGAGAAAGTGGAGATCTTTACGGATCATAAAAGCCTCAAATATTTCTTCACTCAAAACGAACTCAACATGCGACAACGACGTTGGCTTGAAGCTATTGAAAGATTATGATCATACCATCCAATACCATCACTCGAAAAGCGAACGTGGTAGGTGGCGCGATTGAGTAGAAAATCATATGCAAGTACGAGTGCGATATTGTCAACGCAAAGGCCCATTTTGTGTGACTTGCAAAGGATGGAGATAGAGTTAAAGACTCCAGGGACGCATGTGATGATAGCGAGTATATCTGAGTAGAACCGACTTTAATCGATAAAGTTAAAGTCGCTTTCAAGCTACGGACACGGGCGATGCGTATGAGGAAGAAAGTGTAAGAAGGTGCTATCTTGGGAAGCAAGAATCGATGAAGAAGGAATACTTGAGTCAACTCCGGACTTTGTGTTCCTAACGACCACGATTTAAAGTATAATATCATGATGGAGGCGCATAACACACCATTTGCAATCCATCTCGGGAGTACCAAAATGTATCATGATATTAAATCATACATTTTGGTGGAGCAATATGAAGAGAGAGAGAATATTTATTTTATCTCAAGGTGTCTAACTTGTCAACGAGTTAAAGCGGAGCATCAAGTACCAAAAGGTCCATTACAACCACTTGAAATTCCAGAATGGAAGTGGGAGCACATTACCATGGATTTCATTCACGGTCTTCCTAAGGTTTCTCAAGGCATTGATGCGATTTAGGTCATTGTTGATAGATTGACTAAGTCTCCGCTCATTTCTTACCGATACGAGAAACTTATACACTTGAACGTCTTGCTCGTATGTACATAAACGAGATTGTAAAGGCGCATGGTATGCCGGTATCCATAGTTTACGATCGAGACCCAAGATTCACTTCACGATTTTGGGTTAGTTTGCAAAAAGCTATGGGCACAGACTTACGATTTAGCCTCGGCATATCATCCTCGGGACGGACGGACAATCGAGAGGACTATTCAAACTCTTGAAGATCTATTAAGACTCTTTGTCCTTGATTTCATGGGGAGTTGGGACAAGTTCTTACCATTGGTGGAGTTTTCCTACAACAACAGTTATCAAGCAAGTATTGGCATGGCTCCATTCAAGCGTTGTATGGAAGAAAGTGTCGTTCTCGGTATCTTTGGGATGAGGTGGGTGAAACAACGTTGTTGGGATTCGAGTTGAATACGTATGACTACGGAAAAGATTCAAACGATCCGACAACGTATAAAAACCTCACAAAATCGATAAAAGAGTTATCTTGATCTTCATCGAAAGGCCGTGGAATTCGATATAGGAGATCATGTGTTGTTAAGAGTTGCTCCATGGAAAGGAGTTACAAGATTTGGAAAGAGAGGAAAACTTAACCCTCGATTCATCGGTCCATTTTAATCCTCGATCGAGTAGGGCGTGGCCTATAGACTCGCTTTAACGCCAAATATGTCTCGTGTTCATAACGTTTTTCACATATCTATGTTACGTAAATATGTGAAAGACCGAACCATATTATTGAGTTAGAACCGGACGAAATAGCGGAAGATTTGACGTATGAAGAGGTTCCCTGTTCAAATTTTGGATAAGAAGGAACATATTCTACGCTCCAAGGTTATACCTCAAGTCAAAGTTTTGTGGAGGAACCACGATGTTGAGTAAATGACTTGGGAGTTAGAATGCGAAATGAAATCAAGGTATCCTTACCTCTTCGATATACCAGTATCGTACATTCTAATTTCGAGGGCGAAATTTCATAAGAAGGGAGGTTGTAAGACCCCGACTTTTATAAATAAAGATGAATTTTTCTATAAATATTATTTTTGAATATTATGGAATAAATTTGATATAATGTTATAGTTGTGGGTAATATTTATAAATTTTGCAAAGTATGCAAGTTGTTATAAAATATTCGTTTGGTGGGGAATATTCTTTTGTTAGGGAATATTCGATACAATGGCTCAATCATTGGTGGACCCCATAATGTAATTATTGTCGGATCGAGAAAGCGACAAAAATATTTTATAAAAATAACTTATGGAGGTGTTACCGTTAAAACTATTGAACTACCCGGTGGTAAAGTAAAATACGATGTCTGGCGTACAAGAGTAGTACACTACGGTATTGATTATTGATGCTTACGTGAGAAGTCACTCCATATTATGCTTTCAATTATTATTACGATAAGAATCTGCATCATATCTCTTATATTATTGATTCAATTATTGTCACAAAGATCATACGTATAATATGTTATAGTATTAAATCAATAATTGAGGCGACAATTTATAAATGATTAATAATTGTTGAAAGATTAAATATGTGTTGATGAAAAAAAAATGATTTGTGGTAAGTTTGATTATTTTATGGGGGCTCGTATATGTCATCATCTAAGAGTCTCTTTCGTCGATAGTAATTACCTTCGTCAATAGTAATTACCCTTGTGAATAGTATTTACCTTCGTCGATAGTAATTACCTTCGTCAATAGTAATTACCCTTGTGAATAGTATTTACCTTCGTCGATAGTAATTACCTTCGTCAATAGTAATTACCCTTGTGAATAGTATTTACCTTCGTCAATAGTATTTACCTTCGTTAATAGTAATTACCTTTACAGACGTCGAACCACTTGTCATTTTCACATTACGAGTGCCGAACCACTTGTCGTTTCACATTATTAAAGCGTCCAAACCAAGTGAGTCGAGCCACTTGCCTTTTTCACGGCGGGTCTTAAGCTAGAAATCTTCTATAAATAGAGGCCTAGGGCTTCATTATTTTCACGAATTCATTCAAGCTATATAGAGAGAAAGTATAGAGAGAATAAAGAGAAAGAAGAAGAGTATTTTGTTACTACTGCTGCTGCGATATTCAATCTCCTACCAAATGTAAGGGGTGTTATTCTTTCTTATTCAAGAAGAGAAATGTTGTTATTCCATTGCTTATTATTACATTGGAATAACCTATATACATGATTTACCTATACTTGGTGACATTCTTCTATTATTACATTTGGAACATCATATACGTGTGTTTTACAGGAGGACTGGTTTAAATCTTTATTATTTTGTTGGAACATCACATGCGTGTGTTTACACAGGACCTGGTTAAAATCTTTATTATTCTACTGTTGGAACATCCTGTTTGTGTGTTTTACACCGGACTGGGTTCCGTCTTTATTATTATTCATTGGAATATCCTATCTCGTGTGTTTTACAGGATGCGGGTTCCATCTTTATTATTCTGTTGGAACATCACTGTCTTTGTGAATTTCACACGACTGGTTCCGTTATTTATTATTACATTGGAATAACACATGCATGCTTGGTCTATCGCATTGCATGGTGATTTCTTTTGTTATTCCATTCTTTATTATACCCGGTTGGTTAAAACTTTGACTTCTATACTCCATGAAATTAGTAGAATATCCTTGATATTTGCGTTTCATCCGATATCTTTTCATGGAAATATTCTTACGATCATTCTTGAATTTTACTAATTTGGACGTTA
This sequence comes from Panax quinquefolius, assembly GCA_020205615.1. Lineage (NCBI taxonomy): Eukaryota > Viridiplantae > Streptophyta > Magnoliopsida > Apiales > Araliaceae > Panax > Panax quinquefolius. The sequence goes on along the minus strand of CM035174.1, from coordinate 83,328,843 downwards.
ATAATTCCCGGATAAAATAATTCTTGAACTTGTTTTATTGAATTCTTATATCATTGTCATCATCCTCATGTTTATATTATGTTGAAAGTCATACATGGCCTATAGTGCATAGATGGACTTGGTATGATTATAACCGAGAGACTATTCCGGTGTAATCATAATCGTAATGTTACAAATGATGTGGTAAAAATCCTCGATGGTCGTAATGCATTGATGGATAGTTGTTGGCATGATCATGACCATTAATAAATACACAAATATTCTTGGCGTAGTGTATGAATAATTGTGGTCGTGATACTAAAGAATATCCTTGGTAGTAGTGCGAGGGTGATTCGATGATGTGGAATATTTATTAAAGTCGAGAGTCTCGGCTATAACGATGATGAAAAACCTTTTAAAACCTAAAAGATAGTAGACTTTATTTTCTACTTGACTCTTTTAATGGATTGATATTCAACCGCAGATTAAACTGGTTATCTCATTGTATTTTATCGGTTTAACATTGTTGAAGACTATTGATAATTTATTACGCATTATCTTAGTCATAATATTTCTTCTTTGGGCTAGTTGAGCTCACCCTTTCTTTCTTTGTTCTCTTGAGAAATGAGAATATATATTTGGGACGAGTGGGAAAGCAGTGATGGTCACGAAGATAGCATTAGTAGTCCTCACTATTACGTGAAATAGTGTGATAATAATTGTAATGAGGACTTTTTTGAGTTTGTATAATATCTAGTAGGCGATATTTGTATTTAAACTCACGATTTATGTCCGATTGTATACTGCATGCGATTATGTTAGTAAGTTGTATTTAAATTCTGTACCATGTAAGTGGTGACCCAAGATGGGTGATGTATACCTAATTTTGGGGGCGTCACAGATGCTCTCAATAAGATCTTTTATAAATATCAACCTTCAGATTGAACCGTTGCCAATGCCTCAATCTTCAGCTGTTCAAACTCTACGATTCTAATGCATGTCTTCATGGACCTGATCGTAGTGTCTTGTTTGACTGGTAGAGATAACACTACGATCTTGAAGAGTGTAGATTAAATCTTCAATGTAGAACACCTCTTCCTTCTCTTGTGCAGTGCTTCAATACTTCTGTTTGCCTCAACAGCTCTCAGAGACTGATGACTTGACTTCTTTGTTCTGGCCCCTTCTAAATAGTAAGACACTTCAGATTTGTGGCATGTCCAGATCGCTTTCTCCTTGTGATCTCTCATTCACTTATCATCAATGGACTGACCCAATGCTTAATCATTTTAGTCTTGTTTTTCAGAAGCTGTCCAGTGTCTCTATATGCACTTCATCAGTTCTTTCTTTGTTTGGCAAACACTACGATCCTGGTTGCTTCCAAGATCGTGCCGTCTTACATCCATTTGACATCTCACGCACTTAGCGACTTTCCTTGGTCGATTCTTTGAAGTCTTCTTCTGATCTCCTTGTGGAAGATTTCATCCTGAATGGCTTCACAACTCAATCTAGATGCTGATTGGGTTGGTGCTTAGATCTTCTATTAGCTTGCATGCCATTCGTTGAGTGCTCTCTTGTTTCCTTCATGATGGGATGTATCTTTGCAGTGCCAACTAGAGGCTTCATTCCTTTGGATATTATGGGAGTGCTCATTTGATGAGAATCGTATTTGCTTTACGATTCTGCCTTGGCATTATGAGCACAATGGTTGAGTTCGTAGTTCTGCTCTCTATGATTTAGCTTCGGCTGTGCAGACACTACGACTACGAGATCAGATCTTGACACTCTACGATTTCTGTCTTTGTGCTCGATGTCTTTATCTGATCTTGCTCGACTACGATCTCTGCCTTTGTTATGATCAGTAGACTCTACGATCTTGAGTGTAGTCTATGATTCTTGACTTGGCTTCGGCAGATACTCTGTCGGCTTGTAGGCAGGTTGTCTCTACGATTTTGAACATGACTTCCTTAGCAAACTATGGCTCTGAAGAAGTTAGCAAACTATGGCTCTGAAGAAGTTCTACTCGACACACTACAATCCTTCCTCGTCTCTCCTGGCAGTTTATGAACTCCAAGACTAGTATCTCGCAGACTACGATTCTGCCTTGATAGCTCTCGAGTTTCCTTGACTCTCCTGGCAGACAACGATTTCTGGTGCAATGCTCGACGATCAGATAAGCCTATCTATTACATCATAAGATCAACCTAACATGCTTGACCTTTCTATATTTATAGTCCTTGTACATCATTTCTTTTTAAGAACTTTACAAAGCTGTTTTGCTTATGTAGGATCAACCTAACATACTTGATCAATTCATTCTAAGTCCTTGTACACATGTTTCTATTATCTATCAAAGGACTTTACAACTTTTCTTTATGCAAGCATACTTGCATATTCATTCATATATATATATATATATCATAATCAAATCATATGTAAATAGGAATAACATTTACATGCTTATTCTTGAAAATCTCCCCCTATTTGATTATGACAAAAACAATAAGTGCATATGCATGTTATGAATGAATCTTATATACAGTAAGTAGCTGTATTTCTGAAACAGATAATCATGAATGTCATTTATAATGATGTGGAATTTTGATACACTGACATTTTACATCCTGGATCCAGAACATACCTAACTAGTTAGAGATGTACCTCTTTTGGCTTCATGTATGTTTCCAAGATTTTGTTGATCAGCTATTCATCTGTTTAGCCTTCTTGCTCCTGCTCCCCTTGGGATGATGACTTTCCTGCTTTGATTTACTCCCCCTCAGATGTGTGCTTCTCTTCTCCTTCTTGCTCCCCCTCAGTTTTGGTATACATAAGTTCATCATTCTTCGGATCCCTCTCAGAAGATGACTCTTCCTCTTCTTCTGCTATCTTCTTCTTTGACTTCTTCTCTCCTTTCCTTCTGCTCTTTTTGCCCTTCTTTGAATGCCTCTTGCTCTGCCTCTTTCTATGCATCTTTTTCTCCCCCTTTTTGTTATTAATCATTTGGGAGAGCTGCTCCACATTGGACATAAGCTGCTCCATCAGGTAGGAGGAGTTAATAACTTCAAACTTGAGTTCTTGTTGGCCTAGCTCAAGTTGCACTGAGAAAGACTGATTCATGTTGTTAATCTTGTTAGAGAGGGCTTGTATCTGCTCTTCATTAGCCTTCTATGCTCGTAGAGCTTCTGTCTTCTGATCATGGATGACTTTCAGATAGATGTTATCTCTCTCTTTGAGTTTGAGAGATACATCAGCCATAGTAACTTGAAGTCTGATCTGAACTGAATTATCTCCTGCTGCTGTTGTTACCATCTTTATTTCTTCATTGAATAGAGATATTTTCTCAATCAGTTCATCAGAATTTTTCATTAGTTCCTCCTCCATAGGGATTTGCTCACCTGGTTGGGCAACCTCTGGTTAGGCATCAGATTGGACTCTACGATTTTCATCCTTGGACAGATTTTCAAAGGCTTTGAGAATCTGAACAATCGTTGAGTACCAGTTGCTGTTTGAGGATGAAGGAATGTCTGTCAGTAGTGCTTGAGCAGATGGAGGCTTCTGGTATTGAACTTGAACACCATCAGTAGTAGAGTGAACAGACTCTACGATCATCTCCTTGGTCATGATCCTTCTTCCTTGAGAGTCCACCTAAGATCTTAGGGGATATAGTACGGCGGCGTATGGCGATAGACCTTGTAATGAAATTTGGTTTGTGATCAATTTGGTGGCAAACTTCTTCACCCTTGGGAAGTTTTGTGCTACCAGCTCCATGCTTGGAAAATGAGAGTAGCACCAGCTGAAGTAACTTGCATCCTTTTCAATATGTGCTTTTAGCCAAGGCATCCACTAAAGGAACCATCTCATAAATAGATCATCAGGATTGTAGAGGATGGTTGTGCAGTCTAGCTCCATGTTGTTCCAGTTTTTAACCATATCAAAGGTAGTCATTCTTACCACCTTGAGATGTTCATCTCCATAGTTCACCATCTTTCTGGTGGTGTTTCAGGTGATTCATTCGAGACTTCTACCACTATTCTCTTGGTGAATTTTTCTGGAGACAGGTCAGGATAGAATTCTGGTTCCTCTGATTCTGGATTTTCAGAATTGGAATCATTCTCCATTTCTTCTCTTTCTGAGCCTGAACCGTCTTGATCATTTCTAACTATGAATCCTTCTTGCTGCATTTCATTTCCAGATCCTTCTTCAGCAAGATCTTCCTCTGATTCATCTTCTTCATTACTAGATTCATCTTCAGCACTTACTTCATTTGATACAGACTCATCATCACTTAAGTTAATGACAACATTGGAGTGATCACTTCTCTTTTTGGAGGTAAATTTTGCTTGTAGTCTGTAGCTCTTCCTTCTCCTTGGAGGTTCAACTATGGGAGGGTCAGACTCTTCTTCTCTTGGGACTTGAAGCCTTTGGATCTGGATGAACTTCTTGAGGTTTGACCTTTGATAGACGGACCCTTCTTCTTTGGGGGCTTTGGGGGATTCGTGGGGCTTTCGAGATTGGAAGGGCATGTTCTTCTTCTTTAGAAATAGCATCATTTGACCTATCATCTGGGCTTGTTGGGGCAGTTGCATTTGGAGATTGAGTTTGGTCATCTTGAATCTCTTCTTCATCAGCAGAGTGATTGCTCTGAGGATTAGCCACAGGGCTTGAGCATTCTTCTTTATCGGCCGAGATCTTGCATTTTCATTCATTAATCCGACTTCACCTTCATTCTTTGGATTTGAGTGCGTGGGGACTCGATCTTGAGATCGTCGGTTCCTTTGCTTTTTCTCGACTCTGCGTTCTCCTCTTTATCAGATGTACTATCTTTGGAAAATTTGGTTTGTTTACCACCTTAGCTTTCTTTTGTGATGGCCCTTGAAGCAGTCTATTGCTTCTCCTCTTGGTGGTTTCTGCAGTCAGGACTTTTTCTTCTTTATCATTGTCTTTGGTGGAGAGACTTCTTGATGGGGTCTCAGTTTTCTTCACACCCCTGGATCTGTTTCTTGTGGATGTAATTTCTGCTGGTGCAGAGTCTTCAGACTCAGAGCTTTCTACCTCTTTTGCCTTCCTCTTCTTTGTAGAGGCCTAGCTCTTTGCTCCGGTTGTCGATATACATTCTCCTTGGGGTTTTTTTTCCAATTCACAAATAGTTGTGGAGACATTACTTTGTGAACATTAAGAGGTTCTCCTTCATCATCCTTGATTCTTCCTCCTAGCTTCTTCTTCATTACAATGCTCAGTAGTCTTCCATGAAAAACCTTAGTCAGGGGTTTTTCTGTAGATTTCTTCATCTCAGTCTTTTCCAGCCATTTGGAAATTTGATCTAGCAGGATAACCCCAAAGTTTATTCGTCTTCTTTAAACTATTGCAGACATAATCTTTAGTTGTTGATCAAGCACCATGTCGTGTGCAGTGTCCTTGCATAGTATACATTTTCCTACTATTTCAGCAAGGAATTTGAATTCCTCAAGGAAATCCTTTTTCTTCATATCCTTTAGACTGGGGTTTCTTTGGTACCCCATAATCTCCTTTGCTTGCTCAGTGTTGATCTCATCAAGGTTTCTCAGTCCTAGGTCAGGGAAACCTAAGCATTGATTTATATCAGATGATTTTAGCTTAAAAGACTGACCTTTAACCTTGGTTGAAATTAAAGGGTTCCGACATTTATGGATGCATTTGAGTAGAATTCCTTGACCAGTTCTGTATATACTCGAGTGCTAGCCTCAAGACATTCTGAGAATCCAGCTTTCTTCACAAGTTCGAGAATGTCTCTGAACTTCTTTTCGAATTTTTCAAACGACTTAGTTCCGAGCTGAATGCCAGTGATTTCTCGCCAGTTTTCCATTTGAGTAGTTCGAGGAATATGGGTATTTGATTCAGAGGGGTTTTTGAGAGATGGCTGATTGTGATTTGGGCAAGACTCTGGAAGGTTAATTGATTTTTGTTTTTGAGAGGATTCTAGGGTTTGAAAATGGGAGGGAGAAAGGTTCGATGGTTTCTGATAACTGTTTGCAGATTTTGAATTTGTCTTAATGACAGTTCCTTCTAACTCTGCATAATCAGGGATGTGTCAACTAACCATTGGTTGCACGAAGTCCAGTAATGAACTGTAACTCACCATAACTTTTTAGTTAGATATTTCCTTTAGGAGAGTAGACATTTAATTGACGTGGATTGACCGTTGACCTTTTGGTTCGTAGAGTAGCATGGTAAGGCAGCTATGGACTCTACGTTTTCCTTTGTCTACTCAACGATCAACTTTTGAGAGCTGTTGTAGTGGATGGTTTTGACATGAGTCCTCATTTTGAAATTGCATAGCTTTACCACTGATATACCCCAAGCTGGTTTGGGCACTTAAGACCTGATGTGCGTTTGTACCATATCTTTCCAACATTTATTTGAACATCTCTACTCTTTATCTGAAAGGTTGAGCAATTGTTCAGTTTTTCAGAGTTCTTCATGAGCTGAATTATCCTTTGGTAGGACTGTGATCGTCGAGTCTGCTTCTAAGATCGCTGAGGTTGCACTACGATCATGGAGTTCTCTTCAATTTCGACTCTACGATCTTTGACTGACTTGGTCCTTGAGATGAACTTTACTTAGCATTCCTTCTGGGTCAAGGTAGCTCAGGAAGAGCCAACCTCTTAGAGTGAGCTAAGGGTCAGGTTTGTCCTTGAGGCGCTTTCCAGATGAAATACTTTAGAAGTGATTTTGCAATGATATCTCATTTGACCCTTTTTGGTGGGGAGGTCCTCTACTAACTTTGGAAAATTGTATTCGCTATAATCGTGGTGTCCTCCTGCTTTTACAGTACGATCAGATGTTTGATCGTGAGCACTTCACAACTTTGAGTTGGGTGACTAATAGGTTATCAGTATTACATTTTGAGACGTTCCTACTGACTATGGATCTTCATTTGGTTCATCAGCCACAAAGTTTTGGGACTCTGTAGCTAGTATATCTCAGTGTTGTTGTTCCTTAACAGATCACTGCTCCCCATGGTTGATGCTGTCTTCCCGGATAGATGTGATTCCCTTTACTTTAGGTTCATTTGAAGGCAGCCTTGTATATCTCCTTCGGATTTGGAATCACCATTATCACTAGATCTCCTTGTATCGTAGGCATGGATATTTTCGGGGTGATCATTCTACGATCATTTGTTGACTTCTGACGTAGTCTTCTTTGTGATCTTGTGCGTGTGAAGTTCGCTCCGTAATGAGTTCCTCTTGACTGATGCTCGATGATCCTCTGATGTGAGCTTCTTTGAGGATTCTTCTCATATAACATGTTTTACTTGATTTGAGCATATTAGACCCTTTTTATCTTTGGTTGCATGGCCTACTTCCATATACAGATTAGCAGCCATGTGAGCTTCATTCAGGTTAGCTTAATGGGTCTTGAGGATAGGCTTGGACATATAGGAATCTTATTAGAATCATTTACGAACATTCCTTAGCCTTCTATTTGGTTGAGTCTTCTTGATTTGAAGTCTTTTCTTTTGACATTCCTTAGTGTGGTCAGACGGACCAAGTACTGCGGAGTTAGATACATTTCTATTTTTGGTACCCACAATTAAATGGGTCCTTTAGGTTAGTTTCCTAAACCCCTGTTCCACATATTTAGATAATCATCACATTTATCACCAACAGTCATATTCATGCAGCAACTAGTTTTAGATAATACATTTTGAGATGAATGATAATGAGTGTGTGTAAGATTCGTCATTTTAAGAAACACACTCTTTTTCTTTGATGGTTTCATCATTTGCAGGGTTATGTTCACAAGGTTAAGTGTTCACAGAGTGAGAATCAACTCTACGATTTAGGAATATCTAGTTGATTCATGGAGGTGATTAATTTCTACACATCATCAAGATACTCTTGTGGAACTGATCATGCTATATGTGTTGTCAAGCACTTAGAACATAGGTTTGTACATACATACTAACCCACCAGCAAAGATTACTTCACATAGAATTAATTTGGCATGTGATGCTCTTATGACCCATTTCAGATTTCCTTCAAGATGTCATCTTCAACCTAAAACTTGGATGGAGAGAAAGTTTATAGGCATTTGAGTTTCCATCCTCAGGGTACTTTCTCTCTTCACCTTTTTAGGTAGATTATGACTCCTTGACAGAATACTGTTATAGTTCATAAGAAGGTGCATTTATGATGTACACATTTATAATAGTGAGGAACCTTACCTTTTCTTATCGGTTTCTTAATGATTATTTATCTTTAATATACTGAGTTTAAGCATTGATGTGCATAGCTTCACATTTACTCCTGACAGCTTATTGCTCTTGTTGGCCTTTAATCAATCAGTCGTGGTCTTGAAGATGCAGGCTAGGAGAATCTCGGCATCTTTAGTTCTTTGACATCCTTGAGATTACAAAGTTTGCACCGCATGTGTTTGAGAAGATCTTCTTTCTTCTCTGGATAAACATTTCTTAGCATGTATGGCCTTTTCATCTTTCAAATTTGGTGGATGTTTGACTCTTTGTTGTTGATGTCTCTTGGGCTATCTAAGCACGGTCTTGAGACTACAAGATTGACTATGAGTAAGAGATTGGTCTTGTTGATATAATACTCGAGAACATGGACCAATCTGGCGACTTCAGGTGTATATACACATTTAAATGTACCTGATATTTCCAGCGTGTGAGCTCATACGCATATAAAAAGTGACTTACTACTAAACTAAGTTTAGAACAATGATTGTGCACAGGATCGGACTCAAAGCGATTAGCTTTTGAATATAGCATGAGAACACCTTTCGATACCAATTGTTAGTTCCCAATAGGCCTGATATAGATCTAGAAGGGGGGGGGTTGAATAGATCCTTTTTAATTTCAAATACTTTTCTCTTTTATTTTGTATTGCTATTAATTTAGCATATGACAAATATAAGAATCTTTTTCAAGCACTGTTGGAATAAGTAAAAGATCCCTTCATTGATATATTCATAATCATACATACATTGTTCTTAGAGTTAGTTAGGTTGTAGCGGTTAAAACATACATACATGATTATAGCGGTTAATAGACATAATGTAAATGATATAAAGTAGTAAAAGACACAAGGGTTTTAAGTGGTTTAGAGACTCAAGCTCTAATCCACTCTTACGCTTTCAACTAGTAGGATTTCCACCAAGGAAGGCGGCACCGAATCACTAAGATTCCTTCAAGGCCCCGTGACCTTGGGACTCCAGTTCACTAAGAACTCTTGAGGCCAGTGACCTTGGAACGTCTCTAGTTCCCTAGGAACTCTTCAAGCCCAATGAGGCTTGGAACTTCATTTAGTCCCTCGGGACAAGGACCCCTCGAGGCCTTGGCTTCTTGTTGTTGTTGTTGTTGTTGTTGGTCTTTGAAATTTGCTAAGATGTCTTTAAGCTTGATCATCTTTTGTACTTAGCGACTTGGTGTGGTCCTCTTTGCATTACGCTTTGAGGCTGGACCACATCATCTTTAGTCTGTTGATCTTCTTTCGATTCGCTCATCTTTGTATATATTGTCATGTGTGCACCATCACCATTTCTGAACCCTTCTCAACATGTTGGCGGGACATGGTTCACTTACTTGCTCTGCTTCAGCTTTAGGTTCATGGTGAATCGTAGAGTGGCTCTTAAGATCTGCCATGTGCTTTGCCACTCTACTGAATGCTATCTTCTTGTCCATCTCGGCTCTCAGCTTAGATGCCAATTCAGTGGGCATTCTTATCTTTGTTGAGTGAAGCTTTGATTTGTTCAAGTCCATCTTCAAGGTTGCTTCACTTCCACCTTCGTAGTCTCACTGTCACTGAGACTTGTTCTATTTGAGCTCAGGTGGAACTCGTAGAGTCAACGTTAGCATTTTAACCAACACAACGATTCTACAACATTGCAATCATTAGCAACTCTTGATCGTTGAAGCTCTGGCTTATTTATACTCCTTCCTAATCTTCCCGTTGAGAAGTAGCCGTTAGAGGCTCTTTGAAATGCTTCGCAGATCTCGAGTTATTTGGTGTAGACTACAGATGTGACATGTCTTACTTTTCTGACACTGCAGTCTACTGTTTTACCTACCTCGTCAGAGATGTCACTTTAATGTCTTGGGCAGGTTGAAGACTTTATTTCCTCCTTCTAATTTCTCGATCAGAGGTTGTCCTTTTGCATCGATACTCTCAATAAGATCTTTTACAAATATCAACCTTCAGATTGAACCGTTGCCAATGCTTCAATCTTCAGCTGTTCGAACTCTACAATTCTGATGCATGTCTTCATGGACCTGATCGCAGTGTCTTATTTGACTGGTAGAGACAACACTACGATCTTGAAGAGTGTATATTGAATCTTCAATGTAGAACACCTCTTTCTTCTCTTGTGCGGATTGCTTCAACACTTACATTTGCCTCAATAGCTCTCGAATCTTGATGACTTGACTTCTTTGTTTTGGCCCCTTCTAAATAGCAAGACACTTCAGATTTGTGGCGTGTCCAGCTCGCTTTCTCCTTGTGATTTCCCGTTCACTTATCATTAATGGACTGACCCAATGCTTAATCACTTTAGCCTTCTTTTTCAGAAGTTGTCCAGTGTCTCTATATGCACTTCATCAGTTCTTTCTTTGTTTAGAAAACACTACGATCCTGGTTGCTTCCAAGATCGTCGTCTTCATCCATTTGATGACTCTACACTTGTCGACTTTCCTTAGTCGATTCTTTGAAGTCTTCTTACGATCTCCTTGTGGAAGACTTCATCCTGAATGGCTTCATAACTCAATCTGGATGCTGATTGGGTTGGTGCTTAGATCTTCTGTTAGCTTGCATGCCATTCGTTGAGTGCTCTCTGGTTTCCTTCATGATGGGATGTATCTTTGTAGTGCCAACGAGAGGCTTCATTCCTTTGGATATTCTGGGAGTGCTCATTTGATGAGAATCGTATTTTCTCTATGATTACGCCTTGGCATTGTGAAGCACTGACGGTTGAGGTCGTAGTTACGCTCTCTATGATTGACTTTGTGCTGAACATTACGACTCCGAGATCAGATCTTGACACTCTACGATTTCTGTCTTGTGCTCGATGTCTTTATCTGATCTTTCTCAACTACGATCTTTGCCTTTGTTATGATCAGTTGACTCTACGATCCTGAGTGTAGTCTTGATTCTTGACTTGGCTTCGGCGGATACTCTGTCAGCTCGTAGGTAGGCTGTCTCTACGATTCTGAGCATTACTTTTTTAGCAGACTATGGCCCTGAGGAAGTTCTACTCGACACACTACGATCCTTCCTCGTCTCTCCTGGCAGTCTATGAACTCCAAGACTACTATCTTGCAGACTACGATTCTGCCTTGATAGCTCTCGAGTTTCCTTAACTGTCCTGGCAGACAATGATTTCTGGTGCAGTGCTTGACGATCAGACAAACATATCTATTACATCATAAGATCAACCTAACATGCTTGATCTTTCTATGTTTATAGTCCTTGTACATCATTTCTTTTTAAGGACTTTACAAAGCTATTTTGCTTATGTAGGATCAACCTAACATACTTGATCAATTCATTCTAAGTCTTTGTACACATGTTTCTATTATTTATCAAAAGACTTTACAGCTTTTCTTTATGTAAGCATACTTGCATATTCATTCATATATATATATATATATCATAATCAAATCATATGTAAATAGGAATAACATTCACATGTTTATTCGATAAAGTTATTCGAACATCTTGAACTTGCTCAGCCAAGTTTTCAGCAGTAACACTATTTCCAACAAACTTGGGAAGACGTGACAGGTCTAACACATGTTTAGGAGACTGTCGACACACTAAAGCAAAAGAAGATTGACCCATAACAGTGTGAATACCATTATTATATGTGAACTCAGCTTGTGCCAACGCCACATCCCACTTCTTCGACTTATCACCACAAATACTCCGAATCAAATTTCCTAGCTTTCAGTTCAGATTTTCAGTCTGTCCATCAGTCTACGGATATGCAGTGCTACTGAACTTCAAAGTAGTATCCATCTGTCGCCATAGTGTGATCTAAAAATGACTAAGGAACTTCAAATCCCTATCAGAAGTGATAGACTGAGGAACTCCACGTAGAAGAACTACTTCCCAAAAGAACAATGAGCCATGTGGGATGCATCAGAGGTCTTCCGAAAAGGAATGAAATGTCCCGTCTTAGAGAACCGATCAACCACCACAAATACAGAATCCACTCCTCGTTGAGTACGAGGGAGACGCAAAACAAAATCCATCGACAGATCGTCCCATATAACACTTAGTACTGGTAGAGGCATATAAAAACCTATGTTCTGAGCTTGACCCTTCGCAGTCTGATACACATAGCACTTACGAATACATCACGCTTCAGTTGAGGCCAATAATACCGCTAGGCTCAATCCTCCTCCCAGTATTTCCCGAATCAGTCTCTCCCTCAATGAACCCCGAGGTATACATAACTGATTTCCACGAAACATATAGACATCAACCACATAAAACTCTCCCTCTATTTGTTTTTTAACACACTTCTCCCATACTTCGGTGAAGTCTGCATCATCTGAATACATATCTTTGAGAAATATAAACCCAATGATCTCTTACTGCATAGTGACCAACAGACTCGCACATCGACTCAACGCGTCTACTACCTTATTTAGAACACCCGATTTGTGCTTTAGAACAAAAAGAAATTTATGCAAAAAGGTTACCCATCGAGCGTGCATATTACTCAAACTTTTCTGACTGTTTAAGTACTTCAACGCTTCATGATCAGTATACAGTATAAATTCACGCTGAATCAAATAGTGATCCCAATGTTTTGAAGCTCGAACAATAGTATAAAACTTATGGTCATACGTACTCCACTTTCCCTCACATCACTGAGTTTTTCACTGAAAAATGCCACTGGCCACTTCTCTTGTGACAAAACGGCCCCAACTCCAATACCACTAGCATCACACTCTACCTCAAATAGCTTCTCGAAACTAGGTAGAGCAAGAACAAGAGTAGTACCCAGTTTCTCCTTGATAACTGCAAAAGCTGTATAAGCTGCTTCTCTCCACTAAAATTTAGCCTTCTTTAAACACTCGGTAATGGGTGCTACAATGCTACTAAAATCTTTAATAAATTGGCGATAAAACGTTGTCAACCCATGAAAACTTCTCACCTCTCCCACATTCTTAGCAGTACGCAATCACATATAGCCCTCGCATTCTCTTCATCAATCATGCTACCCTCCGAACTGACTACATATCCAAGGAATAACAGACTTTCGGCCAACCAATTACACTTCTTAAAGTTAATGAAGAGTTTTTTTGGCTAAAACCTCCAACACGGCCCAAAGGTGTTCCATATGGTCTTCCTTGTTCTAACTATAAATCAGTATATCATCAAAATAAATGACAACATATTTTCGGATGAAAGGTCGTAATACCTGATTCATAAGTCGAATAAAAGTACTAGGCGCATTGGATAACTAGGACAACATGACTACCCACTCGTAGAGTTCATCCTTTGTTTTGAAAGTTATTTTCCATTCATCACCGAGCTTGATCTGAATCTTATGATATTCGCTCCGAAGATCTATCTTAGAGAACAACTTGGAACCCTCCAACATATCTAACATGTCATCCAACCTCAGAATCGAAAAATGTATCTGAAAGTTATCTTGTTGATTGCTCGGATATCAACGCATATTCTCCATCTGCCATCTTTCTTCGGAAACAATTTAATTACGTAATTTTATAAGGATTTGTTTCCAACTAAAACACTATTATCTTCAACGAAATTCGACGAAAACTAGAAATAATTAAAATAATAAAACCAATCCAGCCTTCTTGAGCCATGACGCTATTTCTGAAGAAGTTTTGATCTCCCAAAGCCATGACGCCATTTCAAAACCCAAATACCTCTCCCGAAGCCAATCGAACCCAGCACTTCGGGAACAACTTCAGATCTTCGAAAATTATTATCGTTTCCTTGGACCAGACCTCCTTCCCCGTTTCCTATTTAACTATTCCTCAAACTCCAAAACAGATGTCTTACATCACTTCTCAACCAGCTGCAAGAAAGCGCGGCTTGGGTAGGGGTTCGAATCATGTGTCGAAGGCCCCAACTAATCTGGATGACCTGATTCTCATACAGATCTATTCTCCTTCTGACAGTATGTACGTTAAACAACATTTAATATAAGCATTTTATATTTCCATTGTTGTAGATATATACTAATGTAAATTACTTTAAATTTATAATAAAATAACTTATCTTTAATCTAAATTTTTGTATATTGTAGTGATTTTAGCGATAGAAAAACTGTGAAGTGCATTTCACAATTATTCTTACAGAACTGGCCTACGCGAGTGATTACATGGGCGAGCACACCTATCGCCCACAAGGATGCAGTTTGAGCTGAATTTCTGGTATATTTTTTTTAACTCTGAAAGATAATATAATTGATAAACTAATATTTTTAGTAGTGTTGGATTATGTTAATATAATTGTTTTATTTGCAAAAAAGGTATAGATGGGACGACGCGCATGCATCAATTATTCAGACATTGTTCTGGCAGAAGTGCACCGTTTGAACCCAAGATAATTTGAACAAGGAAAGACAGAAAGCCTTGCATAATACAGAGATCGACCATCCAGGACAGGGTGAGCAGTTCATACATGAGCATAGCCCGTGGTGGTGCGCATATACCATATGGGGTGAGATGTGTCCCCAGTGGAGGGCTGAGATGTGTGCCTAGTGTAGAGCTGAGAGCTGTGTCAAGAGACGCAAGACTGCCACCTCGAACAGATCTTAAAGTGTACTTGAAGGTGAAAAGGAGAAAGACTCCTATAAGGGTGACATTATATCACAGTTGCAATATATTACTGTTAGGGTACACATTTTGTAAAGTTTCAGTTTTAGTTTTAGTATATCACACATGTTTACTTATTAATATATGAGCATATTAATTTTGTATGAGGCATCGTCTCAAGGTCAGCCTATCCACTGACTGGATGTATATGTGGTCACCCGCGATGGTTTACTTAAGGCTATCCAGATAGCAGTATACTTTGATATGTTTATAATTTTTTATGTCATTCTTAAGCATTTTATATTTTTATTGTTAACTATTTAATTTCTAACCTGCTGACAGGACGCTTATAATAACCTACTGAATGAGCGATATCCTGAAGGCACCCCCCAACTGTCGATTGATCAAGAATTATGGGAGAGGGTGTCGGTTGTTAAGAAAAACATCTATTTCAAAGGCAAAGCCAACGATGAAGACTGGCTATCAGTAGCACAGATAGCCTTGCTAGTCAGTCTACTCAGTCCTCCTGCCATTCGACGCCGCACACTCTTGCTGACTATGTAAGAGCAATATGTCAGGATTGAAATCTTCTTCTCACACTTGGCGGGCATCTGCTGTCTCTGAGTCCTGAGGAGTTAGCAGATGTAGTGGCGAGAAAAGCACAATAACAGGATGAGCTCGAGGTAATCTTCTCATTTTTTTTAACTTTATGTACTACTTTGCATGTTTAGTTTAACTTATATTCAATAATACATGTTTTTTTTTCTTTTGTTACAGCCCCATCTGGACGATATTGCTCCGTGAAGGCATTTATATTCCCTCTTTGTCTTGTTAATCGACATTTGATTATTATTTTTACCCATTGAATAATTGAATGCATGTTTATATTGTACGTCATGACATTTTTATATAAATTTTTCTTGGATGGTACTTGTTTATATATATGAGCATAGTATGTGTGGATGTTTATAATACTATGTTGGTTTTATTAAATTGTATGTATGGATATTGATGGATATATATCAATGGATTTGTATGGATGTTGGTTTATTTATATATATTGTCGTGTGTTGTGATATAAAGTAGGTAAAAAACATGTAATTTTTTTTGAGAAATCCACAAAACATGCAATTTTTTTAAAATTATACATCAGCGACCGCATGTGGTCGCTACTACTTTTTAGCGACTGCATATGGCTTGAGGGTGTTAGCGACTGTGTTGGTCGCTATTGTTGGCTGCTGACACGTGGGCCACGTCACCTCTGACACCTGACTCACGGTGACTCAGCTCAGCGACGAAATCAGTTAGTATTTAGCGGTCGCTGATGGTCGCTAAAAGTGGTCGCTGATGTCTACACATTGACCATTTTATGTGCAACATATATTAGCGACCGGAGTCGGTCTTTGATGGCAAATAGCGACCAAATGTAGTCGCTGATGGGCGGTCACAGAAAAACCTTTTTCTAGTAGTATGTGTGTGTGTGTGTGTGTATATATATATATATATATAAAGTTGGATTAGCTAACATGCAATTTCTTATTTTGATTATTAGAAAAGTGTTAGAATTTAAGAGCGAATAATATTACAATCACACAGATATTATATGAAAGACGGAAAAGTAAGAACACATGATATCATACTCAGGTTCACCAATTTGGCTAGTCATGTATGTTTCAAATATTCATAAGATGTCTCATACACTCTCTACAATGATTTACTCACCAAACAATATTTTTTATAGTAACTAGAAAATCCTAACTGCTATAACATGAGCTCAAACTCATGAGGCCCAATACATTAATAAACACTACACCAAAAATGGACAAATGCTTCACTAGAGGCCCTATATCTCTCACAAGTGATTTATTGCGAAGAAATATTTCCTTCACACGAGTGCTCACATTAGATCTCCTCGCAATTGGGTATCATTCGCTAAGTAGTAACTAAATGTTTTTTGTGAATGATATATTGTGAACAACTTATTCCTGCACAATTTGTATTTAGTAATGGAATATTGTTATTTAGTGAAAGATTGATTTCCTTCACAAATAATATTTTAAGAATGACTATTTGAAATTAGTGAATAACTTTATTCCCTCACAAATAATATATTGTGAAGAACAAATTTATTTAACGAGAGAAAAGTTTCCTTCACTAATTATAAATTGAGAATGTATCTTCAAATTAGTGAGGAAAATAATCCTTCATTGATGACTACCTAATTAACTAGAAAAGATTTAGTGAGGAAAATAATCCTTCATTAAAATCCATTTCTCAAGTAAAATCCTTTACAAATTATAAATTTGTAAAAAAATTAATTGATAAATAATCAAAATTCATTGCAAATTATAATTAATTTTCAAATCACTAATTTCATATTTTTATTATTATTATTATTATTATTATTATTATTATTATTATTATTATTATTATTAAATGCTATAATAAATATAAAATTTAATATTTCAAGTTAATATAAATGTCATACTTGTTTCAAACTAATTGATAAACTGCATAAAGAGCCAAAAATTAAAAATAATACTCCATATATAAATAGATAATGCTCAAGTCACGATAAGTACAGAATTTGTTATTGTATCTTTATCTCCCAAGGATCATAGTACTTGCAATATATAATAACTAACATAAGAAAACTGAAAAAATAACAACGAACTAAAAGAAATGAAGTGTATATCATGTTAGGTCCACTTCATCATCACTTTCTTCAAGGAAATCAAGGTTGGGCCTGTAAAGTTCCTCCTGCAAAAGAAACACCAAAATTCAATTTCAACAAGATGAATAAGAAAAAATAAACCTGTTGAACTTAAATTAAAAATAAACATGTTGAACTTGAATTAAACACTGCCATATAAACATAAAATGAGCGAAAGGAATGAGCCAAAGTTCCAATTGCATCATACACGATTACACGATTATGAGATTATGCCTCTGGGTTTGTTCAGGAATATAAAAAATATATAAAAGAAGCAAGAGGGGGACAGTGAGAGTCGGGCGATCAAAACTGGAACACGGGATCTAAGCATAAGTGCTAAACATGCATTACAGTTCATAGCGATAATAATAACATAACTTAACAACCTGATATTTCCCAAATGCACACATCAATCTTCACACAACTTGTTAATATAAGAGCCACATGCATGGTAAGGATTTAGAAGTAATAAATGGTCTTTTTACACCAGAACTCAACTGATAATAAAGGAAAAAAGGATTCAAAAGTTAATCTACCCTCCAGATAAAATTTGACTTAATCGCCCAATTCCTTTGATAGCAAACTCCAATCACAACGAACCATATCAAGGCATTTCCGTTCAATAACCTGTAGCAAGAAGCCCAAATTCACTGATTTAACAAAGTAGTCTTTATTTCCCACTAGAAAGACAATTGACAAAGTTAACCGATTTGGGTTATTAAAATACTTTAGATGAACCCTCATTTAGAATACTGTAGATGTAAGCAAACACATCTATTATTTTAATTGTTTTGATTCTAGAATGTCTTTGGTCTTACATTTGGTTAAGAATGAATCAACAAAGACTAAGACATGCATCTTCACGGGACATTGTGCAAGAGAGTACGAAATTTCATCTTAACCTTCAAGAAATCTTTAATTTGGAAACTAAAACCCACCTCTTGAATGACCTTTCACGAAATTGCTTTAGCTTTTGTGATATCATTAAGTCCATTGTAAATCATAATCGAATCAGATCACCATATATCACCCGGTAGAAACAAGGCCAAACATGCTTCAAGAGACATAAAAGTTAACGCTCAAATAGGAGGAATCCTTGTAGAAAGAGAAAGACTACATTCGTTAAAACTAAAATCAAGATCCAAGATGCGAACTCTATGTTTATATTATTCGGATGAGATCAACAAGATTTTGTAAGATTTCCTCCCCGCACAACGATAATATATGTCGATTAACAAAACATCACCCAACATCTCCCCACTCAAGAAAGATATCACCTGAATTACGAACTGTAATAAACTTCTTACTTCAGAAGCGTAATAAGCTCAGTAAGTAGCTTAGCATAGAACGGAATTAGAAAATCCGAGCATCCATACATGCTGTGCAAATAATAGGTATATGGAAAATGGGAAGAAACGAAAGTACCATCATAACGAAAAAAAAGCTACAACAAGGAAGATAAAAAAAATAGCACCATGAATAAGCACAAACCTATATGCGGTGAGCTGAGCTTGGGTTTACATCGAATATCAAGTCATTGGGCCTTGAGACCAAACCAGTCTTTGACCATGACTTTACCATTCTCCTTCTCTCAACCAAATTTTTAGCAACTATGTAACAATGGTGTGTCAATTGGTAAATTATGTTATTATAAAAGATATATACTAAGTAAACATGAAGTGCATCTATTTGGTAGATGTTGAATATACGACAAGGACATACGGCGATGTAATTATAAATATGCTTTAAATCACTTACATTTCAAGAATGAACTCGAAGTCACGATGAGAAAAAAGAAAACTCGAGTACAAAGCAAAATAATTGGAGAAAGAAAAAAGGAAAAGAACAAAGATGCAAGTGTGAGGAAGGCAATAAACATGTCCCATTTCTGAAGGGAAAGAATAAAAAAGATGCCATATTTAACATAAATATAATTTTCAACACAGAATCACTGAGGATAACACAACAATAAAAATTCATGAATAGGTAGTTAAACTTCCTTTATACTCAGATATTTATACAAGGAGATGGGTGATTTTATATTCATTCCACAATTCCAAACTTAAATACATGACTATCGACTTATCTCAAATAACAACTCATGTTTATTTTTAAACTTCAGGACAACCATCATAAAGATATATGCCACATTCCCTCGTCCAAAGAAAAGATAGGTTAATATAGCAATTAAACTAAAGCCTCATCATACAAACAAATACATCAAATATGAATAGTGAAATTTTTAATGCAAAACATCAAGGAAACAAACATCTAGTTTATCTCGTGCAAGTAATTACGGTGATGGGTGGCTCTCAACAGTAAAGATGTGCGAAAGAAAATCCGGTCAACCACATTGACATTATGTCACCTATGCTTCAATGTCAATGGTGCATTCAAACAACCCATAAAGGAAGACATCACAGCGTTTCCTGTTACAAATTAAAGGACTTCAACTCTAAAATCGTTTTAAACATACCTTCTTATTAATAAAAGTTCCATTATTAAATTTGAAACAAATATGTCCTAAATTGTAAATCTATACTATGAAAAATAGAGGAACAATATATGTTCATACAATTAAAAACAATTAAGTATATTTGGAAATGAACTGTTTATTTTAGCTTTACTACATGATATTATGAATAATAGTAAAAGATCTTAATTGCAGCCTAATAAAAGTACCATATAATTATAATACAGATTCATCAACAAAATAACAAAATGAGCAAAAACTGAATTAAGCCCACATACAATTTTTACAATTCAATCAAATCGTTAGATTTAATTTCTACCCTTTTTTACGAGGAATTTTTTTTTTGCTAATTTGTTTGTATATTAAAATGCAAAAAAAAAACTAAAGATATTACTATGAAGATCATGACATAGTCCTCATCTCCCGAGAGGACTAAAAACACCTAGATAAACTAAGAAACACAATGCCTAGCCTAATAATATTATCCTCACAACCCGAGGTTAGGAAAAGCTGACAAGTCTAAGAGCCATGGGAATGGACCCATAAAACGAAGGCAAATCCACTAAAATTTTGTTTGCCAAGCTATAACGAAAATCGAAGTAGTTGTACTGCACTTCAAAAAGGAACATACCCACGTGGGCTAGAGCACAACAAACCAAGTGTAGATAACGGAATCCACGCACGCAACAACCAAGGAAGAATAACAAGTGGGCACGAGGGACCCCATGGTTTGCAGACTCAACAACGGACCATTGCAATCCCACGCATGATCAAGAGCTCAAAGTCAAGAAAAAACAAGGGTATCAAGAAAGAAAAAGCAAACCGCTGTCATTAACCCAATGAATTTCTACGATGTACAATGAGAACCCAAGGTTACTGCAAGCAACATGCGAACCCACAACTTCCATGAAATCCAGCCAAAAAGATGACCATTCAACACTTGGGACCAAGGATAACATGAAAAACACCAAAATGCCCCAAGATCCAGCCATACACAGATCCCAAGATCATGAAAACCTACTACAGCTAACACAAACCCCCAAACAAGAAATCCAAACCACCACAGATCAGATCCACTAGCCATAGTCCAAGAAATATAAAATGAAAAGAAACTTTAACAAACAAGTTCATACTAGTTCGACAACTTTCTTAGATGCGCCTATTATCAATAAGAATATTTGCCCCCTGAATAAAGGATGTGCATTATTGATAGAAACATATATATGACCGATAGAGAGGATTAACATGGTGAAACCTTTTGCCTAATAATTAAAAATTACAGAAAGCCAAAAGTACCTTGATATCTCTATGCATGATACCATTTTTGTGAAGGTATTCTAAGCCCAACAACAACATTTTTCAGACATTTTCAAAACACATTCACCATACGATTCATAAGGAAACTGTCAAGAGTTCCTAGCGAATGAAATATAGGTGGGAGTAATAGCATAGAGATACAATGCATAATGTTAATGTATAATATTAGAAGTGTAGGTTTAGGACAGCTGCTATTTTATGGATATCATGATCTTCATATCAGATTTAGCAATGCACTCAAAATTTATCAACCAACAAACATAGATGTATGCAGCCAAACAAACGCCAATTCACCAAAATTCTTTAACTTCTACAAATTCACTACTTAAATACTTAATTTCAATATATTGAACAAATTGCATCACCTACATGCTCGGGGAAAGACCCAAATTTCCCAAGGAGTGACGATATTGATCCGCCCGGAACAAACTTCAACAAAATATTCAATGATTCCTCATCTCTTGCAGTTCCCAAATATCCCTAGAAAATAAAAAGGTTCTCAGATACATAATATTGCTTCCACACAATTAAAAAAATTAACAACACATATAATCATATACTCACGATAATGTTTGGATGTGAGAGATTCTTTAGTAGCTTCACTTAATTCCTCCTCAAGCTCTCGAATGTGATCCTATCAATCAACATACCAACATGTTAATTGAGTCAAATTTTCTTACTATGAGAATAAGTTAAAAACAAAAGGTTAAAAAATTATTAATACCATGCACTAAAACTTAATCTAACTGATCTATGTAAAAGTATGATAAAATGAACCAGCATGCCAAGCAAGTTCAAATTGGCTAGAATAACAACAGGCAACCAATTCCAATTATATAGTATGGTTTAGGTGCAACCAAATAAAACTCCTTTTCTAAAAAGATTCCTTTTTTTTAATTATTCAAAAGTTTAAATGTCATATATAGTGAATTGAGAACACAGAGGGTAGTAGAAACTAACAAAAATCCCTACCTGTGTTTTCTCCTTTGAAGCGATATTTAAAAGAATTGAAACTCGCACAACCAAACAACATCAAAATCAAAGCTTTAACACAATTAATAACAACCCAAAACGAAAATCAGCCTAAAGAAACTCCTAATTACAAAAATTAACATGTTTTATACAACAAGGAGCTCTACGTAATCAATATTCATCCCCATATAAACCCTACCAAAAGCACCGTAACCAATCAATTCTCCTTTTCGCCACCAGATTATTTGGTCGTGCGTCTCTTTAGTAGTCGCTTAAAACCCGACTTCCAGAATTGGAGGAGGCGGTCTTGGGAACCGTAAGCTTAGCAAATGTCCCGATTCTCGATTTTCGGTTCTTTGGAGCCGATCTTATCGATTTAATCCTCCAAAACTACTACCATCATCTTTATAAGGTTTGAAGACCAGAGACCCATGTAACGAAATGGATGAAGTCTCTTGCATTTTGATCGTCAGAGGAGTGAGTGTAATTGGGTGGAAATTTTGGCCTGATTGAGGCAAAGGAAATCTCTGAGAGAAACTAGAATGCGAGTAATCGAGAGGGGGTGGGAGAGAGAAGAAGAGGCGTAAGAGCCCTGCCTTCGATTGTCATTGGGCTAGAGATAAGGTGGATAATCACTTAGAGAGTGTAAAGTCAAGACGCAATTTCTTATTCAAGCTTTGCTAGTAGAAACCCTTATAATTTGGTGGGAAATTAGAAAATGTTAATAATATGTTTTTCACCTGTAAATAACACTTCTAATTTACTCTTAAATGTGATTTTTTATATGTAAAAAGTAATAATATATATTTATATTTTATTGTAAGTTACTTAAAAAGTATTATTAAAAATAAATTTAATACTATAAAAAATTTAATGTATTCATATTATAATTTATATTTACCCCGATTAATTCTAAAAAAATTATTTAGAACAAAACAGCGACCGATTTTATCTCTCGCAAGAAAACTCTGAACAATAATATATAGTGAGTATTAATTCCTTCACTAAATAGATTTTTTCCTCGCAAATTTTCATCATAAATTGGCACCAAAAATCTTTCTATCGCCCCAATTTTGCGAGGAAAAAATATAAATTGTGAGGGATGTTTCTTTCGCTAATAACTATATTGTCACTATACTTTTTTCCTTCACTGTTCCTTCGCTAAACAACTCCTCATGTGAAGGAATAAATTCCTTCACAAAATTTCCTTCGTTAGAGGCCATTTTTGGTGTAGTGAAAAATCAAGACCGAACTACTAATAAATCTCTAAACACAATTGCAATTTGCGTTTGACTTAATTCCAAGAGGCGATGCTCCCTTGTAACCCCTATCAGCTCACAGACGAGCTAGGTAGCCGCTCGTTTATCGCTGAGCAAGACTTCTGACTACCCTGTCGTAACGACCATTAGTCGAACCCGCGCAGAAGTATGAGGCAATTCCAACAAAAAAGTTATATTACTAAAATTCAGATTATTGAGTATTTTGAAAATTAGGAATTACTAATAAAAATAAAACTAGCCGTATGGTGTCATTTTGATTTGACAATATTATAAATTAATGATAATAGTTTCACACTTATTATATAAGTGAGAGTAGCTGATATGTAAATCTTAAAACTAGCTGATAATCCTTAGTTTCAAGTAGGACAAAGACAAACACGAGAAAAATAATTAGAGACAATATATTTTACTCCTATTTCCAAAAATAATAAATAAATAAAATCTCATTTAGCATTTTTTTTTTCCCTAAAGAGAATCTCAATTTTATTGATGAATGCATAAATTGATGTTATAAACTCGAGTTTATCATTAGAATTTCAGTATCCTGTCATCTATTCTAATTAAATACTTCACACAATTAGGAGTAATCATGCATTGAGAAAAATTTATTCTTAAAGTTTGTAAATTTTATAAATGAGATATTTTTTATAAAAACGATAAAATATTAAATTTAAGACAACTGTGTGTAAATATGTGTGTGAGTGGGTATATTTTGTTCAACATGATATATATATATATATATATATATATATATATATATATATATATATATATATATTTATGCGTGACCATTCCACTTTGTTTCTTTAGATGTGAAGAATTAGGAAAGAATGAATATAGTTTGAAAATATATATTCTTTGGTTGGACAATGGAGTAACAAATAGGGCTTCAATGGGGTTGGCAGCAAAGGTTTATGAGTGCCATACATGTAGATGTTGATAAGCTCAAAAGAGATTATATAAACCTTTAATTAATTCAGCTTGCTAGCTAGTTGAAGGGACAATACATATAATAAGTGATTAGCTAAACAATTACGAACTTAGTTGGCTTGTTGGACCTTTTTATTTGCAAAGGCCAGAGTTAGGTTTCATAAAATGATAAAAAATTAATTAAGGATGCAACTGGAGGACGCAATTAATTCGGGTACAAAATGCTACCCCATAGAAAACAATATACATTATAATACCCTAAACCAATTTAGCACTCCCTCCCTCCAAATTTACTCATCTTAATTTTTTTTTGGTTTGTTCAAATTTATTTGTCCTCTTTCCATTTTAATACTATTTTTGACCTTAGTTTTTCAATACTATCTTCATTTAACTTTGTAAAAAAATTTACTGAAAACATGGAATACATTAAAAAAAAAAGTAACCCTATTAACTTTGATATTAGAAGAACAACTACACTAATTTTTTCCCTCTCTCCTCTATTTTATTATTTTAAGAAAAGAGTTGGAATATTTTATTATTTTATTATTACAAAATTACTCCTGTCACCCAAGTCGCGCGGTATGTCAAGGAACGTTGTAGTCGTGTGAAGGCGTTGAAGTTACGTATTCCTTACGTAAATCGTTGACAAACGTGCCAGAAAGATATTAATGTTATAGATTATAATAGAGTTTGATGCTTACAACATTAGGAATTGGCCCTAGTACCCCTAGTGCTAAGAAATATAAGAAGAACAAAAATAATATTTAAAATACTACTGAAATTGCTTATAGCAATCTTGAAGAACATTTAAAAAATTGGTCTCTAGGTTAAACCTAGTAATGTTTATGAAATTGGAACATTTGATTTACAATCAAAAACAATTATTAAAATTGTTGAAAGAACAATTCCTATCTCTTAGATGTATGAAACTATAAAAGTCCTTGATATTAAACAATATAAAGAAGATTATAATTTCCTCCACCTTGGATGTGTATCTATAGGTTTAAAACCCTTAACTCGTGATAGCCCTTCGTGATAATAGACATATATAATAGGTTTCATGATTCCCTTATAGGACCAGTTCAAATCAGTCTGTGTAATGGTCCAGTTTATTTCAATTGTTATCCCAATTTTGAAGTCTCTTTGACTAATAAACTTCTTCTAGATATTCTTACCCTTCAAATTGAAAATAAAGGATATGATATGAAAATGGGTGTTGAAAATATTGATTTAATATTCAGAGATTGTTTTAAAACTCTAACTACTCACGCCCCTTAAGCTAAAAGGTTTAATATTAAAGGACACACAACCCTTTTTGAATTAAAACAAATGTTCCCAAGACACTTACTTGGTCTGAAATAACAATACCAGAACAATGGACTCTTCCTGGTGCAGTTTTACCTGAACCAGAAGAAAATGAAAATAGAGATATTGAACAAATAATTGAAACCCCAGATGGTAATGTTGAAATCTACTTTGGTCAATCTAATAGAGTGGCTAGATTTCACATAACTAATTTTGAGAAAAATGGTTCGTAGTAGAATATCCACTTTCATATATATCTTCGGTTATTCCTCCTAGTAGAGCTTCTACTTCATCTATTCCTTTTGAATGGAATATTTCTCAAGTGTAATTGGCACTCAAGAATCTCCATATCAAATTCCCCATGGAATTTATAAATCCAACTCTGTTAGGATTGAATCTCCTTCGCCTACAGAAATAGGTTTTTCAATTAATACAATTGAATTTGATGAAAGCAAACCTGAATTTATAATTGATAGAAAAATCATAAATGAAGAATTTCAAAGTGAGAAAATTAAACCTACTTCAATTATGAAACTAAATTTAATTTAACCCCTAAAAGGGATGAAGAATTCATTAAAAACTAATTAATCAATTATCTGATTTAAAATTAAAAGATAATCCCTCTTCTTCTAAACAATTATCTGTCATTACTAAAGATGATTCAAATTCTGACACTAAATATGGTCATCTAGATAAAATTACTAATCACTTTACCCAACTTGGAAAAGAAAATGATAATGATATCTTACAAACTCCCTTTGATCTTAATAAGATCAATTTTGATAATAAATTTTATAAAAATAGAGTTCCATATGGAAGATATTATTATCCAAGGCCTACTCCTACGGATATTTTATTTGAAGAAAATTTCATAAACTCTGATAGAGCTAATTATATATAGTACTGATAGCATTTATGAATGAAATATTGACGGTTTATCTGAATATGCTATATTCATTGTTTTGCATAAAATGCTTATGTATGCTACTATATGTAAAGCTAATAGAAATTCTGATAAATAAGTAACTAATTAATTTTATCATCTCCGGTTTTACTGGTTGATTAAAAGGTTGGTGGGATAATATCCTCACTACTGTTAATTCAACAGATCCTTCAACCTCTATGGTAAAACAAGAAGTTAGTGAAGATAATGTTTATACACTTATTCAAACAATTATAAAACATTTTCTTGGTCATGCTTTTTCTATTATGGATAGAGGCAAAGAATTATTAATAAACTTAAAAGTGTCCTAAATACTAGTTAAAAACTTGTCTTAATTTGTCATCTTAAGAACTCCTTTCCTAAATATGATTCAGCCAATTGAAAGAATTGATTCTGAAGGAATAAGAACTACCTTAAGTAATCAACCAATCTGTTAGGATTGATCCCTCACTCCGCTCGGCTCCATTTTGCTCCGCACTTGGTCTTTTTTAAGAACTTCTCAGTACCTCTCATAACACACCATATGAGCAACAAGTTCCAACACAATCATATTTAAATGTATATCCTCACCAATTACTAAAAATCTAGATGAGTTAAAAACTCATTTAATCTTCAAAGAAAGCAATTAAATTATTTAAAACAAGAAGTTTCTTATTGCCGTATTAAAGAGAAACTCAAGACCCCTGTCATACAGGAATAAATCAAACAAATTAAAAAATAAATCATAGATAATATATGTAATGAATTTCCAAATGCTTTTTGGGAAAGACATAAGCATAGTTAAACTTCCATATACAACACAATTATCTGAAGATAATATCCCCACTAAAGCTAGACCTTCTCAAATGAATCGCGAAACTCTTGAGTATTCAAAAAGGAAATTGATGCTTTACTTCAAAAAATTTAATACAAAAGAGAGTTCCTCCCCATGGAGTTGTTTAGCCTTTTATGTTAATAAACATTCTAAAATTGAGAGAGGTACACCAAGAATGATGATTAACTATAAACCCCTCAATAAGGTCCTCAAATGGATCATATATCCTATTCTTAATAAAAGAAAATTTATTGAAAATGTTATTCGAAGCAAACATATTTTCAAATTTTGATTTAAAATCAGGATTTTGGCAAGTTCAGATTGATCCAATGAATAGGTATAAGACTGCCTTTACAGTTCCGTTTGGTAAATATGAATGGAATGTTTTGCCCTTTGGGTATAAAAATGCCTATTCTGATTTTCAAAAAATTATGAATGATCTTTTTAATCCCTACACTACTTTTACAATAATTTACATTGATGATATTTTTGTCTTCATATGATATAGATCAACATTTTAAACATTTACATATTTTCATAAATATTGTAAAAAATAATGGTTTGGCATTATCAACCAAAAAGATGGATTTATTTCACACAAAAATCAGATTTTTGGGACATTATATTTCCCAGAGTAAAATTATTCCTATTGAAATACCAAATAAAAATACCGACACTAAGATGTTAAAAAAGATTTTTGGGAAGCTTATAATATAATGCTGATTTTTATTACAATTTATCCCAGGATGCTAAGATCTTATTCAGAAAAATCTGCTGCTATAATGGAGTGATCAACACACTCAGGCTATTCAAAAATTTAAATTAAAGGTTAAATCTATTTCGTGTTTATCTTTACCAAATTCTAGTTTGTTAAAAATTGTTGAAATAGATACCTCTAAATTGAGATATGGAGGTATTATGAAACAATATAACCCTAATAAGGGAAAAAAGAATTAGTAAGTTATACATCTGGTCACTTGGATATTACGCAAAAAGGATATTCCATTATTAAAAAAGAAATGTTATCTGTTATTAAATTTATTTTCAAATTTCAGGATGATTTACCATCTTCATCTATAAAGGAACATCGAAAGAAACGAGTAATACCCATGTTTCCATGAAAGAAATTTTACAAAAGGAACAAGTTGAAAACTTTGACATCAAGATATCTTGATCCAATAGTATTTTATCCTTTAAAAGGATCTAATAATTTTTGAAAATACTATGAATAGATTCTTATAGAAACTAGTTCAGTTGATTTTGAACACTTTTTAAAGGAGAAAAGGATATGCATGCTCTTTTTCCTTTCTCTAAATCATATTTAAAAAAGATACTTTATACCTCTGATTGGGGACTAGATCCTAATAGGTCTAGAAAAATGGCTGGATATCCTAATATGGTTTTTTTAATTATTGGGATTATGTGTTGGGGTAAGGTCTGCACTTTATTGAACTTAGAGTAAGGAAGAGCTTTAGTAAAACCATCAGCCACTTGCTCAATTGTAGGACAGTACTTTAATTCCATTGTTCCTCCTGCAATTACATCTCTGATAAAATGATGGCGAAGTTCGATGTGTTTGGTTCTTCCGTGAAACACTGGATTCTTTGTCATTCCAATTGTGGCTTTGTTGTCACAATAAATTTCGTGGAACCATCTTTGAACTTCTTTGCAAATCTCGCAAGAATTCTTCTCATCCAAATGCCTTGACAAACAATTGAAGTTGCTGCAATGTACTCCGCTTCAGATGAAGATAATGCAATGGTAGCTTGCTTCTTTGAACTCCATGAAACAGCCCCTGAACCAAGGTTGAATACATAGCCACTTGTGCTTTTTCTATCATCTACAAAACCTGCCCAATCACTGTCAGTAAAACCTATTAATTACATCGTGGAGGTTGGACTATACTAGATTCCATAGTTGTTAGTTGCTCGGATGTAGCGAAGAATTCGTTTGGCTGCTCCAAGATGATGCATTGACGGACAGTGCATGAACCTTGACACCAAACTGACCGAAAACATAATATCTGGGCTAGTATGAGTCAAATACATCAGCCCACCAACAATACTTCTAAACCACTTTTCATTAGCCTTCGGTGTTCCATCATTCACAGTCAAATTTTCATAGGTGTTCATGGGAGTAGAAACAACTTTACAATTCAACATATTAAACTTCTTAAGTAAGTTTAGAGCATACTTTTCTTGTGAAACAAAAATACCCTCATTAGTTTGCTGAATTTGAAGACCAAGAAAATAATATAACAATCCCAAATCTGTCATTTCAAACTCACTCATCATGCTTTCTTTAAATTCTCTAACAAGAGCATTAGAGGAGCCCATATATATCATGTCATCCACATAAACACAAACAATAAGCACATCATTACCTTTTACCTTCACATATAAGGTGGGTTCACTTTCACTTCGATGGAAATCATTTTGAAGGAAATAGGAGTCAAGTCGTTGTACCAAGCTCTCGGTGCTTGTTTGAGACCATAAAGGGCCTTTTTCAACTTGTAAACTTTCTCCTCTTGACCATTGATAACAATTCCCTGTGGTTGTTCAACATACACATCCTCATCCAAAAATCCATTTAGAAATGCAGACTTTACATCAAATTGAAAAACATTCCAATTTTTTTGAGCCGCTATTGCCAAAATTAGTCTAACAGTCTCAAATCTAGCTACGGGTGAAAAAGTTTCAAAATAATCAACTTCATGCTTTTGTACATACCCTTTAGCAACCAGCCTCGCCTTATGCTTCTGCACACTTCCATCAGGTTGGTACTTTACTTTGTAGACCCATTTCACGCCAATAACTTTTTTCTCCGGTGGCAAATCTACAAGCTCCCATGTGTTGTTTCTTTCAATGGCGGACATCTCCTCCTTCATTGAATTCTCCCACTCTTCTTTCCTACAAACTTCATCGTAGCTTAAAGGTTTTGTGTAAGACCCCGAAATTTTTTAAATAAAAAGGAATTTCCTTTATTTATTATTTTGAAATAGTAAGGGTTGATTTGATTAATGTGGATAGTTAGGGGTAAAATACGCAAATATTTCAAAATAAGCAAGTGGTTATAAAATATTCATTGTTGTTTGGGAATATTCGTTTGGTCGTGGAATATTCAGATCGTCAGAATATTCGTACATAACGTAGCAAACCATGTGTGGGCCCCATAACTGAAAAGCTTATTGGATGAGGAAAACGACAAATATAAGTTGTTTAAAAATAACGGCGTAATTGTTACCAATTAATATTGTTGGAATACCCGGTGGTTAAAGCACACTAATACGCGTTGTTGAACAAGAATATTACCAGTATTGCATCAATTATTGATCCTTACGTAAAGAAGGCACTACTCAATAATTATTACAAAGAATTATCGCTCATTCGATATTTTATTTTATTGATTCAATAATTCTTTGCGTTGGTATTTTATATTATTGTTGTTTCAATAATTGTCTTCGCATAAAGATTTCCCATTATCGGATCAATAATTCATATTATTTGAATAATATTATTAGATAACATTATTGGCAATGTCTAGAAAGTTCTATCTAAGGAGAGGTTTGGTCACCTAATCAAGGCGCTTGAAGAAGGAGAGATCCTTATTGGAAAGCCCCTCTTTCCTCGAACCGCCTGGTCATTATAATTGTGATTCGTAATATTATTTGGGAATAATTAATTATTGATTTATATGATAAGAAAATATTTATTTGATATGGATATAAATGATGGATTTATTTATTATATGTGGTTATAATTGAAGGATTTAATGTTGAGGTGTTTTATCGGTGATTTTTTTTCGGAATGGAGGTATTAAAAATCAAATCAAGATTTTTACGATATATTGCGTGAGTTATAATTTTTAATCTGACCATTGGATCGTTGCGATTTTTGGATATGTTATACATATATAAATTGAGTATATGTCTACAAATTTTGAACCGTAAAAAATGAACGAATGATTTGTTATAAATTTTAAGAGGTGTTTGATCTGGAAAGTAGGGTTATAATTGATTTTGGTGGAAAATTCTAGAATTGAGTGGGCCCCACTTGTGGTTGGTGAAAAAATGTGCTGAATTTTATTTCAAATGTGGTGGGTGGCAATAGTAGCAGTAAAGCCATCGTGCAAAGCAGGTCAAGTCCGCCTTGGTGGGCTAACATTTTTCTATAAATAGAGGGCTAAGTTAGAATTGAAAATCACACCGTAAACAAAGTTTTTTCTCTTTCTCTCTATATTATTGAGCGTATTTTGTGAGTATTTAGATACTTTGAGAGTTCTTTGTTCAAGACAAGTTTCATTCAAAGATCACTTCCGATCTTTCCTTCCAAGTAATCGATTCTTTGAGGTAAGGGATGTTATTTTCTTCTCAAATGATATTATTTCTTCAATATCATTATCTTTGAAATATTGGTTGGAACTTTTATCAAATTTGGAACTTTTTTCATGTTTGGGGTTACTATTCATGAGTTACTATTCACGAAGTTACTATTCATGAGTTACTTATTCACGAGTTACTATTCACGAGTACTATTCATGAAGCGTGAAAATGTTTTTTGTGGAATTTCTATCTTTTGGTGTTTGAGTTACTATTCACGATATCTGAAGACTATTCACGATACTGAGACTATTCATCAAAAAATAAAATTTCTTCTTTTTTCGTCTAAAATATCTATTCGGATACTAGCTTTGATTGTATCCATGTTTTGATCATTCTTGAATTTTACACCACTTGTGATTATTTTTGAGTTATTTTTGGACGTGGATAAAATAAAGTACTGAATCCTTAATCCTTAATCCTTGTCATTTTGTTTCATCGGATTCGCTCGCTTTTAAAAATATTTTTCATCATCCTCGGTCTTAAATGATGATATTATTGAATATCTTTGGCCTCAGAAAGTGCAAAAGATGAACAGATGTTTAAATGAATATGAATAATCGATGAATATCTTTCATTCAGTAGTGCAAAAAGATGAATATTTGATTCAGATGTTTATGGATTGTTGTTACAGGATAAAAGATAGACGATGAACTTTTAAATTCATACATAGAAGATAGTAGTTTGCATTCTCTACTTAACTCTTCTAATGAATTATTATTTCGCTGCGAATATTGATTTAAAATTTGTTGTCTATCAGATTCTATTAAATTTTTCCCTGTTGAAGACTAACGGTAATTTGTTGTATATTATCTTAGTCATAATATTCTTTATCGAGCTAGTTGAGCTCACCCTTTTCATTTTTGTTCCATTCTTCTCGGGAGGCGAGAATATAGCGAGTAATGTAGCCTGGGGTATGGAATGAAGGTTTTAGAAAGGATTGTTTAGTAGTCCTCACCATTTTTTGTAAAATAATGTATCAATAAATGTGATGAGGATTTATTTGAGTATAGATATTGTACAGAAGATAATATTTGTATTCAAACTCACAGCTTTTCTTGTTGTAATAATAAAGTTGTAGTTGTTTTCTGTGCATCATGTATTGACAACTCGAGAATGGGTGATGTATACCTATTTTGGGGGCGCCGGTTGGTGTCGAGCTTAGGATATGATCTCTGGCGGAGATCGGGGAATAGAACTAGGAGGGAGAGACGAGTAAATCCTTCGCTAGTGTGTCCTACCTAAGCTTATTTGTTAGTTGGTCAAGATATAGGGATATTATGTGATATATTGATTTCCTTAATTAACCTTTGTTTTATGGCGATGATTTGAGAATGTCGAATCGAGAATATTAACAATGGAAATGAGACCGTGGAGACGCTCAGACTCACCAACGAGGAGAATGTGCAACATGTTGGCAATGTTCCTCCGTGAACAACACCATTAAGCGGAAGCAGATGATGAACGAGGGATGTTTAGAAGCTTTTTTGCGGTTTCATGCAAAATCGATTGAGAGGAGACTCGTGTTCAAAATACTGAGGAGGAAATGATAAGAATTCACGGGTTGTCACAAACCAAACAGTTCAAAGAGTTGGGACCACCGAATTTAAGGGAAAGCCGAGATCCGATCATGGCGGAAAACACGGGTCAAGCAAATTACCAAGATATTCGATGTCTTGGGATGCACGGAGAACAGAAGGTTCCATTCGCCACCTTTATGTTCCGTGGCGAAAGGGGAGATCACTGGTGGGAGTCTCATGAAGCGCACTCCATCCACCGCACTCAAGATGTCTTGGGAGACGTTTCAGAAACTATTTAATGACAAATACTTTCCGAAAGTGTTCGTCTATATGAAGGAAGTGGAGTTTATTAGATCGAGCAGAACAACATGGCGGTGTCTCAAAGACGAGGCAAAGTTTGCAGAGAGTTATCCGTGTTCAGACCTCATTTGGTGGAGAATGAGGGCGTATGACGCGGATGTTTCTTAGAGGTTTGAAACCCTAAGATACGTCAAGATCTCATTTCTCATAAATTTTCTCTTTATTCAGATGTTGTAAATGTGGCTCAATTATTAGAGCGAGATAACTAGTACGGTCAACTCGAGGACCACAACCAGGATCGCACTCGTAGATATAGCAATCAATGTAATAATGATAACCAGCAAGAAGAAAGAAAGCAGACGGACAAAAATGGTAACCACTCTGGTGGTAATCATGGTCATGAAAATGTAAGAAGCGAGTCGGGAGGAGATTTTAAAAGAGGAGATTTAACAACGACTATGTGAAGACGACAAAGGTTTTGGAAAGAATCGGTTCTAAGTGGAGGAGAACGACCACCCATTATATGCTACAAATGCGGAAAAGAGGGACATATCGGCCCAAACCGCCCACACAACATTCAAGGTATGCTATAGTTGTGGAAAGGAAAGGATATATCGCCGAGATGTATGCAGAATGAAACCTAGTTCAATGGGACGGTGACTCAAAAGATCGTCCCGTAAAAGTCAAAGTCAACGATTCCGAGAAGAGCGTTTGTTGGATCGGTCATAATGCGAGGAACCCAAACGAGGTGATCACGGTAAGCTATTTATAAATTCTTGCGAAGTTTATACCTTACTTGATACCTGGGGTGCTACCCATTCATTTATCTCTCCTGCATGTGCTCAACGCTTAAACTTGACTCGGAGAAATTAGACTTTGACCTATCTGTGGAAACTCGTTAGAGAAACTTTCATCACATCCACTGCTTATAAATCTTGTTTGATTTAAGTTGGCACCATCACCTTACCGTTGACCTTATCTCTTTAAAATACTTGCTTTTGATGTGATTTTAGGGATTGATTGGTTAACTACTCATCATGCCAAAATTGATTGTTTTCGTAAGGTTGTTAGTTTTCATATTCCTAACCAACCCGTTGTACAAATTCAAGCAACTAAACCATTAAAATCAATCAACGCCATATCTAATCATAAAGCTATTCGCTTATTGAAAAACGGATGTCAATCTTTCTTAGCCCATGTTATGGATTTGAATAAAGACACGCCAAATTTGAATAATATTCCTGTTGTTATTGACTTTTCCTAACGATTTTTCAAGAACTTCCCTGCCTACCCCGTAACGTGAAGTTGAATTCTTTATTGATCTTGAACCTGCACAAAGCCCATTTCTAAAACCCCATATCGAATGGCTCCTATTGAACTTCAGAGTTAAAGGTCCAACTACGTGAATTGTTGGACATCGGTTTCATTCTGGCCCCAAGTACATCTCCTTGGGGTGCTCCTATTTTATTCAGAAAGAAGAAAGACGGAGTATGCGACTTTGTATTGACTATCTGGAATCGAACCATGTCACCATCAAGAATAGGTATCCTCACCTCGATTGATGACTTGTTTGACCGATGCTGCAGGGCACAATTCTTTTCAAAATCGATCTTCGCTCGGATATCATCACCAAGATTAAAACCGAGGATATTCCAAAGACCGCCTTGAGAACTCAGATGGGCATTATGAATTCCTAGTCATGTCTTTCGGACTAACTAATGCTCCGCGGCTTTCATGGATATGATGAACCGAGTATTCAAGGAATATTTGGATCGGGTTCGTTGTTGTCTTTATTGATGACATCCTTATATATTCCAAAAGTCGTGAAGATCATGAGCACCATTTGAAGTTGGTACTCAAAGGCTTCAGAAAACCAACTATATGCCAAATTGAAGAAATGCGAGTTCGCTTCGAGGAAGTAGCCTTTCTTGGGCATGTGGTGTCAAAACATGGAGTATCTATTGATCCGGCCAAGATTGAAGCAATACAAAGTTGGGAGCAACCAAGGTTCTGGTGATCAAGCACGTAGCTTTTGGGCTTAATGGTTATTATCGGAGATTCGTGGAAGGGTTTTCTCGAATCGCTACTCCATTAACTCATTTAACCCTAAGGATACAAAATTCGTTTGGAGCGAAGAATGCGAGAAAAGTTTCCAAGAGCTTAAGAGGAGACTTATTTTAAGACTGTTTAACAATACCATCCGGTTCGGATGGATTTGTTATCTACAATGATGCTTCAGCAAAGGGTTAGGGATGTGTTTTCATGCAACGTGGGAAAGTCATAGTTTATGCCTCATGACAACTTAAAGAGTATGAGAGGAATTATCCTACTCATGATCTAGAGTCAAAAGCAATCGTTTTGCGCTAAAAATATGGAGGCACTATCTATATGGGGAGAAAGTGGAGATATATTCGCACCATAAAAGCCTTAAATATTTCTTCACTCAAAAAGAACTCAACACGAGGCAAATGACGTTGGCTCGAGCTATTGAAAGACTACGACCACACTATTCAATACCATCCCGGTAAAGTTTAACGTGGTAGCCGACGCATTGACTAGAAGATCATACGCGGAACGGGCGAGTGCGATGATGTCAAGTATACGATAGAGCCAACTTTAATAGAAAAAGTTAAAGTTGCTTCAAGCCACCGACCCTTGAAGGTGATCGTATGAAGAAGAAAGTACAAGAAGGAGCTATTCCTAAGCGAGAATTGATGAAGAAGGAATACTTGAGTCCACTCTAGACTTTGTGTTCCTAACGACTCGATTTGAAGAACAAGATTATGATGGAGGCACACAATACACCATTTGCAATCCATCTCGGAAGTACTAAAATGTATCGTGATCTTCGACATACATTTTGGTGGAACAAATATGAGAGAGAGATTGCAAAGTTTATCTCAATGTGTTTAACTTGTCAACGTGTAAAAAAGGCGAGCATCTAGTACCTAAGGGTCCGTTGCAACCACTTGAGATTCCGGAATGGAAGTGGGAACACATTACCATGGATTTCGTTACGGGTCTTCCTACGGCTTCTCAAGGCATCAATGCTATTTGGGTTATTGTTGATAGATTAACCAAATCCGCTCATTTCTTGCCGACACGGAGACTTATTCCTTGAACGCCTTGCTAGTATGTATGACGTAAATGAGATTGTGAGGTTTCATGGCATGCTCAGTATCCATAGTTTGGATCGTGACCCAAGATTCACTTCAAGATTTTGGGTTAGCTTGCAGCAAAAAGCTATGGGCACGGATTTGCGATTTAGTTCGCATACCATCCCCAAACCGGACGGACAATCAGAGAGGACTATTCAAACTCTTGAAGATTTATTAAGACTATGTCCTAGACTTTCAAGGGCGGTTGGGATAAGTATTTACCATTGGTGGAATTCTCCTACAACAACAGATTATCGAGCAAGTATAGGTGTGGCTCCATTCAAGCATTATATGGACGAAAATGTCGTTCTCCAATATGTTGGGATGAGGTGGGTGAAGCAACATTGTTGGGACCCGAAAGTTAGTACGTATGACTACCGAAAAGATCCAAATGATTCGCCAACGATACAAACCGGCACAAGATCGACAAAAGAGTTATGCGGATCTTCATCGAAAGGACGTGGAATTTAGTGTGGGGATCATGTATTATTGCGAGTTGCTCCATGGAAGGGAGTTACAAGATTTGGGAAGAGAGGAAAGCTCAATCCACGATTTATCGGTCCATTTTAAATTCTTGACCGAGTAGTAGAAATGTAGCCTATAGACTTGCATGTTACCTCCAAGTATGTCTCGTGTTCATAATGTGTTTCACATATCTCGTGCATTTCGTAAATATGTGAAAGACCCGAACCACGTTATAGAGTTAAACCCGGACGAGATAGCCAAGACTTAACGTATGAGGAGGTACTGCCAAGATTTTGGATAGGAAGGAGCATGTCCTACAAGAAAGGTCATACCACAAGTTAAAGTTTTGTGGAGGAATCATGCTATAGAGGAAATGACCGGGAATTGGAAAGCAGAAATGAAAGCGAGGTATCCTCACCTTTTGAAACACCAGTACGTGACGTCAATTTCGAGGACTTAAATTTCATAAGGAGGGAGGTTGTAAGACCCCGAAATTTTTTAAATAAAAAGGAATTTCCTTTATTTATTATTTTGAAATAGTAAGGGTTGATTTGATTAATGTGGATAGTTAGGGGTAAAATACGCAAATATTTCAAAATAAGCAAGTGGTTATAAAATATTCATTGTTGTCGGGGAATATTCGTTTGGTCGTGGAATATTCGTACTGTCGGGGAATATTCGTACGACGGTGCAGCCATGTGTGGGCCCCATAACGGAAAGCGATTGGATGAGGAAAACGACAAATATAAGTTGTTTAAAAATAACGGCGTAATTGTTACCGTTAATACTGTTGGAATACCCGGTGGTTAAAACACACTAATACGCGTTGTTGAACAAGAAGATACTATTGCATCAATTATTGATCCTTACGTAAGAAGGCACTACTCAATAATTGTTCAATAATTACTGTTCAGTATTTTATTTTATTGATTCAATAATTGCTGCGTTGGTATTTTATATTATTCTTTGTTTCAATAATTGTCACCGCACAAAGATTTCCCATTATCGATCAATAATTCATATTATTTGAATAATATTATTAGATAACATTATTGGCAATGTCTAGAAAGTTCTGTCTAAGGAGAGGTTTGGTCACCTAATTGCGCGCCAGTAAGGAGAGATCCTTATTGGAAAGCCCCTCTTTCACAGGAACCGCCTGGTCATCATAATTGTGATTACGTAATATTATTTGGGAATAATTAATTATTGATTTATATGATAAGAAAATATTTATTTGATATGGATATAAATGATGGATTTATTTATTATATGTGGTTATAATTGAAGGATTTAATGTTGAGGTGTTTTATCAAGATTTTTGCCTGAATGGAGGTATTAAAAATCAAATCAAAGTATTTTTACGATATATCATGCGTGAGTTATAATTTTTAATCCGACCGTTGGATCGTTATGATTTTTGGATATGTTATACATATATAAGTTGAGTATATGTCTACAAATTTTGAACCGTTAAAATGAGCGAATGATTTGTTATAAATTTTAAGAGGTGTTTGATCTGGAAAAGTAGGGTTATAATTGATTTTGGTGGAAAATTCTAGAATTGAGTGGGCCCCACTTGTGGTTGGTGAAAAAATGTGCTGAATTTTATTTCAAATGTGGTGGGTGGCAATAGTAGTAGGTGTAAAGCCATCGTGTAGCAGAAAGTCAAGTCTGCTTGGTACGGGCTAACATTTTTCTATAAATAGGGCTAAGTTAGAATTGAAAATCACACCGTAAACAAAGTTTTCTCTCTTTCTCTCTATATTATCGAGCGTATTTTGTGAGTATTTAGATACTTTGAGAGTTCTTTATTCAAGACAAGTTTCATTCAAAGATCACTTCCGATCTTTCCTTCCCAAGTAATCGATTCTTTGAGGTAAGGGATGTTATTTTCTTCTCAAATGATATTATTTCTTCAATATCATTATCTTTGAAATATTGGTTGGAACTTTTTATCAAATTTGGAACTTTTTTCATGTCAGGGGTTACTATTCATGAGTTACTATTCACGAAAGTTACTATTCATGAGTTACTATTCACGAAAGTTACTATTCACGAGTACTATTCATGAAGCGTGAAAATGTTTTTTGTGGAATTTCTATCTTTTGGTGTTTGAGTTATTTATTCACGACGTATAAAGACTATTCACGATACTCTGACTATTCATCAAAAATAAAATTTCTTCTTTTCGTCCAAAATATCTATTCGGATACTAGCTTTGATTGTATCCATGTTTTGATCATTCTTGAATTTTACACCACCGTGATTATTTTTGAGTTATTTTTTGACGTGGATAAAATAAAGTACGAATCCTTAATCCTTAATCCTTGTCATTTTGTTTCATTGGATTCGCTTTTTTAAAAAATATTTTTCATCATCCTCGCCTTAAATGATGATATTATTGAATATCTTTGGCCCGTAGTGCAAAAGATGAATGATTTCTGAAGAATATCTTTGGCCCTGTAGTGCAAAGATGAGCGGATGTTTAAATGAACATGACCAATCGATGAATATCTTTGGCCGTAGTGCGTAGAGATGAATATTTGATTCGGATGTTTATGGATTGTTGTTACGAGGATAAAAGATAGAGCGATGAACTTTTAAATTCATACATAGAAGATAGTAGTTTGCATTCTCTACTTAACTCTTCTAATGAATTATTATTTTTCGGCCGCGAATATTGATTTAAAATTTGTTGTCTATTGTATTCTATTAAATTTTTCCTGTTGAAGACTAACGGTAATTTGTTGTATATTATCTTAGTCATAATATTCTTTATTGAGCTAGTTGAGCTCACCCTTTTCATTTTTGTTCCATTCTTCTCGTGGAGGCGAGAATATAGCGAAAGCAATTTAGCTATGGGAATGGAATGAAGGTTTTAGAAAGGATTGTTTAGTAGTCCTCACCATTTTGTAAAATAATGTATCAATAAATGTGATGAGGATTTATTTGAGTATAGATATTATCAGAAGATAATATTTGTATTCAAACTCACAGCTTTTCTTGTTGTAATAATAAAGTTGTAGTTGTTTACGCACCATGTATTGACAACTCAGAATGGGTGATGTATACCTATTTTGGGGGCGTCACATTTTGCAACCAAAAGAGCATAAGTAGAAGCATATATATCACTCAAAGACCGCATCTTTGTTGGCGGAGTTTCACTATTTTGTGATGATTCACTGTTGCTAGATGGGCCTCCAGTTGGACTATTTTGCAATGATTCACTGCTGTTAGATGGGCTTCTATTTGAGCTTTTAGTTGGACTTGGATTGTTCATAGGAGACATATGAGGTGAATTCACATCCTCTTGTAGCTGAGTTAATTCTGTCCCATTATCTACAAAGGCTATATTCTGATCTTTCTCACCAACTTGCTGCCAAACACTGTTCTCATCGAAAATAACATCTCGTCAAATAATTAGCTTCTTAGTAAGAGGATTATATAAATGATAACCTTTACTTTCAGCACTATACCCAACAAAATTGCACTTTTCGCTTTTCTTTTCCAACTTAGTACGATCAGTAGAATCAATTAAGGCATATGTAATGGAACCAAAAACTTTTGAATTACTTAATTGGGCTTAACTCCCCACCATGCTTCATAAGGTGTTTGATTTCTTACTGCTTTTGTTGGAGATATGTTGAGAAGATGGATTGCGGTAGCTACTGCCTCGGCCCAAAAACTATTTGAAAGCTCCTTCTCATTTAACATACTCCGTGCCATTTCTACAACCGTCCGATTCTTCCGCTCAGCAACTCCATTCTGTTCTGGAGTCTTTCGTACTGTTAGTTGCCTCCGGATACCATTATCTTTGCAAAAGAGAGTAAATTCATCGGATAAGAACTCTCCCCCTCTATCAGTTCTGAGAGTTTTGATTACGTAGCCACTTTGTTTCTCTGCAAAGGCTTTGAACTCCTTAAACTTTTCAAATGCCTCGAATTTCCTTAAACTCATATGGGAAAAATCATCAGTAAATAATAGAAAATATTTACTATTATTTAAAGATAAAGTTTTTGTCGGTCCACAAATATCAGCGTGAACCAATTCCAAAGGCATCTTTGCTCTCCAAGCTTTACTAACTGGAAAGGACAACTTGTGTTGCTTTCCGTAAACACAACCTTCACAAACATTATCAGCAGACACACTAGATGGCAATCCTGACACCATGTTTTTCTGACCCAACAATTTCAGCCCATTAAAATGCAAATGGCCATACCTTAAATGCCAAAGCCTAGACTCGTCGCGAACATTAGCAACCATTGCACAATCATCCAAACATGATAACTCAAATGGAAACATTTTTTTTTCAGTCATGTGAACTTTAAAAATAGAATTTTCAGATTTTCTATTTTTAATTTCACACATTCCATCATGAAAATGAACCACATATCCCTTTTGAATTAACTGACCCACACTAAGCAGGTTATGTGCCAAACCAGGAATATAGTAAACATCATGTATTAGCTTTTTAATACCTGACTTGGTCTTAATTGTAATTGTCCCCTTTCCTTCAATTTGTACTTGCTTGCCATCACGAAGCCCGACCTTTAATTGAACTGATTCATCCATCGTTTGAAATAGTCCCCTTTTTCCGGTCATATGGTTGCTACAGCCATTGTCTAGAAACCAAACATCATTCTTACTTATGTTAGAATTTAAATAAGTAAGAAAAAGGCTACCTTCCTCTTCATTTTCCTCGATAAAATTGGCTTGCTGTTTGGATTTCTCAATCTTCTCCAAACAATTTCGTGTTATATGACTGTTAGTTGATTTCGCAATCAAAGCAAACGTGCAAGTATACACGGTCAACAAGTAATAGAGTGATAAGGTTGAGTGTCGATCCCACAGAGAATTCTAATTAATAAACCCCAACTACTAGCACTATATCAATCCAATTTTATTTAAACAACCATAAAATGTGATTTTCCAACTTAAGAAAACTAAATCAAAATAATTAAAAGAGATTATTCTAAAATAAAACAAATAAACAAAACTAAGATTTAATTGAATTCAGATAAATAAGGATTAAGACTCCAATATCCCCAATTATAAAATATAAATTAATTATCCAATTATCCCAATTATTATGTTTACTGGATTGTTAACAGGAATTCACAACTGCCAAAAGTCCTTTTCCAAGTGATCAATTGCCTTCTATTTAACCCAGATTAATTTTGCTATATTCCTATCCAAAACAATTGAATTAAACTCGTTACAATCCCAATTCCTTATGTGTTACATGCGGCGAAGAGATATTTCCATTCTATTCACAAACCTAATTATTCACTGTGCAAATAACTAAGTCACATGTCACCATGCCCAGTTCTAACCCTAGAATTCCTCTTTCAATTCCTTCTAGAGTAACAACGTAATTATTGGCCAGATAATTAATCAATAAGCTCAAAACAAGATGAACAATTCACTTCAACATAAATAATTGGAATAAATCAAATAATCAATTCATAATCATAAAAGGTTCAATTGGAATCTTAATTAAAGAAATTAGTTCATAACGAAAATTTGAACCAACAATAA
The DNA here is from genome assembly GCA_020205615.1 of Panax quinquefolius. NCBI lineage: Eukaryota > Viridiplantae > Streptophyta > Magnoliopsida > Apiales > Araliaceae > Panax > Panax quinquefolius. The sequence goes on along the minus strand of CM035174.1, from coordinate 83,285,973 downwards.
TTGAAAAATCATCCTTAATGAATTACACAAATTAAAAGAATAAAGTAGAAGAAGAACTCCAAGTCAAAATCTTCAAAATCCCCTCTTGCTCCTTGATCAACCTTCAAATTGTGTAGCCTCCTCCCCAATTCAATGTAAATAACCAATATATACTTCCCATCTTGTTCCACAATCCAATTCCCCATCAACTTTGAAATCCATGTACCAAGCCAAGTCAAACGCAAGGTCAAACGCGCGTCCCTGGTAACTCAGAATACTACCAAACACCTATCACCGGGATTAAGTCTATATTAGCGCCTTGCCCGCTAGAGGTAAAATGTGTAAGACCCCGAATTTTATGAAATAAAAGTATTCAATTATTCTATTTAGTAAATAGTTAATTTGATAAAAGTTTAAAGTTAAGGGTGATATGTGAAATTTTTTCAAAATAAGCAAGTGGCTATAAAATACTTATTATTGTCGGGGAATATTCGTTTGGTCGTGGATTGTTGTCGGGGAATATTCGTACGACGGCGCAGCTATTTGTGGGCCCCATAACAGAATAACTGTCGGATGAAGAAAACGACAATTTTGAGTTTTTATAAATAACGGCGTAATTGTTACCGTTAACACTATTGGAATACCTGGTGGTTAAAATACAGTAATACGCGTTGTTGCACAATAGCACACGGTATTGCACAGTATTTTTGAATTATTGATTCTTACGTAAGAAGGCACTACTCAATAATTGTTACAATAGTTACTGTTCAATACTTTATTTTATTGATTCAATAATTGCTGCGTTGATATTTTCTATTATTGTTGTTTCAATAATTGTCATCGCACAGTATTTCTCATTATCATATCAATAATTCATATTATTTGAATATTATTATTAGATAGCATTATTGGCAATGTCTAGAAAGTTCTGTCAAGGAGAGGTTTGGTCACCTAATTGCGCGCCAGTAAGGAGAAGTCCTTATTGGAAAGCCCCCTCTTTTTTGAGAACTGCTTGGTTGTCATTGTTGTAATTCTGTAATATTATTTGTGAATAATTAATTATTGATTTATATGATAAGGAAATATTTATTTGATGCGGATATAAATGATGGATTTATTTATGTGGTTATAAATGAAGGAATTACTGTTGAGGTGTTTTATTGGTATTTTGTCGAAATAGAGAACAAAATATGGGATTTTCAGAAAAAATTAGTTTATTACTTAATTTTGTAAAATCCATAACTCTTTGTGTATAATGAGTTAGGAGATGAGTCATTTATCAAAAGAAAGCCTTGGAAGTAAGATAACCGTAGAAATTGGAATCACCCAAAAATCCTTTATAGATTTATCGTGGTGAATTTTTGAATGAAACTGGTCCGAAGGACTAATAATCCAAAAAATCAGTGTTCTTGAGATATATTGCGTGAGTCATAAATTTTGATCCGACTGTTGGATCGTTGTGATTTTTGGATATGTTATACATATATAAGTTGAGTATATGTCCACAAATTTTGAACCGTTAAAAATTAACATATGATTTGTTATGAATTTTAAGAGGTGACTGATTCAGAAATTATTTTTATAAATATTTTTAGTGGAAAATTCTAGAAGGCGGGCCCCACTTTTTGGTTGGTGATTGAATGCATGTGCTGAATTGGATTTTCAAAGGTGATGGCTACCATTTTTTTCAAAATGGCATGCGTATAAAATAAATTAATATTTTATTAATTTAGTCTCCTTTGGCGTTCTAGCATTTTCCTATAAATAGGCGCTTAAGTTAGAATTGAAAATCACACCAGAAACATAAGTTTTCTCTCTCAATATTGTCGAGCGTACTTTTGTGAGTATTTAAATACTTTGAGAGTTGTTATTCGGTGCAAGGTTCCTTCGAATTTTCATCCGATATTCCAGTTAGAACTACTGCTCTTTTGAGGTAAGGGATTTTAAGGGTTGTTATGTTTTTCAGTTTCGTAATTTTTCTGACCTTATAAAATTTCGAAAAAAATTTGAAATGATAATTTGATGAGTTTTCTAGATTGTGTCCAAAAATGGCGATTTTTGGATGTATAGATTATGAGTTATGAATTTTGCGAGAAAAGACTATTTTAAAAGTAAACACTTATAACTCCTTGTCGTTAACTCCAAAATTGGTGAAATTTTTATTGGGAGTACATGTATATAACAGAAGTATGTAAATTTCAGAATTTTTTCATAAAAGTACAATTTATGATAAATGTCTAAATATTCGGCAGTTTTGCCCATATGAAAAATAGTAAATGAATTTTAAAAATTCCGAAAAAAATATATGTTCAATATGGGACTATATTCTGCTAAATCCCAGAAAAAAATATTTTTGGGATTGATTTGGTATTTTTCATAAAAATAGACTAGTTATTAGTAATGAATTAAATATGTTATTTTAAGTAAGAAAATTGGAAAATAGAATTTTATGGCTTGAGAATCCTATATGAGGTATATGTAGATTTTTGATGAGAGTTTTGGTTATTGGTGATGAAATCTTATGAGTTTGGCATTTTAGGATGATTAAATGCATTATTTAGTAAAGTGTAAACAATTAAAATAAATTATTTATAAGTTTAAGAAATGTTATTCTTTCAATATCATTATACTGAAATATTGGTATGGATTTTATTGTGGAATTTCTACCTTTTTCATGTCGGGGTTACTATTCATGAGTTACTATTTATGAGTTACTATTCACAGGTACTATTCACAACAAAATTGGTTTCTTTTTCTGACCAAATTATCGTTGATTTATGAATCTTACTCTTGAGATTAAATCTATATGTTGATTGTATTATTTTTATTATCATATATAACATTTTTGTAACCCTAATGATGATAATTCTCCTTGACTTGAGTGTAAAGATGGGTAGAATATTGGTATGATCGTGACTATGGGTTTTCTTTGGCCAGTAGTGCAAAGATGAATTGTTGACTGGTATGATCATGACCATTGAATTTATAATTGAATATCTTTAGCTTAAGTGCAACTGTGAATTGATCAACATGGTTATAATTATTGTTTATATAAATTCTGAAATGATTATATAGTTCTTTGAGATATTAATATCTTTGGCCTGTAGTGCAAAGATGACCTGTTGTTGAATATCTTTGGCCTGTAGTGCAAAGATGAAATTATAATGAATATCTTTGGCCTGTAGTGCAAAGATGAAATGATAATGAATATCTTTGGCCCGTAGTGCAAAGATGAATTTTTTAGTATGATTATAAACAGGAATTGTGATTTGGTTTAATCATGATCTTTGATGTTTCAGGTAAAGTCAAGTGATGAAAATTATCTTTGTCCTGGGTGTGAAGAAGAATTTAGAATCACAATTATGATTATGAGTTATTCATATAATTGTTGAAAGGAACTGTTGATTGATGTTACAGGGATAAAACATTGTTGGTGGACTTTTAATGTGGAGAAGATAATAGAATTTATGGTCTATTTGACTCTTCTAATGGATTGCTCGTTCCGCTGCAACTATGGTGGAAAATTTTTATCATCTACCATATGTTCTAAATCTCTGATTTATTATTGACGAAGGCTATTGATAATTTAATTATCTTTAGTCATGATATTTTTTACTGGGCTATTTGTGCTCACCCTTTTGCTTTACAATTCCTTTCAGGTAATAATAGTGTAGCTCGGTCGAGCGGGGGTAACAGGGGAATAGAACGGTGGTCTCTAGCGGTGGAAGTTCTCCCTAAACAGTATAGAAAAGTGTGTTGTATTTTATACATCATTTAGTAGTTATATTTGGTGAATCGAATAGGGTGAGGTGAACCCAACTTTGGAAGGGTGTTTTGCCACTATCATACAAGATGTCTAATGACAAACAACCTCGTGTTATCATAAGAGAAGGTTGTGCATATCCACTTCTTTGAGTATATCTACTGAAAGCACTACCTATATGATCTTGGAGTTTATTTGAAATATAATTTTCAATTAGAGACAGTGGAGATAGTTATATGTCAAGAGAAGACTCACCATTGGAAAGAACATGATAGTAATCTTCTCATTTTTCTTTTGGGGTCTATTGGAATCAACCAAGGATAATTTCGCAGACATATGATATCTATAATAACCTGACGCATGGCCTCCCATGTACGAAGGTTTCCTTGAGCACTTTCCAAAGGTTTTAATTTCTAAAATAGTTTTTGACTGTACCTTTATGTAAGGTGCCATTATGACGTGCTATCCAAGGTTGGGATGAGAGTCACAGTTGGTATATATTTGTATCAAAACTCACAGCATATGTGTTGTTGTATTTTGTACGACAATTGTTGTAATAAAGTTGTAGTTATTTTCTGTACCATGTATTTGGCGACTCAGAATAGGTTGGATGGATTGGACCTATTTTGGGGGCATTACATTGGGTATCAGAGCTTAGGGATATGATCTCTGGAGGAGATCCGGGATTAGAACTAGGAAGGGAGAAACGAGTAATATCCTCCGCTAGTGTGTGTCCTACCTAAGCTAAATTTTCTTACTTAAGTTGAAAAATTATGATATGTCAATTAATCTTTATTTTGAAGCTATATTCTAGAATGGTATCTGAAATACATGAGATGAACAATGGAGAAATCATGATGACAGGAAAGATAGAATCAGAAATGAAAGCAAAGTATTCTCAACTCTTTGAAATACCAGGTACGTAAATTTTGAGGACGAAATTTCATAAGGAGGGGTGATTGTAAGACCCCGAATTTTATGAATTAAAAGTATTCAATTTTTCTATTTAGTAAATAGTTAAATTGATAAAAGTTTAAAGTTAAGGGTGATATGTGAAATTTTTTCAAAATAAGCAAGTGGCTATAAAATACTTATTATTGTCGGGGAATATTCGTTTGGTCGTGGATTGTTGTTTGTCGAGAATATTAAATGCGACGACATACGACTATTTGTGGGCCCATATAATGTAGAATAAGCTGCTCGGATGAAGAAAACGACAAGTTTGAGTTTTTATAAATAACGGCATAATTGTTACCAAATTAACAATGTTGAAATACGATGGTTAAAATATCAGAATGTCTGGCGTTGTTACTTGATATTACCTGCGGTATTGCACAGTATTTTTGAATTATTGATTCTTATGTAAGAAGGCACTACTCAATAATTGTTACAGTAGTTATTGTTCAATACTTTATTTTATTTATTCAATAATTATTGCGTTGATATTTTCTATTATTGTTGTTTCAATAATTGTCACTGCACAGTATTTTTCATTATTATATCAATAATTCATATTATTTGAATAATATTATTAGATAGCATTATTGCCAATGTCTAGAAAGTTCTATCAAGGAGAGGTTTGGTCACCTAATTGCGCGCCAGTAAGGAGAAATCCTTATTGGAAAGCCCCCTCTTTCCTGGGAACTGCCTGGTTGTCATTGTTGTGATTCTGTAATATTATTTGTGAATAATTAATTATTGATTTATATGATAAGGAAATATTTATTTGATGCGGATATAAATGATGGATTTATTTATGTGGTTATAAATGAAGGAATTAATGTTGAGGTGTTTTATTGGTATTTTGTCGAAATGGAGAAAAAAATATGGGATTTTCAGAAAAAATAGTTTATTACTTAATTTTGTAAAATCCATAACTCTCTGTGTATAATGAGTTAGGAGATGAGCCATTTATCAAAAGAAAGCCCTGGAAGTAAGCTAACCGTAGAAATTGGAATCACCCAAAAATGCTTTGTAGATTTATCGTGGTGAATTTTTGAATGAAACTGGTCCGAAAGACTAATAATCCGTAAAATCAGTGTTCTTGAGATATATTGCGTGAGTCATAAATTTTGATCCGACCGTTGGATCGTTGTGATTTTTGGATATGTTATACATATATAAGTTGAGTATATGTCCACAAATTTTGAACCGTTAAAAATTAACGTATGATTTGTTATGAATTTTAAGAGGTGACTGATTCAGAAATTGTTTTTATAAATATTTTTAGTGGAAAATTCTAGAAGGCGGGCCCCACTTTTTGGTTGGTGATTGAATGCATGTGCTGAATTGGATTTTCAAAGGTGATGGCTGCCATATTTTTTCAAAATGGCATGCGTATAAAATAAATTAATATTTTATTAATTTAGTCTCCTTTGGCGTTCTAGCATTTTCCTATAAATAGGCGCTTAAGTTAGAATTGAAAATCACACCAGAAACATAAGTTTTCTCTCTTAATATTGTCGAGCGTATTTTTGTGAGTATTTAGATACTTTGAGAGTTGTTTTTCGGTGCAAGGTTTCTTCGAATTTTCATCCGATATTCCAGTCAGAAGTACTGCTCTTTTGAGGTAAGAAATTTTAAGGGTTGTTATGTTTTTCAGTTTTTTAATTTTTTCGACCTTCAAAAATTCTGAAAAAATTTGAAATGATAATTTGATGAGTTTTCTAGATTGTGTCCAAAAATGGCGATTTTTGGATGTATAGATTAGGAGTTATGAATTTTGCGAGAAAAGACTATTTTAAAAGTAAACCCTTATAACTCCTTGTGTTTAACTCCAAAATTGGTGAAATTTTTATTGGGAGTACATGTATATAACAGAAGTATACTATGTAGATTTCAGAATTTTTGCACAAAAGTACAATTTATGATAAATGTCTAAATATTCGGCAGTTTTGACCATATGAAAAATAGTAAATGAATTTTAAAAATTCCGAGAAAAATATATGTTCAATATGGGACTATATTCTGCTAAATCCCAGAAAAAAATATTTTTGGGACTGATTTGGTATTTTTCATGAAAATAGACTAGTTATGAGTAGATGAATTAAATATGTTATGTGAAGTAAGAAAATTGGAAAATAAAATTTTATGGCTTGAGAATCCTATATGAGGTATATGCAGATTTTTGATGTGGGTTTTGGTTATTGGTGATGAAATCTTATGAGTTTGACAATTTAGGATGATTAAATGCATTATTTAGTAAAGTGTAAATAATTAAAATAAATTATTTATAAGTTTAAGAAATGTTATTCTTTCAATATCATTATACTAAAATATTGGTATGGATTTTATTGTAGAATTTTTACCTTTTTCATGTCGGGGTTACTATTCATGAGTTACTATTTATGAGTTATTATTCATGAGTTACTATTCACGGGTACTATTCACAACAAAATTGGTTTCTTTTTCTGACCAAATTATCGTTGATTTATGAATCTTACTCTTGATATTAAATCTATATGTTGATTGTATTATTTTTATTATCATATATAACATTTTTATAACCCTAATGATGATAATTCTCCTTGACTTGAGTGTAAAGATGGGTTGATTATTGGTATGATCATGACTATGGGTTCTCTTTGTCCAGTAGTGCAAAGATGAATTGTTGACTGGTATGATCATGACCATTGAATTTATTATTTGAATATCTTTAGCTTAAGTGCAACTTTAAATTGATCAACATGGTTATAATTATTGTTTATATAAATTCTGAAATGATTATATATTTCTTTGAGATATTAATATCTTTGGCTTTGTAGTGCAAAAGATGAATTTGTTGTTGAATATCTTTGGCCCAGTAGTGCAAAGATGAAATGATAATGAATATCTTTGGCCCGTAGTACAAAAGATGAATTTATTAGAAATATGATTATAAAGCAGGAATTGTGATTTGGTATAACCATGATCTTTGATGTTTCAGGTAAAGTCAAGTGATGAAAATTATCTTTGTCCTGGGTGTGAAGAGGAATTTAGAATCACAATTATGATTATGAGTTATTCATATAATTGTTGAAAGGAACTGTTGATTGATGTTACATGTATAAAACATTGTTGGTGGACTTTTAATGTGGAGAAGATAATAGACTTTATGGTCTATTTGACTCTTCTAATGGATTGCTCGTTCCGCTGCAACTATGGTGGAAAATTTTTATCATCTACCATATGTTCTAAATCTCTGATTTATTATTGACTAAGGCTATTGATAATTTAATTATCTTTAGTCATGATATTCTTTACTAGGCTATTTGTGCTAACCCTTTTACTTCACAATTCATTTCAGGTAATAAGGGTGTAGCTGGGTCGAGCGGGGGTAACAGGGAAATAGAACGGTGGTCTCTAGCGATGGAAGTTCTCCCTAAACAGTATAGAAAAGTGTGTTGTATTTTATACATCATTTAGTAGTTATATTTGGTGAATCGAATAGGGTGAGGTGAACCCAAATTTGGAAGGGTGTTTTGCCACTATCATACAAGATGTCTAATGACATACAACCTCGTGTTATCATAAGACAGGGTTGTGTATATCCACTTGCTGAGTATATCTACGAACACTACCTATATGATCTTGGAGTTTATTTGAAATATAATTTTCAACTGGAGACAGTGGAGATAGTTATATGTCAAGAGAAGACTCACCATTGGAAAGAACATAATAGTAATCTTCTCGTTTTTCTTTGGGGTCTATTGGGTCAACCAAAGATAATTCTGTGGACATATGATATCTATAATAACCTAGACGCATGGCCTCCCATGTACGAAGGTTTCCTTGAGCACTTTCCAAAAGTTTTAATTTCTAAAACAGTTTTTGACTGTACCTTTATGTTAGGTGTCATTGTGACGTGTTATCCAAGATTGGGATGAGAGTCACAGTTGGTATATATTTGTATCAAAACTCACAGCATATGTGTTGTTGTATTTTGCACGACAATTGTTGTAATAAAGTTGTAGTTATTTTCTGTACCATATATTTGGCGACTCAGAATAGGTTGGATGGATTGGACCTATTTTGGGGGCGTTACAGAAACTTTCTAGCATACCTTTTTTATGCTCAAATTCTCCCGAATGTTCTCACAGCTCCCAAACCTGCAAATCAAAACATAAACATGGTAAAAATGCTACTAAAGGGCTCGAGAATACACAAATCTAAGCCCAAGTATATCCGATTTATGGGTATATTACCCAATCATCAAATACCCCCAAACTTAAATCGTTGCATGTCCTCAAGCAACAAAACACAAACAACACGAAAAACTAAACATCATGCAAATGCAAACGATCTATATGTTCTTAATTCCAGCAATCCAATAGCATACATATATTCATAAGCCTCAGAAAAATCACAAAAACATACTAATACATCATGTTACTGCAGTTCAATAATATCCCAACAATCAATGAATCTAAATCTGTTATGATTGATATTGTGAATGTGTGTTCAACAACCATGTTAACCAATGAAAAGCAAAAATATGAAAGATAATAGCTTTCTTAATAGGCATCATATAGTTTCAACTCAAGAACTCATCAAATAAACTTGATTCGACTGAAATTAAACAATCACCAAAATTCAGGGGTCAAAATGAAATACTTATGCTTCCTTTTTTTTATTACGGAGGCTTTTTGCACTTTTCCCGCTTTATTTTTATTTTTTATTTTTTATTTTTCATGACTATGCAGTGTCGTATTCCCTTAGGCTTTTCAGTGTTACCTTAACGAGTTTTCGACCAACGACTCCCAAGCCATTAAGACCTTAGGGCGCTAGGTGTAGAGACAATCCCCTCGGGCTTACTTACTCAAGTAACAAAGGCCACAAAACTAGACAAGCATGCCACGGTGTTTTTTTTTTTGCTTATATATTCCAAATATTTTTCCCCCAAACTTGAGTTTGTGCCTAAACTCAGTCTTTACTAGCTATTCAAATTGTTCCTTTGTTTCACTAGCATTCCTCCTTTTGAACTCTATTATCTATCCATTTAAACTATCATAGCCAACATGGTCATTTTTCAAAAACGTGCTATCCTTATAATATCAGTGTCAAACAGATAAAGACTCAAATCATGTCAAGAAAATCATATCACTAACTTAACACTACTTACTAGACTTATTCATGCAATTTCAATTTCAATTTCATCATTGGCCCCAAATATACATACTATCAAAAGCTGGAATTAACATGCAATCCTAAAATGCAATACTTAATCACAATAAAATTCAAAACATCCACATACTATTAACACTAACATTCTACTAATGCAAATCAAAATAAACTACCCCCAAACTTATCTAGAGCAATATCCTCATGCGATAAATAAAGCAAAAGAAAACAGAGGACTTCCCTGACGAGCTTAAGCCTCGGGTGGAGCATCATCATCCTTGCTCATCTCTAGATCCGAAGGGGGGAACACTGACAGAATTGGGGCAGTGGGGAACTGGCTGAGATTAACACCCGGGAACAGTTGGGCGTTCATGGAATTCTAGGCTGCAAACTGATCGATCAAATACTTATAGATGACATCATGGCGTTCTGACAAGCGGACATTTTGAGCTTCAAGGTTGTAAAACCATTCGTCTATTTCGTGCTGGACTGCGTCAGGAACCACACCACGGTGAGCTGCGGAGAACGGACCATAAGTAGGTGGAGCTTGAGGTGGTGGAGCTTGTGTAGTTTCAACTTGGGGAATTATGAAACCCAATCCCCTAGGGTGACTCTCCCCACCTGTCCATACTTTATACCTGCTGATTAACTTGTGGTCCAACACGGGCATAGGCGTGTGACTCATCTCATCAGATTTCCATTTTACTCCAAACTTAGCACACAAAACGCTGATGAGAGACGGATGTGGTAACCCTCCTGTGGTCCCTCGTCGTGATGCTCGGAGAATGTACTGCTGAATAAGGTGGCCAACATCAATCTTTAGGCCTTTTATAATTGAATATAGTACCACAGCCCTTTCTCTGGTGACGTGGCTAACATGCGTGCACGGCATTAGTTTGGCACACACAAAGGCGTACCATGCCTTTCCATATAGACTGAGGTGAGACAGAGGGAAAGTCATGCTGCCACACTCATGCACGGTCTATGTGGTGCCCGGTTGACACAGCTCACGAATTATCCTTTCATAGTCCGGCCCATCACTCACGAGTCTAGCATACTCATCATTCAGGCCCTCTAAGGGTAGTTGATAACACCCGTTTATGTCCTCCTCGCCAATTTCAACTGTTTTGCCCCTCACAAACACCCCATAATGATAGTGTTCGGGCACGTTGGAGTAGAACTCTTTTACAACTGCAATCACGGCTGGATCGGGCTGTTCGGTGAGTGTAAACCAGTTCCTTTCTACTATTATAACTACCAACTCCCCATCCTTTGATTGATCGGGTCTCAAGTCGCGTTCTGGGACTAGTGAGCGGGTAGCCATGCGGTTATAGTGTTCCTGCGCCTCGGCGAAGACAAATCGTCGGCTATCATATTTCGGAGGTGCCGAGGCAGAACCTGACCCCTCACCACGTTGACGCTTGGAGGCCATATAGAAAATTCTGCACATAAAGACATACACATGTATTAGCATAATTCTAGTTGGGATACCTGCATTCATGATAACACCCCCAAACTTCAAAATATTTATAAACGTTAAGTACATAGTTGAGGGTGTGGCATGACACATACTAGTATGAAAACGCACAATTATACCGATTAGATGCATATATCATTCAAAAATCGACAATTGGTAAGAGAAACATACAATGGCCCAAAAGATGTGTCATGTAAAGCAATATGATCCATGTATGCATCAATTCGGTTAGTACCCTTCCACAATAGTAATTAATATGTGTAACAGTAGTCCTATCCTATTGTGGTGGCAAGATGGCAAGTAAATACAGTGTATGGAAATGGTGATACGTGCAAATTTAACCGCTAGCATTGAGTCAGGCAATTTATCGAACACTTTGTGGGCAACTCATAAATTTCTTTGAATCACACTAGTTTACTATCAATGCATACCACTTATCATTCCATAATTAAATATGTATGTATTCTCCAATCAAAAGTGGGTCATCTATGGGCAATATTTGATCAGAAGAATTAAATTCCTTGCTCTAGATGTAGGAAAACGTACCATCAACAAGGGTTTATACCATCAACAAGGGTTTGCTTCACAATAATATGAATGTAATTCAAGACATACCTTTGATGATGAACGTGAGAGATGAAAATTACGGACACAGTGATCACAGAAAACAAGATATGAAGTTGTATCTTTGAGTTATGTAGATATCCATTTGCCAAGTTTTGGTTACCTTAGGAGAGTCTTAGAGACGTGGGAGAGAGTTTGAGAGAGGATGGGCAATTAAAAAGAAAGAGATGTAACCGTTCAGTGTTTAAGTTCTGGTTGGAGTCCTATTTGAAATCGAAATACGGGTATACTGTTCAACAAAGGAATATAGCACGGGCGCCGCCTTCTGAGGGATGACACTCACACCCAGTGTCGGGGCGAGGATATTTTAAGGGGACGGCGCTGTGAGGCCTTTGTATGTCAGGGGTTGCTACCGAGTGCCAGCACCTGGGCGCTAGTTTTATCTTGAGAGCACGCGTCGGGGTGCTGTTAGGCAAGGGTTGGCACCTTGCTTTCAAAAACTTACACACATCCCCAACTTGAAATTTGAAACCTAATCAATACTTGCATAAGGACCTGGACACATGAGAAAATTTTAGACTTAATCAACCAAAATGTTTACTAGCAATACTAAAGGCTTAACTAAGGGAAATAATATGAAACTAAATTGAATAAAATAAAAACTTAATGGGTTGCCTCTCAATAAGCGCTTGGTTTACAATCGTTAGCCTGACTTTGCTGTCGTGATCAGTTGTCCACTGGGTCAGAGAGGTACATGACTGTGGATTGACGTTCGATGGGTCCACTCCAGTAATGTTTCAGGCGTTGGCCGTTAACCTTAAACTTTCGTTTTGAATTTGGTTCCTCGACCTCAATGTTTCCGTGTGGGACGCCAGATATAATCACGAATGGCCCGGACCACCGGGATTTCAATTTCCCAGGAAATAAACGCAGTCTAGAGTTGAAGAGCAAGACTTGTTGTCCTGGTTCAAAAGTTCGATCAAGAATTTTCTTATCGTGCCAGGCTTTGACTTTCTCCTTGTAGAGTTTTGCGTTTTCATACGCATTGAAACGGAATTCATCCATCTCATTCAATTGCAATAACCTTTTCTCCCCCGCTACTTGTAAATCGAAGTTAAGTTTACGAATGGCCCAATGTGCACTGTGTTCTAATTCTACCAGGAGATGACACGTTTTTTCGAAGACCATCCGATAAGGTGACATACCAATAGGATTCTTATATGTTGTTCGATATGCCCATAGCGCGTCGTCAAGACGCAAAGACCAATCTTTTCGTGACGGATTGACCACCTTTTCTAGAATCCGTTTGACCTCCCTATTAGAGACCTCTGTTTGACCATTGGTTTGGGGATGATACGTTGCTGCAATTTATGACGAATCCCATATTTTGTGAGCAACTTTGTGAATTGTTTATTGCAGAAGTGAGTCCCCTCATCACTTATTATCGCTCTCGGTGTCCCAAATCATGTGAAAATGTTATTCTTTAAGAATCGGAGAACAACGTTGGCATCATTTGTGAGTAAAGCTGTAAGACCCCAACTTTTGTGAATAAAGATGAATTTTCTATAAATATCATTTTTGAATATTATGGAATGAATTTGATATAATGTTATAGTTGTGGGTAATATTTATAAATTTTGCAAAGTACACAAGTTGTTATATAATATTCGATTGGTGGGGAATATTCGTTTTAACAGGGAATATTAAATAACCAAGACAATCATTGGTGGACCCCTAAGCGGAATTATTGTCGAATCGAGAAAGCGATAAAAATACTTTATGAAAATAACGGCGGAAGTTTTACCGTTAGCTTGTTGAAACACCCGATGTTAAAAATACGATAATATACGTAATTACACGAAGTAACACGATATTGATTATTGATGCTTATGTGATAAGTCACTCGGTTTTGTTTTATTGGTATTATTAATGTAATAAAAGCAGAAAAGTTTTTTTATATAAAGCAGAATACTTTTATAAAGTTATTCGTTTTATTAGGCTAATAGTAAAAATAATTTATATAAAAAGCAGAATACTTTTATAAAGTTATACATTTTATTAGATAATAATTAGAATATATTATATTTTATTATGCATAGTGTTTTGCATAAGGCTGCATAGTATTTGTATAGTAAAATCTTTTATAAAGTTATTCGTTTTATTAGATTATAAATAGAATATATTATATTTTATTTAAAAGATTTTGCTTTAAATATGGAATGTCAGATTAAAGTAAATCAATCTCGACCAGTTCATGAGTTAGTTCTTATACGATCCATTTTTCTATAAATAGAAGCTCATTCCTTCATTATTTCTTACGAATTCTTTGAAACTCTAGAGAGAGAAATTATAGAAAGTATATAAAAGTATCATGCCTCTTCCCTACTCTTATATTAGGTTTCTTTTTACGGTAAGGGATATTATTTGTTGTACTCGTAAGGGGTATTATTTCTTTTGTATTCATAAGCGAACTTACATTATTCCATTCTTTATTATTCTCTTTGGAATAACCGGTATCTGTGACTACCCTATACTTGGTGATATTCTTCTAATATTACATCTTTATTATTATTCTATTGGAATATCACATGCATGCGTTTTCTGGTGGGACTGGTTAAAATCTTTATTATTACTCATTTGGAATATCTTATGCATGCGTTTCATGGGACTGGTTCCATCTTTATTATTATTATTGTTAGAATATTTTGTATACGTGCGTTCTGCTGGGACCTAATTGCATCTTTATTATTACATTAGAACATCACTGTCGGTGCTTAATTTACTTTGACACGGTTCCATTACTTATTAATCTGTTGTAATAACTTTATCTATCACGAAATCACGCATGCATGGTGATTTCTTTTGTTATTCCATTCGTTATTATACTCAGTTGGTTAAAGTTATGACTTCTATACTCCATGAAATTAGTGGAATATCCTTGATATTTGCGCTTCATGCAGTATCTTTTCATGGAAATGTTCTGCTGAGCATTCTTGAATTTTACTATACAAAGCAGTATCATGTTGACAATTTGGACGTTATTAGTTCCTAGATAAATTAATTCTTGAACTTGTTTTATTGAATTCTTATATCATTGTCATCATCCTCATGTTTATATTTTGTTGAAAGTCATATGTGGCCTGTAGTGCATAGATGGACTTGGTATGATTATGACCAAGGATTATTCGATGTAATCATGACCGTAATGTTACAAATGATGTGGTAAAAGTCCTCATTGGTCGTAGTGCATTAATGAACAGTTGTTGGCATGATCATGACCATTAATGAATGCACAAATATCCTTGGATCGTAGTGCATGGATAATTTGTGGTCGTGATACTAAAGAATATCCTTGGCTGTAGTGCAGGGGTGATTTGATGATGTGGATTATTTATTAAGCTGAGTCCCAGCGATAAAAGTCATGAAAAACCTTTTAAATAATAGAAGATAGTAGATTTTATTCTCTACGTGACTCTTCTAATGGATTGCTTGTTCCGCTGAAGTTAAACTTGATGTTTGTTATATTTTATCAGTTTAACACTGTTGAAGGCTAATGATAATTTATTTTGCATTATCTTAGTCATAATATTTCTTACTGGGCTAGTTGAGCTCACCCTTTCTTTCACTGTTCTCTTCAAGAAATGAGAATATAGGCGGGACGAGTCGGGAGCGGAGTGATGGACCGGATGATAGTATTAGTAGTCCTCACTATTACATTAAATAGTGTGACAATAAATGTAATGAAGACTTATTCTCGAGAGTGGATATTATGCAGAAGACAATATTTGTATTAAAACTCATGACTCTCTTGTTGTATATTAAAGATTGTATTTGTATTCTGTACCATGTATTTGGCGACTCAGAATAGGTGATGTATACCTATTTTGGGGGCGTCACAGTTGGTATCAAAGCTTAGGGATATGATCCCTAGCTAAGATGTGAGAATAGAATTAGGAGGGGAGAGACGAAGAATTCCTTTGCTAGTATGACCTACCTAAGTTTTTTTGGTATTTAATTGGTCGGTCAGAATATAGGGATAATATGTTACATGCCAATTAAACTTTTGTTTTGTGGCAATATCTGAAAATGACATCCGAGAATGTTGAGAATAGCAATGGAGCACAGGCAACCATTGATTCACCACATATCAATAATCAGGATAATGTGCATCAGGAAGGCGATAATCCTCATGCAAACAACAACACTGACCAAATGATGAATGATGGAATGTTTAGAGGCTTTATGTAATTCATGCAACAGCAGGCGAGATCGGCTCCTGTCCAGAATGTAGGTGGAACCATTGGAAACTCTCGGACGGTCACCGCTAAACAGTTCAAAGAGCTGGGACCACCGGAGTTTATTAGAGAGCCAAAACCACTTAAGGCGGAAGCATGGATAAAGCAGATCACCAAGATATTTGATATCTTGGGATGCTCTGAGAGCAAAAGGTTCCCTTCACGCCTTTATGTCATGGAGAGGAAGGCAGATTCTTTGGTGGGAATCGGTAAAAGCGTACTCAACCCTGCCGCACTAAAAATGTCTTGGGAGAAGTTCCAAGAACTATTCAATGATAAGTACTTTCCCGAAAGTATTCGTCACATGAAAGAGGTGGAGTTCATCAAGTTGGAACAGAATAATATGACCGTGACGTGATGACGAAGCAAAGTTTTCCGAGTTGTCTGGTTTCGTCCCCACTTGGTGGATAATGAAGAGAGAATGACGCGGATGTTTTTAAGAGGTTTGAAGCGGGAGATACGTCAACATCTTATTTCTCATAAAGCGTGTTTGTATTCGAGATGTTGTAAATAGGGCTCGATTAGTGGAGCGCGATAATGAGTTAACTTATAACCAAAAAGAAGCGGTAGTGAAAATGATAATACCAAATGAGCGATCATTCAAGCGATGACAACAAGCATGGAGGGAATCAACGGGCGAAATGGTAACCACTTCAGGTGGTAATCAAGGCCAAAGCAATAAGAATGGACATTTCAAGAAGAAGATTCAATAATGATGGAAAGACGCGTCGACCAAAGACCGTTGTTAAGGAAGGAGAATGACCACCTATCATATGCTTCAAATACGGAGGGGAGGGACACATCAGTCTAAACTGCGCGATGTCATCCAAAGAATGTTATAATTGTGGAAGAGAAGGTCACTTAGCCCGATTTGTCATTCACCAAAGACAAGTTCAGCTAGGATGGAGGCACCAAAGGCCGTCCCATAAAAGTCAAAGCCAGTAGTGCAAGGGAGAGCATTTGTTGTGACCTCCTAGAAAGCAAGGAACCCAAATGAGGTCATCATAGGTAAACTTATCATAAACTCTAGCGAAGTCTATACTTTATTTGATACCGGTTCTAACCATTCTTTTATTTCTCCTACTTGCGCTCAACGATTTAATTTGACTCCGGAGAAATTAGACTTTGACTTATCTGTGGAAACTCCGTTGGGAGAAACTTTCATTACATCCACTGTTTATAAGCCTTGTTTGGTTCAAATCGGTACCCTCACATTACCTGTCGATCTTATTTTATTGAAAATACTTGCATTTGACGTGATTCTAGGGATTGATTGGTTAACTACTCATCATGCAAAAATTGATTGTTTTCGTAAGGTTGTTAGCTTTCATATTCCTAATCAACCTATTATCCGAATTCCACCAAACCATTAAAATCAATCACGGTCATCTAAAGCCATAAAGCTATTCGTTTATTGAAAAATGGATGTCAAGCTTTCTTAGCCCACGTCACAGATCTAAACAAAAATACGTCAATTTTGAATGATATTTCTATTGTTAATAAATTTCCTGACGTATTCCTTGAAGAACTTCCTGGCCTACCCCCAGAGCGTGAAATTGAATTTTGTATCGACCTTGAACTCAGTACAAAACCCATTTCCAAAGCCCCATATCGAATGGCTCTATTGAACTTCGTGGAGTTAAAGAACTCAATGCAGGAATTGTTAGACATTGGCTTTATTCGTCCTAGTACTTCTCCTTGGGGTGCTCTGTTTTATTCGTGAAAAAGAAAGATGGGAGTATGCGACTTTGTATTGATTATCGAGAGTTGAATCATGTTACCATCAAAATAGGTACCCATTGCCACGTATTGATGACTGTTTGACCCGGTTGCAAGGAGCCAAATTCTTTTCAAAGATTGATCTTCGTTAGGATATCACCAATTGAAGATTAGAACCGATGACATTCCAAAGGCGGCTTTCGAGAACTTCGAGACGGGCATTATGAATTCTAGTCATGTCCTTTGGATTGACTAATGCTCCTCGCCGCCTTCATGGATATGATGAACCAGAGTATTCAAGGAATATCTTGGATCACTTTGTGGTTAAATCTTTATTTATGACATCCTTATTTATTCCAAAATCCGTGAAGATCATGAGCAACACTTGAGGCTGACACTCCAAAAGCTTCGTGAATACAAACTTTATGCCAAGTTGAAGAAATGTGAGTTCTGGCTTGAGGAAGTAGCATTCTTTGGGCACTTAGTATCAAGTCATGGAATATCAGTTCACCCGATAAAGATTGAAGCAATTCAAAGCTGGGAGCAACCTATATCGATGGCTAAAAAGTCGTAGCTTTCTCGCCATTTGGTTATTATCAGAGATTTGTGGAAGGATTTTCTCGAATAACTACTCCATTAACTCAGCTGACTCAGAAAGATACAAAGTTCGATTGGAGCGAAGAATGTGAGAAGAGTTTTCAAGAACTCAAGAGGAGACTCATTTAAATTTTCATTCGACAATACCATCCGGCTCGAGGATTTGTCGTCTCTGATGATGATGCCGGGTAAAGGGTTGGGATGTGTTCTCATGCAACATGAGAAAGTCATAGCCTATGCCTCAAGACAACTCAAAGAATATGAGAGGAATTATCTTACTCATGACCTAGAGTTAGCAGCTGTTGTCTTCGCACTTAAAATTTAGAGGCATTACTTGTATGGGGAGAAGGTGGAGATCTTTACGGATCGTAAAAGTCTCAAATATTTCTTCACTCAAAAGGAACTCAACATGCGACAACAACGTTGGCTTGAACTGTTGAAAGATTATGATCATACCATCCAATACCATCTTGGAAAAGCGAACGTGGTAGCTGACGCATTGAGTAGAAGATCATATGCAAGTACGAGTGCGATATTGTCAACACAAATTCCCATTTTGTGTGACTTGCAAAGGATGGATATAGAGTTAAAGACTCCAGGGACCCATGTGATGATGGCAAATATACGAGTAGAATCCACTTTAATTGATAAAGTTAAAGTCTGCTCAAGCTACTGAGACTGAGGCGATGCGTTATGAGGAAGAAAGTGCAAGAAGGTGCTATCAGGAAGCAAGAATCGATGAAGAAGGAATACTTCGAGTCAACTCCAGACTTTGTGTTCCTAATGACCCTAATTTAAAGTATAAAATCATGATGGAGGCGCACAAGACACCGTTTGCAATCCATCCTAGGAGTACCAAAATGTATCATGATATTCGTCATACATTTTGGTGGAGCAATATGAAGAGAGAGATAGCGCTGTTTATCTCAAGGTGTCTAACTTGTCAACGAGTTAAAGCTAAGCATCAAGTACCAAAAAGTCTATTGTAACCACTTAAAATTCCAGAGTGGAAGTGGGAGCACATTACCATGGATTTCGTTACCGGTCTTCCTAAGGTTTCTCAAGGTATAGATGCGATTTGGGTCATTGTTGATAGATTGACCAAGTCTGCTCATTTCTTACCGATACAGGAAACATATACACTTGAACGTCTTGCTCGTATGTACATAAATGAGATTGTAAGACTGCATGGTATGCCAGTATCCATAGTTTTTGATCGAGACCCAAGATTCACTTCACGATTTTGGGTTAGTTTGTAGAAAGCTATGGGCACATATTTACGATTTAGCTCGGCATATCATCCTCAGACGGACGAACAGTCGGAGAGGACTATTCAAACTCTTGATGATCTATTAAGACTCTGTGTCCTTGACTTCAAGGGATGTTGGGATAAGTTCTTACTATTGGTGGAGTTTTCCTACAACAACAGTTATCAAGCAAATATTGGCATGGCTCCATTTGAGGCGTTGTATGGAAGAAAGTGTCGTTCTCCAGTATGCTGGGATGAGGTGGGAGAAGCAACATTGTTGGGAACGGAGTTGGTACTTATGACTACAGAAAAGATTCAAACGATCCGGCAACGTATAAAAACCTCACAAGATCGACAAAAGAGTTAGGCTGATCTTCATCGAAAAGATGTGGAATTCGATATAGGAGATCATGTGTTGTTACGTGTTGCTCCATGGAAAGGAGTTACGAGATTTGGAAAGAGAAGAAAGCTCAATCCTCGATTCATGGCCCATTTTAATCCTCGATCGAGTAGGGGCTGTGGCCTATAGGTCGGCTTTACCGCCAAGTATGTCTCGTGTTCATAATGTTTTTCACATATTCATGTTACGTAAATATGTGAAAGACCCGAACAACATTATTGAGTTAGAACCATACGAAATAGCGGAAGATTTGAGGTATGAAGAGGTTCCTGTTCAAATCTTGGATAAAAAGGATCATATTCTACGCTCCAAGGTTATACCTCAAGTCAAAGTTTTGTGGAGAAATCACGATGTTAAGGAAATGACTTGGGAGTTAGAATCTGAAATGAAATCAAGGTATCCTTACCTCTTCGACATACTAGGTACGTAACCTAATTTCGAGGGCGAAATTTCATAAGAAGGGGAGGTTGTAAGACCCCAACTTTTGCGAATAAAGATGAATTTTCTATAAATATTATTTTTGAATATTATGGAATGAATTTGATATAATGTTATAGTTGTGGGTAATATTTATAAATTTTTCAAAGTACGCAAGTTGTTATATAATATTTGATTGGTCTGGGAATATTCGTTTTAACGAGGAATATTCGTATATGCAAGATAATCATTGGTGGACCCTAGCGAAATTATTGTCGGATTGAGAAAAGCGACAAAAAATACTTTATGAAAATAAGCTGCGAAAGTTTTACTGTTAAGCTGTTGAAACACCCGGTGTTAAAAGAAATGCGATGTCAGCGTGGTTCACACAAGAACATTACCAGTATTGATTATTGATGCTTATGTGATAAGTCACTCGGTTTTATTTTATTGGTATTATTAATGTAATAAAACATAAAGCTTTTTTATATAAAAGCAGAATACTTTTATAAAGTTATTCGTTTTATTAAGCTAATAGTAAAATCTTTTTATATAAAATAGAATACTTTTATAAAGTTATACATTTTATTAGACAATAATTAGAATATATTATATTTTATTATGCATAGTGTTTGTATAGTGCCTGCATAATGCCTACATAGTGAAATCTTTTATAAAGTTATTCGTTTTATTAGATTATAAATAGAATATATTATATTTTATTTAAAAAAAAATTCTTTAAATATGAACCGTCAAATTAAAGTAAATCAATCTCGACCGTTCATGAGTTAGTTACTATGCAGTTCATTTTTCTATAAATAGAAGCTCATTCCTTCATTATTTCTTACGAATTCACTGAAACTCTAGAGAGAAATTATAGAGAAGCTATAGAAAAGTATCATGCTCCTTCCTTACTCTTATATTCAGTTTCTTTTACGGTAAGGGATATTATTTGTTGTACTCGTAAGGGGTATTATTTCTTTTGTATTCATAAAGATAACTTCTGTTATTCCATTCTTTATTATTCTGTTGGAATAACCAGTATACTCGGAATACCCTATACTTGGTGACATTCTTCTATTATTCCGTCTTTATTATTATTCTGTTAGAATATCCCGTGCATGCATTTTACCGGACTGGTTAAATCTTTATTATTATTACATTGGAATATCACATTCGTACATTTACATTCATGGGACTGGTTCCATCTTTATTATTATTCATTTGAATATCCTCATACAAGTGCGTTCTACGGACACTGGTTCTATCTTTATTATTACGTTGGAACATCATCGCTCGATTGTAATTTCACGACTGGTTAACATTACTTATTAATCTGTTGGAATAACTTTGTATCATGCAAAGTACCGCATGCATGGTGATTTCTTTTGTTATTCCATTCGTTATTATACTCAGTTAGTTAAAATTTTAACTTCTATACTCCATGAAATTAGTGGAATATCCTTGATATTTGCGCTTCATCCAATATCTTTTCATGGAAATGTTCTGCTGAGCATTCTTGAATTTTACTCTACAAAGCAGTATCATGTTGACAATTTGGACGTTATTAGTTCCTGGATAAATTAATTCTTGAACTTATTTTATTGAATTCTTATATCATTGTCATCATCCTCATGTTTATATTTTGTTGAAAGTCATCTGTGGCTTGTAGTGCATAGATGGACTTGGTATGATTATGACCAGGGATTATTCGGTGTAATCATGACCGTAATGTTACAAATGATGTGGTAAAAGTCCTCATTGGCCGTAGTGCATTAATGAACAATTGTTAGCATGATCATGACCATTAATGAATACACAAATATCCTTGGTCCGTAGTGCATGGATAATTTATGGTCGTGATACTAAAGAATATCCTTGGCCGTAGTGCAGGGGTGATTCGATGATGTGAATTATTTATTAAGCTGAGTCCCAGCGATAAAAGTCATGAAAAACCTTTTAAATCATAGAAGATAGTAGATTTTATTTTCTACTTGACTCTTCTAATGGTTTGCTTGTTCCGCTGCAGTTAAACTTGATGTTTGTTATATTTTATCAGTTTAACACTGTTGAAGGCTAATGATAATTTATTTTACATTATCTTAGTCATAATATTTCTTACTAGGCTAGTTGAGCTCACCCTTTCTTTCACTGTTCTCTTCTGAAAAGAGAATAAAGCTGGGACGAGTCGGGGAACGGAGTGATTGTCTGGTGGGAAAGTGAATTATTGGGACTTATATATATATATATATATATATATATATATATATATATATATATATATATATAGAGAGAGAGAGAGAGAGAGATTGAATTGATATTGGATTCAGGGGATGAATCTGTGATATTTTTTAAAAACACATGTTATATATATAATATATATAATCTATTATATTTTATTTAGAAGATTTTGCTTTAATTATGGACCGTTCGATTAAAAATAAATCAATCAAGACCGTTCATGAATTAGTTACTATGCAGTTCATTCTTCTATAAATAGAAGCTTATTCCTTCATAATTTCTTACGAATTCACTGAAACTCTAGAGAGAGAAAATTATAGAGAGAAAGAAGAGAAGTCTGCTACCTTTCTTTTCTTATATCCAGTTTCTTTTATGGTAAGGGGTATTATTTCTTTTGTATTCATGAAGAGAACTTCTGTTATTCTATTATTTATTATTACATTGGAATAACTCAGATATCTGTGCTACCCTATACTTGGTGAAATTCTTACATTATTTCATTCTTTATTATTCATTGGAAAATCACATGCTCATGCGTTTTTTTGGGACTGATTCCGCCTTCTTTATTATTCTGTTGGAATATCATGCATCATGCGTTTTCTTGGGACCGATTAAAATCTTTACTATTCTGTTGGAACATCATATACATGCGTTTTTACATGGGACCTTCCGTCTTTATTATTCAGGTTGGAATATCTCGTCGTATGCGTTTTACACAGGACTGGTTAAATTAATTATTATTCTGTTAGAATAACCTGCCTGTGTGGTCTATCGCATGCCTGGTGATTTCTTTTGTTATTCCATTCCTTATTATACTCAGCTAGTAAAAGTTTTGACTTCTATACTCCATAAAATTAGTGTAATATCCTTGATATTTGCACTTCATCCAGTATATTTTCATGGAAATATTCTTCTGAGTATTCTTGAATTTTACTCTACAAAGCAGTATCATGTTGACAATTTGGACGTTATTGGTTCCTGGATAAATTAATTCTTGAACTTGTTTTATTGAATCCTTATATCATTGTCATCATTCTCATGTTTATATTTTGTTGAAATTCATCTGTGGCCTGTAGTGCATAGATGGACTTGGTATGATTATGACCAGGGATTATTCGGTGTAATCATAACCGTAATGTTACAAATGATGTGGTAAAAATTCTCATTGGCCCGTAGTGCATTGATGGACAGTTGTTGGCATGATCATGACCATTAATGAATACACGAATATCCTTGGCCCGTAGTGCATGAATAATTTGTGGTCGTGATACTAAAGAATATCATTGGCCATAGTGCAAGGGTGATTCAATGATGTGGATTATTTATTAAGCTGAGTCCCAGCGATAAAAGTGATGAAAAACCTTTTAAATCATAAAAGATAGTAGATTTTATTCTCTACTTGACTCTTTTAATGGATTGCTTGTTCCGCTGCAGTTAAACTTGATG
Organism: Panax quinquefolius; assembly: GCA_020205615.1. NCBI lineage: Eukaryota > Viridiplantae > Streptophyta > Magnoliopsida > Apiales > Araliaceae > Panax > Panax quinquefolius. The sequence continues at coordinate 83,261,727 of CM035174.1, read as the reverse complement.
TCTATTGTATTTTATCAGTTTAACATTGTTGAAGACTAATGATAATTTATTCTGCATTATCTTAGTCATAATATTTCTTACTGGGCTAGTTGAGCTCACCCTTTCTTTCACTGTTCTCTTCAGGAATTAAGAACATAGATGGGATGAGTCGGGGAACGGAGTGATGGTCCGGATGATAGTATTAGCTAGTAGTCCTCACTATTCTGTTAAATAGTGTGACAATAAAAGTAATGAGGACTTATTCTGAGAGTGGATATTGTCTAGAAGACAGTATTTGTATTAAAACTCACAGTTCTCTTGTTGTATATTAAAGATTATATTTGTATTCTGTACCATGTATTTGGCGACTCAGAATAGGTGATGCAGACCTATTTTGGGGGCATCACAGAAGATGCGGCTTCTACCCATTTGGAAACATAATCAACTGCCAACAGAATGTACTGATTATTAAGAGATGATGGGAAAGGTCCCATAAAATCTATTCCCCATACGTCGAACAGTTCTACCTCCAAAATTGAGTTGAGTGGCATTTCATTGCGCTTGGAGATATTACCTATGCGTTGGCATCGATCACACTTCAGTACAAAGAGGTAAGCATCCTTGAATAAAGAAGGCCAGAAAAATCCTGATTGCAACACTTTAGCTGTTGTCTGATCACCGGAATAATGGCCTCCATAATCTGATGAGTGGCAATGCCCCAATATGTTGTCCATCTCTTCATGTGGCACACAACGTCTAATCATTTGATCTGCGCAGGCCTTAAACAGAAATGGTTCATCCCAATAATACTGCTTCACATCGTGAAGGAACTTCTTACGTTGTTGTGAATTCAAATCCAGGGGTAACACTTTAGCAACCACATAATTCACGTAGTCTGCATACCACAGCAATGTTATAGTTACTCGGAGGAGTTGTTCATCCAAAAAAATTTCATTGATCATGTTGCTGTCTTTCTTTTGTACCTCTGCGTTTTCCAACTGAGAAAGATGATCCGCCACCTGATTTTCTGTACCTTTCCTATCCCGGATCTCCAAATCAAACTCTTGCAGCAGTAACACCCATCGTATTAACCGTGGTTTGGCGTCCTTCTTCTCAATCAGATATTTGATTGCAGAATGATCCGTGTAGACAATTACCTTGGTCCCAATGAGATATGCTCTGAATTTATCGACGGCAAACACAACCGCAAGTAATTCTTTCTTTGTAGTTGGTAGTTTAATTGAGCATCTGTCAACGTCTTGCTGGAGTAGTAAATGGTGTAAAAAATCTTATCGTGACGTTGTCCCAACACTGCTCCAACAGCGTAGTCGTTGGCGTCGCACATCAATTCGAACGGTAGAGACCAATCAGGCGCCATAATAATTGGAGCAAAGACCGACTTTTTCTTTAATACCTCAAACGCCTTGATACATGACTGATCCATATTGAAAGGCACATCTTTCTCCAACAGGGAACTTAAGGGTTTTGAAATTTTGGAGAAATCTTTAATGAATCGTCTATAGAAACCCGCATGTCCCAAGAAACTCTGAATTCCCTTCACAGATGATGGAGGGGGTAATTTCTCAATTGTCTCAATCTTCGCTTTGCCCACCTCTAACCCTGCTGCAGAAACCTTATGTCCCAAAATAATCCCTTCTTTCACCATAAAGTGACATTTTTCCCAGTTAAGAACTAAATTAGTCTCCACGCATCGTTTCAGCACTAAAATCAGATTTTTCAAACATAGATCAAAGCTATCACCGAACACAGAAAAGTCGTCCATAAATACCTCCAAATTCTGCTCTACCATATCGGAGAAGATTTCCATCATACACCGTTGAAAGGTTGCTTGCGCATTACATAACCCAAAAGACATACGTCGGAATGAAAACGTACCGTAGGGGCATGTGAATGTAGTTTTCTCTTGATCCTCCGGTGCTATGGCAATTTGATTATACCCAGAATATCCATCCAAAAGACAGTAGAACAGATATTCCGCCAACCTATCCAACATCTGATCAATGAATGGCAAAGGGAAATGATCCTTGTGTGTGGCTTTATTCAGCTTGCGGTAGTCCGTACATACTCTCCATCCTGTAACTGTTCTAGTAGGGATGAGCTCATTAGCTTCATTCTTCACCACTGTCATACCCCCTTTCTTTGGTACACATTGTACAGGACTTACCTATGAAGCTATCGAGAGATAGGTAAATAATGTCGGCATCCAACCACTTTATAATCTCCTTTTTTACCACATCTTTCATAATGGGGTTTAGCCTTCTTTGCATCTCAATGGTTGGTTTTGCCCCCTCTTCCATTAAAATCTTATGCATACAGAATGATGGGCTAATACCTCGAATGTCCGCTATAGTCCATCCAATTGCTATTTTGTACTCTCGCAAGACCCGTAACAGTTTCTCTTTTTGCGTGTCAGTTAACTCCGTCGAAACAATCACTGGTAAGGTAGCATATTTTCCCAAATAAGCGTACTGCAGATGAGATGGTAGTGGCTTTAATTCTAGCACCGGTGGCTCTTCTATCGAGGGTTTAAACTTTTTACCTTCTGTTTTGGGCCTTTCAAGGGTGTCGAATGATTGATTGCTTTTCCGAAGATAGATGTTGTATCTAACCATTTGGCATACTCAATATCATCTTCAATACTGCAGTCATCTGTCCCGAGCAGAATATTCAAGCGGGTCCTCTGAATAATTTCCACTGAACTTGTGATTAACCAATTCCTCCATGATATCCACTCGCATACACTCACCCTTTTCTTTCGGATAAGACATTGACTTGAAAACGTTAAAGGTGACCTTTTTATCTTCAACCCTCGTCGTCAATTCACCTTTTTCACATCAATCAAAGTTCTACCCGTTGCTAAGAATGGTCGCCCAAGAATTATTGGAATTTCGCTGTCCACTTCATAATCCAAAATAAAGAAGTCCGTGGGGAAATGAATTTATCCACTTTAACTAAAACATCCTCAACAATACCTCATGGATATATAACTGATCTATCCGCCAACTACAAACTGATATTTGTCGGTCGTGGAGCCTGAAGTCCAAACTGGATGTAGACGGATAATGGCATCAAATTTATACTAGCCCCCAAATCACACAATGCTCGACCTGAAAACTGATTTCCAATTTCACAAGGTATATTAAAGCTACCAGTATCCTTGAGCTTCGGTGGTAACTTATTCTGAATAATCGCGCTGCATTCTTTGGTCAATGCCACTGTCTTGATCTCACCCAATTTCCTCTTCCTCGACAAAGCCTCCTTCATAAACTTGGCGTAACTCGGCACTTGTTCCAAGGCTTCGGCAAAGGGGATGTTGATATGCAAAATTTTGAAAATATCCAAGAATCATGAAAACTGCTTATCCAACTTGGATTTCTGAAACCTCTGCGGATACAGTATGGGAGGCATTGTGCTGGTTGGTTCTGGTTCTTTCTGCTCAATGGTCTCATCTTGATGTTTTCCGGTGTCCTCAACTTCCTCAATTTCAACTGATGCCTTGTCCCTTTTTTTTCCATCCTTGACTGTCTCTTGCAAATCCTTTCCACTTCGTAGAGTTACAGCCTTACAATGCTCATCTCTGCCCGGATTTTTCTCTGTATCACTCGGGAGTGTTCCAAGTGGGCGATTATTAAGTGCATGGGCTATCTGCCCCACTTGATTTTCCAGATTCTTGATCGATGCATTTTGGCTTTGCATATTCAGCTCTATTTGATTAAATTTTTTCTCATTTGCCTCATTCATTTTTTCAGACGCTTTAACAAATTTGTCCAAGGCTTCTTCCCAACTTGCTTTCCGCTCTGGTTGTCGTGTTTGATTTTAAAATCCGGACGTGTTTTGTTGTCTCGGTGCTTGAGCTTGGGCTTTATTGTTACTCCATAAAAATCCCAGATGATTTCTCCAACCCGAATTATATGCGTTTTGATTCGGATAAGGTTGGGTAGACCGACTATAGCTCCCTATGAACTGTGCTGATTCAGAATTTTTAGTACATTGATCCGTAGCATGACCCCCAGCACATAATTCACAAACCATCACTACCTGCTGCATGGATTGTGGACGCCATAATTCCATTTGCTTAGCCATTGCGGCCACTTGTGCTGTTAATGCTGTCATCGCATCTACATCATTATTTCCCGGTGGTTTTGGAGGATTAGACCTAGTCATGGGCCACTGATAGTTATTGGTGGCCATTGTCTCTAACAGCTGATATGCCTCATCAAAACTCTTAGACATGATCGCTCCCCTCTTTCTTTGATCAAGATTAGCCCTCGTGGACGCGTGCAAACCATCACAAAATATCCATAACTGCATCCACTGCGGAATTTCGTGGTGTGGGCACTTACGGAGCATATCCTTAAACCTTTCCCACGCCTCATATAACGATTATGAATCCAATTGTGCAAAAGTGTGTATATCGTTCCATAGTTTTGCCGACTTCGCTGGTGGGAAAAACTTAGCTAGAAATTTTTGAGCTAAGTCGTCCCAAGTGGTGATTGAGCCAGGAGGCTGAGAGTGTAGCCAACTTCGCGCTTTATCTTATAAGGTAAACGGGAACATCCTCAGCCTTGTAGCATCTTCCGACACATTGTTGAATTTGAAGGTGACACAAACTTCTAAGAAACTTAAGATATGCTCATTTGGATCATCTATCGAATTACCCCCAAACTGACATGTATTATGTAACATCTGAATTGTTCCCAGTTTAATCTCAAAACTGTTTGCATTGATCGTTGGTGTGACGCCCCCAAAATTAGGTATACGTCACCCATCTTGGGTCGCCACTTACATGGTACATAAATTCAAATACAACTTACTAATATAAGCGTCTGGGTATACAATACGACATAAATCGTGAGTTTGAATACAAATATTGTCTACTAGATATTATACAAACTCAAAAGGAGTCCTCATTACAACTATTATCACACTATTTCACGTAGAATAGTGAGGACTACTAATGCTATCCTCCGGACCATTACTTGTTCCCCGACTCGTCTCGGCCTATGTTCTCATTTCACAAGAGAACGGTGAAAGAAAAGGTGAGCTCAACTAGCCCAAAGAAGAAGAAATATTATGACTAAGATAATGCGAATAAATTATCATTAGCCTTCAACAAAGTGTTAAACCGATAAAATACAATAAACAACCGGTTTAATCTGCTGCTTGGAATAAGCAATCCATTAAAAGAGTCAAGTAGAGAATAAAGTCTACTATCTTTTAGGTTTTAAAAGGTTTTCATCAATTTTTATCGCCGAGACTCAAATTTTAATAAATAAACCACCACATCTAATCATCCTCGCATAGCGGTCAAGGATTTTCATCAAATTATCAATGGTCATGACTATACCGAATCACCCCGGTCATAATCATACCAAAACTATCCATCATCGCATTCTGAGCCATCGAGGACTTTTTGTCACATCATTTATATCAAGTCATGATTATACCGAATGATCCTCGGTCATAATCATACTAAGTTCATCTATGCACGTAAGCCAAAGATAACATAATATAACATGAGGATGATGACAATGACATAATAATTCAATAAAACAAGTTCAAGAATTATTTAATCCATGAATTATTAACGTCCAAATTGTCAACACGATCATTGTTTTCGTAGAGTAAAATTCAAGAATGATCGGAAGAATATTTCCATGAAAAGATATCTTTGGATGAAACGCAAATATCAAGGATATTCTACTAATTTCATGGAGTATAGAAGTCAAAGTTTTAACCAACCGGGTATAATAAAGAATGGAATAACAAAAGAAATCACCATGCATGCAGTACTTCAGCATGAGCAAAGTTATTCCAAACAGTAATAATAATAACGGAACCGTGTCGGGTGAAATTCACACCACATGGGATGTTCCAATGTAATAATAAAGATGGAACAGCATCCTGTAAAACACACGAGATAGGATATTCCAACAGAATGATAAAAAGGCGGAACCGGTCGGTGTAAAACACACGCATGTGATGTTCCAACAGAATAATAAAACGGAACCAGTCCCGTAAAACACATGCATGTGATGTTCCAATGTAATAATAGAAGAATGTCACCAAGTATAGGTAAATCACAGATACAAAGTTATTCCAAATGTAATAAATATGAATGGAATAACATAAGGATTTCACCAAGTATAGGGTACGCCGATATATCTAAAAGTTATGTATAGGGTATACCACTTTACAAAAGTTATTCCAACGAATAATAATGAATGGAATAATGTAAGTTCTCTTCAAGAAGAAAGAATAACACCCCTTACCGTAAAAAGAACCGAATATGAAGTAGTGAAGTAAATAGAATACTCTTCTTCTTCTTCTATAATTTTCTCTATAGCTTCTCTCTATAATTTTCTCTCTAGAGTTTCAATGAATTCGTAAGAAAATAATGAAGGAACGAGCTTCTATTTATAGGAAAATGGAATGCATAAGTAACTAATCCATGAGAGCGTCCAGTATTGATTTACTTTAATCGACGGTCCATATTTAAAGAAAAATCTTTTAAATAAAATATAATATATTCTATTTATATAAAAACATTTTACTATGCAATACTATGCAAAAACACTACGCAACACTATGCATAATAAAATATAATATATTCTATTTATGTAATAACTTTAATAAAGTATTCTATTTTATATAAAGATGTTTCGCTTTTATTACGTTAATAATACGAATAAAACAAAACGTCATTATCGCTATAATAATTCATATTATTAATCGACAATAATGGAATCAAACCGGTGACTTCTCACATAGGCATCAATAATCAATACCGTGCTACTATGCAACCACACGACATCGTATTTCTTTTACTACCGAGTAGTTCAACAAGATCAACCGGTAAAACTTCCGCCGTTATTTTAATAAAATATTTTTGTCGTTTTTCAATCAAATGATAATTAATTTGCTAGGTCCACCAATGATTGAGTAGTGTATTTAATATTTCCTCGCTAAACCGAATATTCCCCACCAATCGAATATAATATAACCACTTGCATACTTTGCAAAATTTATAAATACTACCCACAACTATAATATTATCTTAAATTCACACCATAATATTAAAAATTATTTCAACAAAATTTAAATCTTTATTGATAAAATCTGGGGTCTCACAATCTCCCTCCTTATGGAATTTCGCCCTCGAAATTAGGGTAACGATACTGATATGATAAAGAGGTGAGGATACCTTGAATACCCTTATCGTTGAAAACATTAAATTCATTTTTGCAATCCTACCAAAGATATTCATTAACAATTCATCTTTGCACTGTGCTAAAGATATACAACTGTAAAACCAATAATGCCAGACGCAGACTTAATAGTATCACGACCAATTAATTATCCATGCAACCATCGCCAAGGATATTCGTGTTTTCAATCTGATCATGATTATACCGAATAATCCTTGGTCATAATCATACCAAGTCTATCAATGCACTACTACCAAAGATGACTTTTACCACATCCATGAATTAATATTTCATTCGAGACTCCTACTCAATAATTAATCCATATCATCGAATCATCCCCGCACTACGTGCCAAGGATATTCATTAGTATCACGACCACAAATTATCCATGCACTACTGACTACCAAAGATAATCGTGTATTCATTAGTATCACGACCACAAATTATCCATGCACTACTACCAAAGATAATCGTGTATTCATTAGTATCACGACCACAAATTATCCATGCACTACTACCAAAGATAATTGTGTATTCATTAGTATCACGACCACAAATTATCCATGCACTACTACCAAAGATAATTGTGTATTCATTAGTATCACGACCACAAATTATCCATGCACTACTACCAAAGATAATTGTGTATTCATTAAGATCACGACCACAAATTATCCATGCACTACTACCAAAGATAATTGTGTATTCATTAGTATCACGACCACAAATTATCCATGCACTACTACCAAAGATAATTGTGTTTTCAATTACAGTTATGATTATACCAACAATCCTCGGTCATAATCATACCAAGTCCATCTATGCACTATGCCACGTATGATGACTTTCAACATAATATAAGCGTGAGGATAATGATATAAAGAATCAATCAAATGAGATAAAAGATAAATATTAAACATTTATAATATAATTTATCCAGATTCAAGAATATCCCCATGTTTTCAATCACTTAATAATCTCATAATCTAATATCATTAATATTATAACAATATTTTAATCACTTCTTAAATTTATAAACAATTTATCTTAATTGTTTACGCTTTACCATATAATGCATTTAATCATTCAAAAATGTCATACTCATAAGATATCATCACCAATTATCAAATCTCTCAAAAAAAATATGCATATACTCTATATAAGATTCTCTAGCCATAAAATCCTATTTTCAACTTTGTTACTTCACATAACATATTTAACTCATATGTTCAGAATTAAACTATTTTCATGAAAAATACCAAATCAGTCCCAAAAATATTTCTTTTCTGGGATTTAGCATAATATAGTCCCATGATGAAAATATATTTTTCTAAAATTTTAAAATTCATTTACTATTTTTCAAAAATCAATTTCTAATTAATTTCTTAAGAAATTAGCTACCTCAAGTTTAACTCCAAAATTCCCAAATCTTGGCAGGACCTTACACATGTTAACGTGAGCCTCCAGCTTAAATTTCATGGTCATCGGAGTTATAGAACTCAGGTTATAGCATTTTTGTTTAAAAACCTAAATATTGAAATAGTCATAACTTGCTCATTTTAAGTCAGAATGAGCTCATTTTTGGACAGGAGGTACTTTATACCATATACCTTCATGTCCCAAAAGGCCAGAATTTTTCTCATAATTTAAGTGGCCGAAACAGTCCCTTAAAGTTTCTGGGCAGTAACATTTTCGAAATTTACAGCTTTGGCCTCCTTTGCTAAAATCAGTCCACACAAAAATCTACAACACCTTTTCCAGTAATTTAACTTGGATTAGTTAGGTAACTCATAGATCTAACTCTAGGACTTGACCACACTCAAAAATTCAAAATATAATAGGAGATATGGTCAATTGAATTTCATGTTACGTTTTTCACCAAAATCTGATTTTTCAACCCTTTGTGATTTCTAAGAAACTTTCATGTTTTCACATAATAACCACATAACTCATCATAACACTTACTAATACTTCATATACCCATGATTTTCATTAGTCCAATGCTTTTATTATGACTTTCATCATAAACCACGTAAACTGTTCATTTTAGTTGAAGAAATATTTGAGGGTTTAAGAAATGGGTTTTTGTACTGGGGTCAATACAAAATTCGATTTCACGCTCTAGGGTAGGCTAGGAAATCTTCAAGAATACACCAGGAAATTTATTAATAATAGAAATATCATTCAATATCTTGTGACTCTCATCCAAGACTTGGATAAGACGTCACATTGATACCAACCTGTGACTTCTATCCCTTAACCTAGATAGCACCTCACAATGATACCTATAACCTTGCCATCTTCATTCACGATGTCGCCTACAGAAAGTCTGGCTTCGTTGCATTCCACACAAGGAAGTCAACAACGAAAGGTTCGGGGCTCTTTACTTATGGCTTGATATGACAATAATTGACTTTAGTAGTTTGGTTACTTGAATTCGCACAACAAGTTGGTTATGAATATAAAAGCTAACAACCATACGAAAAGAATAATGAGTAGTTAATCAATCGTTTTCAAAAATTACCTCAAAGGCGAGTATTTTCAAAGAGATAATATCGACAGGTAACGTGAAAATGTTTATTTGAATCAAACAAGATTTAAAAATAGTAGCGGTAACGAAGGCTCCTACTAACGAAGTTTCAACCAATAAGTCAAAGTTTAACTTCTTCGGAGTCAAATTTAAACGTTGAACACAACTAGGTGAAATAAAAGAGTGGGTAGAACTGGTATCTAACACGGTATAGACTTCGCAATTTATAATTAACTAACCCGTAATAACTTCGTTCGGGTTTCTCGACAAACGCTCTCGCTTAAATTATCGAGTTTGACTTTACTATAGGGTACATTCCACCCTTAAGTGCTTCTTCACATTCTCGATCCATGATTTGAATCATTATTCTCGATCCATATCGAATTCGGGTTGACCGCTATGCACGTGGTAATTCAATTCGATGTTGGGTTCTCCCAATTGTCGCCCAAAAGCAAAGTCCATTTCATCTATTTCGCTTTATTCGATCGGACGCCTTTTTTCTATACTATCAACGCGTTGTGCAAGGCTTTTTACCCATGCATCGCCTATTCTCCTTCGCTCGCGATTGTTTCTTCTTTCATTTGATCCTTGATTTTTAAATTCTCGATTCCAACTTTAATATCTTACACCCCGCCAAAGCGTGATTTTGTTCGAGCATCACATATCGGGTAACCCAATTTTGAATTGTCAGATCCCTTTGTTCCACTAATCGCCACTGCTTCTTCAACCCGTTCTTCTAGCTCACGAACACGATTTTGTAATTCTAAGTTTTGATCATAAATTTCTTCTAACCAATTCTCCTCGGGTTCCTCTTCTTCCTCTTCTTCCTCACTTTCACCGCTAATCTGCAACTAGCAAAGCTCTAAAAGCTAAAAATAATTAGTTCTTCATTCACTACGTGGATATCTCTAATTTGTTCCTCGCCCGACAATCGCATTAACCTCGATTAGTGATTAAAGGTGTCACAACGGTCACATTCACTCCATTGTGAATATTTTCACCGTCATTTCCAAACACCGCCACAACACAAGGGTTAATTAATATATCAAATATTATCCCTATACTCGAATTTCGACCAATTAAATACCAAATAAACTTAGGTAGGTCATACTAGCGAAGGAATTTCCGCTCTCCCTCCTAGTTCTTATCTCACATCTTAGCTGTGGATCATATCCTAAGCTCGATACCAACCGTGACGCCTTCCAAAATTAGGTATACGCCACCCATCTTGGGTCGCCACTTACATGGTACATAAATTCAAATACAACTTATTAATATAACTGCCGTGGTACAATACGACATAAACCGTGAGTTTGAATACAAATATTGTCTACTAGATATTATACAAACTCAAAAGGAGTCCTCATTACAACTATTATCACACTATTTCACGTAATAGTGAGGACTACTAATGCTATCCTCCGGACCATTACTGCGTTCCCGACTCGTCAAATTATGTTCTCATTTCAAGAGAACAAAGTGAAAGAAAAGGTGAGCTCAACTAGCCCAAGAAGAAATATTATGACTAAGATAATGCGTAATAAATTATCATTAGCCTTCAACAAAGTTGTTAAACCGATAAAATACAATAGACAACAAGTTTAATCTGCAATTGAATAAGCAATCCATTAAAAGAGTCAGTAGAGAATAAAGTCTACTATCTTTAGGTTTTAAAAGGTTTTCATCAATTTTTATCACGAGACTCAAATTTTAATAAATAAACCACTACATCTAATCATCCTCTACATTCACTGGCCAAGGATTTTCATCAAATTATCAATGGTCATGACTATACCGAATCACCCCGGTCATAATCATACCAAAACTATCCATCATCGCATTATGTGCCACCGAGGACTTTTGTCACATCATTTATATCAAGTCATGATTATACCTAATGATCCTCGGTCATAATCATACTAAGTTCATCTATGCACGTAAGCCAAAGATAACATAATATAACATGAGGATGATGACAATGACATAATAATTCAATAAAACAAGTTCAAGAATTATTTAATCCATGAATTATTAACGCCCAAATTGTCAACACGATCATCGTTTTCAGAGTAAAATTCAAGAATGATCGGAAGAATATTTCCATGAAAAGATATCGATGAAACGCAAATATCAAGGATATTCTACTAATTTCATGGAGTATAGAAGTCAAAGTTTTAACCAACCGGGTATAATAAAGAATGGAATAACAAAAGAAATCACCATGCATGCGATTGCTTGATGTATGTGTTATTCCAATGTAATAATAATAACGGAACCAAAGTCGTGAAATTCACACCGATGTGATGTTCCAACAGTAATAATAAAGATGGAACCAGATCCTGTAAAACACATGATAGGATATTCCAACAGAATGATAAAGATTTGGAACCAGTCCTGTGTAAAACACACGCATGTGATGTTCCAATGTAATAATAAAAATCGGAACCAGTCCGGTGTAAAACACATGCATGTGATGTTCCAATGTAATAATAGAAGAATGTCACCAAGTATAGGTAAATCACAGATACAAAAGTTATTCCAATGTAATAAATATGAATGGAATAACATAAGGATTTCACCAAGTATAGGTATACGTACATATATACAAAGTTATGTATAGGGTATACCACTTTTTACAAAAGTTATTCCAATGTAATAATAATGAATGGAATAATGTAAGTTCTCTTCAAGAAGAAAGAATAACACCCTCACCGTAAAAGAATGAATATAGAAGTAGTGAAGTAGCAGAATACTCTTCTTCTTTCTATAATTTTCTCTATAGCTTCTCTCTATAATTTCTCTCTCTAGAGTTTCAATGAATTCGTAAGAAAATAATGAAGGAATAAGCTTCATTTATAGGAAAATGGAATGCATAAGAATTAATCCATGAACTATCAGATTGATTTACTTTAACTGACGGTCCATATTTAAAGAAAAATCTTTTAAATAAAATATAATATATTCTATTTATATAAAAACATTTTACTATGCAATACTATGCAAAACACTACGCAAAACACTACGCAACACTATGCATAATAAAATATAATATATTCTATTTATAGAATAACTTTAATAAAGTATTCTATTTTATATAAAAGATGTTTCATTTTATTACGTTAATAATAATACGAATAAAACAAAACGTCATTATCGCTTATAATAATTCATATTATTAATCGACAATAATAATGGAATCAAACCGAGTGACTTCTCACATAGGCATCAATAATCAATACCGTATTGCTACTATGCAACCACACGACATCGCATACTTTTACTACCGAGTAGTTCAACAAGATCAACCAGAAACTTCCGCCGTTATTTTAATAAAATATTTTTGTCGTTTTCTCAATCCAACAATAATTACATTTGTGGGGTCCACCAATGATTGAGCCGTTGCATTTAATATTCCCCGCTAAACCGAATATTCCCCACCAATCGAATATAATATAACCACTTGTGATACTTTGCAAAATTTATAAATACTACCCACAACTATAATATTATCTTAAATTCACACCATAATATTAAAAAATTATTTCAACAAAATTTAAATCTTTATTGATAAAATCTGGGGTCTCACAGTTGGCCTCCTAATACTTGACTGTATATCCGTGACATTCGGCATGGCATAATCCCTAAGTGATCTCTGGTCGTTCCCTGCCATGTTCGTTGGAACTTCTTGTTCTGCCAGTTCTTCTTCCACAGGTGACACTACACTAGTCAACTGCAATTTTCGGAACTTCCTTTCAATATCGTCTATATAAGGAAAAAGTTCCTTTTTCGCCCTTGATCTAGTGTGCATACACTCTCAAAGAATTCCTGCAAATACAAGAAGAAAAATAAGTAACGTTTAAATTAAGACCGAATTGATTATAACTAATATGGAATTAATACTAATAAAGAATTCCCCGGTAACGGCGCCAAAAACTTTTTAGTTGATTTCGCAATCAAAGCAAACGTGCAAGTATACACGGTCAACAAGTAATAGAGTGATAAGGTAGAGTGTCGATCCCACAAAGAATTCTAATTAACAAACCCCAACTACTAGCACTATATCAATCCAATTTTATTTAAACAACCATAAAATGTGATTTTCCAACTTAAGAAAACTAAATCAAAATAATTAAAAGAGATTATTCTAAAATAAAATAAATAAACAAAACTAAGATTTAATTGAATTCGGATAAATAAGGATTAAGACTCCAATATCCCCAATTATAAAATATAAATCAATTATCCAATTATCCCAATTATTATGTCTACTGAATTGTTAACAGGAATTCACAAGTGCCAAAAGTCCTTTTTCAAGTGATCAATTGCCTTCTATTTAACCCAGATTAATTTTGCTATATTCCTATGCAAAACAATTGAATTAAACTCGTTACAATCCCAATTCCTTATGTGTTATTATGCGCGTAAGAGATATTTCCATTCTATTCACAAACCTAATTATTCACTGTGCAAATAACTAAGTCACATGTCACCATGCCCAGTTCTAACCCTAGAATTCCTCTTTCAATTCCTTCTAGAGTAACAACGTAATTATTGGCCAGATAATTAATCAATAAGCTCAAAACAAGATGAACAATTCACTTCAACATAAATAATTGGAATAAATCAAATAATCAATTCATAATCATAAAAGGTTCAATTGGAATCTTAATTAAAGAAATTAGTTCATAACAAAAATTTGAACCAACAATAATTGAAAAATCATCCTTAATGAATTACACAAATTAAAAGAATAAAGAAGAAGAAGAACTCCAAGTCAAAATCTTCAAAATCCCCTCTTGCTCCTTGATCAACCTTCAAATTGTGTAGCCTCCTCCCCAATTCAATGTAAATAACAAATATATACTTCCCATCTTGTTCCACAATCTAATTCCCCATCAACTTTGAAATCTATGTACCAAGCCAAGTCAAACGCAAGGTCAAACGTATGTTCTCGTCAATCAGAGCCACTACCAAATACCTAAGGTCCGGGATTAAGTCTATATTGAAGCGCCTTTGCCGCTAGAGGCGTAAACTTTCAAAGATGCCCTTTCAAGCTCAAATTCTCCTAAATGTTCTCACAGCTCCCAAACCTGCAAATCAAAACATAAACACAGTAAAAATGCTACTAAAGGGCTCGAGAATACACAAATCTAAGCCCAAGTATATCCGATTTATGGGTATATTACCCAATCATCAATGACCATAGTTGTTGCAATTATAACACTGCATTCCTTTGTTATCCTGCCTGTTAAAATTCCCCATATTAGACCTTCCTCGACCTCTTTCATGACCACGATAGCCACCTCTACCGTGGCCTCTACCAAATTGCTTTTGTACAGAAGAGCCTTCGCCAAATCTTCCTTTACTGGAGACCTCCACCTTGGTTTGAAAGGCATGCTCAAGATTCTTCTCCTTTGACCTATTAATTCTCTCTTCATGTGCTAAAAGAGAACCCATTAGTTCATTAAGAGAAAATGTAGACAAGTCCTTAGACTCCTCAATGGTCAGAATAACATGATCAAATTTATTCGGTAGACTTTTAATATCTTCTCCGAATTTTTCTCGATCTATGATAGTCTCTCCAAAAGCTCTCATTTGATTAACTATACCGTAAACTCTAGAGAAGAAATCTTGAACATACTATTACCTTTCATGAAGAGTGTCTCAAACTCTCTTCAAAAAGTCGCAATTTAACTATTGTTATCTTCTTGTCCCCATGGAACTCTTGCTTCAAAATAGTCCATGCTTCCTTCGACTTCGTGGCACCAAAGAATTCGAGGAAATATAGGGTCTGCAAGCATACTGTCAGTAAAATAAGCAGAGCCTTTCAGATCCTTCTTTCGAAGTTCTCTAATATTTGTTGCATTCTCTACAAAACCATTCTCAACCAACTCCCAAAGTTCTTATACAATAAAAAAGGTTTTCATTTTGATGCTCCAATACTCATAATTTTCTCCAGTAAATGGAGGAATCAAGGATTGAAAAAGATTTAGAACATTACCGTTTGCCATAGTTGTGAAAAGCTTACTCAAACCTTTTGTCGAACACCTTGTGTGCACAGCAATAAAACCCACGGATGATGCTACAGCAACACTCCAAAAAAACTACAACGCCCAATGTCAATCGAACGAGGCTTTAATACCAAAAATTTTGGGGTAAGGTCTGCACTTTACTACAGATTACAAAGCAACACAGGCAAATATTTATAGGCTAAATTAGAGATCAAAAATATGAACAACAAGACAAGGAGTTTTTATTCTGCTACTGCAGAAAAATAGAGCAACAATGGAAGGGATTTGTTTAATAAAGAAAGGGAATACGAATCTTATATTACCATTAGACCATACCAGCTATACCACATATATATAGCAGACATAACTAAACAAAACAGCTAATTGGGCCTAAAGAAGTGGAAACTATTCCCACTTTATACATGTTCCTAAAGAATAGCTAGTTTGCTAAATAAACTCTAGTAACAACTACTTGACTTATTCAAATAATTAACTGACTCTAGACGTGCATCATATTTTAATATTATGAAGATGTTTGGTATTTTTTGCTTCTATTATGATAATCCTCAAAGGAAGCATATCTGACTCTTTAGATTTTTCCCTGAATACGCTAAAAGCGACAATATTCCCAATTGGTCTATACATTGGTGGCTTAGATTTGGCCCAAAAGCAGTAATATTGCTAGAAGACATTAATAATGTCTATATAGAATATAAGAATATTTATCCACATCTTAAAGATGTCAAGGTCTCCAAAAGACTCTCTTTATTCAAATTCTTTATCAATTATAATATCCCTTGGATATGGACATGGAAATTTGGATCAGTCATGAAAGAAGATTACAATTATTGACGCCGGACGGGATAATGATTATCCTGTGGTCTGGTGAACAATGGAATTCACAGATAAAGGAACAAGAGATTCACCGAAAAACACAGAGAAATCTCTCTAATGTGTAAATTTATATTTATCAAATCAAAGTCTTTTTTTTTCAGCCCACAAGCCAGGTTTATATATAGATAGCAAACTTTATCCCCAAGTCACTCTAGAATATTCCTAGGGATATAAAAATAAAATCTTTCTAGGCAGGTGAGAAAGATTCTAACAAACTTCCTAAATTTACGGAAACAAATAACAAACTTACAAATAATAAAAGTTACTTATTTGAATATTAAAATTTAGAAACGATTTAAACTAGCAATTTGTCGGGCTCCGAAATAAAGACGCTCTTCTTTTCTCGAAGCCGAAGATGGAGCTGAATGAACCCTCTGAATGAACGTGAGGCTTCATTTCTCGAAGCCGAAGGTGGAAATGTCCCAGAAGCTGAATGGGTTAATGCCGAAGGTGGCCACATCTTTTTTGACGATCATTTCATTCATGATATTTCAAAGCAATTAACATATTATCCAATAGCTCGATTCCTTCGGTCCCAGACCATTCTGCATCAGTCACCCCAGGTTGAGAAGAACTCATCCTCGAGTTCTCAGTTTGTTCAGCAGACTGAGCGATATAGGGGCTCAGATGCTTGACATTGAAAATGTCTGAAGTCCTTAGATGGTTTGGAATGCGCAACCGATATGCATTATCGTTGATTTGCTGCAGAATTTCACAAGGGCCAATTTTTCGATCTTTAAGTTTATTATAATCTCCGACAGGAAAACAATCTCGGGAAAGTACAGCCCAAACAAGATCTCAAACTTGAAGAACAACCTTATGCCGATGACTGTCAACCCGAAGCTTGAACTTAGTATTATTGTCCAAGATAGATTTGTGTACTTGATCATGAATATCCCGAAGATGATTTGCCATTTCTTCTGCTTTAGGATGTACTCGACCAATCCGAGGAACAGGAACCAAGTCCAAGACTCCATAAGGGTTCTGTCCACAAACTATTTCAAATGGACTCATATTGGTGGTTCTATTCTTCGAACGGTTATAAGCGAATTTTGCTTGAGGAAGTGCCAGATCCCATTGCTTCGGCTTATTTCCAGCCAAACACCTCAGAATATTGCCCAAGCTTTGATTTACCACTTCGGTCCGACCATCGGTCTAAGGATGGTAAGCACTGCTGAAGTTCAATTGCATTCCGAGCTTCTCCCATAGACTCTTCCAGAAATTACTCATAAATTTAGTATCTCGGTCAGAAGTGATAGATTTTGGTAAGCCATATAAGCGTACAATCTCCCGAAAGTAGAGATAGGCGATCCGAGCAACATCCATGGTCTTCCGACAAGCTTTGAAATGATCCATTTTAGAGAATCAGTTTACGACAACCATAATAGAATCTGAAGCTCTTTGGGTTCAAGGTAGGCCTAGGACAAAATCCATGCTAACATTACACCAAGGCCTTTCAAGAACAGGTAAGGGAGTGTATAATCCTGCATTAGTAAGAATCACTTTTGACTTCTGACAGGTAGAACATCCTCTTACGTAGTGATTCACATCGCTGGAGATTTTTGGCCAGTAATAGTCAGTTGTGATTAAGGCCAAGGTTTTTTTTTTCCCGAAGTGCCCTTCTTTGTGAAGTTCACTCATTATCTGTTGCCGAAATGAACAATCAGGAATGCACAGTTGGAGTCCTCAGAACAAATATCCTTTATGTAAGATAAAATCATATCTTCGACCTTCCCGTATATCTTGAATTATCTTACCGAAGGATGGGTCTCCTTCATACATCCTAGTGAAGACTTCAAACCCTACAATCTTGTTTTGCATAGTACTAAGGAGTAATGCTCTTTGGCTTAGTGCATCAGCAACTCGATTCAGACTCCCTGTTTGATGTCGAAGAGTGAAAGTGAACTCTTGCAAGTTTGCTACCCACTTAGCATGTCTTCGACTGAGCTTATGATGGCCATTAATATATTTTAAAGCTTCATGATTAATAAAAAGAATAAATTCTTTATGTATTAAGTAATGACGCCAATGCTTCAGTGTCTGAACAAGGGCATAGAATTCCAGATCATAAGTAGAATAATTCTTTCTTGACCATGACAATGTTTCACTGAAGAAAGCCACTGGACGACCTTCTTAACTAAGAACACCACCAATACCCACTCCCGACGCATCACAGTTTACTTCGAAGACCTTCTCGAAGTCAAGAAGTGTTAGTTGGGGTGCTTTGATTATCTTCTTTTTGATTGACTGAAAGCTATCTTCGTCTTCTTGGGGCCAGTGAAATATGATTTCCCTTTAAGGCATTCGTTGATAAAGCAACCAACGGGTCAAGTCTCGGATGAACTCAGAAGACCCCAACTTATTATTAATGAAATTTAATTTTCTATTTATTATTTTGAAATAGTAAGGGTTGATTTGATTAATGTGGATAGTTAGGGTAAAATACGCAAATATTTCAAAATAAGCAAGTGGTTATAAAATATTCATTGTTGTTTGGGAATATTCGTTTGGTTGTGGAATATAAATGCATCGTTTGGGAATATTCGATTTACTGCACGGGCAAATGCCCATGTGTGGGCCCCATAACTGAAAGTGATGGATGAAGAAAACGACAAATATAAGTTGTTTCGTTAAAATACTTGCGGTGGTTAAAAAACAAGAAGACACCGTAGATTGCACCAATTATTGATTCTTACGTAAGTAGGCACTACTTGATAATGGTTATGAGAATTATCGCTCAATATTTTATTGATTCAATAATCACGCATCGATATTTTATATTATCGTTGTTTCAATAAATTGTCATTACACAAGATTTTCCATTATCGGCAAGTAATAATTCATATTATCTCGAATAATATTATTGGATAACATTATTGGCAATGTCAAGAAAGTTCTCATCTAAGGAGAGGTTTGGTCACCTAATCGCGCCGCCAAGAAGGAGAAATCTTTATCGAAAGCCCCCCTCTTCCTCGGGAACCACTCGTCGATATTGTGATTCGTAATATTATTTGTGAATAATTAATTATTGATTCATATGATAAGAAAAATATTGATTTTATGTGGATATAGATGGAGAAAATTTTAATGTGACAATTGTTGAAAATTGTAATTTTATCTTTTCTCGATAAAATAATTCATTTAAATATATTATTATATTTTAATAATATAATAATGGTGATATTTTTACAACGTAATGTGGGATATATGAGTATATGAGGAGGAAGAGTATTTTTGTTGCAATAAATGTTTAAAACATGTTAAACATGCTCTGTGGACCCCATTTATCGATCGAAATTTGATTATACCTGTAAAATCGCCTGCTTCAGGATTTCGATCAATTTTTGTTTGGAATTTGGAAAAACTTTCTTCCGCAAAGTTGTAGAGAATTGAATTTCCAATAAAAAACGCGAGATTCGAATTTTTCCGCAAAAGGGCTATTTATTATGAATTATCAAGCTCAAGTTCAAATAATTGATTTTTGAAGTTTAAAATATTTAAAATTAGAAAAACGTTTTTTTGTTGTTAGTCTTGTGTAGTGGGCTGATTGGTGGCTGATGTTGGGCAAATTAACTGTGCGTTGGAAAAATATATATATATATTATTAATTTATTAAATTTTCTGCTTTTATTTTCTAAGCAATTTCCTATAAATAAGGTGCTTAGGTTAGAATTGAAAATCACACCAGAAACTGAAGTTTTCTCTCTCTATATTATCGAGCATATTCTTGTGAGTATTTTGAGTATACTTTGAGTATTGCTATACGGCAAGTTCAAGTCATAGCCTATATCCGTGTTTCAACTAAAGATCATTTTTGTGAGGTAAGTGGATATTATTTTTTTCAGAATGATATTATTTCTTCAATATCATTATGTTGAAATATTGATCCAAGTTTTATCAAATTGGAACTTTTGTGTGCCTGAGTTACTATTCACGAGATATGGCACTATTCACGATACTACACTATTTACTTAATACAAAGATTATTCATAGAAAAATGAAAATTTTCCTTTTCGTCTAAAATATCTATTGTGGATACTAGCTTTTATCAGATCCATGTTTTGATCATTCTTGAATTTTACACCACTATAATTATTTTTGAGGTATTTTTGGACATGGATAAAACAAAGTACTAATCCTTAATCCTTAATCCTTGTCATTTTGTTTCACCGGATTCGCTTTTTTAAAAATATTTTTCATCGCCCCTCGGCCTTAAATGATGATATTATTGAATATCTTTGGCTCAGAGTGCAAAGATGAATGATTTCAAGAATATCTTTGGCCCGTAGTAAAAGATGAACAGTGTTTAGATGAACATGACTAAATCGATGAATATCTTTGGTCTCAGTAGCAAAAGATGAATATTTGATTCCAGATATATATCGTTGATGTTACAGGATAAAAGATAGACGATGAACTTTTAAATTCATACATAAGATAGTAGTTTGCATTCTCTACTTAACTCTTCTAATGATTTATTATTTCACGCATGTAATATTGATTTAAAATTTGTTGTCTATTGTATTCTATTAGATTTTTCCTCGTCAAGACTAACAATAATTTGTTGTATATTATCTTAGTCATAATATTCTTTATCGAGCTAGTTGAGCTCACCCTTTTCCTTTTTGTTCCATTTTTCTTCTCGTGAGGCGAGAATATAGTGAGTACTTAGCCTGGGGTATGGAATGAAAGTTCTAGAGAGTTATTTAGTAGTCCTCACCATTTTGTAAAATAATGTGTCAATAAATGTGATGAGGATTTATCCGAGTATAGATATTGTCTGTAAGATATTATTTGTATTCAAACTCACGCTTTTATTGTTGTAATAATAAAGTTGTAGTTGTTTCGCATCATGTATTGACAACTCGAATGGGTGATGTATACCTATTTCATGGGCATCACGGTTGGTATCGAGCTTAGGATATGATCTCTCGCAAGTGAGATCGGGAATAGAACTAGAAGGAGAGACGAGTAAATCCTTCGCTAGTGTGTCCTACCTAAGCTTATTTGTTAGTTGGTCAAGATATAAGGATATTATGTGATATATTGATTTTAATTAACCCTTATTTTATGATAAGAGATTTGAGAATGTCGATCGAGAATATTAACAATGGAAATGAGATCGTGGAGACGCATGTACTCACCAACGAGGAGAACGTAACAGTCGGCAATGTTCCTCCCGTGAACAACACCATCGAAAGCAGATGATGAACGAGGGGATGTTTAGAAGATTTTGCAGATCATGCTAAATCGGATGAGGGAGACTCGTGTTCAAAATATGAGGAGGAAATGATAGCAATTCACGGGTTGTCACAAACAAGCGATTCAAAGAGTTGGGACCACCAAAATTTAAGGGAAAGCCAGATCCGATCATGGCGGAAACACGGGTCAAGCAAAATACCAAGATATTCGATGTCTTGGGATGCACGAAGGAACAGAAGGTTCCATTCGCCACCTTTATGTTAAATGGCGAGGCGATCATCGGTGGGAGTCTCGTGAAGCGCACTCCATCCAAACCAAGACTCAAAGATGTCTTGGGAGACATTTCAGAATTATTTAATGACAAATACTTTCCGAAAGTGTTCATTATACGAAGGAAGTGGAGTTCATCTGATTAGAACAAAACAACACGACGGTGTCTCAAGACGAGGCAAAGTTTGCAGAGTTATCCGTGTTCAGACCTCATTTGGTGGAGAATGAGGAACGATGACGCTTGGATGTTTTCGAGAGGTTTGAAACCCCAGATACGACAATATCTCATTTCTCATAAATTTTTTCTCTATTCGGATGTTGTTAACATGGCTCAATTGTTAGAGCGAGATAACGAGTATGTTCAACCGAGGGACCATAACCGTGGATCGCACTGTAGATAGCAAACAATGTAATAATGATAACCAAATGAGAAAGAAACAGACGGACAAAAATGGTAACCACTCGGTGGTAATCATGGTCATGAAAATGTAAGAAGTTGAAGTCAGAGGAGATTTTAAAAGAGGAGATTTAACAACGACTATGTGAAGACGACAAAGGTTTTGCAAAGAATCGGGTTTAAGTGGAGGAGAACGACCACCCATTATATGCTACAAATGCGAAAAGAGGGACATATCACCAAACCGCCCACAACAGCTCAAGGTATGCTATAGTTGTGGAAAGAAAGGACATATCGCCGAGATCAGACGCAGATAGCGAAACCTAGTTCAATGGGGACGGTGACTCAAAAGATCGTCCCCGTAAAAGTCAAAGTCAACGATTCCGGAAGAGCGTTTGTTGGATCGGTCATAATGCGAGGAACCCAAACGAGGTGATCACGGTAAGTTTATTTATAAATTCAAGTTTATACCTTACTTGATCACCTAAGTGTTACCCATTCATTTATCTCTCCCGCATGTACTCAACGCTTAAACTTGACTTCGAGAAATTAGACTTTGACCTATCTCGTGGAAACTCGTTAGAGAAACTTTCATCACATCCATCGCTTATAAATCTTGTTTGATTTAAGTTGGCACCATCACCTTACCTATCGATTTTATCTCTTTAAAAATACTTGCTTTTGATGTGATTTTAGGGATTGATCAAGTTAACTACTCATCATGCCAAAATTGATTTTTTTCGTAAGGTTGTTAGTTTTCATATTCCTAACCAACCCGTTGTACAAATTCAAGCAACTAAACCATTAAAATCAATCACCGCCATATCTAATCATAAAGCTATTCGTTTTTTGAAAAACGGATGTCAATCTTTATTAGCCCATGTTATGGATTTGAATAAAGACACGCCAAATTTGAATAATATTCCTGCTTGTTATTGACTTTCCTAACGATTTCAAGAACTTCTTGGCCTCACCCCGTAACGTGAAGTGAATTTTTATTGATCTTCAACCCGCACAAAGCCCATTTCTAAAACCCCATATCGAATGGCTCCTATTGAACTTCAGAGTTAAAGGTCCAACTACAGAATTGTTGGACATCGGTTTCATTCGCCCCAAGACATCTCCTCGGGGTGCTCCTATTTTATTCAGAAAGAAGAAAGACGGAGTATGCGACTTTGTAGACGACTATCTGGAATTGAACCATGTCACCATCAAGAATAGGTATCCCTCACCTCGTGATTGATGACTTGTTCGACCCAATTGTAAGGGCACAATTCTTTTCAAAAATCGATCTTCGCTCGGATATCATCAACCAAGATTAGAATCGAGGATATTCCAAAGACCGCCTTCGTAACCTCAGATGGGCAATATGAATTCTTAGTCATGTCTTTCTTGGACTAACTAATGCTCCTCGCGGCTTTCATGGATATGATGAACCGAGTATTCAAGGAATATTTGGATCGCTTTGTTGTCAGTTTTTATTGATGACATCCTCATATATTCCAAAAGTCATGAAGATCATGAGCACCATTTGAAGTCGGTACTCCAAAGGCTTCGTGAAAACAAACTATATGCCAAATTGAAGAAATGAGAGTTCGCTCGAGGAAGTAGCATTTCTTGGGCACGTGGTGTCAAAACATGGAGTATCCGTGGACCCTGCCAAGATTGAAGCAATACAAAGTGGGAGCAAATCAAGTTGCATGATCAAGCACGAAGCTTTTCGGGTCTAGTTGGTTATTATCGGAGATTCGTGGAAGGGTTTTCTCGAATTGCTACTCCATTAACTCAGCTAACTCCTAAGGATACACAATTCGCTTGGAGTTAAGAATGCGAGAAGAGTTTCCAAGAGCTTAAGAGGAGACTTATTTTAAGACTGTTTCTAACAATACCATCCGGTTCGGATGGATTTGTTATCTACGCCGATGCTTCGTGCAAAGGGTTAGGATGTGTTCTCACGCAATGTGGGAAAGTCATAGCCTATGCTCTCGCAAGAACTTAAAGAGTATGAGAGGAATTATCCTACTCATGATCTAGAGTTAGCAGCAATGTTTTGCGCTTAAAGATATGGAGGCACTATCTATATGGGGAGAAAGTGGAGATATATTCGCACCATAAAAGCCTTTAAATATTTCTTCACTCAAAAAGAACTCAACACGCGGCAATGACGCTGGCTCGAGCTATTGAAAGACTACGACCACACTATTCAATACCATCCCCGAAAATCGAACGTGGTAATGACGCGTTGAAAGTAGAAGATCATATGCGGAATGAGTGCGATGATGTCAAGTATACGCGACGACAGAGCCAACTTTAATAGAAAAAGTTAAGGTTGCTGCCACCCAATCTTGAGCGAAATGATATGTATTAAGAAGAAAGTACAAGAAGGAGCTATTCCTAAGCGAGAATTGATGAAGAAGGAATACTTGAGTCCACTCTAGACTTCAGGTCCCTAACGACTCGATTTGAAGTACAAGATTATGATGGAGGCACACAATACACCATTTGCAATCCATCTCGAAGTACCAAAATGTATCGTGATCTTCGACATACATTTTGGTGGAACAATATGAAGAGAGAGATTGCAAAGTTTATCTCGATGTGTTTAACTTGTCAACGTAAAGGCTGAGCATCTAGTACCTAAGGGTCCGTCAGAACCACTTGAGATTCCAAATGGAAGTGGGAACATATTACCATGGATTTCACATTTACGGGTCTTCCTACGGTTTTCAAGGCATCAATGCTATTTGGGTTATTGTTGATAGATTAACCAAGTCCGCTTCATTTTTGCCGATACGGAGACTTATTCCTTGAACGCCTTGCTAGATGTGACGTGAAAGATTGTGAGGTTGCATGGCATGCCCAGATCTATAGTTTTGATCGTGACCCAAGATTCACTTCAAGATTTTGGGTTAGCTTGCAAAAAGCTATGGGCACGGATTTATTTATTGGATTCAGATACCATCCTCAAACGGATGGAAAATCAAAAGGACTATTCAAACTCTTGAAGATTTATTAAGACTCGTGTCCTAGACTTCAAGCGGCGGTTGGGATAAGTATTTACCATTGGTGGAATTCTCCTACAACAACAAATTATCGTGCAAGTATAGGTGTGGCTCCATTTGAAGCATTATATGAACGAAAAGTGTCGCTCTCCAAAGATGTTGGGACGAGGTGGGTGAAGCAACATTGTTGGGACCCGAAAGTTAAGACGTATGATCACGTAAAAGATCCAAATGATTCGACAACGATATACAAAACAAGACAAGATCGACAAAAGAGTTATGCGGATCTTCATCGAAAGGACGTGGAATTTAGTATAGGGGATCATGTATTGTCATGAAGTTGCTCCATGGAAGGGAGTTACAAGATTTGGGAAGAGAGGAAAGCTCAATCCACGATTTATGGTCAATTTCAAATTTTGACCGAAAGTAGAAATGTAGCCTATAGACTCGCGCTACCTCCGAGTATGTCTCGTGTTCATAATGTGTTTCATATATCCAGATTGCAAATACGTGAAAGACCCGAACCACGTTATAGAAAGTTAGAATCGGACGAGATAGCCAAAGACTTAACGTATGGAGGAGGTACTGCCAAGATCTTGGAAAGGAAGGAGCATGTCCTACGCTAAGAAAGGTCATACCACAAGTTAAAGTTTCGTGGAGGAATCATGTTATAGAGGAAATGACCGGGAATTGGAAACGGAAATGAAAGCGAGGTATCTTCACCTTTTCAAACACTGTGCACACGGCCAAATTCGAGGACTAAATTTTATAAGGAGGGAGGTCAGAAGACCCCAACTTATTATTAATGAAATTTAATTTTCTATTTATTATTTTGAAATCAGTAAGGGTTGATTTGATTAATGTGGATAGTTAGGGGTAAAATACGCAAATATTTCAAAATAAGCAAGTGGTTATAAAATATTCATTGTTGTTTGAGAATATTCGCTTGGTCGTAGAATATTCAGATCGCTTGGGAATATTCGCATAACTACAAGAACCATGTGTGGGCCCCATAACGAAAGTTTATTGGATGAAGAAAACGACAAATATAAGTTGTTTAAAATAACAACATAGTTCATACTGCTAATATCGTTAAAATACTTGTGGTTAAAACACAAGAAGACATACCAGATTGCACCAATTATTGATTCTTACGTAAGAAGGCACTACTTAATAATGGTTACGTGAATTCATGCTCAAGATTTTATTGATTCAATAATTGTTGATTGATATTTTATATTACCGTTATTTCAATAAATTGTCATTACACAAGATTTTCCATTATCTGAGCAATAATTCATATTATCCGAATAATATTATTGGATAACATTATTGGCAATGTCAAGAAAGTTCTCATTCAAGGAGAGGTTTGGTCACCTAATCGCGCTGCAAAGAAGGAGAAATCTTTATCGAAAGCCCTCTTTCCTGAACCGCCTCGGTCATTAATATCAGGATTCGTAATATTATTTGTGAATAATTAATTATTGATTCATATGATAACAAAAATATTGATTTTATGTGGATATAGATGGAGAAAATTTTAATGTGACAATTGTTGAAAATTGAAATTTTATCTTTTTCTCGATAAAATAATTATTTAAATATATTATTATATTTTAATAATATAATAATGGTGATATTTTTACAACGAATGTGGGATATATGAGTATACAAGGAGGAAGAGTATTTTTGTTGCAATAAATGTTTAAAATATGTTAAACATGCTCTATGGACCCCATTTATCGATCAAATTTGATTATAACCGTAAAAATCGCCCATTTGTGGATTTTTGGTCAAATTTTGTTTGGAATTTGGAAAACTTTCTTCCGCAAAGTTGTAGAGAATTGAATTTCCTATAAAAAGATGCGAGATTCGAATTTTCTAGCAAAAGGGCTATTTATTATGAATTATTGAAGTTCAAGTTCAAATAATTGATTTTGGAAGTTTAAAATATTTAAAATTAGAAAAACATTTTTTTGTTGTTAGTCTTGTGTAGTAGTAAATTTGGTCAGTATTGATGTCATGTTGGGCAAATTAAGTGTGCGTTTGAAATATATATATATATATATATATATATATATTATTAATTTATTAAATTTTTACTTTTATTTTCTAAGCAATTTCCTATAAATAGGTGCTTAGGTTAGAATTGAAAATCACACCGTAAATCAAGTTTTCTCTCTATATTATCGAGCGTATTCTTGTGAGTATTTTGAGTATACTTTGAGTTTTGCTATACTATGCAAGTTCAAGTCATAGCCTATATCCTGTTTCAACTAGTAAGATCATCTTTGTGAGGTAAGTGGA
This sequence comes from Panax quinquefolius, assembly GCA_020205615.1. Taxonomy (NCBI): domain Eukaryota; kingdom Viridiplantae; phylum Streptophyta; class Magnoliopsida; order Apiales; family Araliaceae; genus Panax; species Panax quinquefolius. Next base: position 83,233,906 of record CM035174.1, on the reverse strand, counting down.
TATTTTTTTTTTCAGAATGATATTATTTCTTCAATATCATTATGTTGAAATATTGATCTCAAGTTTTTATCAAATTGGAACTTTTGGTGTCTGAGTTACTATTCACGATAATTTACACTATTCACGATAATCTGACACTATTTACTTAATACAAGACTATTCATAGAAAAATGAAAATTTTCCTTTTCGTCTAAAATATCTATTGTGGATACTAGCTTTGATTGTATCCATGTTTTGATCATTCTTTAATTTTACACCACTATAATTATTTTTGAGGTATTTTTGGACATGGATAAAACAAAGTACTAATCCTTAATCCTTAATCCTTGTCATTTTGTTTCATCGGATTCGTTTCTTTAAAAATATTTTCATCATCCTCGCCTTAAATGATGATATTATTGAATATCTTCGCTCAGTAGTGCAAAGATGAATGATTTCGAAGAATATCTTTGGCCCGTAGTGAAAAAGATGAATGTGTGTTTAGATGAACATGAATTAATCGATGAATATCTTTTGCCAGTAGTAAGTAAAAGATGAATATTTGATTCCGATATATATTGGTTGATGTTACAGGATAAAAGATAGATGATGAACTTTTAAATTCATACATGTAAGATAGTAGTTTGCATTCTCTACTTAACTCTTCTAATGAATTATTATTTCACTGTGAATATTGATTTAAAATTTATTGTCTATTGTATTCTATTAGATTTTTCCCCGTCAAGACTAACGATAATTTGTTGTATATTATCTTAGTCATAATATTCTTTTATCGGGCTAGTTGAGCTCACCCTTTTCCTTTTTTGTTCCATTTTTCTTCTCAAGAGGCGAGAATATAAGCGATTTAGTTGGGGTATGGAATGAAAGTTCTAGTAGAGAGTTATTTAGTAGTCCTCACCATTTTTGTAAAATAATGTGTCAATAAATGTGATGAGGATTTATCTCGAGTATAGATATTGTCTGTAAGATATTATTTGTATTCAAACTCACGCTTTATTGTTGTAATAATAAAGTTGTAGTTTGTTTCGCATCATGTATCGACAACTCGTAATAGGTGATGTATGTAAGACCCCAACTTATTATTAATGAAATTTAATTTTCTATTTATTATTTTGAAATAGTAAGGGTTGATGTGATTAATGTGGATAGTTAGGGTAAAATACGCAAATATTTCAAAATAAGCAAGTGGTTATAAAATATTCATTGTTGTTTGGGAATATTCGTTTGGGTCGTGGAATATTCGCATCGCTCGGGGAATATTAAATTTACCAGCCAATGCCCATGTGTGGGCCCCATAACTTGAAAGCGATTGGATGAAGAAAATGACAAATATAAGTTGTTTAAAATAACAACATAGTTGTTACCAATTAATATCGTTAAAATACTAGGTGGTTAAAACACAAGAATATTACCAGTATCGCACCAATTATTGATTCTTACGTAAGAAGGCACTACTTAATAATGGTTTATGTAATTATGCTCAAGATTTTATTGATTCAATAATTAACGCGATTGATATTTTATATTACCGTTGTTTCAATAAATTGTCATTACACGATTTTCCATTATCGGAGCAATAATTCATATTATCTCGAATAATATTATTGGATAACATTATTGGCAATGTCAAGAAAGTTCGCTCTAAGGAGAGGTTTGGTCACCTAATCACATGCAAGTAAGGAGAAATCTTTATTGGAAGCCCCCTCTTCCTCAGGAACTTCTGGTTGTCAATATTCAGGATTCTGTAATATTATTTGTGAATAATTAATTATTGATTCATATGATAACAAAAAATATTGATTTTATGTGGATATAGATGGAGAAAATTTTAATGTGACAATTGTTGAAAATTGAAATTTTATCTTTTTCTCGATAAAATAATTCATTTAAATATATTAAGACTCGTGTCCTAGACTTCAAGGCGGTTGGGATAAGTATTTACCATTGGTGGAATTCTCCTACAACAACAAAGTTATCGTGCAAGTATAGGTGTAGCTCCATTTGAAGCATTATATGGACGAAAGTGTCGCTTCCAAAGATGTTGGGACGAGGTGGGTGAAGCAACATCGTGGGGACCCGAGTTGGTACGTATGATACTTTAAAAGATCCAAATGATTCGACAACGATACAAACGCACAAGATCGATAAAAGAGTTATGCGGATCTTCATCGAAAAAGACGTGGAATTTAGTGTGGGATCATGATTGTCATGCGAGTTGCTCCATGGAAGGAGTTACAAGATTTGGGAAGAGAGGAAAGCTCAATCCACGATTTATTGGTCCATTTCAAATTCTTGACCGAGTAGGAAATGTAGCCTATAGACTCGCAAGCACCTCCAGAGTATGTCTCGTGTTCATAATGTGTTTCACATATCCGTACTTCAGAATATGTGAAAGACCCAAACCACGTTATCGAAGTTAGAACCGGACGAGATAGTCAAGACTTAACGATGAGAGAGGTATTGTCAAGATCTTAGATAGGAAGGAGCATGTCCTACGCCAGTAAAGGTCATACAACAAGTTAAAGTTTTGTGGAGGAATCATGCTATAGAGGAAATGACCTAGGAATTGGAAACGGAAATGAAAGCGTGGTATCCTCACCTTTTCAAACACTGTGCACGTGACGTCAATTTTGAGGACGAAATTTCATAAGGAGGGAGGGTTGTAAGACCCCAACTTATCATTAATGAAATTTAATTTTTTCTATTTATTATTTTGAAATAGTAAGGGTTGATGTGATTAATGTGGATAGTTAGGGGTAAAATACGCAAATATTTCAAAATAAGCAAGTGGTTATAAAATATTCATTGTTGTGGGGAATATTTCGTTTGGTCGTGGAATATTCAGATTGTTTTGGGAATATTAATGACGACTACAAGAACCCATGTATGGGGCCCCATAACGGAAAGCGATTGGATGAAGAAAACAACAAATATAAGTTGTTTAAAAATAACAGTAGTTGTTATCATTAATCATCGTTAAAATACTCTATGGTTAAAAACACAAGAGAAGACACCAGATCGCACCAATTATTAATTCTTACGTAAGAAGGCACTACTCAATAATGGTTACGAAGAATTATTATTCAAAGATTTTATTGATTTAATAATTCTTTGCGTTGATATTTTATATTGCTGTTGTTTCAATAATTGTCATTACACAATATTTTTCATTATCGAAGCAATAATTCATATTATCTGAATAATATTATTAGATAACATTATTGGCAATGTCTAGAAAGTTCATTTCAAGGAGAGGTTTGGTCACCTAATCGCACGCCAAGAAGAAGAGAAATTCTTATGGAAAGCCCCTCTTTCCTGAGAACTGCCTGGTTGTCAATATTGTGATTCTGTAATATTATTTATGAATAATTAATTATTGATTCATATGATGAGGAAAATATTGATTTTATGTGGATATAGATGGAGAAAAATTTTAATGTGACAATTGTTGAAAATTGAAATTTTATCTTTTTCTGATAAGATAATGTATTATTATATTTTAATAATATAATAATGGTGATATTTTTACAAACGTAATGTGGGATATATGAGTATACTGAGGAGGAAGAGTATTTTTGTTGCAATAAATGTTTAAAACATGTTAAACATGTTTGTGGACCCCATTTATCGACCGAAATTTGATTATAACCTGTAAAATCGTCTGCTTGTGGATTTCGGCCAATTTTTATTTGGAGTTTGGAAAAACTTTCTTCTGCAAAGTTGTAGAGAATTGAATTTCCTATAAAAACTCGCGAGATTTGAATTTTCTGATGAAAGGGCTATTTATTATGAATTATTGAAGTTCAAGTCTCAAATAATTGATTTTTGGAAGTTTAAAATATTTAAAATTAGAAAAACGTTTTTTTTACTTTTTCTAGAATGTGGCATGTGTTTGATGGCTGAAATCAGATTCTAGGCATGCATAGGAAATTTATATAATTATATTATTAATTTATTAAATTTTCTGCTTTTTGGTGTTTCTAAAGAATTTCCTATAAATAGGGTGCTTAGGTTAGAATTGAAAATCACACGTAGAAATCAAGTTTTCTCTCTATATTATCGAAAGCGTATTCTTGTGAGTATTTTGAGTATACTTTGAGTATTGTTAGGCAGTGTAAGTTCCCTTCAAAGACTATATCCCAGATTCCAAATTTAGAAGACTAATCTTTCGAGGTAAGGATGTTATTTTCTTCTCAAATGATATTATTTCTTCAATATCATTATTTGAAATATTGGTTGAAACTTTTATCAAATTTGGAACTTTTTCATGTCAAGGTTTATTATTCATGAGTTATTATTCATGAGTTACTATTCACAGTACTATTCATGAAGCGTGAAGATGTTTTTTTCGGGAAATTTCTATCTTTTGGTGTCGGAGTTACTATTCACGTATACGGCACTATTCACCGAAAAATAAAATTTCTTCTTCTTGTCCAAAATTTCTTCTTTTTAAATTCATACATAGAAGATAGTAGTTTGCATTCTCTACTTAACTCTTCTAATGAATTATTATTTCATTGCGTAATATTGATTTAAAATTTGTTGTCTATTATATTCTATTAGATTTTTCCCCGTTGAAGACTAACTGTAATTTGTTGTATATTATCTTAGTCATAATATTCTTTCTCGAGCTAGTTGAGCTCACCCTTTTCCTTTTGTTCCATTTTTCTCGTGGGAGGCGAGAATATAGTAATGATACGTAGCCTCGGGTATGGAATGAAGGTTCTAGAGAGAGTTGTTTAGTAGTCCTCACCATTTTTGTAAAATAATGTATCAATAAATGTGATGAGGATTTATTTGAGTATAGATATTGTCTAGAAGATAATATTTGTATTTAAACTCACAGTTTTACTGTTGTAATAATAAAGTTGTAGTTGTTTCTGTACCATATATTGACAACTCAGAATGGGTGATGTATACCTATTTTGGGGGCGTCACAATGTATACCTATTTTGGGGGCGTCACATGAACCGTCTGTAAAAAGATGTTAATCCATGAAAGCTTCTGACGTTGTGTGTGGTCTTTGGTGTTGGCCATACTGAGATTGCTTCGATCTTGGTTGGATCGGCGAGAAAACCTTCGGTAGAAATAACAAAACCGAGGAAGGTTACCGATGTTGTGAAATAAGAACTCTTTTTCTGATTTATAAACAACCGCTCTTTCCTCAATGTTTCAAATATAGTTCTAAGGTGCTCATGATGTAATTCAGATGTCTTGCTGTAGATGGGAATATCGTCAAAGTAAACAACCACAAATTTACCCATGTAAGGTCGTAGTACCTGATGCATAAATCTCATGAAGGTGCTAGACGCATTGGAAAGTTTGAAGGGCGTAACCATCCACTCATATAAGCCTTGTAGTGTTTTAAAGGTCGTCTTTCATTCATCACCAGGACTTACCCGAACTTGATGGTATCCATTTTTTAGATCGATTTTTGAAAATAATTTTGCACCGGACAGTTGATCTAACATATCATCTCGACGAGGTATCGGGAAACGATATTTTACTATGATTTTATTAATGGCTCTAATGTCGATGCATATTCTCCATGATTCGTCCTTCTTTGGAACTAATAGAGTCGGTACCGCACAAGGGCTCATACTTTCCCGAATGTACCCCTTCTCCATTAGGTCCATCACTTGTTTTTGTAGTTCTTCGGACTCCTTGGGGCTGAGTCTATAGGATGGTTTGTTCAGTAGACTTGATCCTGGGATAAGATCTATTTCATGTTGAATATCCCTTAATGGTGGTAATCCAGATGGGAGGTCTTCGGGCATTAAGTCAGCGAACTCTGTTAGCAGCTTCTGCACATCGGCTGACATTTTTGTGATTCCCTTTGTCGAACTGTCTTCACAAGGTATTAATGCATACAGAACTCCTTCATGTTTTATCTCTGTTAGGAACCTTGTCATAGACAGTAGGTTCGGATTCTCGACTGCTTGAGCCAAACTATCTTCCTCTCGTCGAGGTGCTAACACAACCTTCTTTCCTTTGATGCTGAGAGAGTTAGTATTCTTTCGACCATCATATATGACGCTTCAGTCATATTGCCATGGCCTGCACAATAGTATATGGCAAGCATCCATTTTTACCACGTCACACCAAGCATTATCAAAGTGTTTCTTTCCGATGGAAAAGGATACCGGACACCTTCTGTCAACGGTTACTTCACTACCTTTGTTTAACCAAGATAACTTATAAGGATTTGGATGCCGATCTGTTTTTAAATTTAACTTTCGAACAGCCTCTTCGGACACCACATTTTCACAGCTGCCACTATCAATAATTACTTTGCAGACCTTCTCTGCCACGGTACAAGTAGTGTGAAAGATATTGGTCCTCAGCCAATCCTCTTTGGATTCGTCTTTTGGAGTTATCAGACTTTTGCGAACAACTAGGGTCTCCTGTTCGTCTCCATATAATATGCCTTCGTCTCCGTACTCGTCATATATAGGCTCTCCGAACTCCTTTGTTTCATGGATCATGCTTTCTTCAATAAAAAGGTTTTTACTCTTCTGGTTAACAGGCTTTCGGCACTCGATCTGTTGCCTTGTGGCCTGGTTCTCCACATCTGAAGCATTTGATGTTGGGGTTAAAATTACCCTGAGGTTGAGGTATAGTACGAAACTGTGGGGATGGGTTCGGTTTGTCGAGGGGATTGAGGGGATTACTCCTCGGCAACGGTCTGTTGTTCTGCTGTTGCTCTGCTTCCCGAGCTCGTTGATATGCTTCAGAAACAGTCCAAAGTGAATGGAGACTGAGAGCGTTCTGCAACTGCTGCTTTAATCATCCCAAGTACCGTGCCACCAGTTGATCTTCAGTTTCTGATAGATCATTCCTCGCTATCAATTGGTAAAATTCCTCGGTATAGTGATCTACAGATCGAGTACCGTGTCTTAACAGATGCAATCTCTTAAATAGAGACTGAGTGTATCCAAAAGGAAGAAAGTGACTCTGCATCTTCTTCTTCATCTTCTCCCACTTGGTAATTTTAGATTTTCCTTGTCTCTCTCTTGAGCGCCTCATCTGCTCCCACCAAGCAGATGCTCGGCCCTTTAGTTTGATGGAAACCAATTTCACCTTAACGTTATCTGAAACCTCCGTATATCGAAGATACGCTCTACCTCGTTCATCCAATCGATGAATCCTTCTGCGTGCAAGGTACCAGAAAATTTTGGTAGCTCAATTCTGAAACCCAAATTACGGCGATGGTCCTCACGGTAACGTCGTTCCCATAGTTGCCTTCTATGGCGGTAAGGGTTTTCAAAACTCGATTCAGAATCATAAGATTCTTCATCATGTTCAAGATGTAGGACTTCCTCCTCCGAAAATTGTCCACAGCGGCCTAGGTCTGGGACTTCCTCTCTTGAAATTTGTCCACGACGCCCCAAATTTTGCGCTGTTAGGCGCTGGGTTAGCTCTGTAACCTGTCTCTGTAAATCCTCAATCAACACATCCTGGATGTTACGATCACGGTGTGGAGCTTCCTCAGTCGGAATCTAACCTCTATGACCATGACCACCAGCCATTAAAATAGATGGGATACTCCCAGAAAGATGTTTTGGGCTTTGATACCAAACTGACGCCGGACGGGATAGTGATTATCATGTGGTCTGGTGAACAATGGAATTCACAGATATAGGAACAAGAGATTCACCGAAAGACATAGAGAAATCTCTGTAATATGTAAATTTATATTTATGAAATCAAAGTCCCCTTTCTTCAACCCACAAGCTGGGTTTATATATAGATAGCAAACTTTATCCCCAAGTCACTCTAGAATATTCCTAGGAATATGGAAATAAAATCTTTCTAGGGAGGTGGGAAAGATTCTAACAAACTTCCTAAATTTACTGAAATAAATAACAAACTTACAAATAATAAAAGTTACTTATTTAAATATTAAAATTTAGAAACGATTTAAACTAGTAATCTATCGGGCTCCGAAATAAAGACGTTCTTCTTTTTCCGAAGCCGAAGGTGGAGCTGAATGAACCCTCCGAATGAACCCGAAGCTTCATTTCTCGAAGTCGAAGGTGGAAATATCCCAGAAGCTGAATGGGTTAATGCCGAAGGTGGCCACGTCTTTTCTGACAATCTTTTCGTTCATGATATTTCAAAGCAATTAACATATTATCCAATAGCTCGATTTCTTCGGTCCCGGACCATTCTGCATCATAATGAAGATGATATTTCTATGATCTCAGCTAAAAGCAATAAGAGCAATATGCATCATTCAATTTCTTCGGACTCTCAAGAAATTGATGATGAGACAACTGAACAATTTGAAACAAAAATGAAAAAAAATCAATGAAGCAAATACCGATGATCTCGAGATGTATACACAACCAGACATAAAGACACATATCGACATATGTCTTAAAGATAAAGATAAATCTAAAAACAAAAAGGAAAATCTAAGAGAAAAGTTACGGGTGTGCCTTCACTGAAGAATAAGATAAAAATACTTTATTGAAGCCACTTTATTAAAGCTACTTTAGCTAAAAGCTAGATTCCTCCATTATTGAGGTTTTGTCATGGCTAAAAGTCGTGTATATAAAAGAGATTTGATACTCAGTTGTAAACAGACTCATCTTTAGACTTCTTTCTAGATTCCGTTCTTTCTTACTTTGTAATATTGTAACTGATCTCTGCTTGTACATATTGGGTGGAAATAAAAGGAAGGCTCACACGGACTCTCCATGTAAGTCTTTTTAGTTTTAATTACCTTTGTTTTAATAAAACTTATAGCTTGTTTATATTTATGCTCATAACAATTGTTGTTTAGCATATAGCTTAAACAATTAGTTATCCTATAGTCGCTCCCTCTTAAACGATTAGTTGTTCTTGAGCTAACTAGTTATTTAAGTGGATACATATAAACATATGTGCAAAATATAAACCTATATAAATAGACATCTAATGTGAAAAAATATTTATGCAAACATATAAAATCTAAACTATATATACATGCAGAAATATAAATGTTTTTGTAGGGACTAAGTTATACCTTAAGCTACAGGAAGGGTTTTCCCTTTCGGGAAATCCTTAGAGGGAGTAAGGATGGATAATGGAAATCAAAACGTGGATGGAAATAGTGACTGTTATTATAACTGGAGAATTTACAAAGGAAAAGAGGGATGGAAAGAGAGAGCTTACTCGAGCTGATGAAGAGCCCCCATATGAAGCCTATTTATTAATTCTGTAATATTATTTGTGAATAATTAATTATTAATTTATATGATAAGAAAATATTTATTTTTATGTGGATATAAATGAAGGAATTAATGTTGAGGTATTTTATCAGTATTTTGTCGGAATAGAGGTGTTAAAAAATCATCTGTATGTGAATTTCAGACATTTTTTATTGGAATTTGAAAAAACTTTCCTCTACAAAGTTGTAGAAAATTAAATTTTCTATGGAATAGATATGAGATTCTAAATTTTTTAATGAATGAGCTATTTATTATGAATTATTGAAGTTTCGGAAATAAATATTTTTTTTATTAAAAACATGGGTTGGCCCCACTTTTGGTTGGTGTCGAAAATTTGAATTTTGGTGGGCCCCACTAGTGGTGGCTGAATTTTGGTCCAAGAGGTGTGCATAGAAAATTTTTGAAAAATTTATTATTTTATTAATTTAGTCTGCTTTGGCGTTCTAATATTTTCCTATAAATAGGGTGCTTAGTTAGAATTAAAAATCACACTTAAATCATAAGCTTTCTCTCTCTATATTATCGAGCGTATTTTGTGAGTTTTTAGATACTTTGAGAGTTGCTATTCAGGCAAAGTTTTTTTCAAAGATTATATCCGATATTTCAACCAAAGATCGTTTTTTGATGTAAGGGATATTATTTTCTTAGTAAATGATGTTTTTCTTTCAATATCATTATACCGAAATATTTGTATGAATTTTATTGTGAAATTTTTTCCTTTTCATGTTGAGGTTACTATTCACGATACAAAGACTATTCACGATATCGTCACTATTCACTTAATACTGAGATTATTCACGAAAGACTATTTATGTAAGTATGACTTTTCTTGTAGAAATTTTACCTTTTTATGGTGGGATCACTATTCACGATACTCAAGACTATTTACGCATACGAATACGACACTATTCATGTAAAAAATAAATTTTTTTTCCTTTGTCTAAGATGTCTATTATGGTTACTTATTTTTGATCAGATCCATGTTTTGATCTTCATTCTTGAATTTTCATTCACAATTGATTAGTATGTGGTATTTTTGAACTTGGATAAACTAAAGCATTTAATCCCTAATCTTTGATCTTTATCTCAATTTGGATTCGCTTTCTTTTTAGATATTTTCATCATCCTCATCTCTAAACGATGATATTATTGAATATCTTTGGCGCGTAGAAAAAAAAAAATGAATGATTACATGATGAATATCTTTACCAGAAAAGCAAAAGCATTGAACAAGTGTTGAGATTAACACTTAATTAACCTGATGATATTAAATGAATATCTTTACCAGTACAAGCAGCATTTAATATTTAGTTCATGATGATATTGATTGACGTTATGAGGGATAAATATCGACGATGAATTTTTAAATCATAGAAGATAGTAGATTTCATTCTCTATTTAACTCTTCTAAATTAATTGTTATTTTCATTGCGAATATTTATCTAAAACTTGTTGTCCATTATATTTTATATATGAATTATCACGCTAACGATAATTTGTTTCTATTTTATCTTACCATAATATTAACTTTCTTTGAAATTTAGTTGAGTTCACTCTTTTCTTTTTTGTTCCATTTTTCTTCTCAAGCGAGAATATAATATAGGAGAATCTATGCAAAAGTGGAGTGATATTTAGGTCATTGTTGTTTTAGCGATCCTCACTATTTTGTAAAATAGTGTTCAATAATCAGAATAAGCGACTTATTTGAGTTTGAATAATCATTTGTAAGATAATATTCAGATTTAAACTCACAAGATATGCTATTGGTCAGATTGCATTTACAATTGTAATAACGAAGTTATAGTTATTTCAGATTATACGATTCGATTTAATTCAAAATGAGTGATGTATACCTATTTTGGGAGCGTCACAGATTCTACTGTATTTTTATATCTGATGTATGATATCATTTTTCCTGTGCTCATATACTGTATCATCTGTTATAATTCTTCTTGTAAATTTACTAATTCTTTTCTAGTATCTATGTATTCATTGCTGCTATTGTAGAATTCTATTTGATATCTTTTGGTAATAGTTCTGGTATTCCTGAATGCTTTTTCAAATTCTAATATGTGTATTTTATTCTATTTTGTGTATTCTGTATATCTTCTGTGAGCTTCTAAAAGATCCATATCTATATTAGTAAATGCTTGCTTCTAATTTTTCTCTATCGCTTGAAGCTTCTAATTGTAATTCTGCTAAAATTTCTTTAACATCGCTCTGATTCTATCTAAGACTTCTAAGTATGAGTTCATGGTGGCTTTTTCTATTTTTGCTAATTCTTTAAGAATATATATTTCTAGGGATTCTAATTGTTTGAGGGTCTTTTTAACTATTATGTATTCTATCATGGTGTTATAATACTATATCTAATATATTTTAGTGATAATATTAGGTTTAGCATATCTAATATTTTCTGTAGGAATTTTATATCTGTATTCTTTCTTTAATCTGGTTAATTCTTGTTTATAATCTTCTATTCCTTCTACTTCTGTGGTTTTTTTTGTGTGCATATTACGATTAACTAATATGTTCTCCTTATCTTACTCTACACCTTTCTATTTTTGTTTCTATTAATCTGATATTATTCTTATATATAAAAATTGTTCTGGTTGTATACTTACTGCCATCATAATTGCTTACTCTTGCTGTATAATCTCTTTCTGTAAATATCCTCTTAAGACTATAATTTCTATCTTTAACCTATTAGTTTCTGTTGAACTTTTGATTATGGACATCTTAACATATGTAATTGCTTAAATCTTCTCCGATATACTTGGTTTTTACTAATTCTATTTCTATTAATTCTTCAAACTGTCTAATTACTACTAGGGCTTCAAAATATCTATAGAAATTAACTTTTTCTGTTTTTCCCTTGTTAGGATTTTATATAAGTTTAGAATTGCTAGGATATATCTGTGATTTCTGTTATAGATTCTGTGTATTCTTTAATATATATTTTTTATTCTGTGAAGCTTTCTAGCTATGTGACTGGATCGAGTTTTTGTTAACCTCATTTAAATACTTAATAATTATTCTATATGTTTAATTTTTTTCTTTTACTTCAAGTATTCTGTTATTAAAATAATTTTTTATATTATGATTATAATATTTTTCTATTTGTATATACCGGTTCTTTCCTGGTAATCTCATATAGAGTATGCTATCTAATTTGTAATCCGCATGTTTCTGGATAATTAAGGAATCTTATCTGTTTTACTAATGTTCTTAATCTATCAAATTTTGGACAACTCATTTCTAATTTTCCTAGTAGTTTAATATATGTATTGGAAAAATATCTATTATATTTTTATTTATCCCAATGTTCTGTGATTAAATATTTCTGTTGTTCTAAGTAGTCTTCATAACTTATGAAGTTCTGGTTTAAAGCTTCTTTTAAATTTATAATATTATGTTTATACTGTTTTTTATTTTCTATTATAATTTTATTATGTCTTTTTAATTCTTTAGAGTATCTTTTTACTGCATTAGGAATATGGCTTCCTAAGACGACTGTTTATCTGTTATATCCTGGATGAACTGGCTCATTTCCCAGTTGGCTGCTATTCTTATTTCTATTAACCAGTCTTCTAAAGTGAACATTTCTGGAGTTATTACTGTTCCTATTTGTTTATATCTAATAATTATGGCTTTTCTAATAGCTTTTAATTCTTTAATTTGTTGTTCACTTTCTTTTATATTTTTCTGGAAAAGGCTTACAGGTCGTAACGCTTGTTTTCTAGCTTGAAGCGGTATTGTCATGGTTTCCATTACATTCTGTATTTAAACTTAATCTGTTTAATTAAGAATTTAATATTATTTATGTGACGCGCGCCCCCAAATTTCGGGTATCTTTAAACCCCATAGTAACTATGGTGCATCACGGTTCTCTTTACTAGACATAATAATAAAGACAAAAAAGGTAATTACTAAATTATTACAAACCATCTTAATCTAACTTCTCAGGTTCTATGACCTTTACAAGTTTGGAAGCATCATAATATAATAATTATAACATTAGTCTACTTAATAAGTATCATTCATAACTTAAACTATTACATCATGTCTTTTATTCGGAAACTTTTACTTTTTCTGTCTTTCTTACTCGAACTTTCACCTCGCTTGGGCTTAGTTGAAAACATTTTAGATAAAGCAAGAATGAGCTATAAAGCTCGGTAAGTATAACAATTGAATAACAACAAAATCAAGAATCATATGTCTTAAACAACTGAATGATAGTTGTGAAATTATCTCGAATAAATAGTAATAATAATATTAAATTCCATTTTTAACATCCTTAAAAATATATTATGGCGGCCAATAGACCTTGAACATTTTCTTTCCCATAAAAGGTTTAAAAAAAATTCATCTGTGACCGTCATTTTCTAAGTACGTTAGAGGATCATCCTATTGTACTCATGATGTGCACAACCTATTTCTTTTAAATGACTATTTGTGTTTACTTTTACACCGCGAAGGTCAGTCGGAAATTCGACCAAAAAATTTTCCTAATAATTGGGTTGTTCATCTCAGCCTTAAGTTAGAGTCCTCACCAATTTAATTTGGTTTGAATTACATTTAAGAATTCAATAAATCCATTTCATAGCCTAACATGTGTCTAGCCGAAACAACAAGGCATCGACATAACTTTATAATAGTTCATGAATTATCGAACTTTAAATCATTAAATCAAATGAAGTTTAAGCATACCTAATAACTTGTACAATTTATAGAATTTATTGCATAAGTTTTGATTTCACATAATATATAAATACTGTGTAAATTAGCATTTTTTATATAATCTGAATCGAAGCTAAAAAGCTCACAAAATAATGTATACTGAGAAAAATAAACTCGCGAAAAAGTTCAAAAATACTTGTCTGAAGCGTTATTTATTAATTCCTTTAAACATGTTCTTCAATAATCCTACGCAGTTATGTTCACATTCACATACCAATTAGTCACGAAAATACGACATTTATTGTTTATATTTACTTTATTTCTTATTTTAAGTTGTTCGTATTTTATGATTTAATCAATACGTCCAACATTTACTCTCCATTTCATGCTTCATGTATAAAGCAGACAGTTTAACCAATCTGCTTTAGCTTTAAACTTTATGTCTGTTAATTCAGTCTGGTTACTAGAGACGCGGAGTGTCTGATTTAGCTTTAAACTCCATGTTTGTCAATCTAGACAGGTTAACCTGTCTGTTTTAGCCCGTCTTCATTAGTTCAAAACCCAAACAGGTGTTTTTTCCTCCTTAATGATGTAACCATTTTGCAACATCATAACTTGACCCTCCGCTATCAGAATGAGTCCGTTCTTGAGCCATATTCTAGCTCGTAACATCCTTTAAAACTTCTCCTTAACGGATTATCATTTCTAATCCTCTAACAAGCCAAAATATTGGCTTAAAAGTCCTTACCCGAAACATTTTTCCAGATTTTGGCAGCTTGGACTAGCCTCCTTTCGAAGGGCATAACTCCCACCTTCAAACTCGGAATTAAAACAATCTTACGTCTACAGACTGTGACGCCCCAAAATCCGGGTTATCTTTAACTCGAGTTTGGTGCTCACGATACTAATATACCCATTCATATTAAAAGAAAACCATCTTATATTACATAACATAAATCCCATGTTCTATAGACCTTTACATAACTTATGAATCGAACATCATTACACAACATAGTACTAACAGTATTTATTACATTTACTACTTAAATAAGCACATGCGCTTAATAAAAGACTATTCAACAACTTTGCCCTTTCCTTTGTCTTTTCCAGATAGACCAACAACTTCATTCTTAACTGAAAACATTATATTTAATGCAAGGATGAGCTACAAGCTTGCTCAGCAAGGAAATAAACAGCTAAATATAATGGAACAGAAATATTATATCAATGAGAATTCAATAATAAATATTGAACAAAATAATTCTTTAAAAGTGTTGAGTCTGAAAAATTAGACTTTAGCATGCTGTAAGGTCAAATGACCAATGAACTCTTTACTAGAATTGACAGTAATAATACTACAATCCATGGATACATACAGTTTATAAAAGATATTTTATATCCTAGACTCGTACTTTAGGGGATCAGCCTAAGTACCCTATATTGTGCACAACATAACAGTCAAATGACACTTTACATGTCCTTCAGAATCATATGTCCGGTAAAATATTCCCCTATAAAAGGGTTGTTCGTTCACAGCATTATATAAGAATCCATAACACAACAAAATGGTTTGGAAAACATTAACTGATAACTTCATGAATAATATCAATATATCTCAACAATTGTCTAACCGAAGTAATGGTATTGACATACTTTTAATGTAAACTCATTCAAGATTGAAAAGTTGATATTCTATTCTTTTGAAGCTGATTGGAATAAAAAGGCTATTTAACCTTATATTATTCATAAATAAAGACAGACTGTTCAGAAATTAAAGAACCTGTCCACTGCAGAATAATTGCTCAATAAAGAGTAAGAGTTGGAAACTTGCCTTGTTTGTAGTCTATTGTTAGGATTTCAACTTAATTGAAGTGTTCTCATAAAATCCTACACAGTTATTTATATTAACAATCATGTTAATCACATAGCTAAGTTATATAGTTTGTAAGCTCACATATCACATAGTTTCAGTGATCATGGTTGTAATTAAATTCTTATTTTTTGATACATATTTCAAATATCTTATCCATGATGGGGTTCGACATGCTTACAACAAGTAATAGGAATCATATTACAGTTATTATTTTCATTAATCAAACATGTTAGTAGTCATGGATAGATTTCTTATATGTAACACATTTTTCAAATATCTCATCCATGTTCTTATCTTCACCATTTTTCTCTTTAATGGTGCCACACAACATATATATATAGCTTATATCTTATTAGGATTTTAACACATGAGTGTTTTAGTTCTAGCATACAAAAATGCTTTTGTAGCTTATTAAAGGTATTTCCAATATCCTTCTATGCCTAATTCTTCACATTTTAATTTCAAGGCCAATTAGCTAATTTAAAACTGCCATAACATTTTTCTATGTTTTGACAATAAGGAGCTTAATGTAGTTTAAGTTATTCTTAGCTTTAACTGAATTTGGCAAGCCTATCACTGCAATAGCAGTTACTTGAGGCCACTTCTAAGCAGTCACATAACTTCCTCTTTATCACATTTTCCTTCTCAACTTATAAGCATACTATAAAGTCTACATATATGTTTACAACACTTACTCAAACTACATCATTTGATTAGCTTTTTGAAGATTTCAATTCTCTACCAAAGTGGTTAGTAGATCGCTTTAGCAAATACTTGACATCAGCTAACTTCCATTCATAAAGTGATCCCCTTCATTTTAGCCTTGTTTAGTTTATAGCTTCCCTTAAAAATTTTATCTTACTAGCTGCAGCCTAACAAAAATAAAAGAAAGCATGCTCGGTTCACATTCCACGGTCTTCTTGTTGCTTTTTTGTGCTAGCAGCCAAGCTAAGCAGCTTGGCCTTCATGAGGCTCGATTAAAGTTGGGTGTGGCCTTGCTTGGCCTCATGACCCCTAAGTCAAACATAAAGTTAGTTATCAGAATCTTTAACTTGGCAGCTAACCGCCACAAATGAGCAAAGTAGATTCTCGCCATTCTTCTTTAACTTGATATCCCATTAATTTTTTTCTATGTGTGACTGCACTGCCAACTATTATTTTCTTGCATACTTATTACCATAAGCTGTTTGGTTTGCTACAAGTGTTGCAGTCAAATATCATCATGCTTCATCAACTGCAGTAACTAAACAAATGGGCAGGGATTTAACTGACTTCTTTTACTTTTAACCCCTAGCATTCTAGATTCTTTTTATCTGTGGGCTGTGGCGATCATCTTTGTCATGACAAAGTAGATTCTTAAGCCTCTCCCATCTCTCACTTTGTTATATTTTAAAAGTTTTGCAACCCAAGTTAATCATTAGCCTAACAGTGGTATAATCTAGGCATGACATCAACTACTAATAATTATGCCAAGCTTCTGTCCTGAACCTTCACAGCTGCCTAAAAACAGTGTGCCCAAGGTGTGACGCCCCCAAAATTAGGTATACATCACCCATCTTGGGTAGTCAAATACATGGTACAGAATTTAAATACAACTTACTAATATAATCTGTGTACAATACGACATAAACTGTGAGTTTGAATACAAATATTGTCTACTAGATATTATACAAACTCAAAAGGAGTCCTCATTACAATTATTATCACACTATTTCACAGAATAGTGAGGACTACTAATGCTATCCTCGGACCATTACTCCGCTTCCGACTCGTCCCAGCCTATATTCTCATTTCAAGAAGAATAAAGTGAAAGAAAGGGTGAGCTCAACTAGCTCAAGAAGAAATATTATGACTAAGATAATGCGAATAAATTATCATTAGCCTACAACAAATGTTAAACCGATAAAATATAATGAACATCAAGTTTAACTACAATGAACCAAAGAATCCATTAAAAGAGTCAAGTAGAAAATAAAATCTACTATCTTTTATGATTTAAAAGGTTTTTCATCATTTAGTATAAATTGAGACTCGACTTTAATAAATATTCCACATCATCGAATCACCCCGCTTTCTACGGCCAAGGATATTCTTTAGTATCACGACCATAATTATTCATGCACTATGTGCCAAGAATAGTTGTGTATTCATTAATGGTCATGATCATGCCAACAATCGGCCCATCAATGCACTACTACTTACCATCGAGGATTTTTATCACATCATTTGTAACATTACGATCATGATTATAACCGAATAGTCTCTCGGTCATAATCATACCAAGTCCATTTATGCACTACTGTGTCATGTAGATGACTTTCAACATAATATAAACATGAGGATGATGACAATGATATAAGAATTCAATAAAACAAGTTCAAGAATTATTTTATCCGGTGAATTATTAACGCCCAAATTTTCAACATGATCTATTGTTTTGTAGAGTAAAATTCAAGAATGATCGTAAGAATATTTCCATGAAAGATATTGGATGAAACGCAAATATCAAGGATATTTTACTAATTTCATGGAGTATAGAAGTCAAAGTTTTAACCAATTGGGTATAATAAAGAATGGAATAACAAAAGAAATCACCATGCATGCGATAGATCAAGACAGCGTGTTATTCTAACAGAATAATAAATAACGGAACTGGTCCGGCAGAAACGCGCATACACTGAGGATGTTGAACGAATAATAATAAAAATGGAACCGTGTCCGGTGTAAAACACATGCAGACAGGATGTTCCAACAGTAATAATAATAATAAAAGGCGGAACCGGTCCTGTAAAACACATGTATGCAGGATGTTCCAAATGTAATAATAGAAGAATGTCACCAAGTATATAGGTAAATGGCGTATACAAAGTTATTCCAATAGAATAATAAGCAATGGAATAACAATGATTCTCTTCATGAATAAGAAAGAATAACACCCTTTACGAGTACAACAAATAATATTCCCTACCTTAGAAGAACCTGAATATTGGAAAAGTGAAGTAGCGAGAATACTTTTCTTTTTTTCTCTATAGTTTTCTCTCTAGAGTTTCAATGAATTCGTAAGAAATAATGAAGGAA
This sequence comes from Panax quinquefolius, assembly GCA_020205615.1. Classification (NCBI taxonomy): domain Eukaryota; kingdom Viridiplantae; phylum Streptophyta; class Magnoliopsida; order Apiales; family Araliaceae; genus Panax; species Panax quinquefolius. Next base: position 83,215,060 of record CM035174.1, on the reverse strand, counting down.
TGAGCTTTCTATTTATAGAAAAACCGAGGGTGGCTCTTGAGTCTTAACAAAAGGTCAAAATGACTCTTGGTAATATTGAAGAGATAACTACTATTCATGAAGGGTAATTAACCTTTGAACAATCAAGAAGCGAGTTAACTCTTGGTAATATTGAAGGACAACTACTATTTGCGAAGGGTAATTACTATTCGACGAATGTAATTACTATCGACGAAGGTAAATACTATTGAAGAAGGTAATTACTATCGACGAAGGTAAATACTATCGACGAAGGTAATTATTTATTCACAAAGGTAATTACTATTCACAAAGGTAATTACTATTGACGAAGATACTCTTAGATGATGACATATGGGCCCCCCATAAAATAATCAAACTTACCACAAACATCTCATAACAGACTCTTTATATACATCAAGGATTGAATAAATATTACCACAAATCATTTTATTTTTAATCAACACATTTTTAATCTTTCAACAATTATTAATCATTTATAACTTGTCGTCTCAATTATTGATTTAATAATATAACATATTATCTGAGATGATCTCGCGTGACAATAATTAAATTAATAATATAAGAGATATGATGCAAGAATTATCAGAAGAATAATTGAGTATAGCTAAGTGACTTCTCACGTAAGCATCAATAATCAATACCGTGTGCTACTACGCAACCACGCCAGACGTATCGCATTACTTTTACCACCGGGTAGTTCAATGCTTTTAACGGTAACACCTCCACCGTTATTTTTATAGAAAGATAATTTTGTGGTTTTTTAACTACGATAATACTTAGTTAATAGGGGTCCATTAATGATTGGAGCCGTGCATCACGAATACTCCCCGACCAAACTAATATTTTATAACAACTTGCTTTTTTTGCAAAATTTATAAATATTACCCACAACTATAACATTATATCAAATTTATTCCATAATATTCAAAAATAATATTTATAGAAAATTCATCTTTATTTATAAAAGCCGGGGTCTTACAACCTCCCCTTCTTATGAAATTTCGCCCTCGAAATTAGGGTACGTACTGATATGTCGAAGAGGTAAGGATACCTTTATTTCATTTTTGATTCTAACTCCCAAGTCATTTCCTCAACATCGTGGTTCCTCCACAAAACTTCGACTTGAGGTATAACTCTGGAGCGTAGAATATGTTCCTTCTTATCCAAAATTTGAACAGAACTCTCTTCATACGTCAAATCTTCCGCTATTTTGTGGGTTCTAACTCAATAATATGGTTCGGGTCTTTCACATATTTACGTAACATGGATATGTGAAAAACGTTATGAACACGAGACATATTTCACAGAAAGCGAGTCTATAGGCCACAGATTCCTACTCGATTGAGGATTAAAATGGACCGATGAATCGAGGATTAAGTTTTTCTCTCTTTCCAAATCTTGTAACTCCTTTCCATGGAGCAACTCTTAACACACACATGATCTCCTATATCGAATTCCACGCCCTTTCGATGAAGATCAAGATAACTCTTTTATCGATTTTGTGAGGTTTTTATACGTTGTTTCGGATCGTTTGAATCTTTTCCGTAGTCATACGCATTCAACTCCCGGCCCCAACAACGTTGCTTCACCCACCTCATCCCAAAGATACCGAGAACGACACTTTCTTCCATACAACGCTTGAATGGAGCCATACCAATACTTGCTTGATAAGCTGTTGTTGTAGGAAAACTCCACCAATGGTAAGAACTTGTCCCAACTCCCTTGAAATCAAGGACACGAGTCTTAATAGATCTTCAAGAGTTTGAATAGTCCTCTCATTCGTCCGTCCGCCTCGAGGATGATATGCCGAAGCTAAATCGTAAGTCTGTGCCCATAGCTTTTGCAAACTAACCCAAAATCGTGAAGTGAATCTTGGGTCTCAATCGAAACTATGGATACCAGATACCATGCAGTCTTACAATCTCGTTTATGTACATACTGAGCAAGACGTTCAAGTGTATAAGTTTCTCATATCGATAAGAAATGAGTAGACTTGGTCAATCTATCAACAATGACCCAAATCGCATCAATGCCTCGAGAAACCTTAGGAAGACCCCAGATAACGAAATCCATGGTAATGTGCTCCCACTTCCATTCTCGAATTTCAAGTGGTTGCAATGGACTTTTTGGTACTTGATGCTCCACTTTAACTCGTTGACAAGTTAGACACCTTGAGATAAACAAATAGCTATCTCTCTCTTCATATTGCTTCCACCAAAATGTATGATTTAATATCATGATACATTTTGGTACTCCTGTGAGATGGATTGCAAATGGTGTGTTATGCGCCTCCATCATGATATTATACTTTAAATCGTGGTCATTAGGAACACAAAGTCCGGAGTTGACTCAAGTATTCCTTCTTCATCGATTCTTGCTTCCTAAGATATAGCACCTTCTTGCACTTTCTTCCTCATACGCATCGGCTCCTGTGTCCAGTAGCTTGGCGCAAACTTTAACTTTATTGATTAAAGTCGGTTCTACTCATTATACTCATTATCATCACATGCGTCCCTCGAGTCTTTAACTCTATCTCCATCCTTTGCAAGTCACACAAAATGAGCCTTTCATTGACAATAATGCACTCAGACTTCAGATATGATCTTCTACTCAATGCGTCAACTACCACGTTCGCTTTTCCAGGATGGTATTGGATGGTATGATCATAATCTTTCAACAGTTCAAGCCAACGTCGTTGTCGCATGTTGAGTTCCTTTTGAGTGAAGAAATATTTAAGGCTTTTATGATCCGTAAAGATCTCCACTTTCTCCCCATACAAGTAATGCCTCCAAATTTTAAGTACAAAGACAACAGCTGCCAACTCTAGATCATAAGTAGGATAATTCCTCTCATATTCTTTGAGTTGTCGCGAGGCATAAAGCTATAACTTTTCCATGTTGCATGAGAACACATCCCAACCCTTTGCTCAAGCATCATCAGAGATGACAAATCCTCCGAGCAGATGGTATTGTCGTAACAGTCTTTGAAATAAGTCTCCTCTCGAGTTCTTGAAAACTCTTCTCACATTCTTCGCTCCAACCGAACTTTGTATCTTTTCGAGTCATTTGAGTCATAATGGAGTAGCAATTCAAGAAAATCCTTCCACAAATCTCTCGATAATAACCAAATTAAACCGAGAAAGCTACGACTTTTGGTCATCGATTTAGGTTGTTCCCACTTTGAATAGCTTCAATCTTTCTTTGGGTCATCGGATATTCCATGACTTGATACCATCGTGCCCAAGGAATGCTACTTCTTCAAGCCGAACTCGCATTTCTTTAACTTGGCATAAAGCTTATATTCACGAAGCTTTTTTGGAGTGTCACCTCAAGTGTTGCTTTCATGATCTTCACGCTTTTGGAATAAATAAGGATGTCATCAATAAAGACGACCATAAAGTGATCTAAATATTCCTTGAATACTCGGTTCATCATATCCATGAAGGCAAAGAGGAGCATTAGTCAATCCAAAGGACATGACTAGGAATTCATAATGCCCGCATCGAAGTTCTCGAAAAGTCGTCTTTGGAATGTCACGGTTCTAATCTTCAATTGGTGATATCCGAACGAAGATCAATCTTTGAAAAGAATTTGGCTCCTTGCAATCGGGTCAAAAACAGTCATTAATACGTGGCAATGGATACCTATTTTTGATGGTGACATGATTCAACTCCCGATAATCAATACAAAGTCGCATACTCCCATCTTTCTTCTTCACGAATAGAAAAGGAGCACTTCACGAATAGAAAAGGAGCACCCCAAGGAGAAGTACTAGGACGAATAAAGCCAATGTCTAACAATTCCTGCAGTTGGGTCTTTAACTCCTGAAGTTCAATAGGAGCCATTCGATATGGGGCTTTGGAAATAGGTTTTGTACCGGGTTCAAGGTCTATACAAAATTTAATTTCACGCTCTGGTGGTAGGCCAGGAAGTTCTTCGGGGAATACGTCAGGAAATTTATTAACAATAGAAATATCGTTCAAAACTGACGTATTGTTGATTAAATCTGTGACATGAGCTAAGAAAGCTTGACATCCGTTTTTCAATAAACGAATAGCTTTATGGCTTGAGATGACCGCGATTGATTTTAATGGTTTGGTCGTTTGAATTCAAGATAATAGGTTGATTAGGAATATGAAAGCTAACAACCTTACTTAAAACAATCAATTTTTGCATGATAAGTAGTTAACCAATCAATCCCTAGAATCACACGCCAAATGCAAGTATTTTTAATGAAATAAGATCGATGTGTAATGTGAGGGTACCAATTTGAACCAAACAAGACTTATAAAATGATGGATGTAATGAAGGTTTCTCCCAACGGAGTTTCCACAGATAAGTCAAAGTCTAATTTCTCCGAGTCAAATTTAATCGATGAGCGCAAATAGGAGAAATAAAAGAATGGGTAGAACCCAGTATCAAATAAAGTATAGACTTCATTAGAGTTTATGATAAGCTTACCCGTGATGACCTCATTCGGGTTCCTCGCTTCTGGGAGGTCACAACAAACGCCTCCCTTCAGACTACCTAGGTTTTGACTTTTTCCCGAACGGCCTTTGGTGCCTCCATCCTAGTTGAATTTATCTTGATGGCGACAAAATCGAGCTAAGTGACCTTCTTCCACAATTATAACATGCTTTGGATGACGATGGCTAGATTCGGACCGATGTGTCCCTCTCCTCCACATTTGAAGCATATGATAGGTGGTCTTTCTCCTTCCTTAACAACTGGTCTTTGGTCCGACGTCTTTCCATCATTGTTGAATCTCCTTTTCTTGAAATGTCCATTCTTATTGTTTTGTACGATTACCACCAAGTGGTTACCATATCCGGCCTGTTGATTCCCTCCACGCTTGTTGTCACCGCTCGATGACTACTACCGGTATTATAATTTTCTTACCGCTTCTATTTTAGTTTCGTTGACTCGTTATCGTGCTCCACTAATCGAGCCCTATTTACAACATCCGAATACAAACACGGTTTATGAGAAATAAGATGTCGACGTATCTCCCGCTTCAACCTCTTTAAAACATTCGCGCCATTCTCTCTTCATTATCCACCAAGTGGGGGACGAACCGTGATGATAACTCGCAAATTTTGCCTCGTATTGCGACACGATCATATTGTTTTGTTCAAACTTGATAAACTCCACCTCCTTCATGTGGCGAATACTTTCAGGAAAGTATTTGTCGTTGAACAACTCCTGGAACTTCTCCCAAGATATCTTCAAGACAACAGTTGAGTACGTTTTACAAATTACCAAGATATCTTCATGAATCGCCTCCGCCAAGCAACATAAAGGCAAGAAGGGAACCTTTTGCTTCTCGGAGCATCCCAAGACATCAAATATCTTGGTAATCTGCTTTATCCATGCTTCCGCTTGAAGTGGTTTTGGCTCTCCTTAAACTCCGGTGGTCCCAGCTCCTTAAATTGTTTAGCGGTGACCGCTCGAGAGTTTTCCGTGTTTCCACCCTACGTTTTGGACAGAGTCGCTCTCGCTTTCATTGTTGCAGATAAATTGCATAAAGCCTCCGAACATTTGATCATTCATCATTTGGTCGGTGTTATTGTTTTGCATGAGGATTGTCGCCTTCTCGATGCACATTATCCCGATTATTGATATGTGGTGAATCAACGATCGCTCTTTGTGCTCCATTGCTATTCTCAACATTCTCGGATGTCATTTTCAGACATCGCCACAAAACAAAAAGTTAATTGACATGTAACAAATTATCTCTATATTCGACCGACCAATAAAATAAAGACATAAACTTAGGTAGGTCATACTAGCGAAGGTATTCCCCGTCTCTCCCTCCTAGTATTATTCTCACATCTTGCTTGTGGATCATATCTAAGCTCGATACCAACCGTGACGCCCCCAAAATTAGGTATACATCACCCATATTGGGTAGTCGATACATGGCATGTAATTTAAATACAACTTACTAATATAACTGCGTAGGTATACAATACGACATAAATCGTGAGTTTGAATACAAATATTGTCTACTAGATATTATACAAACTCAAAAGGAGTCCTCATTACAATTATTATCACACTATTTCACGTAATAGTGAGGACTACTAATGCTATCCTCTCGACCATTACTCCGCTCCCCAACTCGTCCCAAATTTATATTCTCATTTCACTCAAGAGAAAAGTGAAAGAAAGGGTGAGCTCAACTAGCTCAAGAAGAAATATTATGACTAAGATAATGCGAATAAATTATCATTACTTTCAACAACAAATGTTAAACCGATAAAATATAATGAACATCAAGTTTAACTACAATGAACCAAAGAATCCATTAAAAGAGTCAAGAGAAAATAAAATCTACTATCTTTTATGATTTAAAAGGTTTTTCATCATCGTTATAATTTGAAACTCACTTTTAATAAATATTCCACATCATCGAATTACCCTCGCTCTACTACCAAGGATATTCTTTTAGTATCACGACCACAATTATTCATGCACTACTGTGCCAAGAATAGTTGTGTATTCATTAATGGTCATAATCATGCCAACAATCGCCCATCAATGCACTACTACCACCGAGGATTTTTATCACATCATTTGTAACATTACGGGCCATGATTAATCGAATAGTCTTCGGTCATAATCATACCAAGTCCATCTATGCACTATGTGCCACGAGATGACTTTCAACATAATATAAACATGAGGATGATGACAATGATATAAGAATTCAATAAAACAAGTTCAAGAATTATTTTATCCAGGAATTATTAACGCCCAAATTGTCAACACGATATCTTTGTTTTGTAGAGTAAAATTCAAGAATGATCTCAAGAATATTTTCATGAAAAGATATCGATGAAACGCAAATATCAAGGATATTTTACTAATTTCATGGAGTATGTAAGTCAAAGTTTTAACTAACTGGGTATAATAAAGAATGGAATAACAAAAGAAATCACCATGCATGCGATAGATCGCATGAGCAAAGTTATTCCAACAGAATAATAAATAACGGAACCAGTCCCGCCAGAAACGCATACATACTGGATGTTCCAAATGTAATAATAATAAAAAGCGGAACTGTGTCCTGTAAAAAACACATGCATGGATGTTCCAACAGAATAATAATAAAGAGGCGGAACCAGTCAGGTGTAAAACACATGCATGTGATGTTCCAAATGTAATAATAATAAAGAGATTTTAACTGTGTCCTGTAAAACACACGCATGTGATGTTCCAAATGTAATAATAGAAGAATGTCACCAAGTATAGGTAAATCACAGATACAAAGTTATTCCAATAGAATAATAAGCAATGGAATAACAATGCTTCTCTTCATGAATAAGAAAGAATAACACCCTTTATTTAGTACAACAAATAATATTCACTACCTTAGAAGAACCGAATATTGGAAAAGTGAAGTAGCAAAATACTTTTTTCTTCTTCTCTATAGTTTTCTCTCAGAGTTTCAATGAATTGTAAGAAATAATGAAGGAATGAGCTTTCTATTTATAGAAAACCGAGGGTGGCTCTTGGTCTTAACGAAGGGTCAAAATGACTCTTGGTAATATCAAGAGACAACTACTATTCATGAAGGGGTAATTAACCTTTGGAACAATCAAGAAGCGGTTAACTCTTGGTAATATCAAGGACAACTACTATATGCGAAGGAGGGGTAATTACTATTGACGAATGTAATTACTATTGACGAAGGTAAATACTATTGAAGAAGGTAATTACTATCGATTGAAGGTAAATACTATTGACGAAGGTAATTACTATCGACGAATATAAATACTATTGACGAAGGTAATTACTTTATTCACAAAGGTAATTACTATTCATAAAGGTAATTACTATCGACGAAGATACTCTTAGATGATGACATATGGGCCTCCCATAAAATAATCAAACTTACCACAAACGCCTCATAATGACTCTTTATATACATCAAGGATTGAATAAATATTACCACAAATCATTTTATTTTTAATCAACACATTTTAATCTTTCAACAATTATTAATCATTTATAACTTGTCGCCTCAATTAATAATATAAATATATTATACGATGATAATCGTGACAATAATTGAATCAATAATATAAGAGATATGATGCAAAGAATTATCGTAGTAATAATTGAGTATAGCTAAGTGACTTCTCACGTAAAGCATCAATAATCAATACCGTGTGCTACTACGCAACCAACGCCAGACATCGCATTTACTTTTACCACCGGGTAGTTCAACAGCTTTTAACGGTAACACCTCCGCCGTTATTTTATAGAAAGATAATTTTGTCGCTTAACTAACTACAATACTTCCATTAATGGGTCCACTAATGATTGAGCCGTCGTCATTTAATATTCCCCGACGACAAAAAGAATATTCTCCGACCAAACGAATATTTTATAACAACTTGCTTACTTTGCAAAATTTATAAATATTACCCACAACTATAACATTATATCAAATTTATTCCATAATATTCAAAAATAATATTTATAGAAAATTCATCTTTATTTATAAAAGCTGGGGTCTTACACAAGGACTTGACATGATAAATATTTCACATTTGATTTTTAGCTAAGACTTCTATTTAGTGTGCCTATATATTTTAATTTTTCATTACTTGAAATACAAAATTAATTCCCACCCTTATGTTGGCTTACTAATCGATTTTTGTTAAGGCAGTCCACTTGGGACTTTCGTCGAGCATGTGGTGTACACAGTCTCAAATTATATGTGTCATAGACATTTGCTTGTGTAAGAAAGCCAATTTTATCCTCCTTATTACTCCTCAGCCCAACTTAGCTCCTTGTGCCTAAGTTCAGTCCATACTATCATAGCCATAGCATAGCAGTAAAGTTAACACAACAACTTAATATATCAACACCTATCATGTTAACAGTCAGTCATGATAGCAATATAGCATTTCATTCAATTAGATCCTACAATAGTTTACATAGCAATTCAAAAATCCATATAACAGTCTTTGAGTTTATATTAAAACTACAGAGGCAAGGTTCAGTAATACATCATCAAAACAGTCTATATAGAGTATTATAGACATGGTTTAATACCCTTGCATCAAAACAGTACCAAGGAATGAGATCTCTGTATTTCTAAAGCATGAACCTCTTACATATTATATTTTCATAGTTTAAAACATCTAACAGTAAGGTTTTCAAGTTTTAGGCCAAAACAGTCCCTCTTGGTACTAGATAATATGATTTGAAAAATTCAGTTACTAAGCTAACATGATTAAGCAATAAGTACCCAAGACTAGTTATTTATATATCATCTAATAGGTATAGCTTTCATTCGGATGGCCTATCTTAGCTTACACATAGACAGTCCACCACCAACCTTTTTAGGAAAAAAAACACACAAATGAGGCTTTTAAAGTATCATCAAAATTAGTTTAAAGCTTGATGTAATTATCCTCATTTATAACATAACAGCCAGGTTAGGGGAAAATTGTAGATATTATAAGAAAGCTTTTAACCATAGTCACAAGGACTGGCTTTAGATCCTTGAATCATATCTTGCTTAAGCTTTACTAGTATCATGTTATAATATACTAATCATATTATAACAAGTAGTAGTTGTTACAAATCAAGCTTCCAACAACAGTCCCTATGGAACTCACTATTTCAGTTTATTCATACTTGCTTTGCACAATTGTTAAGTTACCATGGGGTGCAATTTATATTGAAACCTGATAAGGTCAATTATAGAGTATGCTTGAGGTATTGCTCCCACTGTATAGGAAATTTTGACAGAGTTTGAACTCAAAATCACAGTTAGTATACATAGATACTACATCAGTCCTTAGTTTGGCAGTTTATCAAACAGATGGTGGGTAGTCTAGCTATATGCATATATTACATATTCTCTTAGCTTATTGTCCCCAGCCATATGGCTTAAACCACAAGAAGCTATTAACCAAACTCAGCAGTCTTAATCACAGTAGTTCACATAGTAATTAAAACAGTCATTATGTTAATTAAATCAATAGCCACCTAATCATCTAACCATTTACAGCTCGGTTGCTACTCTTTAGAGAAACAGGGACGAAAGGTTTAGGAAGGTTAGATTGAACTTACTTGTTGATTCAAAGGTCACAAGTGATTGGAGCTGCACAGTTCCTCCTCCTTCTTAACCGAACTCTTCACTTTCACTCTACTGTTATTTCTTTTGGGCCTCTGCTAAGTGATGAAGCTAATTGGTTTTCGGTAATGAGCTTGGCCTTTTATGGTTGAGCTTAGCTTCTTCTACTGTTAACCCTCTAACCTCTACTTGACCCCTACTCAGCCACCCTACCAAGTAGCTGCACTCAGTCCTAGCCTAGCTAATTTGGCCCTTACCCAGCCACCCTAGCAGACCTTAGCTTACTTGCTACCTTATCCTCTGCAAGTGTAGCTGATTTGTTATTTGTTTGTTAGCCAAACTAACTTACCTGCTAACTACTGGTAACTGTACTAACTACCAGTTAAGAACTAACTTAGGACTCATAGACTTGCCATCTAAATGAGTATTCAGGCCATGTTAAGGAAATTAGTTTGAAGCAGTTATCTTATTACACACCCATGAGTTTACAAGATTGGGTTTTGACAACTCATGATTTGAGGCTTGAACCAATCCACTCTTGTTAATAATTGGGGCTGCCGAATTGGGCTAGAAAATAAGTTAGAATTGGCCTTTTATTATCTTCTTATAGACTCAACTCATATTCAAATTAATTGAAAAGGCTTACAAGTATAATTAGTAAAATTTAATATGGCCCAATGTCTTAATATGGACTCTTATTAAATTAAAACACATGGACTTTTATCTATTATTTTCTCTAGCAACAATAGCTAGCACATATATCATTTAAAATAACTATTCCATGTAATTCTTAAATAATTCATGATGGTACATTATTTCTTTATCCTTCAAAAATCAAGATGCTAAATAAACTATTAAATAAATAATAGTTTTGTCATAATGAGTAACATCAAAAAAAATTCATACGCAAAATTTGACATTATATTAATTGAATATTACACAGGATTTTTTGGGTTATTACATTCTCCCCTCCTTATAAGGATTTCGTCCTCGGAATCACAATACCGAATCATTCTTAATTGATTTAGATCTTATTTTTGCTTGTAACCTTATTGTTGAATCATTTCAACGTACCATTTTCTTAGATTTTTGTTAAAAATTTTAAATAAACCATCTATTTTCACTCTAGGTTTTAAACTTTAACCTTTAATTTAATCATTCAAGATCTTCTAAATTTTCGGGTTGTCACACAGACTCGTTACTTAACGTACTACATAAAACCAAAAATAGAAAAAAATTCCAACAAACCATTTGGAACAGAAAACTGCTCAAGGGTCAGGGGTTACACTAATTTCTTTTTTAACTTTTTAACTAGTTTTACTTAAAAGTTTGTCGTGGCTTCGTTACAAAAGCTTTTACTCCCGTTCCAATTGGGTGATGTTCATGACTCATAACAGTACACCATGACACCCTATAACTTATTTTTTCATTTCATAAGCTTCCTCAAAAGGATATCAAAACAGCCCATAACAGTCCGCTAATTAATTGTCCGTTCTTGTATTCCTTTATGCATATGTTTGTATTTTCATATTTGATTCCACTTTTCATACAATTAACGAGTAGTTTAACATATGATATATATCCATATCACTCCAAGATTCCTCAATGATCTTCAAATAATACCAACCACCAACAAAACACTTCTTATCATAGTAAAGAAATCTTAAAAAAATGAAGAATATAAGGTCTAAGGCTTACCTTTGCTTGTTCTTGCTTCTTCTTCTTACTTGATCTTGGTACAACTTGGAGAATCGAAACTCGCTTACTCCTCTCTCTTTCCTCTATCTGAACCCCTCTCTCTTTCTCTATCCTTTCTCTTGCTTATCTTTTCTTTTGCTCTCTCTCTTTTGCTTCTGAAAGTGAAATGAATAAAATGGCCAAGTGTTACATGATTAATTAAATTATCCAACACCTAACTTAACCTTGCTCGGGTCATAATCACATTATACGAAATCTAGATCAAAGTCAACCTTCAGTCGCATAAAACACACACATTTCCATTAAAATATTTATTTTATTTAGTAAATATTAATAACCCTTATTACAAGGATGTTACATTCTCGATCATTACAATTTATTTCACTGTTATAATAATCTTCTATCTGGTTTGTATATTGTGGATTTCCTCCAAACTGTTTTACTAAGTGGATTTTGGCTATTTCTGACTGGTATAATCTTTTCCTAAGTTGTTGGAGTTCTAATTCTCTTTGGCTTCTAAGTTCCTAATTCATATCATATACTTATTCTAGCTATATGTTTTTATCTGTTTTAGCCTATTAATCTGTAAAATTCTTAGTTGTTAATAATCTATTAAATTTCTAATTGCTGGAAACATATATTAAAATTTTCAAACTTTGAAACTAATATTTTCTTATCCTTACTCGATACTAACCAATCCTATAAGTAAAAAAGATATAACTTAAATTTTCCTATTTTTAAAGATTTTTACTCTTTTTTTTCTTTTTCTTTTTCTTTTTTTAAAAAGTAATTCAGATTTTCAAAAGATCTCTCGAAACCTGATAAGATCGGATATTCGTATAACCTACAAGATTAATCGATACCTGATAACATCGAACATTCGTATAACTTACAAGATCAATCGATACCTAATAAAGTATCAATCATATATATAATTTATTGGATCAATTTTTCTCTAGCATGTCTTTTAACGATTTATAATTGAAATAAGGAACTGCAACGCCAACACATGGCAACAACGTTCTACCGGGTATCCCAACTTGAGTGACGTCCCACTAGATAGAAATCAATCTAATAATATATATATATATATATATATATATATATATATATATAGTTAGTTGAATGATATCTTTATATATTAGATAAAGAGAATTAAATAGATCTTATTTTTGATCAACGACCCTTCAGATAAAGAGATTTTAATAGATCATATTTCTGATCAACAACCCTTCAGATAACGAGACTTGAATAGATCATATTTCTGATCAACAACCTTTTGTATAACTAGAATAGATGGTATGATTATCTGCACTAAAAAAATTAGTTCATGGCTCTGATACCAAGGTAGGGATGAACCGACTATGAGCTAACTAGTTATTTAAGCGAATACATATATATAAACATATGTGCAAACATATAAACCTATATAAACAGACATCTAATATGAACAGATATCTATGCAAACATATAAAATCAAAACTATATACTTGCAGAAATATAAATGTACTTTTTGTGGAGATTAAGTCATACCTTAAGCTATTGGAAATGTTTTTCCTTTCAGGAAACCTTAGATGGAGTAAGGATGGAGAATAGAGATGAAAATAGTATCTTCTATGATAATTGGGGAATTTTCTTTGGTGATTTTTGCCTATAGTCAGATCTAGTATTCGATTATGATTTCAATAATTGAACAATGCTTGTGAAAGTTTTTTGGGTGAAATGGTGAATGGGTTGTGCTTGTGCGCATGAATAGCAGGATGATTTTTACACATCAATTATTCAGGATTTGTAATGTTGCTGGGATTATTTTTCTTCAAGGGTCAGCAACTTTTGCTTGTATGGAGCTTCTTTAAAAATACAGATTTTAGGGAGTTTTAGAGTCAAAGCTTGGCTTGGATGATTTTTATACATCAATTATACAGATTTTAGAGATTAGGGAGCAAAGACATTCAGTCTAGGAACATATTAATTGGTTCTAATGATGCCATAAAATTAGCAAGCTTCAGAGTATTCCAGTATATTACATGTTTGATATTGGGGATGGTTGACACTCAGTTTCTTGGTGCAAAACAAATATATTATACCAAGGCATTCATGGAGTTTTTAATTGCTGCTGGCCATGCGACTCTATAATGTTGTTCTATTTACTTTGTGGCGACAGAAAATTTTGCTTCTTGTTGGGTTGAAGGTTCAGTTTTATCATACATGATCGGTGGGTTTACAAGAAGAATTTGATGATAGTGTTAAGGCTTTCAAGGCTCAGTTATACAATTCATTAAGCATTCTATAACTGCTAGGGCTAGTGTCTTGGTGTGCAGAGTTTAATGAATTTTAATATGGAATTAGCTTGCCGTTATGATTTTTGGTTTTTTAACATGTAATGAAATAAATTTCATTTGTAATTCCAAACATTTTTGAGTTGCCACAGCTGTACTATTTTGGATTTTGATGAAATTTCATTTTTTGCCGATAAAAAAAGATGGGTAATTTATAGATAATTTTTTTTTTTTTAATAGACGTGTATTTTCAAATTAGCACAAATAAAATTGAACGAACGGAGTACAAGATATTAAAATACTCTCCCTTGCACAAATAGTACCATTTGAAATATTTATAATTTTTTACTTAAATATTTTTTCCCATATAGGTTCTGATTGTATTGAACCGAAAATGTATACATGTTTACAATGGGAATAAACCCTTCCCCCCCTCCCCTCCAATTAGATAGAAAGAAAGAGTCGTCACAGAGGCCAAATTAACAGATGAAAATTATAAATAAACAAGCTCATCAACTTTGCTGCGACATGGATAATAATAACAATATGAATATAAGTTATGGACTGAATTGATTTTGTAATAGGATTGTTGAAAATTATATTAATTATAGAATTGTATGGGATATATTGTGTCAAATTAGTTTTCGAATTGAAATATATTAGTTGTGTAGTTTGTTCCGATTTTTTATAAGTCTTTCATGGAAACAAGTAACACCTATATTAGTTGTTCAAGGAAAGGACTCTTAACAATCTTATAAAATCAATTCAGTCCATAACTTATATTCACAACTTATTGTTTTGGTAATATTTTATAGCTGTTAACAATTTCAAAAGTGCTGAAATCTCTATCTTGTTAATCAAAGACTCAGTCTTTCAAACTGATTGATATAGCTGTTATCCTCTACTCTATATATTCCTTCTTGGCTATTGAAGAAGATACGACACTTAAAACTGCAAACCATTTGATAATATATCATAGAGCTTATTTAGCGTTATTTCAGCTATTGATTATATTATTCTTAAATCTTTTTGAACTGAAAATTGTACTCTTTCATAACTTTTGTAATATGAGTACAAGTCTGGTTTGGCTTGGGTTCTCTTATAATAGTTAGTCTGTTCAAAGAAAGCTTCAAAGGTTTCAGTGGTGAGAAAAATTGCAGAGGTGCAAACGTTGCAGTGGTGCAAGGGACATTGGTGTCCAAATCAAAGTTGGATTGCTTTGAACATGGAAGTTTTTCTTTGTAACTAATAGAATATTAAGTTTAATAAAAAGAGTCTCCAATACCATTTGGTATTAGACGTGGATGTAGGTCACTAGATTATATGATAGGGGTTGAACCACGTAAAAATCTTGATGTGATTTACTATTCTGTTTTCTTATTTCTGGATATTTTGTTTTACTCACTTTTGAAGATATACTAATCCAGATACTAAAGCAGACAGTTATATCTGTCTGATAATAATTGACGAAGAACATAAGCTAAAATAGACAGACATACATGTGTTTATCACTTTTAGTTTAAACACATATTCACCCCCCTCTAGGTGTGCTTAATTATAGAATCACAATTCTAATTTCGAGAAACATAAGTGTAGTTATTAAATTGTTAAATATTTATTCAAATATAACTAATGATTGAATTATATATTGTAGGTTCTTTCAATCAATTATTAAGCAAAATATTTAAATAGATTATTATAAATTTATTTAGTTATGATTATGTGAAAATAATTATTTTAACGTTATTTAAGTTTGTAATAGATGACTATATTAGCGTTTATATTTACAAAATTTGCTTGAAATTATAATCTGAATAGAATTATGAAACTCTTCTTTAATAACTTTTAATTTAGTTATGACAATTAGTTAGAAATGAATCCACTATAATTTTTCAATTAATGTTATAGTTATTATGTTTCAAATTAACGTATATTATTAATACAATTAATCATGTAATTTGATAAAATTTCAATTTTAAATGAATTAAATTAGTTAGGATATTAGATTAATATTCAAATTAATGATTAATATTAATATAATTAAATTGCGTGATATATCTCTTTAGTGAGTTTAATTGATTGTTTGTAATTGTTTTACAAGTGATTTTTTTGGTGAAGTGTGTTTTACAAATTTTGTAACAAAATTGGTAAAATCAAAAATAAAAATTATTTTAGAAGTTACTTTTTCTAATGGAGATTGGTTGTGTTTCTTTTGAATACTTTATAGTTAATTATTAATTATTATAAATTTGTATAATACTTCTACTAATTTGAATAGGAAGAGAAAATATTCTTCTTCTTTTTCCATTCCTCTTAGAGATAGAAATATTTTTAAATTTGAATAAATTTAATTAATACAAATTAGATTGTTTTCATGCTAATATAAATTAGGAAAGTTTGAACTAAAAATTAATGAAACCAAATCAAATTAATTGTTATAAAAGTATCATGGATGTCTAGATTCATATAGTGGATGTCTAGATTAATTCATTCTTCTTATCTTTGATTATAATGATTTTGAAACTCCTATGTCCATTGAGTTATGAAACTCATGACCTTTAAGTTTTGTAACATCCTAATATTGATGTTCTTATATCTATAAATAATAGTATTGTAAAGTGAGTGAGTGACATGAAAATACAATGAGAATGTTCTATTTCCTCTAATCATCTTTGTTCTTAATTTTAGTAATGTTTTATAACACGTTATCAGCACGATTCTCTACCCAATTTTTGGAAGAAAAAAAAGGTTATCTCAACTCATTGTAAGTATTGTTTCATTACAATTAAATTTGATATACATATAAACATTTTGTTTAACAAAAGACGCATGAGACAATAATGATAATGGACAACTCTGAAGTTTTTGAGAATACAAATTACGTAAGTACACTACTTTTGTGATGTATATAGTAGTATTAGTATAAATAAATAATCATTCCACCTACCAATTCTCTCACTTTGAAAGTGACTAGAGAAGGGTAAATATTTTTATTGTCTTTTTATAAATTTATACTTAGTTATTTAATTTCTTACGGATTTATATATTTATATAGATGTCAAATCTTATGAATTTGAATTTGTTGTCCTTGATATATATCGAGAAAGAATTACTTGTCATGGACTCTTGATACTGATATTCATATAAAGACATCTTTGGAGATATAATTAAGATTGACAAACATGCATCCTTGCGGGGTCATGCAAAATTAATTATTTTTATTTGACATCATCTCCATAAAAAAAATATTGATAAAGACATGTTAGAAAAAATATTTACTATATTTCATGCCTCGAATATGCTCCTGCAGTAGCAAAATTGTGAGTATAAGTTCATAATATATTCCCTAAAGTGATAAAGAAAATTATATTCCTAGAAGTGATATCATTTCTTCTAATGGCTGAACAAATAATGAGTTTTTGCTAAAAAATTACCAATCTCGTCCGACCGGTTCTACTCCATTCTCTGAAGTGACTGGAACCTCATTTGATAAACACAGAGGAAATTATGGTTGTGGTCGTGGGCGTGAAAGGAACAATCAATATAGAAAAGAGAATGTACATGTTGTACTTCTAAACATTTGGTAAATTTGTACCAAGACTCCATAAAAGAAAAATAAATGGAATTGAAATAAACTTTATTGATCATAATGATCTTGAAGATCCCATGAATTATTTTGATTTTTCAAATGGAATGAAAATAACTAATTTTGATATCTATGATTTTCTTGATGATGTTGATAGAAATGTTCATACCAATTAATTATTTTTATTTCATTGTATTATGGCATTATAATAAGTATTTTTATTATATGTTTTATTTAGGTTTCAAGTAATAAAGTTAAATTTATGTTTTTGCATATATAAAGATGTATGGACCAAAAGCTCATCAAACTTAATTAAAGACTCTAGAAGAACGATTATTCATCAAACTTAATTAAAGTATCTGGAAGAGCGTTTATAATGTTGTTAAATGACACAAAACTTTGTATTGATGATTCTTTATATTCTTCTGAGACAAGCAGAAATTTGCTCAGCTTTAAGGATATACGTTATAATGGTTATTATATTGAAACCAATAACGAAGGCAGTGAAGAATTTCTTTATATTACTTCAATAGTATCAGGCCAGAAGCTCATATTAGAAAAATTGTATATTTTCTCTTCTAGGTTATATTATACTAAAATGAGAATAGTTGAAACAAATGTTGTAATACACCAGAAGTGTGCAATACACCAGAAGTGTTCGGATCCAAATGTTTTTATGATTTGGCATGATCATCTAGGATCAATAATGATGCGTTAAATTATTGAAAACTCCCATGAACATCCCTTAAAGAACCAGAAGATTCCTTGTTGATTATATCAAAGTAAATTAATTACCAAACTATCACATTTAATTATTGTTATTTAGTGTTCATATTTCTTAGAAAGAATTCAAGGTTATCTATTTGAACCAATACACCCACCACGTGTGGTTCATTCAAGTATTTTATGGTTTTAATTGATGCATTAACCAGATGATCACATGTATGTTTACTTTTAATAAGAAATATTGCATTTCTTATGCTTCTTGCTCAAATAATTAGGTTGCGAATATAATTTCCTGATTATATAATTAGGAAATTTTATTTAGATAATGCTGGTAAAATTCACATCTCAAGTTTTTGATGAATATTGCATGTTAATCGGAATTTATGTTAAACATCATGTTGCACATACACATACTCAAAATGGTATAACTGAATCAAATTTTAAGATATTTTAAATTATTGCTCGACCTTTGATTATGAAATCAAAATTACCAATTTATGCTTGGGGTCATGCTATTTTACATGTTGCATCATAACCTCAATAAGTGATATTTTTAAGGTATATTTTGAGGATTGTTATTTTAATGAAACAATCTTTCCACTATTATGGGGAGAAAAATCGTTGCCTGAAGCACGACGTG
This sequence comes from Panax quinquefolius, assembly GCA_020205615.1. Lineage (NCBI taxonomy): Eukaryota > Viridiplantae > Streptophyta > Magnoliopsida > Apiales > Araliaceae > Panax > Panax quinquefolius. The sequence goes on along the minus strand of CM035174.1, from coordinate 83,196,015 downwards.
AGATCATTGCCTGAAGCACGACGGTAGATTAATTGGAATGTTTCAACGTTATTTAATCTTGATCCTCATACAAATCAATATGAACTATAAGTTCAAAAGATTATTCATTTGCAATTAATTGCAAATCAATTACCAGAATTATTCACCGATAATAAGAAAATAGTGATATCTCACATTCTAGCTGCTAATACTCTAGCAAGGATTGAAGTCCCTGTAGGACAATCAGTTAATACAGCAGCAAATTGAATTAAAGTCACACCTGAAACGTGAAAGAATGATCGGTGTTAAAGATAAAATTTCACATGCAGAAGAAAAAAGTACAAGAAAAACAAGTTGCAGCCTATAAAGAGGCTATACCCATGAAACAGGCTACAAAAAAAATTATTGATTTATCCAAAACTTATGAACAAAACTCTCTTGTAAATAAAACTCTTGAAGAGTTATCCTCTGAAGAGGATGAGTTATCTCCTGAAGAGGATCAGGTACCTGAAAATAACGAGATCTCGATACATTATGTATATACAGGAGACGGATATATTGGATAAAAATAAAATTGTTGTCGACAACATATTTTCGTATAAAATTATTATTGATATTACCAGAAGTAATGATCATGTATATGAACCACAAATCATGATGAATGTAGAAATATTTGGCCAATGTGAAAAGAGGCGATTCAAGTAGAACTAAATTCATAAAGTAAACGTTTTTTGGACCTGTAGTCCGAACACCTAAAGGAGTGATACCTGTTGAATACAAATGGATATTTGTACAAAATAAGAAAAATTAAATTATATGGTACAGAACGCAACTTGTAGCACAAGGTTTCTCGCAAAGGCCTAATATTGATTATGAAGAAACATATGCTTATGTAATGGACACAATTACATTCAGATTTTTAATTAGCTTGGTAGCAAAAGAAATTAATGGATGTTGTTACATCATATCTGTATGAATCATTATATAATTAATTATATCTACATGAAAATCCTTGAAGGATATAAAATGCCTGAAACATAAATTCTATATCTCAAAATATGTATTCTATCAAGCTACAAAGATTCTTATATGAGTTAAAGCAATCCAGATGCATAATGTGGTATAATCGCCTGAGTGACTATCTTTTGAAAGAAGAATTTGAGAATAATCCAATTTGTGCATGCATTTTTATTAAAAAGATCATAATCTGGATTTGTTATTATTACTGTATTTATTGATGAAAGATCTTACTCCATAAGAGTCGACAAAAACAACAAATTGGGGATGCATGGAAGATATTGGTAAGACAAATTTTTGTCTTGGCCTACAAATTGAACTATGAAATTCTTGTTCATCAATTAACATACACAGAAAAAGTCATGAAGTAACTTTACATGGATAATGTTAATCCTTTGAGTACTCCAATGATGGGTTGGTCACTTGATATCAAGAAATATCCATTTTGACTACAAGAAAATGATGAAAAAACTTTTGGTCTTGAAGTACCATATATTCGTGAAATTGGTGTTTTGGTCCTGAAGTACTATATCTTAATGTAATTGGTACTTTGATGTATCTTGCAAATTTGACAAGATCTGATATAACATTTGTAGTTAACTTAATTACTAGCAATGTATAGTTATGCACCAACTCGAAGACATTGAAATGAAATTAAACATATTTTACATTATCTTCATGAGACTATTGATTTGGGATTATTTTATCCAAAGGGTGATAAAACCAAGCATATTGCACCAAAATTATTTTATACACATGAGCCCCAGAAGAATGACGATATTGATATCAAGCATATATGATCATGTGATAATTTGGTTGATATATTCATTAAGTCATTACCAACTATGATTTTGAAGAAATTTGTGCACAATATTGGCATGCTTCGACTTAATGATATTTTTACCATGAACAATGGAAATTCTATGTACTTACAAAGGGGAGTAAAAAGGATATGTTCTGATTATACTCTTTTTCCTTCGCTAAGATTTTTTTCCCAATGAGTTTTCCTTTGCAAGGTTTTAATGAGGCAATCCCAAGGCACTAGAAGTTATACAAGAATATTGTACTCATTTCCTTCGCCAAAATTTTTTTCCACTGGGTTTTTATTTGGTAAGGTTTTAAAGAGGCATATTCTTAAAAAAATTCTACAAAAGAACTTCATCCATTCTGTATGAAGACAATGCTGCATGTATAGGTCAATTAAAGGGAGGATAAATCAAAGGAGATAGAAGTAAACACATATCACCGAAATTCTTTTCCACACATGATCTTGATAAGTGTGGTGACATTGATGTTCAACAAATTCGATCAAAAGATAATCTAGCAGATTTGTTCACCAAAGCATTACCAACTACAATGTTTGAAGGATTGCGTCACAATATTGGAATGCGACAGTTAAAGGACTTAAGGATACATTCATGAGGGGGAGCTAATACGCGCTGCACTCTTTTTCCCTTAACCAAGGTTTTTTCCCATTGGGTTTTTCCTGATAAGGTTTTTAATGAGGCAGCTTTCAATGCGTATGACTATACAATAGACATCCAAGGGAGAGTGTTATAAAATTATAATGGATGTCTAGATTCATTTTTCTTATCTTTGATTATAATGATTTTGAAACTCCTATGACCATTGAGTTATGAAACTCATGACCTTTGAGTTTTGTAACCTCCTAATATTGATGCTCTTATATCTATAAATAATAGTATTATAAAGTGAGTGAGTGACATGAAAATACAATGAGAATACTCTATTTCCTCTAATCATTTTTGTTCTTAATTTTAATAATCTTTTATAACATTAATTATATAGTTGATTGCATCTCTTTAACAATTCCAATTAAGTAAGAAGAATTACTCCAAACTCTAAACACTAGCTGCTAGGTATGGAATATGAATGGTAGTACTCCGATGACAATAATGAGTGTTTAGTATTGTAGTAATAACATGATAATAATTATGATGGAATTTTTGACGTGTCAAAAAATGAGATTTTTTTTTTGTGAGAGACAAAGTTGGTGGAGTTTTTCCAACGAAAAATTTCGTTAGTCTCAAAATTAAGAGTTTTACTCTCAAAATTCAAAATTCAATGAAAAATTTACACATAATTATCAAAACTAGAGCTCGTACAAATAATAAAATTTGAGTAATAATTATAAATCGAACTCTAATTTTGAAATTTTGTGTTGGTAAAAATTCAATTCAAATCGATCAGTCTGGGCTCTTCTAATAAAAGAGGTTAATTGAATACTTTCTTATTTTCGATGTCACAAAATTAATATATAAATTGGACTCTCAATTTGAGGTGAAGAAAGAACTCTATTTGACTCTCACCATCATTTAGAGCTCGTGCGTTTCTACGTTGGAACCCCATTATACACTTTATAGTGCTTGATCTATATTGCTGCTTCTATTCATCCCCTTTGTAGATAATAAATGGAAAATGCATTTGTGCCACTATGCTGTAAAGAGCTAGCCACCATTAGCATACAAAACTAGGTTTAGTGCTTTAATTGTACTTACACTAATTAATGGATCAAGCACGTTTAATTCTACATATAATTAAATATATACACACGATCCATTAATTATAGTCCTCAAATTATTAAGTTGTACTGTTAAGTAATACTCCCTCCGTCCCAAATTAATTGCTCAATTTTGATCTTTTTAAGTCAAATTGACTATTTTTAGAATTAATAATTAAGCATATATAAATATATTTCTAAAATTATAAAAATTGGGGTTAATAATAAATTGTATATACTTTCTTTTGGTTATAATCTCTTCACCTATATTTTAGCAAAAATAGTAAAAAAATTAGTTTTAAAAATGGTCAATTTGACTTTAAAAAGTCAAAACTAAGCAATTAATTTGGGACGGAGGGAGTATTTAATAGTAATTACTTTATTTTATTCCTTAATTACATGAGGTAAGCATGACATAGAGCAGACCCATTTCCACTTATTAAGGGTCTATCTCTTTTCAAATCATTAGAAAGCATTATGTTCATAGTATAGTGGTACTCCAATCTGATCAATTAAATAAAACTGTAATTATACTTTGATTAAACAAGGAATATTATTAACCGGAAGATAGATTTGAGTTGGCTTATGTGTTTCATAAAGAAAGGGCACGAGGTCCAGGAATAAGAATATATATATATATATATATATATATATATATATATATATATATATAAAGGAAAGATCATCATCTTTATTTTCACCCGCGTCAACCCCTTGTGCACGCTTTTTGACGGTTTCATATTATAATGTTGTCATCTATACTTTTATGACGGACAACATATAAATATAATACTAAAAGTATAGTCAGATAGACGACGGTTGTATGGCAAAAACGACAAATGCTTAAAGGGGAAGACGCATGATTAAAAAAAAAGTATGACTGATCGAGACCGATATATATATATATATATATATATATATATATATATATATATATAAGGTTTAGGTATACAGATAATTTTTACAGATACTTGCAGATTATTAAATTGTGCTAGACATACTTGTATATTTCTTTTCATTTTCTTTTTTGCTCAGCCAAAAAGAATTGTATTTAATACTATTCTACAAACAGAGCCCCCTTTGCCTATTTTTTGATAAAAAAAATTTTAGGGATAAACGTGGAATAAAAATGTACTTTTAAATTTATAACTTTTATAAATAATGCTATTTTTGTGAAACCGATAGACTAATTCAGAGAAAATTTACATGACCAAAAAAGCCATAGAAATTGCAAGCACCAATACCACATAACAAAAACATGCCAAAAAAAGGAAAAACTCAGCACTCCCCCAAAGAGTTGGTTTAACAAAATATAAAATATACATACATAACTATTGTACGGTCTTAAGAATTAATAAATCTGCTTTATATTCATAACTGCTAAGGGGGAAAAACTAACGTACTTTTACATGATGACTGAAGATAAGTAGCTGAATATATAAATTTTAATATATATATATATATATATATATATATATAATGTACAAATTGTTAGAGCATGTATCTTGTTGACGACTCTGTATGCTAGACTGGTCTAGTATATAAATATATCAAGCTCTCCACCTCTTTGAAATTTGAACTTAAGAAATGAATTACAAATGGGTAAGATTGAAAAACAAAAAAAGTTAAAGTAGGCCCAAAGATATACCCCCCTAATACCATGTTAGATTTATGAAATGGGCTCATGTTATAAGTATATATCTTTTTCCACATTGAACACTTTAATAAAATATGTTTAGTATATACTCCATAGCCAATTAATTTTGAGAATTGATATTTTCACAAGGGAAATTGATAGTTCCACAAGACTCTACTCACATAAATAGTAAATGGAAATAACCTTGTGGAAATATATAATTTCCCTTATGAAAATAATAATTCCCTTAATTTTTAGTTAAAGAGCTTGATATCATTATATGCTAGACTTGGGTGCATTTATAATCTAATATGGTATCAGAATGGATATATCTTTTGGCTGTCTAGCTAAACACTCTTCTTGTCTTTCATTCTTACCCACTTGCGGTCCACTTCTTAATAGTCAAATTAAAGTTATCCATGGTTTACTAGCTCTTCAAGGCTATAGTATCACTATGCTTTGTGTGTGTCTTGTGTGGTATTCTATATAGTGTCATTATTCTATGTGTTTGTCTTGTGTGAAAATCTATATCCAATTATGTACACATCAATACACTAGGTTACACTTTGGGGTGTTGGAGTATATATTTTCTCTCGTATCGAATACCTTAAGAAAATATATCTCATATATAATGAGTTGTGCTAATTCTTCTCATAGCCATTTGATTTTGAATTAGAGAGTTTGATGACTTTATATGATAGGCTTGAGCCCATTTTATAATCTAATATAGTATCAGAGTGCATTTATCTTTGGGGCTTTCCAAACACTTTTTTGCGTTTTTCATATACTTATTCCACTTGCAGTCCACTCCTTAATGCTACGTTTGAATTGGAGTAATGAATGTAGAAATTGAATGACTCATTCCTATGTAATGAAAAAAAAATGTGTTTAGTTGCGATTGGAATGGATTAAACCATTCTTATTTCTCCCAAATTTATGAATTTCATTCTTTGGAGTATAGGAAGAGTATAAAATAATTTATTCCAACTAAAATAGAATGAATCATTACATTCTTTCAATACAAAAGTAGCATAAGTGTTAAATTAAAGTAAGTTGTCCATGGTTTTATTAGCCCTTCAAGGCCATAGTATAATTATTCTTTGGCCTTGTCTTGTATGGGATGCTATTCAATCATGTACATGCACGTGCAACTCACAATACACTATAATATTGGAGTATATATTTTTTTTCATATTGAGTAACTTGAGAAAATATGTGTAGTATATTATGAGTTGGAACAACTCTTCTTGTAACCACTTGATTTTGAGTTAGAGAGTTTAATAACTTTATATTATAGACTTGTGCCTATTTTATAATCTAATACAAATATATTTTTATTTGTATTAGAATGTGTACAAAAATAAAAAGAAAAGGTTCTGACAAATATATAGAAGGTCAAAATAATTAGGTATAACTTGTTCGTTAGTCCCTAAACTTTATTTTTCACGTTTAGTCTCATAACTATTTTTTCAACGTATCTCGTCCTCAAACTATATGTTTATTTCATGTTAGTCCTCAAAATATAGTTTCTTTTCACGTTTAGTCCTCAAGTTGTGGTTGTTGTTCACGTTTAGTCTACAAGTTATAGTTATTTTTCATATTTAGTTCCCTTCAATTAATCTATTTTTGTAAGGCTATAAGTCAAAGATTACATAAATAATAAAGTCCGAGGACGAAATACGTGGAAAGAATAGTTTGAGAACTAAACGTGAAAAATAACAATAATTTAGGGAATGACAAAGAGGTTATCCCAAATAATTATTACTTTCTGAAATCTTTAACTCGATGTCCTAATCAAGAATCCCACTCTATTATCTCTATACAGCTAAATTTAGTTACTCAAGTAACCAAAACTCACAAGATATATTGACAAATTAAAGGGTGGACAATTATATCAAATTAAAATTCAATACCCTGGAGGCTGGAGCTGAGAGTTAATGCACGTGTGCCACTCACGTGCTTCTTGATAACTTTGAACTTGGGCCAACTTTGAAAAAATTAAAGTTGAAAAGGATTTGGAGATTGGGGAACTTTGGGACCATATTGCACTCATTGCAGAAACTGTTGAACAAAAGCCCTATATATTCGAAAGAAGATAGACCGAGGACCACTCTATGTTTAATATTTGACACACTACATGTATATATGATTGGTAAGATGTAAAAAATACATTATGTAAGTTTGAGAAGTTACTCTTGTAACAATCTAGCCTAACTTGAGCCTGGATCAAGTCTTATATTTACTACTCTCTACTATTCAGATTAAATGACATTTTAGAGTTAAGCACACTTATTAAGAAATAACACAAAATGTCTTTTGTGTCCCTAGTTAATTATTTCTCTCTCCACAATTGTCTCTTCTCATTCTCCACAATTGTCCCTAATTAATTATTTCTCTCTCCACAATTGCATTTACTAAACATATTAAATAAAGGGGTAAATTTGGAAAAAATAATGCAATATTGCATAGAGATTCCAAAACGACACTTATATAGAATAAAATTAAACTCTCTAAAACGTCATTTAATCTGAATAGGAGGGAGTATTTAAAAAAGTCTGAACCAAGTCTCCAATTTACCTATCTATCTAATAAAATATAAATGATTTTGAATTTCCCGCTCATTCAATAAATCATCTAGACCGTTCAAAGTTTGAGATAAATCTCACCGTCCATACAGTGTCGGAGGCACGGTACCTAGCTAGTATGTATATATTGTAGGTGGTGGAAAGAGTTAGTCAGGAGAGATGACGGGAAGCTGGCAAGAGAAATTTCGAGCTTTCAACAAAGAAATAAGATACAAAGGCAGGGGCTGATTCAGCCTCTTAGGTTAGTAAGGTCAAATTGAAATAGATAAATTCTCGTAAATAAATAAAAAATAAATAATGCTACAGACACAAACTATAATACAAACTGCTGATGTGGCATACTTCACCTCAGCATATTGATCAACAAATTATTTCAATATCAGAATCTTTACCCCACATAAGAAAGTGATGAGTAGAGTATGTCACATCGCAGATTTAATAGAATAATTTTTATATTCGTAACATTACTCAATAAGAATATATTAAAATAAATTAAAAAACTAAATAATGCCCAAATATTAGTTATAGTTACATTTTTTTAGACTTCATTCTTAAAATTGTTGTATGATAGTTTTATTTTTATTAGTTACAAAAATCCACAAGCAATTATAAAAAAATAAAATCGCAAGTAATTACAAAAAATCTCAAAACAATTGCTAAATTTGTGAAGTTATAAAAAAAATACAACATTAAATTTTCTCTAAAGTCGAAATAGTGGGAAGAATTAGGTTAAGCCGCTAGACGAGAAACACAGAGACAACGAATATTGTAGTGACCAAAGAAGTATAAGATATGAATTTTGAAGAATTTAATGATATCTCCATTCCAAAATTAGATATATATTTTGACTTTTTAAAGTCAATTCCTGAAATCTTAAAACTCAAATTGATATAAGCTCGTTCAAGTCTTGAAAACAACAAATTAAGATAATAATTAGTGTTTTATAGTTAGTTTACAATTATTATATTTGTTGTATTAAAATTAAATAACTTAATATCAATTTTTAATTTTGGAATTTTTTGAATTGACTTTAAAAAGTCAAAATGTATATCTAATTCGGAACGGATATAATATTTTTCGATCTAAATTTTAAATTTTTTATTAAACACCCTAAAATTTTATTCCTTTTCTTTTTGACCCCTAAAAATTCAGTGGGGCCAATTGCCTCTGTCCTGAGCTAGATGACATAATCAATTTCATGCAAGATCTGGACAAATAGAAACACAAATCTAAATGTAGCCACCCATATGGGAAAAACCTACTACAGAGCGGAATCGTTGTTTGTGGCTTTTATTATGATTTTCAAAATCAAACATAAGGGTTAATCTTCCTGTTATAATCTGGATCCACCAATTTATAGTTGGTCCGCTACTTAATTTATCACTCGTGTTGATGGCAGTAGCATGGTAGCGGAGGTGGAAGGTTGGTAGCGGGGGTGGTAGTGGAAGAAAAGATTGGAGGTGAGGATGGGTTTGTTTAATTTGTTTAAGTATAATATATTAATAAATTGTTAATATACCATAATATTTGCTTTCAATAAGTAATAATTTTTTGCCTAATATATATAAACATTTATGTAAATAAAAATTTATTTTGAAAAGATTTTTAATTTTATAATATTTTTAATTTTATAATTTCCTTAATTATATTTATTATTAATTATATAAAAAACATTTGCTATTAATTAAAAAATAACTAAATAACCCTTTTTATTTTTTAATTTCTACCATGTATTTTTTGTTAAATTTTCTGTTTTTTTATATAAAAAAAATTCATTTTCCCCTAAATTTATTTCATATTCCCCTTAATTTTAGTTAGCATATTTTTAGTTTTTATGTTTTATAAATGGCTTAATTATAAATAAAAATTTATTTGATATTCATTACAATGATGTTGAAATACATTTTTTTTATTTTCTTATTTTTTGGCTAACTTTTAAATTTATATTATACTTTAAAATATTTTTTTTCATTTTTTTCCTAAAAATTTTCCTCCAGATCCAGATAATCACTGTCACGTCGCATAATCACGGTCACATCAGTTTTTTTTTACAACTCAGCAGCTTAGGTGTCATTTTCCGTTTAAAGTCAAAGGACTTAACGATTTTTTTAACTTTGTATTAGAAAAGTAAATTTAAGTGAGTTGACTGTAAAGAAAAAAAGTTGAGTGACTCAATTGTAAGTTGACCTAAAATAGAGTAATTAAAAAAATATTTATCCCGGCAAAAAATACAATAAACTGCTATTAGTTTTTATTATTTATTTCAAAAAGCAAAAAAAAATTATTTAAATAATTACTAATCTCTATCAAACCTTGTGATATATAGTTTACAAATAGATAACCTAAGATCTAGTAACCTACTTTTGCCGTTGAAAATGTTGATATAAGTACCCTTAGCACGGTCACTAGTCATATGAAAATAGTAAACCAACAAGCACGGAGTGCAATGTTTAAGATAATTATTACATTCAATCGTATTACTCGTGCATATGTTCATCATATATATATATATATATATTGTTGGGTCGTGATATTTCTCCTATTGGACCGGAACGAATTCCTACCACGTATTCGATTAATCCCATTCGGGTCTTCATTATTGGGTGTTGACATTATTGGATCTAGTCACTTTATTATCTTTATTAAGTCTTCTAAGATCGGACCCAATCAATTGGGTTGACCCATCATATATTTAAATATCTACATCTTTGACTTGTAATGATGAAAAAAGCATGACTATTGATTAGAGAACCCGTCGTACATTAATGTGGATGGGATTATAACCTACTTACGTGCGTGGTGGAAAAAATGACCAAAAAGCAAAGTGGATAAACTATGCAATCGGTGGAACCCATCGATCGAGGGTGTGTCGAGGTAATAGTGGGTGACAATCGTAATCCGTGCAAAGAGAAAGTATAAAGCAGGAGAAGTCTTCACAAAGAAGTACGCTTCTAATACACTTCTTCATTCATAATCACATATACACAGAGAATTATTATTTTCTCTCAAGACACTGTAGACATTATATTCTCCATTGTTTAACCTTGTGAACACGATATCGACTCTCACGCCGAAAGCTATCCCCCCGACGGAACCGGGCGTCAAGCTTGTGGTGTTTATCGTGTTTATCGTGCGAGGATCGGCGTCTACACGTGATTGGGACGTGGCGTAAGATCTGGCGTTAACATTAAGCGCTTGTAAGGAGGAGGCGTTTTTAGTGTTCTTGAGCTATCAATCACAATATTTCCGGTTGTTCTACATCGGAAGTTATGGCACCAATCGGGAGTTCTCGTTCGAGATCCCACAAGAAAGCTTAGAAGATGGTTGGTCTTTGTTCTGGTCGATAAAAAGCGAAATTATACCAGAAAGGCAAGTAAAAGGCACCCCGCCCATAATTGACTAAGACCAAAGTGGTCGGTGATAAAGATGATGGTGAAGCGAGTAGATGAAGAACCCAATGACCATTTCTGTTTAATAGAAGAGGTAATCTGCCCTATTGGTCTTCGGGATGATGGTCGAAGCAGAGTAGATGAAGTCCCAACAACCATTTCCTGTTTGACCGAAGAGGGTAATCTGCCCTATTGGTCTTGGGGATGATGGTCAAGCGAGTAGATGAAGTCCCAATGACCATTTTTTCGATTGACCAAGAGGTATCCCATTCTATCGGTTGCCGGATTATGGTCGCAGCAGACGAAGAGACTGATCCAGGGAGCCTGCACCTCAGAATACAAATAAGGCATACTGCCTCGAGTATCCTCATCACCATGACGGAGAGTTTCACCGAAGTATATCCAGAAATCACACTCCCGAGAGTCCACTGGGGGCACACCGCCCTATAGATACTTTTCTTCGGAGATGCCCGATGGGTCAAAAGTTTGTCGAGTTGATTCAAGACACAAAATGCACCCATATTCCTAAGCATCCGAAGAGGATACCTCATCCTAGGGGTTCTCGGGACTATGGCACAAACGGATGAGGGAGCAATTCAAGAATATATTCATCCGAGAATGCAAAAAAGGTACTCTGCCTTGAGTGTTCTCTCCGCAGCGAAGGACTCGTCACCAAAGCAGATCAATAAGCCGCACTCATGGAAATTCGAACACTTCGATAAATATTTCCAAAGTCGGTTGACATTATGGTCGGACAATTCTTTTCGAAGCTAATAATAGTTAAAGAGAAGCGAGGAATCGACAAAGCCGTTGCAGTTCTTCTTGAAGCGAGCTCGTGGACATTACATGCAGATGGATATTCTATTTTGGACATCGATCTGAAGCTATCAAGGGTCGATCACAATAACAATTAATTCTTCGATGCATTATCGAAGTTGGCCACTACAGATGCTTATAACTTTGATGGCAGATGGCGTCTTTCCTTCGGATCAGGTGCTGGCAAAGAAAACCAATTACAAGAGTGTCAACTTTGTTCTCATCAATGAGAATCTTTATCGAAGGACCTTTTTCGTCATCATTACTCAAACATTTGGTTCCATCCGAAGCAGAGTATGTTCTTCGGGAAATTCACAAAGACATCTGTGGCGATCATTTGACCCGAAGTTGTTGGCCTATAAAGCACTTCGGCAGGGATATTCATGAAAGAACCAGGGAGTCAGCACAGACAGATTCCGGTGGCTCATCCACATTCACTTTTGCCTTTATTGATCCCCGGTCCTAAGGTCACTATGGTGTAAGGAGGTATGGTAGGACTCGGCCGGCCATTCGATGGTAGCCCAGTGTCCTTTTGATCCTATATTGATCTTATCGTGGTGGTAAGTCAATGGTCACTATTGGTCAGAAGGTCACTATGGTGTAAGGAGGTATGTACGGTAGGACTCATTTGGCCATTCGATGGTAGCCCCGTGTCCTTTTGATCCTATATTGATTTTACCGGTGGTGGTAAATCAATGGTCACTATGGTGTAAGGAGGTATGGTAGGACTCATTTGGCCATTCGATGGTAGCCCCATGTCCTTTTGATCTATATTGATTTTACTTGTGGTGGTAAATCAATGGTCACTATGGTGTAAGGAGGTATGGTAGGACTCTTTGGCCATTCGATGGTAGCCCAAGGTCCTTATGATCCTATATTGATTTTACCGGGGTGGTAAATCAATGGTCACTATGGTGTAAGGAGGTATGGTAGGACTCATTTGGCCATTCGATGGTAGGTAGAGGTTCTTATGATCTATATTGATTTTACCGAAGGTGGTAAATCAATGGTCACTATTGATCCATATATCTTGATCCTTATATCTTGATCCTTATATCTTGGTCCTTATATACTTGTTCTACCCCGGTGGTAAGCAAGATTTCGATGGTGCAAGGAGGATCATCCAAATTCACCTCACACGTGGCCGATCTCACACTTGGAAACGATAAGTATACATTACTTTATTTTGTTCAAGTGTTGAGTTTGATTCATTCAATATTGTTCATTAAATTTATCCATTAAATTCAGATTCACTTCATTTCATAAATTAAGCATTATCGCCTTATCTAGTTCATGTCCTAAGTTAAGTTCATACAATTTAATTGATCTTGAATTATTGACAAGAAATGTTCATTCGAGTAATAAGGCATGAAGTTGATATTTTAAATATTAACTATTCACAACAAGTTAGAATTTTACTGAGAAAGTTCTCTGACTAAAGATAAGGAGAGGTCGTCTTCTTCAGCTTTCTTCCTCATCATCGTCACCATCTAAAAAGAGTCTAGAAGAGATGGATCTACCTTGGCGAGCTTTTCTTGCCTTTACTTGGTGATTTCATATCCTTTGGCATACATATGGACGATCTTATTGTTCAAATTTCGTGGATTTTCGTATTACACCTGTATCTCCTTACGAAAGTCTTGATCGATGGCGGACCTAAATCTCTAAGGGCGAAGCTCTTTGAGCTCTTCTTGAGCTTCGACGATGTACCGGATGCTTTGATCCTTTAAGCGACAGATCGGCATTTATATCGTTGATGACCCGATGAGTGGCCTTGGTCGCGTTTCGGTTCTTCTTTGACCTTGTCGATATCCTTCCGAAGGCATTCATTGTTGAGAAGAACAATGTCAAGGTTGATTCTTTCCTTTTGCCAAACATAAACTTCAGAATGGCTTTTTCCCTTCGGTATTCCCTTCGGCATTCTCTTCGGTATTATCTTCGGTATTATCTTCGGCATTCTCTTCGGCATTATCTTCGGTATCCTTTTCGGCTTCTTTGTATTTGGGACGGAAACACACGAAGACAATGTTTACTTGCAGATGACCAATATTAATCGATCGATTGATTGATGGTCAAATCTCAACTTCCTTTAGTCTGGTATATCACTCCTTCACCCATCAGTTCCATGATGGAATTATTGCCGAACCGATGATCATCGATGTCGCTACAGCTTCGGGCCTAGATTCAGAAGAGAATGGTTTTTGTGGCGAAGGTTTGGGTTGTTCGAGAGGCGGTGAAATATTTGTTGTTGTATGTTCGGCTGGAGCGGGCTCTTTAAATGGACTTCCAATCTTAATTGATGTTACCATTTGATATTCATCATATAAGCTTGGTAGCCGTATTTTTAGCCTTCATTGGTCTTATATTAGTTCCTTTTTGTCTGAACCGATGCCATTTATAGTTTTCTATTAAACCTCCCTGTTTAATAAAAACTAGAAGCGATGTTGGGTCGTGATATTTCTCTATTGGACCGAATGGATTGGGCTTCACGTATTCGTTAGTCCATTGGGTCTTCATTATTGGGTGTTGACATTATTGGATCTAGTCACTTTATTATCTTTATTAAGTCCTTACAGTATCGGACCCAATCGGTGGGTCGACCCATCATATATTTAAATATCTACATCTTTGACTTGTAATGATGAAAAAAGCATGACGGTTGACTAGAGAACCCGCCATGCATTAATGTGGATGGGATTATAACCGTAACGGCGGTGGGAAGCGATGACCAAAAAGCGTTGGATAAACTATGCGATCGGTGGAACCCATCGGATCGAGGGGTGTGTCGGAGTAATAGTGGGTGACACCGTAATCCAGCAAAGAGAGTATAACTTAGCAAGGAAGTCTTCACAAAGATGTACGCTCTAATACACTTCTTCATTCATAATCACATATACACAGAGAATTATTATTTCTCTCAAGACACTAGACATTATATTCCTCCATTGTTTAACCTTGTGAACACGATATCGACTCTCACGCTTTGAAGTATCCCCGACGGAATTGAACCGCGTCGAGCTTGTGGTGTTTATCGTGTTTCTTGTCTGCGAGGATCGTAGGCGTCTTACGTGATTGGGACGTGGCGAAGATCCTGGCATTATATATATATATATATATATATATCTCTTATCTTACTTTACTGCTTTACTCCCATTTAGGCAATCTGCTGATCATATAATCAGTCGTCATACTTTTTAGCGACAGACATGACATATAAGCGTCGTTAAAAGTATGTATTTACGGTTGTATGACCAAAACCGCTCTCCTAAAGGGAGGTGAAATAATGTGAGTAAGATAAAAGTGTATGACTTGATCCCGGTATATATATATATATATATATATATATATATATATATATATATATATATATATATATATGATCGTCTCTAAAGCTTAACCTTAAAGAAGCGAACCAAAGATCTAACTGTCGTCTTTGGTGTCCATGCATGACGATTCGATTCGTCGCCATAGCATCGTAGTCTTTATGACGGGTGAACTGTCGCCATAGACACCAAAGACGACAGTTGCCTCTTTGGTTCGCTTTTTAAGGTTCGCTTTAGAGCCTCTCCATATATATATATATATATATATATATATATATATATATATATACACACACACACACAAAACAAGGATCAAGTCCGAGAGTCCGGACCTGATAAAAACGGATCAATTTTATTTTTATTTTTTATTTTTTTTAAACAACTAAATTTTTTTTTAATATTTTATAGAACTGAAATTTTTTCATAATACAATGTTTTGGGCGTGATTTGGATACCTATATTATTTGGGATTGTGCTTAATATTCTTCAGATCTGATAGCAGCGTTAATGGTGGACTTGGGGGCAGTTATGTCCGAAATTTTATTTTTAAGCGTCCGCTAGTTGAATTAGCGAACGGAGTAATTTAAAATTGAATCTCAGCCCTTAATTTATGTAATGTATGGTTATGATACTATTTGTCCATTTTTCATCCATAACAAATACATGTTATGGATCATTTCCCTATATATATATATATATAATTAACAAAACACAACTGATTTTGAATTTATTACTCACCCTAATAAACGATCAGAACCGTCCAAAATTTGGGATAAATCTCACCGTCCATTATGTCATCTTTAACTTCAGATCCTCCTCCGTTCTTCCCTCTCTCAGGCGAGCCTCCGCCTCCTCCATATATTTCTAATACGACAATCTCTTTCTCTCCTTTCAGACAGTAGTCTTTGAGGCACGAGTAATCAACTACTATATATATATATATATATAGAGAGAGAGAGAGAGAGAGAGAGAGGGAGAGAGAGAAAGAAGGGAGAGGCTACTGATTTATGTTTTCTTTTCTTTTATTTCTTTATTTCTTTTATTTTTTCTTTCTCCTTTGTTTTAATATTGTAAGCTCTAATAGTGTGTTATATATATGCCTTAATCCGAGTAGTTTTGAATTAATGAAATTTTTCTGTACTAAATTTTTTTATTGGTCATGATTTTGTTTACCAAATTAATGCAGTAGAAATGTAATAAAAAAATTCTAAATTCTAAACGTGAATGTTGTTCATTTACATCTCTATTTATGTATGCATCGAGTAATTAAGAAATAGATATTATGGCCCAAGCCTTATTTAGCCTTTTACATTAGTATAATTGTGCTCTCTCGACTTTAATACTGAACTACCCGTAAATATCACTATGTTTGGACCATTTATTATTTGGCTGCATTTTTTAATAATGATTTAATAAATTCCAGACTAATGCCTTCAAATGGCCACTCAACAATAATGCTTACAAATCATGTAGAAGTTGTGGCTAACTAATTCTTATGAACATATTCATATGCATGATTATAGCATTCACATCTAGTTCATGTTGTGTATTCACCGAGTAAATATAAACTAAACTATTTTATGCTAATCAAAAAGTATGGGGTTTTTGAAAGAATTAAGTTCTAGGTATTACAGTATACCCTAGTCCAAAACTTTTTGATTCCCTCTCTTATGTTTAATCTTTAATTAGATTTTCAATTAAATTTATTTTGGTAGATAAATAAAATAAAAAGATGTATTCACATCTAAATTTATGGTTTCTCCGCTTATCATTTATATATAATAAATATTTATTGAAATATTGGAGGAAATTAAATTTTAAATTCTTCTCAAAGTACAAAATCAGTTAATCACAATAAGCATTGCGATATAAACAGTTTTGTTTTTAGACATAAAAGGAACAAACAAAATTCCTTGTTGTGATCAGTTAATCCTAAGCAATGTCTTGCAAGTAGCAAAAACTCTTCCAAAAACCAGTTTTCACTCGTAACTATCCTAAAAACTTAAGAGAAGCAGTGCACTGCTTCTACTTTTCCGGCGTTGCTCCTGATGTGTATTAATTTTGTTTTAATGACAAAATACACTTAAATGCGTTCTAAATTATAAAATACAATTAATGAAATAGCTTTCCGGTGATACGTCAACACTCGGGCCTTTTTTTGTCTGAAATGGATTTAGGGTCAGTTCTGCTTATTTGGAGGATGTTATTATAAGTTTTTTATAGATTATGTCACTTGTGTAAAAGGGTAATACTTCACGGGATAGAAGTGTATTTAACCCTTAAATTAATTAAGAAACATATCTATCTTTGTAAAATATTTAACTCGTGTATATATGGTTCACGTTTAATTTTAATGATATGAAAATATAATTGAGATTGATTCATATGCATAAAAACATTAAAGATAATTTTTAGAGTATATATATACCATGTAAGGTGTTGGGTTCTTTGGTTCAAGAAGAAAGTCATGAATGACTTTTTCTTCTGTTGAAATTAGCTTTGCTAAGAACAATCTTCTTTGTTCTTCGTTTGAAAGAAGTTCTTTTTTATTAATAGTTATGCACCACACTTCTATAGTGTGATGTAAATTTATTTATATGTAATATTCTTCCTTGGAAGTGATATATAAAGATATAATACAAACTGATTTATCTTAATTGGACATTATTTGATGCATGATGATGCTGAATTGTCGGGTAGCACATGAATGACACTGAAAAGACCATGAATTAATGGATCAGTGCAATGGTGTAGGTCTTTGTTACGGTTAGGTGGTACCAAATACCAATTATTGTTGCTTAAATTCTCAAGCCTTGAAAGTGAAAGAAAAGCCCAATATATACACACCTAAGTTGTTTACTCCATCCGTGCATGATAAAAGTTCTTATTACTATTTTGGATAGTCTCATGTTAAATGTCCATTTTCTTTTAATAACCAAACTTTTACACATATTTTTCTATTATACCCGTAGCATTAAATATCTCATACTTTTCTTATTCTAATTCTCTCTCCATATTTAATGACATTATTATGGACAATTTTGTCATTTAATTCATTTTATTAATATGGGTAAAAAGTCCACCAGAACGAGGGAGTATTAATTAGTTGTTATGTACTCCTAGAACTAACACAACTTGTTTATAATACTTGAGTTTGGCTTAATTTTTCTGTAGTGTTCCGTCTGTAGTAACTCATCTTTAAACGGTTAAATTTTCTAATGTCCATACATTAATATTGTTGTACCAACCAAGAGGTCTCCAAGTTGAATTTATCAGCTTATTTTATTTTCAAGTATTAATTGACAAATTCTAAAATTTGCCACTAAGACAACTAATTAATGGCAAATAATTCAAAAGTCATTAATAGAGCTCTTTTTTATGACAAATCTTAAAAGCTTTTGATACTAAAAATGTGATAATTCATGACAAATTTGAAAGATTTGTCACTGAATAGCAGAAATTAGTGACGGTGACAATATTTCTATTACTTTTGTGGCAAATTATTTTGTCACTAATTGTTTATGATTTGTGACGATTTATAATTGTTAGCAATTATATATGAATTAATGGTAAATTAATAAATTTTTGTCACTAATACAATTAGTGAAAAGGCTTTTGCGACAACCTGTGACAATAAATTTCGTCACTAAAAACTTTTAGTGACAAAAATGATGCATACGGTGACGAAATGTTTTGCCACGGGTTAATTGACTATTTTGGTCGATTTTCATTTTGGATCGATTTTATTTGGTTAAACGCATTACAATACTAAAAAATTACTTACAATAAATGGTCCTTATAATTTTGTCCAACAAAATGTATGGAAGTGTGCTAAGTAGACTAACGGTTGATAAGTGTTAATTACGTGACAGATGACGTGGATCGAGTTAATTGATATTTTGGTCATTGTACTTGGAGTAGATTTTCATTTTGGTTATTGAAATTTTTTTTGTTACATTCTCGTTATCAAAGTACTTAAAATATTACAAATTAGTGATTTTATAATTTTGTAATATTACAAAATAAAAATGTATCACTTTATAAAATAAATTAAAAATATTTTGTATTATTTTATAAAATAAAATGTATCACTTTTTTAAAATAAAATAATATATATATATATATATATATATATATATATATATATATATATTTAGGAGGATAAGAAGCGTTATTCTCTTAAATAAATAGCATTCTTTTATCAAAACGACGTAGTTTTGGAGGAAATATTTTTAAATTGTGGCATAATATTTTAAAAACCGCCATGCCCCTCCAAAAAAATAAAATCGCTATTTATTTATAATTTTATATATATATATATATATATATATATATATATATAATGGAGGAACTATACGTAAATAACTAGATAGCCTTACTTACCCATCTATTTGCTTGGGGAGAAAAGATTCATACAGTGTCATTCAAACCAAAAGGAAAAAAATGAGAATGTTTTTTCTAATCTAGTTTTGTTTCAAATCCTATATATATTTTGTCAGTGTCAGACAAAAGACCAGTTCATGAACATAAAGCAAATGCAGTGAGCATTTTCTTCTTCATTCAAAACCTTCCAAGCTACTGCTCTTTCATACGAGGCTGGCCGCCCCATGCTCGACATGCAGATACTGCCCTCAAGACAAGCAAAGCCCTGCCCATAGAATTAAGGAGAACAAAATGAAACTTTAGCCATAGAGCATTTAAATGTTTTGAAAGGTAAATATTGTACTCTCTCTGTTCCACAAAAAGAGTCTCATTTGTTTTGTATTTTTTTTAAATATATATTAAATATATATACCAGCACAGATGTACAAGATGAGACTATGACGGTTTTTTGGTCTATATACGACGGTTTGTGAATAGCTATGGCGACGGGTGAAACTGTCTGCTAAAATAAAAAAAGCCGTCTATAACACACATGAATTTAGGGTATATACATTTTTTCCATATTTCAAAGAAAAAGAGCCTCATTTCTTTTAGGGTATTACAGAATGACACAATGTCCTCAAATTTGTCCCCATAATTTCTTTTATCATATGTCATCACTACTAAACTGATGAAACATTAATTTTATCCTTAATATTTGTAGACTTTGCAAAATGAGACTGTTTTTGTGAAACTTGTCAAGTATAAAGACTGTCTTCGACTCTCATACTAATATTTCAGACATTCTTGCCTTTGACACCTAGACAAGTGTATGAAGCTTTTAAGAGCCATTATATCTTTACACATTCATCAGCTGAACAAATATATGACTCGATTCCATTTCTTTTTGGATACAAGTTTAAATTGATGCGACAGTAATTAATAATTGAAGATAAAAAGCAACAAACCTGTTGCAGAATTTGTGGGAACACGGAGAATAGAGTCTTTCTTCCATTGTCGTCGAAAATCTTTTCCAAAGTGATGTCTTGGAGCGAAACCAAAGTTGTTTCCAGCATATCAAGTCCTGCCTCATTTGCAAATGTGAAAACTGGTACTGCCTGTTTACACAAGTGCTGCAACATATTACTCGAGCCCCAAATATCCATAATCAAAGAGCTTAGAATAAGCATATATATATTAAACTTCAGAGTGCTTGTTTTTGTACTTTCGATACAAATTCTGAAAGGAAACATAAAATATATAATATTAATGCCAAAGCATGTACTCCCTCCTCTGTCCCAAATTAGTTGTCCCCAATTAATTGACTTTTACGGAGTCAATAATGAGAAAGGTTGTAAAACTATCAAGATTTACAAAATTCCCCTATTTTTTGGACCCCCATTAAAAAAAAAAAAATCAAACAAAGGTAAAGTGGCATATTATTATAAGTTACAATGTAAAATGACAAGTTTTGGGACATTCAGAAAAGGAAAATGGACAACTAATTAACAACAGGAATATATGTAACTACTTAAGAGTTTGACTAGCTGCAATACATAAACATGCATGATCATGTTAATAATTTATAAGCTAGAGCCAGAAATGAAATACAAAACTGATAGTTTAACCTGTGTTATCAGTTAAATCAAAAATCCAGTGACAAGTTAGTTGTTTATGTTGATGTCTAGTTCATTATTATTCCTACAATCTTGTCAAATCAAGTGAAGCACGTCTGGATTATTTATACATATTTCATGAGATGAAATGGAACCATTCTTTTATTCTATCTTTATTTCTTTTTACCTTACTGGTAGATAGGTACAGCCTTACAAATGGTTGGTTAGAAAATGAAACACTCATTCGTAGAAGGGAATAAATAAAACTCACAAATGAAGGCATTCAATATGCAGCGATGAAAAAAATAATTGCAAGAAAATTTAATTTGTTCAAAAGAATTATTACCTTCAAAGTACAACAGATCACAGCATCCGAGTGATGCCAAAGTGTCTTGAGGATAGATTCACTTTCTTCACCAACAGGTTTGAGCAGCACCTCACCAAGAAAGCACCTGATAGAAATGGATCAAGTTCAGTTTCTTTTTGTAGTCACGGTATCCATTGACATGTCGATGTATATTCAGATGTGAACTTCACATCATCACATAATTTGCTAAAGTGAACTATTCTACAGCTAGTAGTTTAGTAGTGTTGCAAATTTAGAACATTCAAGCAAACATACCTATAGCTTTGACAGATCCATCGAGCGAGTGTGTGCGCTTCAGGAGTGCCTGTTTGTGGCCGCAAGCCAACTTGAGAACCAAATTGAGAAGGTGATAGTGCTAAAGCCACCCTCTGAACAGAAGATATGATACTGCGCAAATATTGCTGAGCCATCACCACGACATTTTCTTGAAGGTGGATCTCGAATGCAAACTGAAATGCTAATGTCATAACAGATTTCGCACTCCTGCGTTGGCTTATTAGATAATCACCAGAAGCTCTATTTCCGGCTGGTCCAACCTCCAGAGCAGATGCAAGATCGAGTGTACGATTTTGATTAGTAGGATCCTGCATCAACTTTAAGGTGAATATTGAAGAAGAAATTCAAGCCGCAAGAGCCTAATTGAACATAAATTCTTTGATTATATTGGACAAATGATACTTACTGCTCCAGAATCAATAGGAATGATGCGAAAACCAGATGGAAGAAGAGGTGCATCATCAGAGAAAGAGGCATCAATTGGAGCAAAGATGAGTTCCGCACAGTTGCCGATGGCATTCTCATCCACTCCACTACAAAGCTGGGGAATCAACATGAAGATCATGAGTAATTAAGAATGGATGCTGAAATAATCAGTACATCTTCATGTCCTGTACTTCAATAACAGAACTAATAGACTATTACGACCCAACTTTCTTAACAATTAATGACAGAAAGACATCAGTATCATTGATATGATGAAAATACATTGGGACAAGGGGAAGGTATTATAGTCTTCTACCGCCCCATGTCAACATTTTACTCACTAATATATTGCTCATAATCTAGGAAAACGGAAAGAGAAAGTGACAAAAATCCACGAGCATTTATTATGTTTTTTTATTGGTCTTGAACAATATAACAGCTAGAACTTCTCAAGTGCCTCTATATGAACTCCGTTAATGTAAAGCGGAGTGGTACCAAATAAATTATGAAAATGTAGCAGAATACTTAAAAGAGGGTAGTCAACTAAAATTACAATGAATGACAGAATTCTTTTGAGAATCTAAAATGTAACATATACAATTAGTATGTGTAGAATTTAATCATATGGATAAGTATGAGAAAGAACACAAACTTGCAAGAGAAAGATGTCGCCAGGAAAAATTATGTCGGCCTGATAGTTGCCCATATTTTCCAGCTTAATGACCTCCATGAACTGTTTTGAAGAAGTAAAATTTGATAAGTATTACCACAACATTATAGAGTAGTGTCTTCCAAGCCCCACCATTTTGACACCCACAAAGATTCTAATGTTTTAAACAGCCATAAATGTGACCAAGTAACTTGCCTCTTCATGCTCAATAGTGTGAGCCAATGGAAGAATAACCTGCCCACCAAAGCTTCCACTCCTAGCCAGTGGTAAACCACAAGGACCAGCTTTAACTGCAGAAGCAGAGTATGCATCAATGCTACTGTCTGCCCATTCTGATCGATGTTCCCGCAAGAACCTGAGAAGAATTGCGGGAGACACATTCTGCCAAAATAGTAAAATGGCACATGAGAGAAGAATATAAATATGCAGAAGGAAGATCAATGCTTAAAAGATACAATCTAACTCATATTCCAGTGTAATGGTTTCTAAAATTCTGGCATCTTTTCCTCCTACTCATTTTTATTTCTTTTCAAGTAACACTTGCTACAAATACACACATTCAGTCATTTTCAAAAAGATATAGCAAAAATTTGAATGTCGGATTCGTAAATACAAATACATTAATAACTAGAAAAAATCTTGGCTATGACCTACTTCTATTTGGAATACAAATACACACAATCAGTCAATTTCTTCTTCATGTAACATAAGTAACAAAAATCTTGTTTCAAGTTCATACCCTCATAACTAGCTTAGAGGATTCTTGCATCAGTCATTATGATAAGCAAACAATGAGTATCTTACTTGTACAAGCATGGAAGCTTTGGCGCATAGAACTGCATTGTTCATTGATGGAAATCCATTGGAATAAGGAAGATCTGCACCCATCATTTTGCTAGGCGATGAGTTCACCAGTATGGTAATGTCATCAATGCCATCACTTTCAATCATAGACCATCCCTCATCAGTAAAACCATTCACAGCTTCATTAAAACCCCTGTGAAATAAAAATACATAATTTTTTTTTAAATGAAAACGTCCAGCACCACAATGAACTATCCGAAGAATTAAAATAACCTACTTGCTCAGTCTCTGGCTAAGTGCACGTAGAGCTGCAGGTCTTCTCCCCCAACCAGTGACGGTTGGTGGAGAAACATCTTGGGAAACTTGCCTCAGCTGGCGTAAAGCCTGAAAGAACATGTCAATAGACTGCATTATTTCAAGTTTTTATCAAAAGAAATGTTATAATACTTGCGATATATCATTCATTATAAACACGCGTTCATATGTTAGACTGCTTGATAATTTATAAATACAGTTAGAATTTAGACACTTGTGAGAGGATAGAGATATTAGTCCTACCGCTAATGTTGTCCTCTGAGCAAGCAATGTTGATGACTCATACAGTGGGATTTAATACTTCAGGAACGCTCCATGGCTGGTAAATGCAATGGGCTTAAATATTAGTTTCATTAAACAAATGAAATGTTGTGTGTTTTCAACCTGATACAAGTTTCTAGCACACCTCGAAGTCCATATGATCAACTATGTGAATGATTGATCCGCCTCCTTCACAAGGTCTTATTAGATACCCACTAGGCAGCATTTGGCTCTCACAAAAGGCTGCACTGGTGGCATACTCGGACCATTCTGAGTGTTGTTCAGAGATCTTTCACAGACCTAATATGAGTTAAAAAAATTATTAATCTTTTTTTGAAAATAAAATTAATTAACACTAGAAAGAATTTAAACACATACCACAAGGCTTCCATCCTCCAAACAAGATGTATAGCGCAATAACCAAAAGTCACGAGCTGGTGCTAAAGTAGTAGGTGCATAGAGCTATATCGAGAAATTAAAATAAATATGTAAAGCTATTTAACAACATAATTTACAAGAATGAAGACGGAAAGAAATAACAATTAACCTGCATGTATAGCAGTTCAATAGTTCCACCATTTCCAGTTGACAAAGCATTAAGAACATTCACATTTCGGCAATCACGAAACCATGAAGAACGATCTTTGAGGATTTCTGCAACCTGGATGATAGATTACAGTTAATTCTGTATGAAATTCCACCAAAAGAATCTAATGTCAGTACTAAGTGGGAGCAGCAGGTACTTACTCTTGTAGGTTCTAAACCCACAAGACCACATGCACGTGATGCAACACCAGTGCAACCATGAGAAATAGCGATGATTCCAATGGAATCCGGACCAGGCTGCAAATATCAAAAGCGAATATTTAAATATGGCAGTCGAATAAAAATTACAACACGCCAACGGCAATGGCAGAAATAGATGATATTGAATATATTTAATGCTTCCATATTGATCGTCATATACTACCTGTTAAAAGAACCCTTTTTAAAGTTGTACTTGGTTAATTCACTTATATACTCAACTCACTTACCAAGAAAGTAAAAATGAGAAGAAAATGGGGAAATTTTTTAAGTTACATAAATTAAATTAAGATAGAGGATAAGGAGTGTACATAGATATGCTACATGGGAAGAAAAAAATTTAAACTACAGGAGAAGGATTCTAATTTTATTAATAATCATTGAGTTCTCACTTAATCTTACCCAATTTCCAGAGTTGAGGATAAAAAAAACATTTTAAGAAAGGAAAAAAAAAAAGTATTGCTAAAAGTAAAAAAATAAATAAAAAATTCCAACCCCTTCAAAAAAAATGTGGGGAAAAAACTTCTTATATAAAACACTTGGAATGCAAGATGGTGACCGAAATGATGACCTTCTTGTATTGCGTAAAAGATTAGTAAGTACCTTTATATTGTTTATCAGTTTATGTTATAATATTTATTAGTTTATGTTAATAATAATTGAAGCGAATGGAGAGAGGATTAATGCATTAAAAAAATTGACACTAAAAAAGGCAGTAACCTTCATCCCAGGCAGTTGGACCCACTCCACAGCAGTCCCAGTGGCCTTTGATAGAAACTCTGCTAAAGTCTCCTCTGCGATGGACAAAAGTCTAGAAAAAATACAAGCACAGTATCATAACCGATGCAAAAGAAGATTAAAGAACACAAAAACAATTGACCCAAAGAACAAGAGGCATTGTCCACTAACCCTGCAGGGCTTGCATCCCTTGGTGGATGCGGCGGAGTCAAGTGATGCTGACCACTTGTCACCACTGACTCACAACTATTATCTGTGGTGGCAAGGGTTGCCTGCAATAGAACAAGAAGTAAGTTTTCAAACTTAAAAAATAATAGTGATATAAAATAATTGCATAATATGCATGTAGAGTTCATATGATACTAATCAGTTGGCTGCAGTATAATTGACCTTAAAACACGTAAATCTGTGTAATCATGCGTTACCATGATGAAACAAAATAATTGCAGTGGTTCAAGTTGGTAAACATGTTTGTTTCTCATTCTAGGAAATCAAATCAGAGAACTTGGTGCAATTAGAAGGGAAATCGAGGGATTAGTTATTTACATTCTGCTTCTTTTGGCGGAAAAAGCTGTTCTCATACACCAAGTGTGAAACTTGCTTCTGCAATCTATCATTTTCCTCCATCAACAGCTTATTCATCGCCGACAACTTCCTATTCACAGCTTGGAGACGTGATGCCTCTTTTCGCTGCTTCTCTCTACATCTGTGTAAACAAAACATACACATACAAACACAATTAAAAATTGCATAGTACTCCATAATCAAACACTAGAAGAATTTCAAAACCAAGGAAGACCCAAAATTTATCAGTAATCATATCATAAATTAAAATTTTCATAAAAAATAGAACCTTCGATTTTGAAACCAAACTTTGATCTGCTTTGGCTCAATGTTGGAGAGAATTGGGCACTCCCGAATAAGCTGTTGCCTGCGAATTGAACTCGGTTTCGGACAATCATGGTACAATCTTTCCAATGCTTCGACCTGCTCAGGTGTGTATCTTACATATTTCCCATTGTCCATCCCCATTTTATAATCTTTGCAACCCGAACTCACAGCCATCATTTCTTCAAAATCAAATTCACATAAGAGATCAAACTCAAACCCCAAAAAACAAACAAATCCAAAAAATTTCCCTTCTTTTTTCCTAATTGAGAACCCTTAATCTGAAATTTACTAATTTAATAAAACCCATGAGCAATTAATCAATTCTCTTCATTTCAATAAATGGTATTCAACATAAAAACTTAATCTGCAACTCCTACACTAAGAACTCATTAAACAGCCATTTCAATATACTTATAAGCCCAAGTATACATAAAGTTGATAACTTTAATACCCATATAAATAGAACATAAAATCCAACCCTTTTCCCAATTACACATCAAGTATTTCCTAGAACTTTGTACACATAAATACAAACATGCACTGATTTATATATTATATATATAATGGAGATTAGTGTAACCATGGAGGATTATGGGTGAAGCTTTGGAATTTTCAAAGGCTTAAAAATCAAGAAATCCATAGTAAGAAAGAAAGAAAGAGAGATAAATTACCCTGAATTGGGAACTGAAACGTTGTCCTTTAGTTCTTCTCGCTTGGCTCAGAACCACAAAGAAGAAGAAGAAGAAGAAGAAGAAGAAGAAGAAGCATCAAGCACTAAAGCTAGATTACTGTCCATTATTGGATCAAGAGGGCAAGAGATTCAAGAATTATTCTTAGTATATCTATAGAGCAAATATATATATATATATATATATATATATATATATAATATACATACATATTTATATATATATATGAAACCCCAAGGAGGAGAGAGAAGATTGAGCTGTTAAAGGGAAACCCCAAAGAGGAGACAGCAGGACACCATTTTTGGCTCTATCATTTTTCCTTTAAGCTTTGGTTTGGTTTTGTTTGCTTTTTTTCATCTCTCAAGTGCTTTAGTTTATGTTATGGTTTTGTGCTTTGGACAGTTTGGAGCTAAAAAGAAATAAACTTGAGCTAATGTTTTGAGTCTTTTGACAGGTGTCAGATGGGATATGGTGATAAGCAAGTACTACTTGCCTTGGACAAATATGCCCTCCAACTTCTTTCAAACAAATATTCTTGTTTCCAAATTACTTAATTCATGCTCTAAACCCAAAACAGACAAAAACAAGAAGAAGAAGAAGAAAAAAAAACTTTCCAATATTTGACCTTCAGATTTTGAAAAAAAATTAAAAAATTGAATCCCATTTGAAGATTAAATGGAGATATCTGAAGCACGTTTATTACCTTCCTACTAAATATATGCCTTGATTTGGAATACATTTATAAGATATAACCTTATATAATTTGTTATGGTAGTTAAGAAA